>CM056053.1:263300862-263928362 GCA_029574335.1 Rana kukunoris
TTGACAGGGGGGGGTGGGGGGGGTGGTGGGGGGCTGCTCTTTTGATCACAAGGGGTTTAATATGCCTATGTGAGTGTGTGTCAGTGTTGTGTTGGTGCACACTTACTTGTGATGTCTTCCTCTCATCAGCAGCGCTGGGAAACAGCGCTGCGATGAGAGAATACATCATTTTCCTCCTTCCTGTGTAAACCACAGGAGGAGGAGGAAGTGACAGGCTGGGAGCGCGCTCCCATTGGCTGGGAGCGATCGCGCGGGGGGGGGCGGATATCACGGACATCCGCCCGCAGATCCCGGATCGCTCCCAGAGGTAGGGGGACCCCCGCACGCCGCGGGAGGGGGTCCCGATGGGACCCCCGAACCGCACTCAGGCGCGGGGACGTTAAATTTACGCCCTTGTGCCTGTACGTGCCATTCTGTGGCCGTATATGTGTGCGTGGGGGGGTCCTTAAGTGGTTAAAGACATACTGTATATTTGCTAAGAAAACACATAAAAAAATAGCTAAAAGATCTTTAAAGTGGTTGTAAACTTAAATCTTTTACTTGTACCTATAGGTAAGCCTATAATAAGTCTTACCTATAGGTACTGTAAATATCTCCTAAACGTGCGCCGTTTAGGAGAGACTTACTATTTATGCAGCCGATGGCGTCATCAAGGCATATGCGCTATGAAGGAACAGCTACCCGCACATGCACAGGAGCAACGCACGTCATCGCGGCTCCGGCCAGTCACACAGCCGGAGTCTCCGGACCCAAAAGGAAAACAGGTGAAGATGGACGTGGCCTTCAGTAATGGCATTGTATCACTGGAATGCTTTTGTTTTCAGGTATGTTTTACATAATGTGCTTGAAGGTCTACAAAAAAAGAAAAGAAAGGCACCCAGGCGTTTACAACCACTTTGAGGGCTCATTCACGCTTGCCAGCTGACAGCGTTAGGGCCAGTAGGGGCAGTGGTCCTGTTTAGGTCTATGTGCAACACCCTTGCCAGTTTTTATTTCAGAATGATGTACAAGAAACTGGTGTGGTTTCTGGGAGTTATAAACAAAGAGATGTTTCATATAGAAAACTGCCACAGATCATGCCCAGGTTAGACCTGGCATATGGAATGTGAGCTGTCTGCAGTCAGCTCACATACTTCTCTTTGCACAGCCCTTCTTCTCCCTCCAGATCCAAGCTTAATGTTGGGGAAGCAAGTGTAGGGTATAGGGGGACACAAAGGAATCTGGATCATTCAGCTCCAGCGGTAGTGTTCTGTGCCTGTTACAGATATGACATGGAACAGGGAGCAGATTAGTTCTAATTAAGTGTAGCGGTACCCTCATGGGGGCTGCTGATTGACTCTATACCTCACAGGCTATCCCGACTCTGCAGATTCTCTCTTACCTCTGACACCTTGGTTCCATTGTAATAGTCTCACAGTAATAAGGATGGACTAAATTAAGATTTCTGAACCACACAAAGAACTTTACTGGAGCAAAGAAAGAACTTAAATGGTACACGCAGTAAATACAATGACTTCGACGACACAGGTTGTCCCGATACCCACATTTTTTAGGACAGAGTACAAGTATCGATACTTTTTTTCATGTACTCGCCAATACCGAATACGGATACTTTTTTTTTAAAAAATGTGTCCACAAATGCAGCCATGTCCCCCACAGATGCAGGCACATCCCCAACAGATGCAGTTACGTCCCCCCACAGATGCAGCCATGTCCCCAAAGAGAAAGCCAAGCCCCCCCCCCCCGCTGCCGCCGAGGTCTAGTTGATCAGCGCGGGGAACAATACAGCTCTCATTTGAATAGCTGTGTGTTCCCCGCCGCGCCGCGTCATATATAGCCCCTCTCCCCTGTCCAGCACTTTGATAGACAAAACAAGTACTCGTGTGCAAATGCTCAGTATCGGTATCGGGACAACCCTACTTAGAACATATGCTTCAACTTAGGTTACTAAATGGCTCCCTCTAGAGTGCAATTCAATGTAGCCTGGGCTATGAATTATGCGGCCTAGTGAACCATAAAGTGATGGCAATGTTATCTTGTTCCAGTCTCTTTCTTCAGCTAGCTCAGTAATCCTGAATTGTACGGTGGTGCACTTAATTGTAATCCAATAAGAGAAGGAAATGAACAGCAATTGAAATATGTGAGATGCTTTATCCTCTGTTAAAGATATGTTAATTCTGAACTTCTGGCTGTATAAACACTTAGATGTAATGCAACCCTTTCCGTGGGACTACAAGTGTTCAGCGACAGTCTGGATAGCAGAAATCCTCTAGCAATCTCTTACTTTACTGGGCAAGTGCCCGCTCATCGCTGTAGGTCCTCAGTCGGCTGGTACACCTTGTCCGGATGATGTTCTCTGAAGAAGAAGATGGCGGCGTCACACACCCGCGCGGGCGGTCCCAACACTCTCACAGGCAAACAGCTTCAAATGCTTTCAAGCGCGAACCGATCTATTTGCTCTGCCAACAGGGCTGTCTCCAAAGATCCCTCTGGGTGGATGATCCGGCTCTCCGCTGTAGCCGCAGTCTCTCGCTCTCAGTCACACACAGAACTTCCTGCTGGTAATTGAGATGGCGTCAAGAGAGGCCTAAACGAGGCCTGCTTGTCCTTTTTATCTGGTTACCCAGCAGGCTGTTCGATGATGCTAGGCCTTGTAGGCCTGCAATTTAGCATTGTGAGCCTGGTAGTTCTCAAACAATTTACACTGCAAGAGTCACTCCCTCCTCCTAAACCACACATCCCACAATGCATCACTATTACCCTTTTAACCACTTTAGCCCCGGACCATATTGCTGTCCAAAGACCAGAGCACTTTTTGTGATTCGGCACTGCGTCGCTTTAACTGACAATTGCGCGGTCGTGCGACGTGGCTCCCAAACAAAATTGGCGTCCTTCTTTTCCCACAAATAGAGCTTTCTTTTGGTGGTATTTGATCATCTCTGCGGTTTTTATTTTTTGCGCTATAAACAAAAATAGAGCGACTATTTTGAAAAAAATGCAATATTTTTTACATTTTGCTATAATAAATATCCCAAAAAAAGATATAAAAAAACATTTTTTTTCCTCAGTTTAGGCCCATACGTATTCTTCTACATATTTTTCGTAAAAAAAAAAAATCGCAATTAGTGTTTATTGATTGGTTTTTAAAATTTATAGCGTTTACAAAAAAGGGGGTCGTTTTATGGCATTTCTATTAATATTTTTTTTTTTACTAGTAATGGCGGCGATCAGCGTTTTTTTTCGGTACTGCGATATTATGGCGGACACATCGGACACTTTTGACACATTTTTGGGACCATTGGCATTTTTATAGCGATCAATGCTATAAAAATGCATTGGATTACTATAAAAATGCCATTGGCAGTGAAGGGGTTAACACTAGGGGGCAGGGAAGGGGTTAAGTGTGTTCCTATTTGTGTTCTAACTGTATGGGGGGGATCAGCGTTTCCCCCGCTGACAGGAACGAGAGGAATGTGTTTACACACATACCTCCCGTTCCCCGCTCTGTAACGAACGAGCGCGCGCGCTTGCCTGGCGGCGATCGCGCCCGCCGGGCACGCGCGCGGGACTCGGGGGCGAGCGGGGGGGCGCGTGCGCGGGCCGCCGGCGGCGCGCACGCGCCCCCTAGTGGCCGCGAATGTCCCGACGTAGAGCTAGGGGCTCTCGCCCAGGAGAGCCGACCTGCCGCCGTAGAACCACGGCGGCTGGTCGGCTAGTGGTTAACTCAGAAAATAAATGTTCAGATAACTTTCAATGGTCACCTTTGCTGAATAAACATTGCATAACTTAATGCAATAACTTTCGGTAGCAATACCTTGGCTACACAAGCAAGAGGCTTGCATGTGTTTTGTTAATCAGGAGCAGCATCTGATCCGCTTTCTAAGTTTAACCCCTTCCATACAGGGCATTTTCACACCCCTTCCTCTGCCCAGACCAATTTTTAGTTTTCAGCGCTGTTGCACTTTGAATGACAATTGCGCAGTCATGCAACACTGTACCCAAATTAAATCATTATGTTTTTTTTTGCCACACAAATAGAGCTTTCTTTTAGTGGTATTTGATCATCTCTGCGGTTTTTATTTTTTGCGCTATAAACAAAAGAAGAGCGACAATTTAAAAAAAACACAATATTTTTTACTTTTTTATTTAATACATATCACAATTTTTTTTTTAAAAAAAACTTTTTTTTTTCCTCAGTTTAGACCGATATGTATTCTTCTACATATTTTTGGTAAAAAAAACGCAATAATCGTTTATTGATTGGTTTGCGCAAAAGTCATAGGGCCAGATTCTCAGAGGCGTTACGACGGAGTATCTCAGATACCCCGTCGTATCGCCTTTTTTTTTGGCTCGTATCTATGCGTGTGATGCTGAGCATCACTTTTGCATAGATACGCTTCTACATCCGACAAGCGTAATACAATTACACTTTCGGATCGTAGATGTAATGACAACTCCGGCCACTAGGTGGCCTTTACGTTTTTTTTTTCATTTGCATATGCAAATGAAGTAGTACGCGATTCTCGATCGCTTTTATATCGCCGCCCCTTCGTCGCCTACGTCGTTTTCGTCCGCGTAAGGTTACCCCAGCTTCTATGTGGACGTAACCTTACGAGGTCCCGTCGGATGCCGTCGTGTCCAGTCGATGCCATGTTAAGTATGGCCTCGGGACGCGTCGTGTTGTGCGCGTTTACGTCGTTTTGCGTACGTCGATTCTCATGGGCTGGCGTACGCTGCGATTAAGTCGTTTACATTGAAGAAAATGTGACTCCTTTGGAGCATGCGCACTGGGCTTTTTCCCCGGCCGCGCATGCGCAGTTCGTTCGACGCGGAGGCGCGCTTACATTTAAATACAGCCGCCCCATTTGAATTGCGCGGGTTTACGCTGCGCGATTTACGCGACGTAAGCGAAACCTCGGGAGCAAGTGCTTAGAGAATCAAGCACTTGCTCCAGCAAGCAGCGGCGGCGTAGTGTAACTGGCTTACGCTACGCCGCCGGAATTCTATGAGAATCTGGCCCTCAGCGTCTACAAAATAGGTGATAGATTTATGGGATTTTTTTTTTTACTAGTATAGCGGCGATCTCGCTTTTTTTTTGTGACCGTGACATTGCGGCGGACATATCGGACACCTTTGACACATTTTTGGGACCATTCACGTTTACACAGCGATTAGTGCTATAAAACTGCACTGATTACTGTATAAATGTGACTGCAGGGAAGGGGTTAAACACTAGGGGGCGCTGAAGGGGTTAAAATGTTTCCTAAAGTATGTTCTAACTGTAGGGGAGGGGGATTCACAGGGGGAGAGAACGATGTGTGTTCCTCTGTACTGGGAACACAAATCAGTCTCCTCACCGCTGACAGGAGGTGGATCTGTGTGTTTACACACACAGATCCCACTCCTGCCGTGATCAGCGGTAATCGCAGGTGCCCGACGGCAATTGCGACCGTTGGGCACGTGAGTGGTGCTGCGAATGCGCGTTGCGCACCCTAAAACGCCGTGAAGACAGGACATTGTGCAACGTCCAGTCTCATCGGCGAGGGGTTGCAGAAGACGTAAATCCCCTATGGCCCGGTATTGATGTGGTTAAAGACCCCAACACTTCATATTCCTGATATGTGCCTGCTGTACTATGTACTTGTATGAGAAAGTCTCCTGTTCTCTTTGTATTGCTTCCTTTGTGTGAAATCCCTGTTGTTCCTGCCAGTCTCTCTGCTTTCTTATTAAAAACTGACTGCACTAAGCTGGAGAACACACCATGGTTAGTTTTCTAGCTATGCTGGGAACTCTCCTCCAATGATTAGACTTGTCATGACACCCCCCTGCTGCACAGCTGTTCACTCAGAAGCTCAGTGTATGCTGCTTCTCCTCCCCCCAGCTCTTATGCAGCTGAGAACAGAGTGAATGTGATCACTTACTGTAGAAAAGGGAAAAAAATGTATTTTTATATCTATACACAAATGTTTCTCCTTTCATTTCTATTTTAAACTGAATGGGTCATTTTACAAGGTGATAGTTTACAATAATTTAAGGGCTTCTTGATACGTGTATCAATACCATCATGGGCGTGCGGAGTGCTGAGCACATCCTAATCACTATGTGCTGTGCCAATTCCCCCCTACTGCCCAGGCTTCCCCTTCTTGGCCCCCACCTTGCAGTGCTGCTGTCTTCTCTCCTCTCCCCCCGGCTGCTGCGGAGTGTTTCAGGATGGCCCCTTCCTTTTCTAAATAAACACACTCACTCACAATGTCTATTCGTAACTGAAGCATAGTAAACTATTTACTATGCTTCAGTTTGTGAATGAACAGGAAGCCACTCAGCACAGAACACTTCCCATTTATTCGCTGCAGAGAAAGGCATGTGTGTTTGGGCTTTGGGGTGCACACCCTAATACAATAGGCTGTGCACACCTATGATTACAATGGTACCACACAGTGCTGTTCACACAGGAGTGGTAGTGTTGTGTTACAAATTAAGTAGCATGTCACTTTTATGAGGCATCGATGCTTGTCAACCGCTTCCATTGATTTCAATGGTGATGCTCTATAAGCACACCTTAGCCCCCATTCACACAGGAGCGAATTATCATGCGATTTGAAAGGTAAAATCGCATTACAAGTCGCACCCTATTGTCGGCAATAGCACTGTTCAAATCTGTGCACCGCCGACTTTGCGGTGCTGCAATGATTTGAAAATTTTCTTCCTGCTCTACTTTTGGCGATTTTGGGTGCGACTTGAATGGACATCTGTTCATGAAGCCGCACAGATGTCTTCTACTGACATGTGGCCCTGAAATCGCGCAATTTCAGGTGAAGTTGATTTCAAAGCCACATTCAATGAACTCATATCATTCAGTTCTAGTGAAAAGAAAAAATGGGACTGAGGGGGGCTTCTGCACACAGGATTTTTATCTTAAAGTGGAGTTTCACCCATTTTTTTATGCTTGTCTGTGCTGCATGCCCTAATCTCATAGTGTTCGGAATGGACATTTTTTTTTATTTTGTTGCTTGTAAATACTTTTATTTTGTAGTCCTTCATTTCTTCCTCCACCTTATTAGCCTAGCCCTAGGCTATTAAGTCACAAGGCTATTTGCAAGGGTTTCTGGGATAGGCATCATGTTTCCCAGTAGTCCTTGCAAACCTGACTAAAGCCTGACTGAAACCTAGTGTGCAGCACTGAGCATGTGCGAGATATGCAAAGCTGAAATCCAGGAAGTCATACAGTCTGGCTTCATGATGCCCACACTTAAGATGGCCACGGTCTATTTCTAGATTATAAATTAAATGCTGTAACAACCTAACAAAACTGACCTTCGTTTACAGACTAACTTTACTAGAATACATTAAGCTTGTGTATTACAGGGGTATTTATATTTAAAAAGTGAAATTGTGGGTGGAACTCCCCTTTAATGCATAGAATGCATTAAGATAAAAAAAACAAAATTTTGCCTTTATAACCACTTTATTGAAGCTTGGCAAATGCCCTGTGTGAGTTGATTTTCTAAAAACAAAAGCAGACAGTATTGACAATTCATTTAGAAAAAAAAAGGAAAGTGTCCCGCAATGTAAATCCATCGTCAATCACGGCACCGACAGTCCAGAGAAAAAAATAAAATAAATCCTGAAAAACTCCACCTCCATGGGAGGCATCCGCCTGACTGCAGCCTTTTCACAGTGACAGCTGTTATATAGCCTAGGGCGGGGCACCCAGTGACGTAAACAGGTGACCGCGACCCCCTCTGATGTCAGAAGGGGCACAGTCACCTGTTTTTTCCGGGTTTTTTTTTCTCCGGACCATCTGCGCTGTGATTAACCACTTAAGACCCGGACCAATACGATGGCAAATGCCCCAAGGGGTTTTTGCGATTCGGCACTGCGTCGCTTTAACAGACAATTGCGCGGTCGTGCGACGTGGCTCCCAAACAAAATTCGCGTCCTTTTTTTTCCACAAATAGAGCTTTCTTTTGGTGGTATTTGATCGCCTCTGCGATTTTTATTTTTTGCGCTATATACAAAAATAGAGCGACATTTTTGAAAAAAAAACAATATTTTTTACTTTTTGTTATAATAAAAAAACAATAAACTAAATTTTAGTCAAACATTTAGGCCAACATTTATTTAGCCACCTGTCTTTAGTAAAAAAAAAATCGCATTAAAAAAAAATTAGCTACCTAGCGGGAACAGCGACACTAATACAGCGACAGAATCGATCAGAAAAATTATCGCTTAGTGATGCTGGCAATAGGGAGTGAAAGGGTTAACTAGGGCAGTGATCAAGGGGTTAAAACTTTATTGGTGGGGGTGGGGGGCTATCCTGACACTAACACTAACTGACTGTCACACTGTCTGTCACACTGACACTAAATACAGTAATCATACATGTATGATTACTGCATTCAGTGACACTGTGACAGGGGGGAGGGGGGGGGGGCGATCGCGGGGGTTAAATGTGTTTTTGTGTGTCTGTAAGTGTGCTGTTGGTGCAGACTTACTTGTTGTGTTGTGATCTCTCCTCAGCGGCGCTTGAAACAAACGCCGAGGGAGAGATCAGATAGCTTCCTCCTTCCTGTGTTTACACAGGAGGAGGAAGTGACAGGGCGGGCAGGCGCGCGCATTGGCTGGGAGCGATCCGGAGGGGGCGGGTGAAAACGGATAGCCGCCCCCTCTTGTCGGATCGCTCCTGCAGCCGCGCGGACCGCCGCATGTACGGGGGGGGGGGTCCGATCGGACCCCCGACCCCCCCCAAGGCACCAACGTATATATACGTTGATGTGCCTGTCGGTGCCATTCTGCCGACGTAAATGTACATGCGGCGGTCCTTAAGTGGTTAAAGATGGATGGATGAAAGTTTATGCATCTATCAGCATGCAGTTCCCCAATGCTAAAATGTCCATCATTCCCATAAACCTGCATGTAGCTTCCGATCGGGTCCATGGGCATGGTGGGCATTTTAGCATGGAGGAACTGCATGCTGATAGATTTGTAATGTTACTCATATGGGTTTAGGGTCCTCCAGGATTACGCCACCGATCCCCACATACAGAAGAATAACATCTTTTACAACTATCAGTGACATTTTGAGAGATACAGTGTTGAGTGCTATTTCTCTCTACCAGCTCTTCTCACACATTGTAAACTTGACCCTGTTCAACCCCAAGCAGAGCCACTGAAAAGGGGGGGGGGGACCGACGGTCCTGTTTTAGGGGGCCTGGCCCCCATACATTTTACAAGGGGGCCCAGAGATTAGGAACTGTTTGTTAAATATTGGCTTTTAGACTGCTGGAGGCAGAGGATGGGGCTGCAGCCAGAGGTGTGTGTGGGATTGTGGCGGCTGGGCACACTTTGCACAGCTAGCTATCGTCAACCAGACAGCGGTGGCAGTGGCAGGCAGTACTGACCAACTGACTAAGATTGCATTTAAGCACATTTACTGATAAGGGTTCCCCTAACCAGGTACAGCCAGTTTAAGAAAGAACACAAGAGTATCATCCATGGCTAAAGAGTGTTTGCACTTGGAGAGTATACCTCTCCAAGTGCAAACACACTGCAGCCATGGAATATAGACAGCTATAGCACCTATCTCACTTATCATCATGATGATTACATAGAACAGGTCCTGTATGGTGTGGGCATTGTGATAAGGATCACAAGAGCACAGTGAGATCATTTTATTAGGCCACATTTACACTTGTTTTGGGGCGGGGGTAGTAAACACATATGACTGCATTTTTACTGCCCTGCAAAGGCAGTAGAGGGTGTACAATGTTCACACCAAGCCTAAACCTGTGATTAGTGTTGTGTGTCCAAGCCTGGTTAGATTCCAAACTGGGACGCCCACCCCCAACCACAGGTAACAGTGTGGTTTGTACATGCTGTGCGTCTGCCACTTATCACATGCACCAGTCTTTACGCAGCATGAATTCACCAATTCTTGCAGCTGGAATCCGGTGGATGCAGCTAAATGGCTGTGTGGGGGAGGCCTAAGTGGTTAAAACAGGTGGTGGGGAGGTAAAACAATGCTTCCTCACTTCCCGTCAAAGGTGCTCTGAAGAGTAATCTGGATGTGGATTGCTTTTCAGAGAGCTATGCTCATGCAAACAAGCCCATGAAGATTTCTTACTAATTCCTATAGTGAATGGTGTAGCTTATTTGAGCCTGATTTAAAGGGTTAGTTCATCTTTACCGGAAAAATGTGAAGATGAGCTAACATAGAACATCCTCCCCAAGCCCCTTATCCCCTATTTTCCGACCTTCAGGGTTTCCGTGCATTCAGCACCCCCACAGCTTGGCTGGCGGTGGATGGGGCCTAGTCAGGTAGGCTGTGTAAGAAGAAGGGAGGGGGCCCAGTCAGTGGCCCTGACCCCAAGGCAAGGAGGTGAGCCACGGCACTTACTTTGCAAGGCCTTCCACACACTGAGTTACGGACCCTGTCCCTAGGATTCCATGATGGACCCCAAGAAAGGGACCCAGCTACTCAGAAGGGTGCGCCAAGTACCAAGCCACCCTGCCTACGAAACCTCCATCATCATCCGCTGCTTTCTTCTCATTATGTAATAACCCAAAGGGTTAACTTGTAATCGTACACTTCATTCCCCAGTTCACCAATACACTATAAAAGCTGATTCTCACCTCAAGTAACTCAGACCCGATCCCGTCTCTTAACCATAACTTCTTATACTGAAGCAATTGCAGTTGTACATTCAATTCTTTAACAGTATATATTGTCTCACTCCCAACTTCCCACCAGCTTGAATACCATAAGGCTCAACCTCCTCTTGTATGTATCCCTTTTAAAAAGGGGAAGGCACACCTCACCCCTTTGGTACACAATACAAATAACATCTTAGGCAGCTGCATACAGGCAAGAGGATGTAAATGGACTGATAAGGATGAGCTCAGGTGTGTTCGCAAGTCCCACGCCCGCCAAGAAGCTGACACTCCACAGCACCAATCACAGGCAGTGAGACATTTTCCAATTTGTGCAGCCACGGATCAGGAAATGTCTCACTGCATGTGATAAGCGCTGCGGACGGCGCGGCCACGTGGACTTGCGGACAGGCCTTAGCTCATCCTTAGGGTCTGAATACATCTACATACCTCTGAGTCCATCCAGACCAGAAAAAAGAACATAAAAAGACGAACATTTTTCCATTATTCCAGATCTAAACTTGAAAGATCAGAGGTAGGCTGATGTAAACAGACACTTCTGCTGTTTACATCTGGCAGCCCATAGATCCAACACGGGTCTGTCAAAGTCCACTGTCCAAATACAGACAAAAACTGAACAGGCATGTATGTCACAAACTTCTATCCCATTTTGCCCTAGTTCAATGTAGGATCTGCTCATAAATCCCCTGCTGAACAAAGCCGAGTGGACTCACCTGAAAGAACCCACCCCTCTCATTTGCAGCAGCTTCAGCTTTGAGAAGAAAAGAGGAAGAGAAAATTAAGTTTAAAATGATTAAAATATAATTATAATAAAATTAAAAACTTGGTGTACTAGCGGAAAGATTGCTTTGTTGTATCGGCAGAAAGATTGCCTAAGCTCTCATTAACTGCTTTGTTGATGGAAAATCTATGACTAATGGCTTAAAGAATCCTCTAGAATGCAAATAATCATTAGCTCTAGGTAATTTAAAACTATAGATTATGTGGCGTAAGCAAACTAGTTTGCATTGTAAAGCATATTTTTGGATTCAGAAAATTAATTATTAACACTTCACAAGTAGCACATTAGTTATAATTTGTAGACTTGAAAGAGGTTAGCATTAGCTTCTCCTATTAGTTTTGTATCACTATTATCTACTTTGGAATATGGCTGCCACCCTGTGGATGAAAACAACATCACAGTGGATATTTAGGAGCCCTTGCACCAACAGGTGAATAGTGATGAGCTGTGTTTTCTGTGTGCTCTTGCCAAAGGGCTGTGATTTTCCTATGCAATAAACAACACTATCCACTGAAGTGTGAATCAGCCCTAAAATAGCAATTTCCTGTCGCTTCATGGCAGCATACACTTGGGTTGTGACTCCACCCCTCACAATCTGATAGGACTGAATAGCTATAAAATGAAAGAGAGGGTCCCACTCCCAGTCCCACCACAGCATTCTCCTTTGTTTCCTCACCTGTTCAGGACAGAATGGATAGCTCAGCACCCCTTACCGCTCTTGCTCCAGCCATGTTTAGCCTCTCCTGGATGGAAGTCCTTGCCTGTACAGTCTCTAAACGAGCTAGATGGAAGGAACGCCACTCTGTTGGTCTCAGGGGTATGTTGCCTGGCATTATACAAGCCTTAAACAGGCTTAAATCATTTGTAGCGGTCCTCATATTTCCTTTCCTGTACTTTGTGAGGTTTCTTTGGGCTCTGTAGTCCCACACAGCCAGCCTGACATTCCCAAAATGGCACCCGAGCGTCCGGAAGCTTCTGTGAATGCACGGGCCGAAGTGACACTGCTGGGAGACTCTTCTTCCAGTTTCCAATATAGCGTTGGGCTTCTAGGCGCACGGGTGCGCATGCGCGAGAGTGAAATCACTTCCGCCACAACGGCGGCAAATTTAAAAAGCCTGCAGCCTTCACATTTTTTCTGATAATGCGGTATTCAGCTTTACACATTGGTTCAGGCATACACACCTGTCAGCTACTCCTCTGCCTGCTAACCTCCTTATAACTGCTCCCCCACCAAGGTAAGTGTGATCTCCCTCTCTCTATGGCTGCCAGGGTTATTTCCTCCTCTATGTCTGCTAATCATACCATATATCTTCCAGGTGGAAGCTTCTTATCACTCCTCATGGAGGCCATTGTGCAAGCAGACTATCCTCAGCCTACTAGGTAAGGGTGCATTGGTACATAGTGAAGATATTGAAAAAGAGAGCCTTGCCACTAATGCTGCCTTATTGGACAGCCCTATGCGGTCTGCAAGGTCATCAAACTCAAGACGCAAGGAACACTCAGGTCAGAGAAGAAGCCGCTCAAGATCTTCTTTCCGGCATTGTCACTCATGCAACAGAAGATCTTCACGCCATCATCCATCATCAGCCAGCCATCGCTATAGAACGACTGAAAACGCATGCTGGGTTTGTGGTGCCACAGCACTCCCGAAAAAATTGCATGCTGTACGTGCTTCGAAGAAGCAACAAGGGAAAAAGAAACGGACGCTAGGGAGGTGACAGACATCATCAGAAAGTCAGTCCGGGAATCAATCCTACAGGTGTCATCCCCGAGACAGATAAAGCAGCTCACAGTACATAATCAGGAGTCTCGCAAGCATCAGCAAAATCAGATAACTTAGACAGCGAAGAGACAGAAGTCTTTACAGGTTTTGATCACAACATTACTGTTCAGACTCAAGAGACTCAAGAGGACAACATCCACAGTGATCGCAGTAATTCCCTACTGCCCAAGGAGACCATGGTTCACTGCGCTCCTTCAACTGAACACGGAGAGCCCATTGCCTCTACCAGTGACCTTGGACCTACTCTCCCAAGGCCAGTTCCTTCACCTAGCTCAAGAGAGGTTATGTCTGATGGCATGGAAGTTGAAAGGATAAGGCTTTTATCCCAGGGATGTTTCTCAAATAGTAGTAGAAACGTTGCTTCAAGCCAGGAAGACCACTACCAACACTTACAGTAGAATATAATTGTACTTTTTTGCTTAACAACAATCTTGGTGTACATCAGGGGTGCCCTACCCTTTGAAGAGCAAGGGCGACTTAAGCAACTTGGTAACCAGTCGCAGGCCACAATGAGCAGAGCGGAGCGGATGACAGGTCACGGCTACTCTATAGGCCCTCCGATCCGCCCAGATGGAAGGGGATAAATTCCCTTCTGTTTTTCGGATTGGAGGTAGGCTGGCGTAAATGGACACCCGTCGCTCTATAGAGGTGAATTGAGGGTCCCATTTGGTTAGGCTGATCGTGTAAAAAAGGGGCCTAAGACTTCTTTCACACTGATGTGCTGAGGTTTACCCACACTGTGGGTGCAGCATAGTGCACCTGTGTCTATCCTGCAGGTTAGCTGAACTATGCCATAGACTCCGCTTGTGGCAAAAGCCGGCACTGTAGAGCACACATCGGCTTATGGGGCTCTGCTCTGCAGCCACGTTCTTCCTTTACCACTAGCTTCATTCACAACACTGATGCTACAGTATGGCGGGTGTGCAACCTACAATCTGGGCTTGCCAATCCAGAGCAGGAGGTCGCGGGCCACATCAGAGGGCTCCGCGGGCCACATGTGGCACCCGGGCCACTGGTTGGCCACCCCTGGTGTACATCATCTCCTGACGTATCACAAATCC
Organism: Rana kukunoris; assembly: GCA_029574335.1. Taxonomy (NCBI): domain Eukaryota; kingdom Metazoa; phylum Chordata; class Amphibia; order Anura; family Ranidae; genus Rana; species Rana kukunoris. The sequence continues at coordinate 263,315,159 of CM056053.1, forward strand.
TTGATTTTCTCCAATCAGATCTAGAGAAAGGCCTAAGCTCAAGCACTCTTAGGCCTCATACACACAATCAAATCTGTCTGCTGGAAACGGTCTGCTAGACCGTTTCAGCAGACAGATTCGATCGTGTGTACGGGCAAACAGACGGATTTGGCCACCCAACAGATTGGAAAGCATGCTTACCAATCTGTCGGCTGGGAACCCGTCCGCCCAACATGTCTGCTGGTTAGTACGCTAACCAGCAGACATGTCTTCTCGCACACGCGCTGAATGGTTTCGACGCATGCGCGGAAGTGTTTTACTTCCTGGTGCGGTGACGTGGTGGCGTCAACGTCACCGCCACGTCACCGCGCCGTCTGGCGGCGGGGATTTTGGTTTGATCGTGTGTACACGATCAAACCAATATGTCCCCAGCAGACAGATTTGTTCAAATCGGTCGGCCCGACCGATTTGAACAAATCTGTCTGCTCGTGTGTATGGGGCCTAAAGGTGCAAGTTTCCCCACCATGACAGGAGTCAAGTGGGCCCTGCCTGAACCCTCTCATCATACAATTTCTGAAAGCCTGTCTGAAGCCAAAACCTCCTAGAAGATTTGACCGTGAAAGTAACATTTCTCATCGCTATAACTTTGGTGAAGAGGGTGTCCGAAATACAAGTGTTGATTTAGACTCAATAGGAAAAATAAAAGTAAAGAAAAAATAGAAAAAGTTGCGCTGCTTATAAAAAATATGTGTAGCTGCCAGCACCAACAGTGGAACCAGGGGAGGGCTGGCAGCCTTAGGCCTGGGGGGCAAGTCCAGTCAAGTGGCCCACTGAACCACAAATCAGCTTGCCATCCATGTCCACATGGTTTTATAACGGATGATTGATGTTATGAAGCAAGACAAATATGATACAATGTAGTAATTGAAAAAGTTTTATTGCAAAAGTAAACAAAGTAAAGAAGCAAGTAATATTGCATAAACCGGTTACAAACCAGAATGTGTACAAATCTCATACATTAGGACAGTGATGGTGAACCTTGGCACCCCAGATGTTTTGGAACTACCGGTACATTTCCCATGATGCTCAGGCACTCTGCAGAGTTGTTGAGCATCATGGGAAATGTAGTTTCAAAACATCTGGGGTGCCAAGGTTCACCATCACTGCATTAGGAAAACAGATCAAAACATAGAAACAGAGAATAAACAGGACCAAGATACACTAAGCCCGCAGTCAGCGATGATATAGCATCACGCAGCTCTTGATATGTTTATCAAGAAGAAGAACATATTCCTCCAAGAGGGTGGGAAAAACTATAGACCTAGACACTGGGGAATGGTCAGATATAAAGCAAATGAAAGAATTCTTTGGGCGTTAGGAGGTTGGCTTAGAACCATGTTCCATGCCTATCCAAAACTGGGTCCTGTACCAAGTTGAAAGCCCCTTCAAACAGTTAGCAAAGACCTCATCAAGGAATAACTTTGTCGAATAATCTCTAATACATCAGGAAACTGGACCAGTTCCAGAAGATCTCTCTCCACTGACATGAGCATTAGGGCATCAAGTAGTTCTTGTCCTATTGTGGCTCGAAGTCGGTTCTTGATTATTTTCAGCTTGCTGAATGCTCTCTCACATGAGACTTGCGTAAAAGATAGGTGTAACGGTCACCACCGTTTACGACCTTCCATCCAACCACGACAAGCTTATCCGACACTCCACAATCCTGCATACACAATCCATATCATTTCCCATAATCAAGACGAGACTGTGCTCTGTACTTGCTTCCAAAGATATGAACACTTTAATGGTATCTTAGCTTGCTTTTTATACAGTACAAGATGTTACAGCCAATCACAGGACAATGCCATCTCCCCCCCCCCTATTCACACACTGAGGCTAATTATCTAATACGTAGCTAGACATCTGGGCACCGCATCATCAATAGAGTTCAATTAACCTTGAATAATACACAATCACAGATAATCTTCACACATATCAGGAACCTCAATCACATTATCTGGACAGACAATTCGGCACCGATATTGACAGATACATTCCTTGAGATAATGACATCCTAATTCAGTACATCTGAATAGAGAATTTAACACATTGTTTTAGACACAATGAATCACACAATCAAAAGGTCGTTCAGGCCCTGATGCAATTAACACATTTCAAAAGCATGTGTGCCCATATTGAATAGGCAATAGCTTGTGATATCTCAAGACATCCACTTTGTAATATTCCAGTCCTGCAATATGAATTATTATTACTGTCCCATCTCATGTAATATATGAATTATGATTCTTTGTCACCCTATGGCCCTAGTGGACATAAGGTGACCCTAGACATAGGAGAATCTCAGTCTGTCACGGTTCAATTCCGTTACAATAGGGTCAACAGGTACTCATAGATAATTGAATGATTCTCATAAGCTGCAGAATAAAGGTTGTATTTTTGCAACAACTTGTGACAGCAAAAAAAGCACTGCTTGCAAGAACCACACTTTGTTTCTTTTTGTACCCCAACTAGTTTGTCAGTAGGGGAAATCCTATCATCTTCATCAACCTCCTCCTCCTCAATAATTATTTCTACATTCTGTGTCTCATCTTCAGAAAGACATCCTGTAAGGCTAGGAAATAAGTTGGCAAAACGTATTAATTCCGTTTTGAGAGAACATTCATTAACTCTGGCTAACTGAGAAATCTAGCACTTTGGGGTCTGTCTTAATTTTCTGAAAAGTGCAGGATCCAAGCAGTGGGAATCCATGACCAATTGCTTGTTTTCTGAAAACCTCTCTATTAAGCTTTGTATGATTTGGTCCAGAATTGGTCTGAAAACACCAGCTCGAAAGTATTGCATTTCATCTTCAGGTCGCTCATGTGAAGATTCTCCAGCCAAGCGTTTTTTCCGTGACACTCTTCGAACTGGAAGCATAGTCTCAACTTCCAAGGAGCTGAGAACGTCGCTTTCATCCATCAACTCATTTGTTTTTATTGCAAAGTGTTCAGCCTTTTCTTTTAGATAGCTGAAATCAATATTTTTCAGTTGCTCAACTGCACTTTCGATCATTTGCCATGCAACCATGAAATCAATGCCACTGGTTTGTAGATATTTTGACACTGGACCTATAACATCAAAAACCTGCAAAAATATGTTTGCTGTTAAGATAGTCCTAAACTGACAAAGATTGTCAAAAAGGGATGAGGCCTCAGAAGTGGTTTTGAATCAAACAAGTTGCTCTGGGAAATTACATATAAAACTTCAAGGGTGTCTAAATAAAGAGAATGTTTCTCACCAAAAATCCAGTTAAGGGCCTTTTCTTTTGCCCACCATCTTGTCACTCCAAGTTTTTGTAACTTTAAAAGTTTTTCCTGTCCATGTCTTTTATCCAGTTAATCTTTCCAGATATTCATTCTTTTGTGGGAGTCTCCAATAAAGGTTGCCAAGCGATTTAGGAGACCAAAGAAATTTTTTGCTTCCAATACTTGACAGCAATCTGAGACACACAGGATATGACAATAGCACCAAATATAGACTGCATCTGGTACTACCTTTGCGATCTGTGCACGTAGTCCCACATACTCACTCCTCATATTTGCTGCACCATCAAATGATTCACCAGCAATTTTTTGGAAATCTAATCCAAGTACATCAAAACAGGACATTAGAAGTTCATGAAATCCTTTTCCAGTAGCATCTTTAACAGGAAGAATCGCCACTAGCCGTTCTTTAATTTCTTCACCTTTTACATATCTCACAACCACTGTTGCTTGATCTACGACTCCAATATCCTGTGTGGAGTCAACCTGTGTACTGAAACGTTTCTCTCTGATTTCAGACACAATTAAGGTTTTCATGCATCGAACTATTGCGGAAAATACTTTTTTTACCGTATTGCTGGACACAAATGTTACAAGAGATCCACGTCCAGATGTTCTTCTGTCTTTCAATCACTGTTTTCTTATTTCACTGTCCCGAAAGCATTTATCAAGGTGATTTTTTAGAGGAACATCATACTGCGACAGAAGTAGGACAATTTCCAGAAAGTTCCCATGGTTTATTTCACTGTTATTTAAATTGTACAGTGATTCATTAGTGCCATGGGCATGAAATGACAAACCCTGTTTTCCAAGCAGTTTTATTTTATTGAATATACGGTTTAATACTTCAATGTTTTGAAGTATCTCCTTCTTTCTTCTGCAGGCATGAGCCTGATTTATTAATGTGTCAATGCTTCTATTCTTTGTTATGGTGAAATAAGCACTAACAGCATCACAGTGGCTTTTAGAAGCTTCGTGCTTATTTGCTGCCTGATAGCAATGCCGGAAATTTGTAAACCCACTAGAGAACACTGAAGAGGAATCAGAAAAGGCAATGCATATACTGCAAAAAAATGCTTTAAATTTTTTCGGAATTCGCATTCAATCCTGGTTGGCTGAAAAGGGTGTTTTTCAACAAAATTTATTTTTTCTCCTATGGAACATGCAGGAGGAAGACTAAAAGGTATTTCTGATGGATCACTTATCACAGTCTCTGATATGTCTTGTTCTGGTGTGATACATTCTAATTCAGGAAGGGCTTCAAAAACATCTGGGTCATTCATTTATGCTTGCTCTCTGCACTCTGACCCTCGTTTACAGACCAAAGTTCATTCTTTTGATCTAAAAGTACCAAATATTACAATGTTTCTCTTTCCTAAGCAATGTTGTGGAACTTGGCAGGCTGCCTGTTTTTTGACAGCTGTAATCAGAAAACTCTCTGCACCGAATTGGGAAAATGCTGGGTTTAGATCGCGAGGGACATAGAGCTGCACAATTTTTTGACTTAGAATAAAGATCAAGGCCCAGATTCACAGAGCGATTACGCCTGCACAACAGGAGATGCGCGTGCGTAAGTCGAAATGTGAGCGTGCGTTTCGATGCACGGCATCCCCAGAACGAGATACGCAAAAAATCTACTTTTTTTTGTCCCGCGTAATTTCGTTAGACTGGCTCATCCGTCCGCGCAAAAGTGCGCTAGACAGACCATTGATTTGCTAGTCAAATATGCTAATGACGGACTTACGGGGATCCACAAAAGAACGTTGGGGCAGCGCAGGCGACGCAGTGTGCGCAACAGCAAAATGTCCTGTCTAAAATTAGAGCATATAAAAGCTGGTCTAAAAAGAGAAAAAAAGTCTACTTGTTAGATAAAGCAACACTGTTAGTGAGGAGCTCAGCAGTCACACGTGTTGCACAACAATCTGTATGCCAACATGCCAGGGGCATCGTCGCACATAGCTATACTACTGACTTTAGATGAACAAAGAAGGATGAGGGCACGGAGGATGGCACGGAGGATGGCACTGTAGGGGATATACCGCACCCGCATAGACCTGTTTGGCATGAGTGATTCTGAGGTGTATCGCATCTTCAGATTCACCCCTCATGTCATCCTGGAATTAACCACAACCTTGCAGGAGGACATCACCAGCCCAACACACCGCTCACATGCAGTGCAGCCACTGGTCAAGGTCATGGCAACACTCCATTTCCTTGCCAGTGGCTCTTTTCAGCGTACAAGTGGAGTGGTGGCTGGGATGTCACAATCCTCCATGAGCAGATGTGTGCACCAGGTTGTCCCTGCAATCCTCAGACGCATGGCCAACCAAATCATCAAACCCACCACTGAGGACCTGCGGCTGAAGGCAATGACAGATTTCTACAGAATTGCCAGATTCCCACACACCGTGGGGGCCATTGATTGCACACATGTGGCACTCCAGCCCCCCCATGAAACAGAGCACATGTACCGCAATCGGAAGCATTGGCATTCCATCAACGTACAGGTGATAGTCGATGCCCAAGGCCTCATATGGCACGTTCGTGCCAAACACCCAGGGTCCAGCCATGACAGCTACATATACAATCAATGCCACATCCGAATGGAATTCGATCAGAACGTGTATGAGGACACCTGGCTGGTTGGTGAGTGACATGGGAGTCAGGCATGACTATCCCCTCCCATGATGCACGCATCACAAGGGGCACATGCATGACTAACATCCTCCTGTCTTTTCCCTTACAGGTGACTCTGCATATCCACTGGGACCCCATCTCATGACTCCTATCCGGAACCCCCAAACCCCAGGAGAGGAAAGATACAATCAAGCACATGCCCAAACACGAGCAGTGTTGGAGCGCACCTTTGGCCTCCTAAAGTCACGTTTCCAATGCCTGGATAAGTCTGGGGGTACCCTCTTGTATTCCCCAAACTTCGTGTGCCAGATCATCGGTGCATGTTGCATGCTGCACAACTTCGCAGAAAGAAAGGGCCTGCAGATTTACCTACGTGATGACCTGACCCCTGAACCAGACAATCCCCCCCTAACCGAGGGTCCCCGTCTTCTGAGGGAAGAGCAGCCAGGAGACAGCTCACATTGGGCATCTTTGCACGTTAAACACACACATTAATCATGGCACAATGAGAATGCATGCATGCACACCACTGTGGTCCCTAGCACACACACCCCACATCCACATCAAATTGGATTGGCACCAGTCCACCATGCTGGACTTGTGAGCAGCAACGCCACGCCAAGGCTCCAATTATGTCACTGTACATTCATACACCATTCACACGGACCTGGGGATCACTTCTCCCTGGTCCTGGGGAACCCTTCTTCACCAAAATTGAGGGTGACACCCCTTGACGTGAGCCACGCCTGGGGCACCCCCGGCCACGGCCCCGGCTCCTCAGGGGAGACTCATGGGGAGGGGGAAAACCGGGGAAGGAGGAGCAGCCCCTGACCTCTGCCCACCTGGCGGCCTGCCCTCCAAGGCCACGGCTATTCTGTCCAGGGCAGCACCAAGTGTTGCCGTGTTGGCCTGGATAGCCTGGGTAAGGGCCCTCACATCCTGCCCAACGCCTGCTGATGTAGTATGCAGGTCGTTTAGGCAGGTTGTGAAAGCCCGGGAGTGGGAGTCCAGGTTCCCCAGCGTATCCTTGATGGAGGACAGGCTCTCCTCCATCCGCACCAATGTCTGGATGACCTGTCCCAGATGGCGGGTCTGGAGGAACTGGTCCCTTCTCAGAGTGGCGGGCAGGAGACCGGCCAACCCCCTGGTGTTCTGGGATGAAATCCTGCCTCCAGCTGATGCTTGTGGCCGGGGAGAAGGGGAGGCCCTTGGGAGGGGAGCCATGTTGGGGGAGGAGGGGGGGGGGCTCCCCCTTAGGGAGGGCTGCCTGCTGCCAGCCAGAGGGGAAGAGTCCTCAAAAACCAAACGTCCAGTGCCTGACATGGACTCCTCCTCCTCATGATTCTCCTCCTCCTCTTGAACCTCCTCCGCGGACTCCGGCCTTGTTGGGGGGGCCTCATTAGGCTGCTGTCCTGGGGATGGTGCGGTCAGGCCAGATGGCCCTGCACCCTCCTGCACATCTGTGGATGACACAAAACATTCACAGGTTGGAGGATCCACACACTTGCCACATATTCCCTTTCACCCCCTCCCCCACACATGCTACACACCTGATATTAAAAAAAATACTTACCTTGCACCACGGGCTCCGGACTTGAGTCAAAGCCGGGCAGGCCCTCAACTTCATGCCGATGAAAGGTCAGGGCCACCGCACGCTCCTCCGCTGTCAGCCTAATACGGCATGGTGGGCCCCCTCCTGTGCCCCTGGCATGGGCATGCATTCTGGCCAGCTCCTGTTTGACCAGACGCCGGAGGTCATTGATTTTTTTGTCAATCCCAGACCGGGTCCGTGTCTCCCCCTCCCCCGCTGAATTGACCTGCTCAGTGATCATATCCAAAATCTCCCTCCTCCTGGCCGGGTTGGTGTTGGCACTGTCCGGGCCGTGGGGGAAACGCCCATAATCGCTAATGGCCCGGGCAAGAATTCTTTTTTCCCCCACAGTAAAATTGAGCTTTCGCTTTCTCTCTGTCATACTTCCAAAAAAACTCACTCCCAGTCAACAAAAATCACTCACAAAAACAAGCACAACCAATCAAGCAAGAACACACACAAAGAGAAAACTAACACCCAAAAAATCACACTAGCACTCAGCAACAGAAATATATCAAACAAACAGTCACTCAAACACTTATCAAAAAACACTTTCAAAGATCTACTAACAAACACTTGATCACACAGAACACTAATCTGACAACTACAAAACACAACGCAACGAACAACAGGACAAAAGCACTTGGTTAAATGGGAAGGGACAAAGGGATGTACTTTTTGCAATGCAAGTGCGTTTGTTTCTGTCTATTTATGCTGTTTGCGTAGTTCACAACGTTGCCCTAGTCCATTTCCAATTTCACTGATTGCGCCGCTCCCAAGTTGTGAGCATGCGCACAGTGGAGCTGACCATGGTCTCCTTCAAGCGCGCATGCGCGAGCCGGCCGGCCCTTCATTTGCATGGGGTCACGGCTCATTTCAATGTAACACACCCACGTCCTTCCCAATTTGTATTACTCCGCCTTACGCCTCTGAAAAAACGTTACGCATGCGCAATTTTCTGCGCAAAAGCTACGAGAATAGGGTGATTACGCGGCAAAATTGCTCAAGTCTATAGTAAAGGCGGTGCGCTACGCCGGTCCAATAATGCGCAGATGTACCTGAATCTGGGCCCAAGATTCTAGCAGCATAACATCATCTTTCACATTATACAAAAAAATGGGCTAACTTTACTATTTCGTTTCAAAATTGCGTTTGAAAGACTGCTGCGCAAATACAGTGTGACAAAAAATATTGCAACAACTACCATTTTATTTTTTAATAGGGTATCTGCTTATAAAAATTATAATTTTCTACCAAAATATACAGATTTTAACTTGTAAGCAACAAGTGTCAGAAAAAGGTTTAGTCTTTAAGAGGTTAAACTGACCTCATTTACAGACCAATGTTCATTCCTTTTTGATTTAAAGAACTACATGTTAAAATATTTATTTTTATCTCTGTTGTGATAAACTTGGCAGACTTCCTGGATTTTGTTTTGTTGTTTTTTTCTCTGCACTTGTTACATAGAATCGTGAAATGCAGTTTTAAGATCGTGAGTGTTGAATCATGATTTTGATTCTTTAACGATTAACTGTGCAGCTCTATGAGGGTGGTAGAATTGCGATCTTGATTCTTTAACGATTTATCATGCAGTTCTAATGCACATGCAAACAGACTAGGTATATCCACTCTTGTTATCAAAGAGTGCATATACATTTATGTAACCTAAAACATAAGAACCAGCCTTAACTTTTGAACTTTTCACATACCACCGAAAAAGAGAGTTTCATTTGTTTAGGATCCCTTCCTGCTAACTCAAGTTCTTTGGACCGTTTTTCTCGTACTTTCTGAGCACCACCCTTCTTAGATTTTGTTGTTTTACTCTCCATATTAATCAATATGAAACTGTAAAATGTATTTAATACCAAGATATGACAATGAGCTACAGAAATACAGCAAACATTACTAATTCTGCATCTCACAAACAAGCACATGAATGAAATCCCATACATCACAATAAAACTAGTCCAACAGAATTTTTTTATTTTTTTTGCCAATATTATAGGGGAATAAAAAACAAAGCAAAACACTTACCTAATGTAGGACACTTCTGCTCACTTTAGAAGCAAACATATATGTAGTATGCAGAATCTGCCTGAAACACTAGGCCACAAAATAACAGTAACAGACACATGGCATGTGTTGGCAGATAAGAACTACAAGGACCATCTAGACTGCCCAATTTGTGGCTCAAAAAAATTGAATACTTCCATTAGCCCCTGGCCTCATCATATCAAGAATAGCCTTATGCCTATCCCATGCATGCTTAAACTCTTTCACTGTATTACCCTCTACCACTTCTGCAGGAAGACTATTCCATGCATCCACCAACCTCTCACCAACCTAATACTTCCTGATATCACATAAAAACACAACAATATCATACTGAAAATATAATGCAAAATTGTATCCAATGCCATGTATTATATTACAGTAACAAGAATATGCAAAGTGCTGCTTATACTTTTACATAAAAGGAAAATCCACACACAGAGCAAAGTGAAAGTATAGAGAATTAGATGTGAATTATATAAATATACACATCAAACAAATGATTTAGGGCCCTTTCACACGGGGCTGTCTATGTGCGGGCTCCGCATTGCTCAGCAGGGATCGCTCCTTTGATCTGTCTCTGCACACTGTGCAGTAACCAACCTGTGAGAGCGCCACTCTCCCCTATGGGGGATCGGATGACGATGGACCGTAGAGTTCATCGTCATCCAATCCGATCTCTTCCAGACGGATGGAAAAGTAGGGTTTTCCTCCGTCACTCTTTGGCGGATCGGATGTCAGCAGGCATGTCACTGCTGACATCCGTGGCTTCATAGAGGAGCACGGAGCGCCCGTTCAGGTCCGCCTTAAAAACTGACAGGTGGACCTGAACGGTCCACCCGTGTGAAAGGGGCCTAAAGGGATACAGTTATTTGGATATCACCAAAACAAATTTGTTGCCAGAGGTTAAAAACATACCAAGCAGAACCTGTCGGTGAAAGCCAAATTACGCCCCATTCCCCAGAAGACAACGCAGGGAGGACAACCAGCCACGGACTAGGAAGAGGCACATTAGGAAGATCGCCTAGCAACCGCCATTTCTGGATCTTTCCAGCATCTCACCGTGCCTTGTATATTTGGGACCTCTGGTGTCGATCTTCAGCCATCTCATCACCTGTTCCATTGTTGCCATCAGCCTGAGGAGTAGTGTTGCTCACGAATATTCGCAGTGCGAATATTCGTTACGAATATTGCATATTCGAGTATTCGCGAATAAATCGAATATCATGGTGAATATTCGCTATTGCGAATATTCGTATTTTTTCAAATTTATTTTTAAAACAGATCACATCCTAGTGATCTCCATCGACGTCTAAAAGCATTGCTGGTATGATTAGAGACCCTGGGCCGAGTAGCTGAGGCGATCCCTTTATGTTGCCGAATATTCGCAATGCGAATATTCGTATTTGTATTCGTAAAACCAAAAAAAAAAAAAAGCTTTAGTTTAGTCATATAAGTTTGTGTAAGTAGAGTTAGTGTTTAGTGCATATTAGTTTAGTAATCCAGGAAATGATCTCCGTTTTCGCGTGTTGACGAGAATTTCGCAATCAATTTCGCATTAGCGAAATTTCGCAAAAAATTTTTTTGATAAAATATCACGAATGTTCGATATTAACTAATATTTTGCGAATATTCTTCTATATATTCGTGAAATATCGCAAAATCGAATATGGCGTATTCCGCTCATCACTACTGAGGAGCTCTTATATGCCTGACTGACACACCGCCGCTGGCGGTTGTGTCCACCGTATCTGGTAAGAGTACCCAACCCTTACATTTACTACTTGGATGCCTTAATTGACCCTGAAGGAATGATGTTTTGAAGTGATTTTTCCCATTCATCTCAGTTACCATCTGGAGTACCTAGCGGATTGTATGACTGATTCCTGCCTTAAGACGACTCATCTCACATGTGTTCCAACTTAGTCGATCTAAGGGACTTTTCCTCTTTGTTTGTTATATATTGAACTCCGTTCTAGCAATAGACGCCCAATATATTATACATTATTTTTTATATGTGTTCCACCATGATATATATATCACTTACACTTTTTAACACATTGTTTTGTATTACTAATCTCATTGCATACTGGCAACAGTTTTAGCAATTACCCTCCCTGGGTGTGATTATTATTATTAATTTCATAGGCATAGTTTTTCACTATGTTTTTTTAGCGCTGCACTTTTTCCTTTTTATTTTAGGATTAATAAAAGAACCCTTTTGATCTTCTATCCGAACACAGTAGTTCTAAGACCTTTGGACCAATTTGTTCCAAAGGTAAGGGAAAAAAATGCCGCTCTAGGCAGATGTTCAGTTAAACACACGCCTTGTTAGGGGTGGACAGGTGCAGGCTCTGCAATGGATCAAAGAGCAAGAAAATCCTGAATGGTCGCACACCAATACAACACCTTTATTGTAAAATATAAAATCCAAAACAGTCAGTCCATGCTATGCAGAGGTTGAGGGTTAATAGCTAACGCATTTCATTCCAAATGTATTCTCTCTATTTCACTTTAACTAAGAGATAATTCTTCCTGCCCTGCTCTTGAACCAGGGTGATCCACATACATTAGAAATCCAAGGTAACATCTCGGCGTACCTCGAGGCAACTAGTTAATTCAGGAAGACAGGCAACCTCTTTGTTATTCCTCATGGCTTCAAGAGGGTCAAGCGGCTTACTATTGCTTCATGTTTGGTGAGATCCATTTAAAAAACCGATTAAATTCAGTAAATTCTACATACCTGAGGGCTTGAAGGCTCATTCTACCAGGGCCGTGGCTATCTCATGGGCAGCATACTGCAGAGTATCCGCTAAGACGATATGTAAAGCTGCAACTTGGTCCTCCAGGAACACATTCATGTCACATTATAAAAGTGGATTCCGCACAACCGACAACTGTGGCATTCGGGAAGTCAGTCATTCAGGCCAATACCTCAATTGCTTGGTAAATAAACTTATTTTTTTCTTGCACCCACCAGTCGGCGAGTTATTTTCCAAGTGTATGCTGCCATAATGGGACAGGAGAACGGAAAATGGTATAATCACCTTTTCCGTAATTTTCCTTTCCTGGCACATCTTCATGACAGCATACAGACTCCCATTCTTTCTTAAGTGATAGATACAGAGAATGCGCTTTCATTTTATAGCTATTCAGTCCTATCGGGTTGTGAGGGGCGGAGTCACAACCCAATGGCTGAGAGCGCTGATCGGGGTGTTCTGTCAGAGAGGGGTGGCTGTTTCCCTGTCAGAACACAGCAGCTCAGCTGGGGAGATCGCTGCACTTCCTTTGCATAGTGAGTACAGTGGCTCATAGTGTGTACCAGAGAGTGTATGCACCGCTCAGGTGAATACATGATCAGCCATCCAATGTGGGTCCTGGCAGGAATTATGGGGGCCCCTTACACAGCTTCAGGCATGGGCCCCCTGGAGCAGAGAACGGGGGGGGGGGGGGGGTGTGCTGCCGCCTTAAATTGAGAAGCTGGGGGGGAGGGCTGCCGCGATTTGAGAAGCGGGGGGTTCCTTTACAAAAATAGAAATACAGAAAAATATATATTTAAAAAAAGGGTGGTAGCCCTGGGGACCTCTGGGCCCTTTAATAAAAAGAAACCTCTGGGCCCTTTAATAAAAAATAAATAAATTATATATATACAAAAACAACATTGGGCCCTGGGGACCTCTGAGCCTAATAAAAATATATCTATATATAAAAAAATTAAAATCAAATATAAAACATTTAAAACATTTTTATAAGAAAAAAGTTTGTCATCTGGGGCCCTTTAATAATAAATTATATATATATATATATATATATATATATATATATATAGAGATAAAAAAAATTTTATAACAAAAAAAAAAAAAAAGGGGGAGGGTTGTCATCTGGTGCCCTGGGGGGCTCCAGGCACCTGGGGACCTCCAGACCCCTAAACAAAAAAAAATTGGCCCTTAAATTAAAAATATATTAAATATTATATATTATATATTTATTATATTAAAAAAAAAAAACACAAGGGGGATTGCCTTCCAGGGCCCTGGGACCTCTGGGCTTTTTAATAAAAAAAAATAAACAAAAATAACATGGGGCCCTGGGGACCTCTGAGCCGTTTAATAAAAAAATATAAAAATAAAATATATTAAATATATTTTTTTATAAAAAAATAAATGAAAAAATGGGGGGTTGCCACCCAGGGCCCTTAAAGTGTTACTAAACCCAGGACCCTGCATTCACTATATCTAGTCTCCCACAGTACACAGAAATGCAAATATTTTAGTAAGAATAAACTTATAAATCTCTTTTCTCATCAGCAGTTAGAGCAGTCTTGTGACTTCTGTCAGTGTCTGATTAAAGCTTGTAGGAGGACTTTTTCATTCTTTCCTTTAGTCCTATGGGGCTGCAGGACCCCTTATTCTTTAGCAATACACACCAAACTGAGCATGTGCAGCATGACTCCAAAGTAGGGTGACCAGACATCCCCGGTTTCAGGGGACAGTCCCCTGATTGAGAACACTGTCCCCGGACCAAGTCTGTCCTTGGTTTTGTCCCCAGATTGGATTTAATAAGGGGCTGGGGCAATTTCAAAGACAGTCAGTGCAGAATTAAAATAAAAAAATTAGAATTACACCCCCCTCTCTGCTGTGCCTACTAGCATAGGGGGGTTGTATTTTTTCCATCATCTGTGCCCCTTTTTGATGATCATGTGCTGGTCGGAGCGGAGGGAATATTTCTTCAGTTTCGGGCGCATTCTCATTCAGCTCCACTCGCATTTTTTTCTGCCTTGGCTCAAATTCTGCCCAGCCACCTGCTTATCTCCTTGCCTTCCCTGGCGGAGTGATCTTCCTCCGCTCCCCATCCAGTAGTAGCTGGGGCCCAGAGAGTGAGACTTGAGAGGCTGTGAGGCGGGCGGCGAAGGGCAGAAAGTCGCTGATTGTTGCATTGCTAGTAAAGAAAAAATATGTCCCCGGATTTCATTTAAAAAATCTGGTCACCTTACTCCAAAGGCTCCGTCTTATCCAGACATGTTCTGGAGTCAGTGGAGGAAGAGGAAGATCTGTGCATACAGGATCAAACAGCCTTTTTATACAATGCAGAGGATTAACCCCTTAGGTTCTACAGTGAGTATAACAAGCAGGCTTTACTGCATATACAGTGCCTTGAAAAAGTATTCATACTCCTTGAAATTTTTCACATATTGGCATGTTACAACCAAAAACATACATTAATTTTATTGGGATTTTATGAGATAGACCACAAAGTGTCACATAAGTGTGAAGTGGAAGAAAAATAATAAATAGCCTGACTAAACTTGCGCACCCCCTAATTTAAATATGACCCACCCCTTCCTGTCAAAGCCACACCCCTTCTTCTTTAACCACATGCCCACCGCACTATAGGGAAAGTACGTCCTATTTTTAAAGATGGATATCTCGGTAAGGGCAGCAGCTGCTACCACAACCGAGGTATCCATCTTTGCAGTGGGCAGTTCTGTACACGATAACGGCGGACTCCGCGGCGGATTGGCCGCGAGATCGCCGTTATCGGTGGCGGGAGAGGCCTCTCCCGCGCCCTTCTCCGCTTACCGGAGCCGTCGGTAGCGGCAGAGGCGATCGGGTCCTGTCGGCAGCTGTGTTGGGATACGAGTGAGGGAAAAATCGCCCCCACCCGTTCCCACAGCTCTGCTGGGCGGAAGTGATGTCAAACCGTCAGTCCCGCCCAGCGTCTTAAAGATACATTTTTTTTCTGTGATTTAAAAAATGACAGTTCAATTTTTTTTTTTTTTTTCATTTAAGCCTAAATATGAGATCTGAGGTCTTTTTGACCCCAGATCTCATATTTAAGAGGACCTGTCATGCTTTTTTCTATTACAAGGGATGTTTACATTCCTTGTAATAGGAATAAAAGTAATCAATTTATTTTTTATTTTTATTTCAGTGTAAAAAATTATAAACTAAATTAAAATAAATAAGAAAACAACATTTTTTTTTTTAAAACGCCCCGTCCCGACGAGCTCGCGCACAGAAGCGAACGCATATGAAAACTGTGTTCAAACCACACAAGTGAGGTATCGCCGCGGTTGTTAGAGCGAGAGAAATAATTCTAGCCCTAGATCCCCTCTGTATCTAAAAAAAATGCAACCTGTAGAATTTTTTAAACGTCGCCTATCGAGATTTTTAAGGGTAAAAGTTTGACGCCATGCCACAAGCGGGCGCAATTTTTAAGCGCGACATGTTGGGTATCATTTTACTCGGCGTAACATTATCTTTCACAATATATAAAAAAATTGGGCCAAATTTATTGTTGTTTATTTATACGGTGTGACAAAAAGTATTGCAATGACTGCCATTTTATTCTCTAGGGTGTTAGAAAAAAATATATATAATGTTTGGGGGTTTTAAGTAATTTTCTAGAAAAAAAAACTGTTTTAGTCTCGTAAACACCGAATCTGAAAAACAGGCTCGGTGGTCAAGTGGTTAAGACCCCATCTGTCCTCTTCATGGAAGAGGACAGAGGGATGCCGGGGGAGAAGGACAGAGGGACGCCCTGGGAGAAGGACAGAGGGTTGCAGTGGGTGAAGGACAAATGAATGACATGGGAAGAGGACAGAGGGACGCCGTAGGTGAAGGATAGCGGGACGCCGTGGGTGAAGGACAGAGGGACACCGTGGGAACAGGACAGAGGCATGCCATGGGAAAAGGACGCCGTGGGAAGAGGACAGAGGGACGCCGTGGGAGAAGGACGCCATGGGAAGAGGACAGAGAGGGATGTTGTGGCAGTCAATAGGGCCTAGAGAATTGCAGGCTAGGCACTTCCTAATGGCTCAGTGCCTGGGAAGAGTAATGGATAATGACCAACGGGCCCTCTTACCAGACCCAGCGAAATCGTTCACTCACTCTGGGTTGCCTGGGGTGACTCTAGTCAGTAGTGTAGCATGCCTGTATCCTGGCAGTGGCTCTGTCTTTCTACCTCTCTGGTGGTGCGGTTACGTGGCTCTCTCTCTGGTGGTGCGGGTACAGTGTGGCTCCATCTCTGGTGGTGTGGGTACAGCGGTTACAGTGTGGCTCCCTCTCTGGTGGTGCAGGAACAGCGTAGCTCCCTCTCTGGTGGTGCGAATACAGCATGGCTCTCTGGTGGTGCAGATACAGCGTGGCTCTCTGGTGGCGCGGGGTACAGCGTGGCTCTCTGGTGGCGCGGGGTACAGCGTGGCTCTCTGGTGGCGCGGGGTACACCGTGGCTCTCTGGTGGCGCGGGGTAAAGTGTGGCTCTCTGGTGGTGCGGGTTACAGTGTGGCTCCCTCTCTGGTTTCCCAAGCACAGTATTATTTTTCTCCTCTTCTAACACCCCCTCCTCCCCTCCAGCAGAGTGCTTGCATGCTGGGTGGCAGCCTTGTGCTCCTGTATATTAATTTATAGTGCGCTTTGGCAAAGTTTGGAATAGAGATGACAGTTTATTTTTGTTGTTGCGAATCTGTTTGTTACATTTTGATTATACATTTAAATATCAATAAGAATCTCCCACTGTTTTTAAGGAAGCAAAATAGGGACTGTCTCACCAAGATTGAGAGAGAGAAATCACAGCAACTTCTATCCCTGTCTGACTTGAACTTAAAGTAGAAGTTCACCCAAAACCTAACTAACTCTAAGGCCTCGTACACACGATCGGACATATCCGATGAAAACGGTCCGCGGACCATTTCCATCGGATATGTCCGATCAGGAGTTTGATCCGATGGCGTGTACACACCATCGGATCAAATTCCCCGCCGGCGGACGGCGCGGTGACGTGGCGGTGACGTTGTCACCGCACCAGGAAGTAAAACACTTCCGCGCATGCGCCGAATCCATTCGGCGGCGGCGGTGCGGGACGACATGTCTGCTGGTAAGTGTACTAACCAGCAGACATGTCGGGCGGACGGATTCCACCCGATAGATTTCAAAGCATGCTTTGAAATCTGTCGGGTGGACAAATCTGTCCGCTAGCCCATACACACGATCGGAGATGTCTGCTGAAACGGTCCATCGGACCGTTTTCAGCGGACATATCCCCTCGTGGGTATGAGGCCTTAAACTACTCGCAGCCACATTCTAAAACTAATTTATCTAACCTTGTAAAAAAAAAAAAATCCGGTCCGGTCCAGTCTCCAGCGGCGGATGCAGTGTGCAGGAGAAAACCGACAAAGGCGGGGAAATGCCTGGGAAGTGACATTAGCCAAAGACTTACTATGGGGCTTCCGTCGTTGACTGCCTTTTCTGCACATGCCTACACAGTGAAGCCGACACTGACAGATCAGCATGGGACTGGACTGGAGTGGCTAAACTGATAAGTACAATGATTTCTTCTTTACAGATAGCTTAGTTGTAGAATGTGCCTGCGAATAGGGTTAGAATTATGGCTGAACGTCTACTTTAACTTTTACTAAATTAGAACACGCGTCCGGAGACCCAGAAAAGGGTGTCTGGGTTTGGTAAGAGATTAACATTGCACAAGTTAATCTGTTGTCTGTTGGAAACTGTTGTGCTTTCTTTGATACGTTTATGTGCCACAACAAGCATTTTTACACAGCTCCTGGCAGAAATATCTAGCATCGATGAAAATATTTGAATATACCTGTGTGCATGTAGCTTTAAAGAACTGTTGGAAAAGACAAATGTAAAATCGGGTGGAACACTTTTCTTATAATATTATTAGTAGATTTTTTTCTAGCCTGGAGTCATGCCTAATGCCTAATAAAACAGCTTCCAAGATTTTAATTTGATAGTAGAATCCTGTACAAATTATGACCATTAGGTGGCGACAAAAACTGCATTATCAAATAACTTTACTGTGCACATTGGCAGTAAAGTATTATTGGTTATAGTGAAAAAATTGTCTAGTGAACTTAAAGGTGAAAATAAGTACAGATAGCACAAACAGCGCTAATGTGTAGTGGATCCACACAAGTGAACTAAATAAATAAACAATACATAACACAAATAGTGTATGAATATAAAGACCCGTGAATGAAAAATGAGTCCAAAGGTAAACAGTTCATAAAGTGTCTGAAGAAATCTTCTGAATCTCTCCTACGAGTAATCCTCCACCACACCAGTGTAACGAACACTCCTCCACCAATATGATTGGCCACTCACCAGAACTCGTAGCCTTACACTCACGTGTTTGGCATAAAGGCATGTAGTACAATCCTCAATTTAGTGTTCAAGGTTCATATCCAAAAATGTAGAAGTGAGATCCGCATACGTGAAAAAAACAAAAAAGTATAATAGTGTGATATTGCTAAAACAATTTATTGACACACCACATGAACCTACAAAGGTTGCACTTACTTAACCACTTTAGCCCCGGGCCTGTTTTTCAGATTCGGTGTTTACGAGACTAAAACATTTTTTTTTGCTATAAAATTACTTAAAACCCCCAAACATTATATATATTTTTTTTCTAACACTCTAGAGAATAAAATGGCAGTCATTGCAATACTTTTTGTTACACCGTATTTGCGCAGCGGTCTTACAAGCGCACTTTTTTTGGAAAAAATTCACTTTTTTAAATAAAAAAATAAGACAACAATAAATTTGGCCCAATTTTTTTACATATTGTGAAAGATAATGTTACGCCGAGTAAAATGATACCCAACATGTCACGCTTAAAAATTGCGCCCGCTCGTGGCATGGCGTCAAACTTTTACCCTTAAAAATCTCGATAGGCGATGTTTAAAAAATTCTACAGGTTGCATTTTTTGAGATACAGAGGAGGTCTAGGGCTAGAATTATTGCTCTCGCTCTAACGATCGCGGCGATACCTCACTTGTGTGGTTTGAACACAGTTTTCATATGCGGGCGCTACTCGCGTATGCGTTCGCTTCTGCGCGCGAGCTCGTCGGGACGGGGCGATTTAAAAAAATTTTTTTTTTTGTTTTCGTATTTATTTGTATTAATTTTACCAATTTTTAACACTAAAATAAAAAAAAAAAAAAAAAATTATCACTTTTATTCCTATTACAAGAAATGTAAACATCCCTTGTAATAGAAAAAAGCATGACAGGTCCTCTTAAATATGAGATCTGGGGTCAAAAAGACCTCAGATCTCATATTTAGGCTAAAATGCAAAAAAAAAAAAAAAAATTTTAAATGTCATTTTTCAAATGACATTTAAAAAAAAATGTCTCTTTAAGACGCTGTTTGGAACTGACGTTTGACGTCACTTCCGCCCAGCAGAGCTACGGGGATGGACGAGGGAAATTTTTTCCCTCACTCGCATCCCCGCTGACCAGACGAGCGCACCCGATCGCCTCCGCCGCTACCGACGGCTCCGGTAAGCGGCGGAGAGCGCGGGAGCGCAGCGGGAGGGGGGGGACGCTCGTCCGCTACCGATAACGGCGATCTCGCGGCGATTCCGCCGCGGAGACCGCCATTATCGTTTACCCGACCGCCCACAGAAGAGATGGATATCTCGGTTGTGGCAGCAGCTGCTGCCGTTACCGAGATATCCATCCTCAAAGTGCCGACGTATACCTGCGGTGGGCGGTCGGGAAGTGGTTAATACAGCTGCTGCGAACGTCCTTGTACTTTACTCCTTAGCGCAGCGGCAGTAACCATTAGGGCACATTTACAGTGCAGAAAATAAGTATTTGAACACCCTGCTATTTTGCAAGTTCTCCCACTTGGAAATCATGGAGGGGTCTGAAATTGTCATCGTAGGGGCATGTCCACTGTGAGAGACATAATCCAAAAAAAAAAATCCAGAAATCACAATTTATGATTTTTTAACTATTTATTTGTATGATACAGCTGCAAAGAAGTATTTGAACACCTATCTATCAGCTAGAATTCTGACCCTCAAAGACCTGTTAGTCTGCCTTTAAAATGTCCACCTCCACTCCATTTATTATCCTAAATTAGATGCACCTGTTTGAGGTCATTAGCTGCATAAAGACACCTGTCCCACCCCATACAATCAGTAAGAATCCAACTACTAACATGGCCAAGACCAAAGAGCTGTCTAAAGACACTAGAGACAAAATTGTACACCTCCACAAGGCTGGAAAGGGCTACTGGGAAATTGCCAAGCAGCTTGGTGAAAAAAGGTCCACTGTTGGAGCAATCATTAGAAAATGGAAGAAGCTAAACATGACTGTCAATCTCCCTCGGACTGGGGCTCCATGCAAAATCTCACCTCATGGGGTCTCAATGATCCTAAGAAAGGTGAGAAATCAGCCCAGGACTACACGGGAGGAGCTGGTCAATGACCTGAAAAGAGCTGGGACCACCGTTTCCAAGGTTACTGTTGGTAATACACTAAGACGTCATGGTTTGAAATCATGCATGGCACGGAAGGTTCCCCTGCTTAAACCAGCACATGTCAAGGCCCGTCTTAAGTTTGCCAATGACCATTTGGATGATCCAGAGGAGTCATGGGAGAAAGTCATGTGGTCAGATGAGACCAAAATAGAACTTTTTGGTCATAATTCCACTAACCGTGTTTGGAGGAAGAAGAATGATGAGTACCATCCCAAGAACACCATCCCTACTGTGAAGCATGGGGGTGGTAGCATCATGCTTTGGGGGTGTTTTTCTGCACATGGAACAGGGCGACTGCACTGTATTAAGGAGAGGATGACTGGGGCCATGTATTGCGAGATTTTGGGCAACAACCTCCTTCCCTCAGTTAGAGCTTTGAAGATGGGTCGAGGCTGGGTGTTCCAACATGACAATGACCCGAAGCACACAGCCAGGATAACCAAGGAGTGGCTCTGTAAGAAGCATATCAAGGTTCTGGCGTGGCCTAGCCAGTCTCCAGACCTAAACCCAATAGAGAATCTTTGGAGGGAGCTCAAACTCTGTGTTTCTCAGCGACAGCCCAGAAACCTGACTGATCTAGAGAAGATCTGTGTGGAGGAGTGGGCCAAAATCCCTCCTCCAGTGTGTGCAAACCTGGTGAAAAACTACAAGAAACGTTTGACCTCTGTAATTGCAAACAAAGGCTACTGTACCAAATATTAACATTGATTTTCTCAGGTGTTCAAATACTTATTTGCAGCTGTATCATACAAATAAATAGTTAAAAAAATCATACATTGTGATTTCTGGATTTTTTTTTTTGATTATGTCTCTCACAGTGGACATGCACCTACGATGACAATTTCAGACCCCTCCATGATTTCCAAGTGGGAGAACTTGCAAAATAGCAGGGTGTTCAAATACTTATTTTCTGCACTGTATTTTTGGTTACTATCCGTTTTTCAAAGTATTATTGGTTGTTTTTTGGTTGTTATTTTATGATATTGTTATTTATTATTATTCAATTGTTATACATTTATATTGTTCTGATATAAATTATCTGAAGTGTTGTGTAGGGAATGTTGATTCCTCTACATCGGTATGTGCACAAGAGAAGATTAGACTTGAATATTCTTGCCACAGTCAAATACACTTTTTATGAACATAATATTATTTATACATATAAATATTTACAGTATAGTGTTGTACAGTCTCTGCATCAGAGGAGCTTACAATCAAAAATCACCAACACACACTTCGTGCACTTCTCCCAAAATGCTTTAAAAAATCTAGTGTAATAATTCTTAATCTTACCTCCAAAACAAGTATTTGCCACAAATTATAAGGGGAATAGCTGAAAAGGTACCAACATAAATGTCCCATTTATAACTATCTGGTCCAGGCTAAACTTATCTTTTACACTGTTACAACTATATTTACAGTGTAAACAGGTAACATTGGTGGGACTTGATGGACTTTTTTCAACCTCACCTACTATGTAACTATGATGCCAAGTGGACCCTTCCTTCCCGTGACAGTGTGCGAGGATTCTTTTCTCCCCACCACCACTGTCACTTTTGACATTGAGCCGTTGTGCAGGGCTCCACATGTCTTCCACCACGGAAGACTAACTTGTAGCTCTTAATGAAATCTAAGTACGGTGAGTACCACACTCATAGGGCCAGATTCTCGTAGATGCGCGCATAATTATGCAGGCGTAGCGCATCTCAGATGCACTACGCCGACGTAACGCGGAGTGGCAAGTACCGTATTCCCTAAGCAAATGCGCTCCAAGATGCGCCTGCGTAGCAGAAATTCATCGGCGTAATCCGGCGCAACTCCAAAGTAGGAGGGAAGTGGGCGTGTTGCATTCTAATGAAGCGTGACCCCATGCAAATGAAGGCCGGGACGAACGGAGCATGCGCTGTGACGTGGATGACCCGCACCGTGACGTGGTTGACCCGCGCCGTGACGTGGATGCCTTCTGCGCATGCACAAAGCCTCCCCTACGATTCGCCGGCGCTGTGTATATAATGCGCCCACACATGCACCCGTGCAGCGCAAAAGTCTCCCATTTTTTGGATTGTCACGGGAAAGCTTTTGCATGACCATGGCTTCTTTTGGGAAGGAGAGGAGAAAGAAAAATTTCTCCCCAGAGGAGAGGGCCATTGTCATCGCGGCAATGGAAAAGTACGATTCCAGGCTCCATGGTGCTGACAGTGCCCGGACCAGCAAGTCCCGGAGGGATGAAATCCTGATGAAGGTGGCTTGCCAGGTTAATGCCCTCTCACATGAGATCCGGACACCGCAGGACATTCAAAAAAAGATGAATGACCTGCGGCGTCTCGTGAAGGGCAAGCTGACTGCGAGAGCTCGGCATGCCAGGGGCACTGGAGGGGGCCCACCCTGCAACGTCCGCCTGAGGAGAAGGTGGTCGCCCGCTGCCTGCAGAGGGAGCAGGTTGAGGGAGTTGGGGGCTACGAGTCTGTTGTGCCAGCCTTGAGGACAGGTAAGTGTGTTTTTTATACTATCTGTTGTGTAGCATGTGTGGGGGTGGAAGGGAACATGTGCCAAGTGTGTGGGTCCACCAACATGTGCATCTTTGGTGTCATCCACAGATGTGCAGGAGGGAGCGGGGCCATCTGTTGCTGCCAGGGCCCGTCCGGAGACATCCCCCGAGCATCCAGTCACTCTGGCTGCCCCCCTGGAAGAGGACTTGTTGCAGGGATCTGGTCACACCTCTACGGAGGAGGCGGTTGAGGAGGAGATTGTTGACCAGGACCAGGAGCTCTACCTGGTTTTGGAGGAGGACCATGGGTTGCCCGGACCAGCCCAAGCCATCCCCCCATCTTTTTCCAGCCCCTCAGTGTCCACCCCCAACCTCTCCAGTCCCTCTGTTTCCACCCCCCTCATCTCTGGCCCCTCAACATCCTCCCCTTATGCCAGGTCCCCTGCCACTCCCAGGAAGGCGACTAGGAAGACGAGGGGTGTTCCCAAGATTATGCCTGAACAGCTGGCCAGACAGCAGGACCAGCAAAATCTGCATCTTTCTGAGGTTGTTGGGGAGATTAGGCGCCTGGCCGACAGCCTGGCCTCCTCGGAAGCCATAACGGATGCCATCCTCGATGTCGCTGGCAACAAAGCAGCGACAGTCACCAGCCTGGCGGAGCTGCAGACGACCACCTCTGACCTTGTGGGGGAGGTCAAAAGGTCTGCGGGTTGCTGTCCAGGACCAGACGGCTGTGCTGACACGCATAGCGGTCACCTTGGAGGGCATGCAGGCAGCCAGGGAGGGATGTGGGGATGCTTTTCCTCAACCTGAAACCCCCCCCCCCCACCTGTGGCTGCCCCCAGGCAAGTGAGCGGCATTACCAAATACTGGCAATGCCGATATGTTTTCCTGAAAGAAGCACAAAAGACTAGACAGGAAGTGACTGTTTTGGGAGGAGGAGGCTGACCTTTTTCACCCAGATTGCAGAGACCCAGAGACACTCATCCGAGCATCGGAGGACGGGATCCACCCAGTGGAGCTGAACGGAGCGATTGGCCCAGCTGACGGAGAAGCAATTTGCAGTCACCGGACAAAAGTTACCACACAGAGCCTCTATCCAGTGGGTGAGCGGGTCACGACCCACAGTTTGTTAAATCTCACATGCAGTTAGACTCATAGTTCCACGAAGGAACATAGCAACTAACACTGAGAAGGCTTGAGGCCTATCTACCTGTCTTAAGCAGTTGTTACAGCTACACCAGGAGCATTTTCACTTCAATTTAACTCACCAAAACTGTGGATTACAAATCACAAGGAGCCACTTTAGCTAGCGAAGAAAAGAAGATCCAGGACTAAGTACTTTAAGTGAGATCTCACACATAGCTTATAAAGTAGGGGGAGCTCCCAGGTATAGATTATATTATATATATATATATATATATATATATATATATATATATATATTAGGGCTGTTACTGATCAAAATGTTTGTGTTCGATTAATCATTTGTTTTTTTAATCGATTAATCGACTAATTTCGATTAATTATAACGCACAGATCCAACTACTTTAGTTGATCTCCTTGCAGGCCGATTCCCAGTGCAGCTCCCAACCACTGGAAAAATAGATAGCAGGATACAAAAAACACACAAAGGCAGCGCTTGATGGGAATAACATTAACAAAATAAATATTGCACTGGAGATAAAATCGATGTAGCTACATAAACTGTAAAAATGGTGCGAGTAATACCAAACTGTACCAAAAGCAGTCATAAAAACATGTAGGTAAGTATGATACTGGTATATAAATTTGTACAGCGATACCACTGCTGAATCCAGATGAGGAGGGGTTAACATCAGTCCGTCGGCATGTAGATGTCCCATGAAGGGAACTATCACAACTCCCAGTGGATGGTTGTAGAATCCCAGGTTGATAGAGGGAAGTGATAAAGGGAAGTGATAGAGGGAAGTGATAGAGGGAAGTGATAGAGGGAAGTGATAGAGGGAAGTGATAGAGGTAAGTGATGGAGGGAAGTGTAACAGCCCTTGTGTGTGGCAGATAGTAAGGTCCCGCCGGCATGCAGATATGAAGGCACAGCAAAGGAGACCTTCAGATGGACACGGCAAGCCCCGCCAGTGTCCGTGACATCACCGGATCTCCGACGGAACTCCCTGAAGGCCCGGAAGCCGGCGGAGAGGTGAGTACCAATCAAAAGAATTTTAATCGATCAAAAAGATTTTGATCGATCAAAAAAATTAAAGATTAATCGATTAATTAAAAGTTAATTTGCACAGCCCTAATATATATATATATATATATATATATATATATATATACACACACACACACACATATATATATATATATATATATATATATATATATATATACTGTTTTTTTTTTTTTTTTTTTCAAATTGTTTATATTGAAATCCATTGTGCTGTTGTCTTAATGTTGGGATGACAGCACAATTACTGTAATCACTTTTTGGCATATTCTACAGCAAAATATATCTCTGGTTAAGTATCCAGTTGTTGTGGCGTATTTGTTTTTCTCCCACCAGGTGCAGTCAGCGGATCCTGGGGTGACAATACAGGTATTTTGTACTGTCTTACATTGTATTGCATTGCATCACAGCTGTGCCAAGGGGATTGAGCCAAGTTAGTGGGGTTTATTGGTAGAGTGCAGGCCCAAATCAAACCAGCAGCTCCTTCGGGGTCAGTGCTACACGTACATTGTGGCATAAAAAAAAAAAATGATTTCAAGTTTACATCCACTTTAACACAATTTGGCAGAAGTAAATTGTTTATACAACTCTTTGTATTGAGACACATAGATATGATGAAGCATTTCAATTGTTGTTAGACCAAGCATTCATTACAAACTGTAAAAGACAAATATAATATTCCATTTCTGGAAAGAGAATCAAATAAGGTGAGCACTCAACTCCCAGAGGGGGCAAGGCACCTTTTTTAAAACTTTGCCAAAATATTTTCTTTTAAAACACCTGTTGGCTGGCTGCGGTTTGGCCACACTGCTGCTTTATAAATCAACATTGTCAGCTGCAGAACGTCTCATAACCTGCAGATGTCAGTTTTGCTAAGCTGTACTTAGTTTATGTTACAATAACACATGTGATTCAGCTTTGGAGGAAACAGTTGTCATGAATGAGCAAAGTAATAAACCAATGTATTAGTTATTTTAAAAGTGAGTAGTATTTTTAATAAGGCCAAAAATGCAATTAGTTTACATTAAAATGGATTAACACTGTAGGGCAATCCTATCCTGCACTTTCATAAATACATCAATTCATTGGGCAATGGTATGTGCATGCGGCCTCACTCTTTCGTGGCACATATTACAATTTTCCCTAAGGAGGAGAAAGACTCTCCAGTTTGTCCTAGTTACAGACCGATCTTACTAGTAAATTCTGACACTAAACTGAACACTGAACTTTTGGCTAACAGGCACCTTATCTCTCATTTTAAAGCGGAGGTCCACCTAAAATAATATGTTTTACATTAAAGCCAGCAGCTACAAATACTTCAGCTTCTGACTTTTAATAAATGGACACTTACCTGTCCAGGGTGCCCACAATGTCGGCTCAATCGCTCGGCTCTCGGCTGCCCCCGCCGCCATCCTCAGTGAGGGACTCAGGAAGTGAAGTGTTGCAGTTTCACTTCCCGGTACCCCACTGCCCATGCGTGAGTTAGGCTGCACGTCCTAACTGATCTTCTGGGACCTGTGTGTTTCCCAGAAGACAGCGGGGGGAGGGGCGTGACCCCCTCGGGGGTCTATGCCCGGAAGTGGGTTCAAATACCTGTATTATACAGGTATCTGCACCCCCCTCCCCCCTGAAAGGTGCCAAATGTGACATCAGAGGGGGAGGGTTCCGAAGAGCGGTGGTTCCATTTTTGTGTGGACCTCCACTTTAAATATCAAACGACCAGGTGGGATCTGTGCCTGGCAGCAAGGTCAATAATAACACCCTATAGACATTCCTTATACATATTTCTAAAATCAGTGATTCTATTTTTTTTCTGTCTATACTAAAAAAAGCATTTCACAGAGTAGTATTG
Organism: Rana kukunoris; assembly: GCA_029574335.1. Lineage (NCBI taxonomy): Eukaryota > Metazoa > Chordata > Amphibia > Anura > Ranidae > Rana > Rana kukunoris. Next base: position 263,342,581 of record CM056053.1, read on the forward strand.
CAATGTTTATGCACATTTATTTAGTAAACACATCGGAATTTATCCAGACCAGTTTTTAATGCATTGTGTGCTTATGATTTCATTGATGCAATCTAAATCTTACACATCCCTGACACACAGTTGACATTACAGTTAAGAGCTAAAGTCATTAAACTTGGCTCCTCTCTCGGGTTTATCACCATCTTTTCCCCAGGTGCTGATCTTCGGGCATTTTGATTGGTCAGCTCAGGATGACTTAATAGCTGCACTCACTGGTATTTGCGAGTGAAGGGGGACAGGTTTGTTTGCCCCCCCCTCCCCCAAATACTGAGCACCAGCCCCCACTAAGGCCCCTCTCACACTGTTTTTTTTTAGCGGCGCTTTACAGCTAATTTTGCAGCGCTATACAGCCGCTAGCATCCAAAAAAGGGTTAAAAACCACCAGCTCTAGGGTGGGCATATAGCAACCGCAATGAGCACATGAATCTGGGCCCAAACCCAAATCTGGACAGAACCTCCCACAAGTAACCCCATTCAACCGAGTCGAAGGCCTTCTCGGCGCTGAGCGAGGCCACTACACCCAGGTCATTAGGATCAGCTATCGCAATGTTGGTATGTAGTCTATGGATATTAAATAACTGTACCCCTGGTCGGGGTTGTATTAGGCCGTAATGACCGTATTTAGCTAGGATTTTAGAGAGTATTTTAGTATCCACATTAAGGAGGGAAATAGGGCGATAGGAAGAGCACAGAGTAGGGTCCTTCCTTTGCTTGGGAATGACCACTATCACTGCGTCATTCATGGTGTCAGGAATGGTCCCTTTCTCCAGGGATTTAGCTAGTAGGGATTGGAACCTAGGGGCCAGGACCTCTGCGTACATTTTATCAAATTCTACAGGTATGCCGCCTGGTCCAGAAGACTTGCCCGTCTGCATAATTTTTAGTGCCGTCTGTATCTCAACTTTAATAGGGGTATTGAGTTTGTCCGCATAGGGCGAAGTGAGAACCGGGATATCTATGTCCTCTAGATAGGCTGTCAGTTCATGGGGGTCATTGTCAGCTCGGGAGCTATAAAGCGTTTGGTAATAAGAGGCAAAACCTTGATTAATCTCTTCCAGAGTGGAGAGAGGAGTACCGTCAGGGACAAGGATCTGACCTATGGTCAGTCCGCTGGACTGCTCCCTGGAAAGCCAGGCCAACAGGCCACCAATCTTTTCTCCCTTTTTAAACATTCGCTGAGTTTAGTGGAGTAGCTTCTTTTGCATCAGGGTCGTTCTCAACAAGAGAATTTCTCTGGACAGGAATTGTAGTTGGGCATAGCTATGGGAGTCCTAAGACCTGACATACAAAGCTTCCTGCCTTGCTGCCTCTGCCTCCAGGCCGGCAAGTTACACTCTAGGCCCTCTACGAACCTCCGCTATGATGGTCTGGTACTCTCCCCTGGAGTATGCCTTAAAGATATCCCAGACAAAGGACGCAGAGGCTGAGTCAGCATTGACCCTCCAGTAAGTCTCCATTTCGCCCCTAAATTTCGGCTCCCCCTCCACATCCGAGACCCAATATCTGGACAGCCTCCACAGTCTGCCCGAGGGGGCAACCTATAGGCCCAGTGTCAGAAAGAGTGTAACGTTGTCCGAAATGCCCCGGGGGAGAATTACAATGTCACGGACTCTAGGCAGGACAGGGCCCCTTGCATAGGCAAGGTCTATGCTGGAGAAGGTTCTGTGTGAAGTGGAGTGACAACTGAAGGCCCTAGTATGGGGGCATTTTCACCGCCAAATTTCATGCAGCCCGTACATGTCAGCCCAAGTTGCCAGGCCCTGGTGGGTTGTGCCAGTAGCCAGGAACCTGTCCAACCCTGAGCCCGGGACCAGATTGAAATCTTCTAGTAGGATCACATTTTCAGTGGAAAACTCCGCTATTTTAGCTGTGATCAGGTTCAACATTTGAAAGGAAGCTAGAGGTGGCAGGTAGAGGCCCACTATGACCCATGGCATACAGTCGATAAGTGCATGGATTATCACATATCTGCCTTCTGAATCCAGAGCCAGGTCAAGGAGTTTAAAAGGGAGTGTTTTGAGGACCAGTATACTTACTCCCCTTGAAAAATTAGAGTTCATAGAATGGTAATGGTGACCCACCCAAGGCTTCTTTAAGCTAAAGGTCTTACTGACAGACAAATGAGTCCGCTGGAGCACACAGATATGGGGGCCATACGTTTTTATAAACTGGAACATAAGGGAGCGCTTATTTGCCAAATTTAGACCTTGTGTGTTCCAGGAGGAGAGTATTTTAAGAGAAGACATCATGTCTTAGTGAAAACAAGCTAGAATGGAAAGGGGGATCAATCCTCCCTGGGCTGGACATCCGGATCCAGGAAAGGGCAGAATAGAGATTCAAAAAAGGATGCAATGGCAGGTATAGCATCATTAATCAGTATTGTCAGATATATTAAAACATTCAACTTAGAGCCTGTAACAGTGGTCTAACACAACCAACCGTCAAGCTCGGCGGCTGGGCACCCCACCCACCAATAGAAAAAAAAACATCAGGAGAGGGCTGGGGGGCACAAACTTGATTGGTCCAATAAAGCAGGAGTACCAAGTCCGCGGTTGCAACAGGGTCCCCGGGATGCCAGCTCGGCGGCTGGGCATGGAGGCCCCAAAACACCCCACACAAATGTGCAGGGGGTAGGGTAAGAGGGGCTCAACCTCCGGGATTATGAATGAATGAATGAATACTACAAGCTATCGCCTCTGGGCGCTCGTTGTTTCTGTCTCTCCGGGCCTCAAATCTGTCTTCTGAAAGGTGGTTTTCCTAGATGCTGGTTGGTAAAAAAAAACACCTTCTTTCTCCTTTACTTGTATCTGGCTTTGGGTACCTTGACCAAATTTTGGTCGGTGGATCGCAGAACCGATTGGAGTTGTGGGCTTCTATCTTCTCGCATAGATATTGCGGGGCCTTCCCAGATGCATTGGTCAGACAGAGGGCTTTAAAAGAAATTCTGTCTTTTACTGGCAACCAATGAAGGGGCTCTCAATGAAGGTGAGATTGATCCCAGGGTTTTTTCCCAGTCACAAGTCTGGGGCACTGAAGACTTGCAGACGAGCGATGGTCAGAGTCCAAGGTAAAGGGCGTTTGCATTCCAGTTGGAGTTCACAATTGTTCCTACCAACTGCTAGTCATCTTTGGGAATAAAGGGGATAAGTCGTAGTACGTAGCAGATGGTGGATCCGCTGACTACTGACCCATTTGTGCTCATAGTCATGAAGGTGTCAAAGAGTCCGAGACTTTTGACTTTGGAGCTAGGGGTGGTTGCAATGGGCGGGGGAGACCAGGTTGTTGCCCGTTGACTCTTGGTGGCCTGAAACAGGAGAAGTTCTGTTTTGGAACTGTTGAGTTTAAGATAACTCTTTGTCATCCAGTTTTCTCAAAGAGAGACAATTCTCTAAAGAAGGCCTTTTTGTTCATGCGAAAATACAGTTGCGTGTCATCGTAAGAGTGATAAAGTAGTTGGACTACTAATGGTTTCAAAGAGTGGGGCGAAGGTAGATGTTAGAGACCGGTGACAGGGGGGACCTTGAGGGTCCACATGACACCGTGTTTTTCAGAAGAAAAGTCCCAATCTGTTTGTTCGGTTTTCCAAAAAGGAGGAAAACATGGTAAATCCCACTGCGACTCTGGCTACTTCAGCTGCGTCAGTAATAGTTTGTGGTCTACCGTATCAAAGGCTGCGCTTAGGTCCAACAGAACCAGGAGACAATTCTCCTTTGTCTGCGGCCTCGAAGCGTCGTCCCATATTTTGAGTAATGCTGTTTCTGTCCCGTGTCCGGGACGGAAACGATTGGTATGGACAAGTAGATATGGGTCTAGACTGTTGCAGCTGTTGTACCACTACTTTTTCCATTACCTTGGAAAAAACGTTGAGGCTGTTATGGGACGGCGGGAGCTGGGTCCTTGGGATCCAGTAGGCTTTTTCAAGATAGGCTTGATTGGCCCTCTTTCAGCAGGGAGGGCCATGCCTTCCTTAAAGACTGATTTATAAGGCATGTAGGTGGGCCATATGTCGGCACATTCCTTGGTTTAGTGGGGATAATATCGTTGGGCGCTGTCTGTTTTGCAAAGTACCAAATTTTTTGTGGTATGGTGATGGGTTGGGTGAACTTTGTTAAATGTAGAAGTTATGGGTGTTGTGGGCCTGGTTGAGGGGGGTGTTTTTTGCTTAATGCTTTCCCATCCCTCAATTTTTTTGATGAAGAAATCCGATAGTTCATTGCAAAATTCTTGGGTATCTGAATTGGGGGCTTCAAGACAGTCTGTTATCACAACAGGTGGGACTCCCATGTCTTTGAAAGTCAGAGCAGGGTTCCTGCAAAGAGCAACAGGGGCAATAGAAGCAACTAGTCATCGTGGCTTTGGAAGCAGTCTTTCAGTCTCAGGAGCAAAAAATTACATAAAGAGTACGTTTTCAGTTTGGGATCATGTCAACCCACGCCGCAGCTTCCTTAGGTGAGTTAAAGAACTGTGCATGTTCCCCATCCTGGACCCACAGCTTGGCAGGGAAGAGCATGCTGTATTCGATTCCCTTCTGCCTCAGCATGGCTCGCACGTGGTCAAATGATTAACTTTGGCTCTGTGTCTCCCCCAGTCTGAGAAGATGAGGAGCTTTGCATTCTCATATTTTAAATCTCCTTGCATGCGTGCGGCCCGGAGCAACGGGTCCCACTCTCGGTAGTGTAGGTGTTTAAATATGAAGGTGCCCCTTGGGGGCCTCTAGTCGCCGGCATTCGGTAGGCATGTTCAAAAGAGAAATGCAGAGAGAATTTGGCCCTTAGGGAGACCCAGAACCCGCAGGTTGTTGCTGCGGTTCAGATTTTCGGCGTCCTTGGCTCTGGTCTCCAGGTTTCAGGGCCTTTATGTCCGTGTTGTGGTCCCTCTGCATGTCTTCTGTTTCAGAGACCCATCTCTATACCTCTGTGTCCCGATCTTAAAATGTAGCCATGTCCCTATGTATAAGGGCTGTTTCAGTCTGTACATGCTCTATTTTCGTGGTCAATGTGGCCTGGCAGGTTGTAATGGCCAGCATCAGGGCGTCAAAGGCTGCAGAGCCGGCCTGGATGGGGCCGTCAGTCTGTGTCTCCATGTTGTGTGCCAAGCACGGTACTTACAGTAGTTGCTGTGTTCTTCTGGCCGACCCGTTTGCCCAGCACTCCCACAGAGAGCCTAGAGAAGAGTGGGGTTAAATAGGTCATCTACACTAGGATAGAGACAGGGTCGTAGCCCGGAGTCGGGAGCTCGCCTAAGACACGTCCGCTTGCAGCGCCATCTTGGACACGCCCCCCCGTTTTTTTGTTTTTTTAACCAAAACATACAGTATGTAATGGTTGTGGCATGCATTTAAATATAGCTAGTTGTTGTGGCACACTGCAGTGAACTGAAGAGTTTGATAACCATGCAGATAACGTCCCAAAGAAAAAAAATATGCAGTTAAACAGTGGCGAAGGAGGAATTGTCCATGTGTCAGTGGAGTCACTAGAAGAAAAAAAATGTCCTAGTGTTGGTGGTGTCACTAGAAGGAAAAAAGGTCACAGCATTGAGGATATTACTGAAAGGAAAAAAATTCCCAATTAAAAATGTCCCTGCATCAGTGGTGTTACTGGAAGGAAAAAAATATCCCTGCATCACTGTTGTCACTAGATGAAAAGATGTCTCTGCCTCAGTGGTGTCACTGGAAGAAAAAAATATTGTGCATCAGTGGTATCACAAAAAGGAAAAATGCCATTGCATCAATGTATGTGGATGTATTGAACTAAATAAGCCCATTCCTAGACAGTCTTCCTCCCTTAGCCAAGTTGGCCTGTAAAACCCAAAGCCTAGTCTTTCTGCAGTATTAACTCCATGCAGCCTGCCACATCGAGATAGTGTTTGATGAGCAGGCTGTCTCTAATTGCAATTTAGAGGGACATCAGTCTTTTCTTCTGGCTAGGTTCAAATGCTGAGCCATTTAAAAGGGGGAATGGTCGTGAAAGGGGCAGCTGAGAGAGTTACATTATTACATGGCCATTTAAGAGTGCAGGTGGTACAGCAGTTGTATTAGCATGTTAGATGCCTGTACTGAGAAGGTGTGTTATCAGCAGATGCCCTCCTGTCCTACACACAGTAGGTGGCTATTGAAGGGAGGGGAATACAGAATACTCCTACAGAAGTTATCGAGGTGCCTGCTACTTCTAACAAGAATGACACCGTCGTTAGTCCTGTCAGTGAGGCAGCTGTAAAATGCGTTGGTCCCATGCTCCCTCATTTCTACATAGAAACATTGTGCCCAGGTTACATGTCCCTTCTGTGCCCATTGTCCCTGATCCGTCATGCAAATAACACACTTCCTATCCCTGGGTGGCTATATCACTTCTCCACTATATCTATGGAAGTGCAAGAAGCCATGGTTGTTACCCAGGCTGGACTTCAGACATATCTTCCTTTGTTAACCCTATTTGTTCGTCTCCATTACATGGCGGATGGGGGATTAGCAGTTTACACAAGGATAGCATTGTTTTTGTTTCAGTTCAACTCACAGAAAGTGACAAGGCCACTGCATTTCTGGCAAGTTTAACAAGTATTTTCCATATCCGGTAAAAATTTTCATAGTCTAAAAAAATGCAAAAAAATTATACAGCCACCACATTTAAAGTGTTACTAAACCCACAACAGTAAAATCAGTCGGTATATGCAGTAAAACATGCTTCTTATACTCACTGTGGAACCCAAGGGTGTGAAAAGTCTGTTTGATCCTGTCTTCTCTGATCCTCCACTCCTTTTACTGCTCCCAATCCATCGACTTAGTAAAGAACCTTGAAGGCACTCTGCACATGTTCAGTTTGGTGTGTATTGCTAGAGAGTTTTTTTTTTGTTGTGGAAGGGTGCATGTCATCTGCACAGGGTCATCAGCACTGTCTAGACATAGGGTTAGGGGTCGTGCAGCCTCATAGGACAGTCAGAGGTGAATGAAAACTCTTTCTGGCCACTTGTCTTTTAAACAGTATCTCCCCAGCAAGCGTGCCAGATATGGGGTCAAGTTGTAAAAGCTCTGTGACAGGGCAACAGGCTATATAGACAGATTTATGTTTTTACGAGGGAAAATACAGCACTGTGGAGCCCCTAACTGCTCAGACTACATAGGGAGTGCGGTCAAGATTGTTTGGGACTTGGTGTCACCCTTAGAGCCCTTTCACACTGCCAGCGCCGGGTGTAATTTTAGCTGTGCTTTTCGACAGCTCTTAAAGCGCCTCAAAGGGAGCTGCTTGCAGGACTTTTTTTTTACATCACGCCAGAGCACAGCTCCAGTGTGAAAGCACTTGGGATTTTATATTGGAGTGAAAGGAGAGGCACTTTACAGGCGCTTTGCAGACGCTATTTTTAGCGCTATAGCGCCTGTAAAGTGTGAAAGGGGTCCTATTCGGAAAGGCGTACCACTTGTACGTGGACAATTATTACACAAGCGTGCCACTTTTTGATTGTGGAAGTGGCACATATGGCACTGTGTGATCTAATCTCCGGGTCTTCCCCCAGCGGCTTGTAGAATCTCGACTTAGAAAGGCTTTACAGACACTTAAATCTCCGAGCCTGCTTGAGATGCAATAATTTGCTTGCAGTGAAGTGGGGGGATACATGGATGTTTTCATTCTGTCCTCCCTTCACGCAGATACGGCATTCGGGATCCCAACGGCGACTGGTGTTTTTGTGAAGCCCCTCTGTGTCTATGAACACAACCTTAACATGGAATGGGGTGGACTTTAATGACCAGATTATGGCACCATACTTAATTGCCTGTAAGGCCAGATGCTGGTATAAAAAAAAGTGTCTGTATATTTATTCTAATTGGCTCTGCTGAATGCTTATGTGTTATACAAGGCTTCAGAACAAACTGGATCCTTTCTAAAATTCCAGGAAGAGATCATCACAGCCCTTCTGTTTCCAGACGTTGCTGTGGCCCAACTTCTCAATGCAAATGCAGTGAGCCGGCTGCATGAGAGGCACTTTCAGAAGTCCTCTGTGGTACCCCTGCCCAAAGAGTACCCCAAAGAAGATGTTGTGTCTGCAGAAAAACGCAGATATAGGTATTACACTTGCTATTATTGTCCCTCCTGTCCTGACCAACCTGATCTCTGCTTCAGTGAATGCTTCCATCGCTACCCCACACTAGTGGAGTATTAGTGTAGGGTACAACACTGCACAATTCTAGAGCACACTAACAAAGGATCTCGAAAGATGAGATAGCCATAATATTTTGAAAGACCCTTATCTGGAACGTTTACAGTTAAAGTAAAACTGCAAAAAAGCCAAAAATATTTGACGTTTTATTTTTGTCATCTTACCGTTATACTGTAATATTACTTTGTGTTATTACTAACCATTATTTGCTTTGCAGGTATGCCATTCAGCTGCAGCATGGGTTTATATACTCTGACAACAACAGTGTTTGCTCTCACGGTACGTAAAGCCGTAACTGCAGTGATGTAGGAGGTGAATTCACCACCACATATAATATATATATAATTTCAGTGACAACTTTGTGTAAAAAAAGTACTTTTTGACATTTTTCAATCACTTGTGACAAAAAAATAAAATATTTAATTGACGCAACATGCCAAGTAAATTCCTTGGGGTGTCTACTTTTCAAAATGGGGTTATTTGGGGGGAGTTTTCTTCGGCCCTGCCATTTTAGGGCCTCAAGAAATGATAGGCAGTCAAACTAAAAGCTGCGTAAATTCCAGAGAATGCACCATAGTTTGTAGATGCTATAACTTTTGTGCAAACCAATAAATATATGCTTATTGAATTTTTTTGGACCCAAGACATGTGGCTGAATACATTTTGGCATAAAAGTATGACTAAAATTGAGTTTATTGGATTTTTTTTATAACAAAAAAAGTAGAAAATATCATTTTTTTTTCAAAAAATAAAAATTCCAGAGGATGACCACCAAAAGAAAGCTCTATTTGTGGGAAAAAAAGGACACAGATTTTGTTTGGGTATAGCATTGCATGACCGCGCAATTACCAGTTAAACAGCGTAGTGACAAATTTTAAAAAGTGCTCTGATCATTAAAGGGGCAAATCCTTCTGGTCCTTAAGTGGTTAAGCTGCTAGCATGAATCTAATCTAAATGAAAGCCATAAGGTCTACAGTTATACATCATTATTGCTAATCTAGCTTGCTGTGGTAAAATGGTAAAAGTAGAAACAGAATACTATTTACAGACAAATTTGCATTCAGAAGAGTCCTTATTTTATCCCAATGTCTCTTGGAAGCACTTATACAAGTGTACTTGGTTGAAATGGAGTCTCTTCTTGGTTTTCTCTGTTGTATTTATTTGATTGGTGTTGGTTGTCACTGTATGCAGATGGAGGATACTCATGGACATGTGATGTTTCCTGAAGTCGCGTACAGTCCTGATGTATAATCCACACAATATGGAGCTTGACAAATACAAACATGCAGCAATTAGGCCAAAAATTGCAACAGCAGCATCACCCCCTTGCAACTCACAGTTCATCCAGGTATAACCACGGCCTGCATAAAGCTGCTCTCTAGTTTTGCAGATATTTGTAGCGTTCACCTGTTTGATAAAGTGCAGGTACAGGCCAACTGCAACAACGTAACCCAAACAAGAAATGGAATCAAAAATTACCTCTACATAAAGCAGCTTGATGGATACTCTATGTATTGGCTTAGCACCCAGAACCAGGAACACAATTGTAAGGGCACATATAGTCAAGCTGAAGGCCACTCCACCATATACTCCTGGTGCTCGCAATTGACTATACTGCATGTCAGCATCCCTTACTCGCTGCAGTTCTGCTCCTTCAAATGGAGTGTACATTGAATCAATACTGAAAGAACCCAATCCAGCAGCAGATGTGTAGCCAGTTATAACAGCAAATGATGCAACAACACAAATCAGCACTAAAATACCACTTAATATTTCCACGAATTGCAGGACCCCTATGGAAAAAGAGAACACAAAAAGATGATTAGCACCCAATATATCATAAAAACTTATGAAACGTAACACATTCATATTTTCTATGATCATAGCAAAGCATTGATGGTTTTTAGCTTTAGATTTAATATCAAATTAAAATGGTCTTGTAATTTTAAATAAAAATATTATATTTGTGCTTTATTTTAATTCAATCTTATTTTATTAGAGAAGAGAAAAAAGAGGAGCAGAAAGACAAGTTCATTTTAAACTTACAAACAGTACAATCGAATATATCAACAATAGGTACCGTGCATGCCAGCTACATGTCTGTAAATACAAATGAGAGAAAAAGCATGGTATGAGGACCACCATATCTCAGTGTTTAGCAAAAAAAAAAAAAAAAGGGGGGGGGAATCTGGTTGTTGTCTTCGACTACACCACAGGTAGCGGAGTAGTGTGAAAACAGTATAGTATACGGGAGTGCATATTAAGTTGTATGGGGGAGAGAAAATAGAAAAATAAAATTAGCAGAATACATATGGGGTCAGAAATATATAACATTCCAGATAGACATGTTTTCTATTTTGTGAAACTTGGATAGTTGTCTAAGAATGCTCAGACAATGAGAAAAAGAAAAGGTCAGAGTTGTAGAAAAAAGGGGGAGAGATATGGGGTAACCCGTTGGGGGTCAAGTATCAAGCCACTTTCTGTTTATGGCACCAGGGCGTTTTCATTCTCTGAGTGCCTTCCAGCAGGAAATACTGAATAATAGCGAATAGTACATTAAGTCAGGTGAGAGAGAATTGTTCGCTTTTAACCACTTAAGGACCGCCAACAGACGTTCAAGGTCCCTTATGCTGTCCACCTAAATGCCCAGTCCCCAAGGTTTTTTAGCCGCCAATCCAGTCGGGGGATCACCACCCTGGCTGCCGCAGAAAGTGTCGTAACACATCATTTTTAACAGACAATTGCGCAGGGGTCGTAAGAGAGCTACCTCAGGGAGAGGGGTGGATTGTGGCCATCAGTTTCAGTATAGCCAAATCCGTTGCCAAAATGCCTGGATAGGAGGCGTCCCACCAGATTGGAGCATTCTTCCCGGGATCTCAAATAGAGCTTGCATCTGACATTGTCGGGTGGTATTTGATCGTTGGGCCTCTGTACCGATTTTTTATTAAACCCCTTTTTGGGTTAGTGGCCAAGGATAGTTTGTGTGTCAGGGCAAAAACTTCCGCCAGTCAAGTGGGGAATAGGGTGGTGAGCGACATTTTCCCAGGTGGCCGAACGGCGGGGGAAGGGGAAAAAATCGAGCTAGGGATATTTTGAGATTTAATGTGTTGGAGGTTTGCCTGTTATAAGAAGTGCCTCAAATCCCGTCGGTTCAGCCAAATGGGATGGATGGCAGGGTTCGGATATAAAGTGGTCTGTTGCCTTGAAGCCACTGCATAGGGTGTCGGGAAGTCGGGTCGGCAGGGGTACATTTAGTGGGGCTGATCAAAATGGGCGATTCTCCTATATTCAGCCACGTGTCCAAATCTTTACCGACAGAGCAGTAAAAAGGCCGGGGTCCCAAAAAGGGAGTCAAAGGCCCCATGTGGTTCGCACCCCCTCTGGATCGCAAAATCCCAATCTGAATCGTCTGTAAAAGGTCGCTGAAGGGCCCAATACTCCCTACCGTGGGTAGTCCCGGGAACAGTGTTCAATTGGGTTCATGTGGCTAATACAGCTTGGTTGAAGAGTGAGAAATCCAATGATCGCTTAGTGACACTGGCATGGTATAAGGAGGCGTCCGGGGCTCCAGCTCCCCCTCTGAAAGAAAACTTTGGAAGAAATGTTCCGTATCGTATTGGACCAGTGGGACTTCCAAATAAATGGGGCATGGACGGGTTTGAAGTAAAGTAGGTATACGAATGAGGATAGTTTGAAACAAAAATGAAGAACATCCATTTTTAGAGCTATCACAGCCATGAGAGCCGTTTAGACCATCAGGGCTAAGATCAGCTCTGTGGTCTTAAGAAAGGGGGGAAATTAGGGAGAAGAGCTTGGTGATCAATCCGCCAATCTGAATTCCAAGAAATACCTGACGGAGGAGTCGGTTTTGAAGGGGAAAGTGGTCGCTATTCTGCGTAGAACCGAGTGGACAAAAACTTAAGGATCCGATTTATGTATTCACTTTGAAGTTGCTAACTACTCCGAATCTGAAACTCCTGCAACACGGAGGGCAGTGTTGTATATGTGTCACGATACAGGAGCAAATCATGCAATCAAGGGCGAGTTTGGTGTGGGTGGGCATAATACATGTAATAACTTGGATTGAGGGGTTATAATAAGCCATGGCCAGGTGTTCATGGTAAAATATAGAGGAGGGGGGACATGAGCCCTGTCGCGTCCCATCGAAATAGAGAAGGCCGGGGAACGAACCATTCAATCACCACATATTGACATATAGATACAGTAGACATGATAGGTCCCAAGCCAATTTGTTACAATCGAAAATTGCCAGTCTTGGTCGAATGCCTTTTCCGCATGTGTTAAACAATGGGAATCGTGATCGGGCATAAAGTTAAAAGAAGAGTCTTCAGGGTATATTTGCCTCTCGGCCACTTACAAGCTACCTGATCCAACTGTATTGGCATCCCTGAGCAACATGGACTATTCGACAGTATTTTAGCAAAAACGTTCAGATCGACACCAATTAGATTGGCGTTTAAAGCAAAGAGCAGTCCTTGCCCGGCTTTGGGATCAGGAGTGGGCCTCAAGTGCATAGCAATAAGCTAGAGAGCCTCCTGAAAGAGTTGAACACCTTGGGGTTTGGCTTTATTTTATATACAGTTCATTGCTTGATAAACACTGTTACAAATAGGTGATTTATCAGTGTTTGCAATCTATATGATTGAAAACTAGATCATAGTAAAATTAGCAGAATACCATATATCAGCGAGGTTTTCTATTTTGTGAAACTTGGATAGTTGTATGCTTGTAGTCAGAGTTGTTACCCGTTTCCCCACTTTCTTTAGGTTTTCATTCTTGGCCTTGCATACAAAAGTGGAATAGCCCTTGCATTAACCCTTAAGGACCGGAAATATGCTGCTAAATGACCCAAGGGTTTTTACAATTCGGACTGCGTGCTTTAACAGACAATTGCGCGGTCCTGGGATCCCAAACAAAATTTGCGTCCTTTTCTTCCCACAAATAGAGCTTTCTTTTGGTGGTATTTGATCGCCCCGATTTTTTTTTACTATAAACAAAAATAGAGGATTTTTGAAAAAAAAAAAAAAAATCTATATTTTTTACTTTTTGTTATAAGAAAAATCAAATAAACTAAATTTAGGTCAAACATAGGCCAAAAGATCCCCGTGTCTTTAGTAAAAAAAAAAAAAAGCAATAAAAAAAAAAAAAAAAAAACAAATAGCATAGCGGGCAGACACTAATACACGATCAGAAAAAATGCTTAGGACACTGCAATAGGGAGTGAAAGGGTTAACTAGGGCGTTGATCAAGGGGTTAAAAAACTTTATTAGGGGGGTACGGGGGCTACCCTGAACCTAACACTAACTGCCTGTCACACTGACACTAAATGCAGTGATCAGTACATATATGATCACTGCATTCAGTGACACTGCGACAGGGGGGTGGGTGATCGGGGGGGTTAATGTGCCTATGTGTAGTGTGTGTCAGTGTAGTGTTGTGCAGACTTACTGTGCGATGTAATCTCTCCTCAGCGGTGGTTGAAAATACCGCTGAGAGGAGAGATTACATCACTCACTCCCCCTTCCTGTGTTTACACAGGAGGAGGAAGTGCACTGCAGGGGGAGCGCGCGCATTGGCTGGGAGTGATCCGGAGGGAGCGGACAAAAACACAACCGCCGCCCCCTTATCGCTCGCACAGCAAACCGGACCGCCGCATTTACCGGGGGGGGGGGGCCCCCGACCCACGTCTAGGCAGGGATGTACAGGTACGCCAATGTGCCTGTACATGCCATTCTGCCGACGTAAATGTACATGCGGCGGTCCGAAAGTGGTTAATCTATGTGCACACATGCACTGGGTGTAGAAGTGTGTCCAAAGTCTTTGCGAAAAAGCTGGTGTTAGTCTTAGCAATGAGCACTTTTACAGGTGGTGGTGACGACAGGCGCTGTAGTCCATGATCATTTTAAAAACCCTGTACAGAGTGAATTGAAATTGCTTCTCATTTGGCTAAAAAAAAATGTTTTTTTCTTAAAGGAAAAACATAACCATAGATTGATTTCAAATTTTAAAGTGACTCTGTGGCCAGTCTTTGGACATACAATGGGTGTCAATTGCTGGAGGTGGCCGGGGAGCCATCAGAATTTCTTGTAAGGCTTTTTAGTATAAAGAGGAATTATTTATTAGGTTTGGTGTTAAGGAATCAGTTATTTTATTTGTGAAAGGAGAACACAACCATAGATTCAAATTGTTTTCAAAATTTGAAATGAATAGGAGCCAGGCCATGAACATTGAAAAGAGATGCTGTCACCTTGTCCAGGTGAACCTAGTAACTTCCCGCTGCACCGTCACAGGAGAGGTCACATGCTACCCCATACTTGGAAGCACTGGTGATTTTTGCCAACTACAACAGAGACAGATGCAAAGAGAGAACAGCAGCAAGTGGAGTATCGGGGATCAGTGGTGCTCTATTACCAAGACACTGTCACTTTGACCCTAATTGGCAATCTAAAAACAAACAGTCTCTTTAACCAATTCCTCCCCAGCCTATTGTCTGGGCAGGACATTTGTCACTCCAGGTGGAGGTCATATGACATCTTCCTGGGCTGCGCCTCCTGCTGTTGCAATTTGTCACCAGGTGTGTACCATGTGATTGCTGTGACCAATCACAGCAGATCACAACAATTGTAAACAATAGATAGCTTACTTTCATGCCATTTATTGTGTACAATTATTTGCTAGCGTGATTGGTCATCATGATCACATGGTATAGAAAGGGCAAATCACAGTCCATCTGTGCCATGTGATTAGCTGTGGCCAAATCACAACAAATACACGCTGAATGAATCAGTTTAATTCAGTAAAAGAGGTTGCTTATACCAGTGAAATTCATTGGTATAAAAAAAAATCATAATGTGTAAAATAAATAAATCCTGATCACTTCCCCAGAGTAATGTTGTATTGCCCTGGTCACAGTGGGTTAAAATATATATATAATTTTTTTTTAAAGTTTTGTCTTTTTACATACTGGCTCCAGTCATTGTCCCTGATCACCGCCACACCAGTTATATGATGACGCTATACTGCACTGGTGACAGTATGCAATTTATTTTATTTAAATAAAATTTAATTTTCCAAAAACTATTTTGACAAAGAAAAAAATTACAACTTCAAAAAACTTGCCATGCCTCTTACTAAATACATTGGACTGCCCACTTTTAAACAAGGGGGACATTTGTACTGTCCTGGCATTTTTGAGCATATATATTACACACACACACACCATAGTTTGACAGACTAAACCGTTTAAACTGATTTGGGTTATTTTCACCAAAGAAATGTAGCAGAATAGAATTTGGCCTAAAATGTGCAGATTATTTATTCTATAACATAATTTTCAGTCTTTTTTAATTTGTAAAAAAAAAAAAAAAACCCAGTGGTGAATACAAACCAAAAGAAAGCTCCGTTTATGTGAATTGTTTTTTTTTATAAAAATGTCATATGGATACAGTGTTGCATGACCACGTGAAAGCTTCAAATTGGCCTGCCCAATATTAAAGTAGTTAAGGACTACTATGGTCACAGTATACATTTTAATTTTAGAACATTGCCATTGTAACAGTAAAACAACAATAGTTATTTTTGACAATCCAATCCAATTACTTGAAAAATCTCCTTATATGTTGTGAGTGCTGCTTGCAACTTACATTCAATTGCTAAGGACTACATGTCCTACAGTACCTTGCTGCCTGCAAGCAGTGATTTATGCACCAACTGTGCTTCTGAAATGCCTTCTCTGACCACCTCTGTAGTTCAGAAGGTGAGCTCTTTGAAATGTGTGACGCAGCGGTGCCTACTCATGGGGCATAGTGAATGCATTTTACAGAACTTAAGGAAGTAAACATGGGTAGATCTTCAGAGATTGTTCAGACTAATAGGAGTAGGGTAGAAATAACTAAAATACAAATGTTGAAATTGTGTATGATTTTACATTTTGTCCCCCCCCCCCCCCCCACTCTGCATGCAAAGTCAGCACAATAGCTCTGTAGTTGGAAAAGCTCATGCTCCCTGCTGTTTGGGAGCTCTAGCTCTTACTTAGCAGGAGGCATGTTGGACCTCTGCAGGGAGACCACTGCTTCCACAGAGAGAGCAAGGGTCCTTCTCTCCAAAATGCTGGAAGGGGACAGCATTTGCTACTCAGGCAGTTCTATCTTTCTAAAGCTAATGCACTGCAAGACTGTAAACCTTTTGTTTGATACATCTAGGATGTATTTAGCCGAATGATAGCATTAAATTCAAATTCAATAAAGAAAGCCAAGCAGTGGTGTTTAAAGTACTGTTTTATTAATGCGGCAGACTTTGGTAATGTTAAACAGTAAAGTGAAAATGCATTGACAGAAAAGATTCTTCTTATTGTACCTTCTTATATTTTATCAACTCAACTCTTTATTTAAAGCCACTCAATCCACAGCACTGGTATAAGATTGTTTACACAGTAACATGCTAATAGCAGCCAAGTATCACTGTAACCAAAACAGATTCCTATTATAACATCCTGCATTATTAGCTGGCCATGCACTTTTAACATTTTTGTTGAAACATTTATAGGAAAATCAGAACATTCTTTCTTGCTTTTAACAAAATTTCAATTGAAAGCCCTTAAAATTCCATCCAAACTCTGAATAGAATGAAAACCCAGGGAATACTAAATAGGTTTCATTGCTGATTTTTTTTTTTTTTTTATGAAAAATGCTTTACGATTTCTTTTGAATGAATCTCCGCTCGTGTGTAACCACATTTCTAAATGATCTGATTTTTCCGCCCGACATTTTTTTTTACCAGCAGACATTTCCCCCCACCACCGCCGCGCCGCCGCCGAATTTTATGAAACTTCCTGGTGCGGTCCTACTGGTGTATGGCCACTGCGCCGTCCGGCGGCTTTGCGATGGTGTGTACAAGAAAGAGAATCTATGCTGTCTCTAAAAGTGGTAACTGAGGTAGTAGAAAAATAATAAATACTGCATAAAAATCTCAGTGAAAAGTACTACTATAATTATACATTTTCTATTACTGAGGTATAGTAAACCTAACAAAAAGAAGAAATTAGATTATCATGGCCCAGTTCATGGACCACTGCTGCTATTTTTCCCTTGATAAACTAACATACTTATTATTATTTGACTGTTTTAAGCATTACTGGATGTCCTCTGAATTTTAACAGCCATCCAGCATAAATAATTGTATTGATAACAATTTCTGCATTTGCAAATCTACAATTAATACTTTTGCAACCGTTTTGAAAAAAAAAAAATCAGTAATTGTCCTCGTACATACAGTAATTAGGTTCAGATTTTTATAAAATCTTCTGAAAAAAACCTAATTGTTAGGGCTGTTACTGATCAAAATTTTTGTGTTCGATTAATCATTTATTTTTTTAATCGATTAATCGACTAATTTCGATTAATTATAACGCACATACAGATCCAACTACTTAGCTGATCTCCTTGCAGGCTGATTCCCAGTGCAGCTCCCAACCACTGGAAAAATGTATAGCAGGATACAAAAAACACACAAAGGCAGCGCTCAATGGGAATAGCATTAAAACTTTTATAGTCTTCAAGTAGGTAACCAAATAAATATTGCACTGGAGATAAAATCCATGTAGCTACATAACCTGTAAAAATGGTGCGAGTAATACCAAACGGTACCAAAAGTAGTCATAAAAACATGTAGCCAAATATGATACTGGTATAAAAATGTGTACAACGATGCCACTGCTGAATCGAGATGAGGAGGGGTTAACATCTGTCTGTCGGCATGTAGATGTCCCGTGAAGGGAACTATCATAATTCCCAGTGGATGGCAGATATGAAGGCACAGCAAAGGAGCCCTTCAGATGGACACGGCAAGCCCCGCTGGTGGCCGTGACGTTACCGGATCTCCGATGGAACTCCCTGTAGTGTTGCTCACGAATATTCGCATTGCGAATATTCGTTACGAATATTGCATATTCGAGTATTCGCGAATAACTCTAATATCGCGGTGAATATTTGCTATTGCGAATATTCGTATTTTTTCAAATTTATTTTTAAAACAGATCACATCCTAGTGATCTCCATCGACGTCTAAAAGCATTGCTGGTATGATTAGAGACCCTGGGCCGAGTAGCTGAGGCGATCCTTTTATGT
The DNA here is from genome assembly GCA_029574335.1 of Rana kukunoris. NCBI lineage: Eukaryota > Metazoa > Chordata > Amphibia > Anura > Ranidae > Rana > Rana kukunoris. The sequence goes on from CM056053.1 coordinate 263,360,913, forward strand.
TGCCGAATATTCGCAATGCGAATATTCGTATTACGAATATTCGCGAATGCGTTCTCTGCCCTTCTGTGTTTTGTGTATATATAATATAATATATATATATATATATATAAAAAAAAAAAAAAAATAGCTTTAGTTTTTTTTTTTTTTTTTTTAGTCATAGTCATAGAAGTTTGTGTAAGTAGAGTTAGTGTTTAGTGCCTATTAATTTAGTAATCCAGGAAATTATCTCCGTTTTCGCGTGTTGACGAGAATTTCGCAATCAATTTCGCATTAGCGAAATTTCTCAATTTTTTTTTTATAAAATATCACGAATATTCGATATTAGCGAATATTCGCGAATATTCTTCTATATATTCGCGAAATCGAATATGGCGTATTCCGCTCATCACTAACTCCCTGAAGGCCCATAAACTGGCGGAAAGGTGTGTACCAATGAAAAGAATTTTAATTTATCAAAAATATTTTGATCGATCAAAAAAATTACAGATTAATCGATCAATTAAAAGTTAATTTGCACAGCCCTACTAATTGTTATTCAGTTATCTCCACTTGTATCTAATGATCTAAAAAGCCAGCCAATCCAGCCAACTTGGCAACTATAGGGAAAAATCTACAAAACTGTAAATGTAATACAATAACGTCTAGCATCCAAACACTAAAATGATTTGTTAACGTTTCTCTTTAACTGCCTATCTCTACTAGTAGCATAGGTATATTATTATGGTCAATAAAAAACTTGTTATAAACATATTTCAGACAGTGTGTAAAATCTTTCACCCACCACTGGTAAAGGACATTTTGTCATCCATAACCCATTGTTACATTTAACCAGGGCTTTTTTTCTGGGGGAACTTGGTGGAACTCAGTTCCACCACCTTTGGCTCAGACCCTTTGGTGCCCGCTCACCACAATCACTTGTGAACACAGAAGTCTGGTTTCTGTGTTTACAAGTGACTGCTTTGTAACCCCCTGAACTCTGCACTCTGTATGTAATGCAATTCTGGTATTTAATGCCCCTTTAAGACCCTTCTACTGTTTGTGAAATCTGAACGGGTCGTGGTTGAGTTCCTGCACCTATTTTCTGAGAAAAAAAGCTCTGCATTTAACTAGAAATAACTTTACACACTATGTTCTATACTCAATCCTTAGGTACAATGTATGATAATACATTTCCTCTCAAATTGTTTTCTTTTTAAAATTCTAGTCAATGTTAGTATTTCAAAAGATCTTTATTTAAACACACAGAGCATCATTTTGGACAGCCCTGCTAGGGCAAGACTGATCACCCATAATAAAGTCAAAATCATTTATATCCTACATTCATCATAAAGGGGTGGGTTGGCATAATTTTACATTAGTATAGTCTATGCCAAGACAAATTAAAGCAGTATTTCAGGCAAAGGGTTATAACGTTTTTTGGTCACCATAATATTTTTAAAGCAACAGTATTATTACTTAAAGCGATATTAAACCCAAAAACAAAAATGTATTAAATTGCAGTTTATCAATTACTCTGGTCAGCATGCATTTTCTTTTTAGCCTTTTTTTCTTTACAGTTACCTTGTGATCCAGTCAATGAGTCCATTATTTTCAACTGACCTAATTTCGATACGTGTGTACCACGCTTTACACTTCCCTTTCCCTAAACTGACAATGCCACTATCCAAACGTTGTCTGCTTTACTACTTCATCCAGAATACAGACACAAGACTGAAGTGTGTTACTTACTGGATCCCCAGGTAAAATAAAGAGGGAAAAAAAGCCAAAAATAAAAAACGAAAGCAGCTACCACAACTAGGGATTGGTAAGATGCAATATTAAATATTTTTTTGTGGTTTATTACTGCTTTAACATTTCTAAAATGGCTTGACCGATACTTAAACTGATTTATCTCCAATGTTACACAACTACAGTGAGCAAGAAACATGTTAAGGCCATTAGCCACCTCTTCATGATAGACCCAGCTGGAATTTGTAAAAGGCCTGTAACAAATGTTAACAGTTTCAGCAGTAATGTTTAGTTCACTAAAGGGTCAGCCCAATCAAATTATTATTTTTTAATTAAATGTGGTGCATGAATTACAGAAACTATTTTTGTTAGAATTGTCTATAATAAATGACAATTTGTATTGTTACCTAATAAAATTTCAATACAAATTTGATATGTGGTGCCTGGAGAACCTATTTAGCCCTTGACTTCTGATATGCCTTGGGACACCAAGACCTGGTAAGTTAGCTATATAGTTAAAGTTATTGTAAAGTAACATTTTTATAAGTTAAAAATAACAAACATGTTATACTTGCCTGCTCTGTGAAATGGTTTTGTGCAGAGCAGCCCATATCCTCCTATTTCCCTCTGTGGTCCTGGCCACTCCCTCTCGCTGAGTGCTCCCACAGCAAGCAGCTTGCTATGGGGGCACCCAAGCTGAGCCAAAGTTCCCTGTGACCATTCAGACATGGAGCCGCGGTCCGTCCCACCCCCTTTCTTTCCGGATTGGCTGACTGACTTTGATTGACAACAGTAGGAGGCAATGGCTGCTGTCTCAGCCAATGAGAGGAGTCCCTTGTAGCCGAGACATTCCTACAACATCGCTGGATTTAAATGGACCTCAGGTAAGTATTAGGGGGAGCTGCTGCTCACCAAAGGCTTTTTATCTTAACACATAGAATGCATTAAGATAAAAAACATTCTGCCTTTACAATCACTTTACAAAAACAGATACATATCCAGCAAATCCAACAAAAAGACAAAAAACGTAAAACCTTGCATCCTCAGAACCCTAAAAACTTAATCCCAAAAAAGACAAAAACCTCTTTTAAAGAAGGATTCAATTTGCTCCAACATGGAAAAAAATCCCAACTGATCACAAAGGCAGTCAAATACTCCCTTAATAAACAATCTTCAATGTTTTTTTATTATAGTTAATAATAATGGTTATATTTTGTGCATTGTCCATTTAGAAATAGAAATCCAGCGAGTTGGTTACAACTGGCTGCAGTAGAAGATTTCCACATTTTTACAGCTCCTGATGTAGAGAACCCTTTCTAGTTAGGCTAAAAAAAAGACCCAAGGTTCAATGGCATCAAACTATAGACAAAAAGTTAACACGCTTGTTTCTCAATTCCATACTCTGTTCCCACCAACCTGGGACTTTTGGGTGTTCACGTCTACCTTGGCTTCTTAAATGATCTCCTATCGCATTATACATCACAAAGAATCCAATAAGGATAGTGGGAACCCCTCATTATGGCAATGATAGCTGTGCAGACCCAGGAACTCAAGCACAGATAGTTCACCAATACAGCCTCTAAGGCCGCGTACACTCAAGGAGACATGTCCGCTGAAACTGGTCCGCAGACCAGTTTCAGCGGACATGTTCGATCGTGTGTACGGCCTAGCGGACAGTTTTTCAGCGGACAAAAGTTTCTAAACATGCTTAGAAACTTGTCCGCTGGAAACCTGTCCGTCGGACATGTCCGATGGTTAGTACGCCCAACCATCGGACCGAAATCCCGCGCATGAGTCGAATTGATTCGATGCATGCGTGGAAGCATTGAACTTCCTTGTTTCAGCACATCGGTGTGTTAACCGTCACCGCATTCTCTGTCCGAGGGGGGTTTTTGGTCCGATGGTGTGTACACACATCAGATCAAAATATCCCTTCAGACATGTCCGATGAAAACGGTCCGTCGGACCTGTCTCATCGGACATGTCTCCTCGTGTGTACAGGGCCTAAGAGATATAAGAAATTGAAACACACTATACATCTTTTGTTGTTAGATTTATCTACAACTATATTGTGCAAGGACCTGCCTGACTACATACAAATAAAAAGTGTTTAGGTTTGACCTCATATTATATGGTTTTAGTTGATTTAAAAAAGGAAAAAATCTAAAGAACGTTGTATAGTCTGTATCCAGCTTAATCCTCCAGTATTTACGAAAAATATAAGGTGGACTGATCCTTTCATTTCTTTTAGGAAAGTAAATTGTAGGGGGGGGGGGGGGGTCTTTGATTGTACAAAGACCATGTGAACCCAATGTAGTAGATCAGCACTAAAAATGCACCATTTTACAATGAAGTGTTTGTCTGTGTATATCAGCTACTAGTCTTCAACCGTTGATAGCTCCTGTTGTGTTAAATGCAAAATCACAATCCAAAGCAAAATGCAAAATCACAATCCAAAGCAAAACTTAATGTTAAATAATACGTCCAATAAATTAATTTCCTTCCGGTTTTATATTCTCATTAGTGAGGCTGAACAGTTGGGAATTTTCTTCTTTAGTCCTTTTTAAGGCCTCTGAATCCGAGACTTTTCCACCAGATTTTTTAATTCGCAATAACAGACCTGCAACCACTGCACTAGCAACATATAGGGCTATGATAATCACAGCAAACACAGATGCTGCCATCTCTGTGCCCATTATGTCACACGTTACGGAATTGAAGCCACGACGATGGTAGAGGGACTCACGTTGCTTACACAATTCTGTAGCGTTAATCTGTTTAATAAAGTGAATATAGAGTGCAACACACACAATATAGATGAGGGCAGATATCACATTAAAGACCACTTCAGACAGTAAAAGCTTTCCGTTATGGCAACATTAGACACGCAACTGGCTGACAAAAACGACAATGTCAAAGTAAGCATAAGAAGACTGATGGCAACGGCAGCGTAAATAGTGGGCAGCTTCATTTGGCTGTACTGTACGTCTAATTGTGCAACCTGATTCACTTCATCCCCTACAAATCCACTCATGGTATAGCCCATGCTGTAGTAGTAAGCACTGCCAAATCCTCCAATGCTGGAAAATCCGGCTGATGCACTTTCAGTAGTTGAAGCACATATCAAGATCAACAGGTTTAGAAGAATCTCCACCAACTGCAACATACCTGTAAATATAGCCGAAGCAATGAAGCCAATTAAAGCCAAAATTCTTGAAATGCATGTGAAAAAACATATGGAACATAGTAAAAGAATACATCAGAAATTTGATTTACTTATATTTGATTTACACATACATTATATATATATATATATATGAGATCGCATTTTTCTATATAATATCTGCAAACTTCCAGCTGAACTGTGGGACTGCAGAGACATTTTTAGATCTATTCGTAGCAATCGTCAGCATATCAACTTTATACTGTAACAGCTGTAAATATAGGCCCGGATTCAGAAAGGACTTACGCTGACGTATCTACGGATGTGCCGTCGTATCTATGCGCCTTATTCTTGAAATAAGATACGCCTGAATTTTGGCTTCATCCGACCAACGAATATTTACGCTGGTCGCAAGGGGCGCTTCCATAGATTTACGTGTCGAATATGTAGATGAGCAAGATACGCCAATTTACGAACGTACTTGCGCCCGTCGCTGTAATCGACGCCGTTTACGTAAGGCGTACGTCCGACGTAACGTTACCCCTGCTATATGAGGCGCAGGTCATGCAAAGGTATGGACGTCGGAACAGCCGTCAAATTTTACGTCGTTTGCGTAAGTCGTACGTGAATAGGGCTGTGCGTAGGTTACGTTCGGTGATTCGACGTATCCTAGGCGTTTTTCCCGATGTGATTCTGCGCATGCGTACTGGGATGCGTCCATGAGCAGACGCATGAGCAGTTTGTTTTTTGAAGCTCAGCCCATCATTTGCATGGGGTCACGCTTCATTATAATATATCACGCCCACTTCCAGCTAATTTGACTTACGTTGGCTTACGCCGACAACTATACGTTACGCCGGCGCAACGTTGAGCGCATATTCTTTGTGAATAGCAGGCTTGCCTCTCAACGTTGCGCCAGCGTAGCATAAAGATGCGCCGTTCTACGTGAATCTCCCTCATAATATTTTTTATTTTATGGTCTTTAAATCAAAAATTGTCATAGGTGCTTAAAGGCCAAATACAGAAAAATACGCACAAGGGACATAACTTACAATCAGTAGGATATGTCCCATGTGCCGATTTCTCTTCTGTTAGTAGAAGTCCTCCTCCATGCATGCTCCTCCCCCCACTCCTTCAACTAAAAACCTAGGTGCAGGGGGTTTTGGGGTGCTAAAATGAATGGGCTGTTACAGGCTCCCATCAAGACTGTAAAATTTTGAATGTGTCTTTCGCGCTACTATGAAATAATAGTGAAAGTGAATATAACAGAAAAATTATAAAAAAAAACTCAAAAACAGCAAATTCTAACTGTGTTCACCATACACAAAAATCAAATGAAAATGCAAAAAGTGATCTTGCGCTAAAAAGTAATATCACAAAATGTAACGTCCTGTGGAAGGAAAAGAATAAATATTGTGCAATAAAAGTCCAAAATTATACATAAACGGTGGGTAAGCAGCAGTCAATAAAAATCCCATAACCATGTAAATGAAAAAAAAGACTCTGCAATAGCTGTGTCAGCTATAATGAATGGACATGCGATTAGAAGTAATTGTATCCGATATGCAAGTCCCTTTTGGAGTAGCCACTATACGAGAAAATAAAAATGGGTGCTCCACAAAGTGGTCTCCCAGAACTCTCACCTCAGCAAATATATATATATATATATATATATATATATATATATATATATATATATTTGCATGAATTAGGTGTATGATCCAGCCTTGGGTTATATGGTCTCCCAGTGCTCACTTTTATCCTCTCAAATTCCACAGTGAATACAGCTGTAAGGGACCACTCGCTGTTCCTGCAGGTCTCCCAATTGGATCCACTGACGTATCACCATGAATTTTTATCCAATTTAAATCAGACCATTCACCCTATATTTGTAGGATCAATTAGCATTGATGTTATTACTCAGCTTTTCTCTCTCTGTAATTAATATTTCTCTGATCACATAAGGACATTCATTATGTTAAGTTCCATATCTATACACTTTAGGTATTATTTATATCAACATTGCTGTTTTGATACTAGTTCCTGGTCTCTTGGCGACACTTTTTGGGATGCGACAGCCGTGTTAGCGAAATATTAGTATGTTTACCAGTAGCTACCAGATTAACACGTCTTCTAGGATTTTGACAGTTATCCATTATTATCCTTCTTATAATCATTTTTTTTTTACTATTTTAGCTGATTTTATGCGCATTTTAGCCATAGACTACACTTGAGCAGATATCTGCTGGCCAAGATTAGGCCATTTTAGAAATGTATCCAGTTCAATCATGTGTAATCTTGACATTATTAGACATAGAAACCAGAGTGATACCATTATAGTAAAGTTCACCTTATTTGCATACATGTGCTATATTTATTTGCATATAGGTGTATTGCGATGTAACCTCTCACAGTCAACCTATGCACAACTCTGAGAATTAGTTACTGTATTCATTCAAGAGTGATCCGATCATAATCTGGATATCTCCTAGAAAATGGGCGCGTCATTCAGTTTCATACTACCAAAAACATGGCGCTATTAAAATAAGAACGGACCACAACAAAATGGCCAAAATGGCCAAATGGCCATTTCCAGTCTATGCCATATATAAACATAGCCTCAGCAACCAATCCGGTTCCCCTGAAAAAGTCATGAGGTGACGTAATGCGTAGGAAGTGCGAGAGCCCAGGAAGTGACGTAAGAAGGCGCTAGAGACACCGCGATTTTACAATTTTGCTGTTTTTAAAGTGTATACATGTTAGAGTCCACCCATTAGCGTTTAATAAAGCTTCTACCTTTTCTACATACTACACCATTGGAGGTATTTTCTTCTCTCCTTTCCCACTTTTATGAGTGGATGGTGATAGGTCAGTGATCCAATTGGGACACCTGCAGGAACAGCGGTCCCTTACAGCTATATTCACTGTGGAATTGGAGAAAATAGAAGAGAGCACTGGGAGACCTAATCCATGCAAATATATATATACTGTATTTACTGAGGTGAGAGTTCTGGGAGACCACTTTGTGGAGCACCCATTTCTCGTATAGTGGATTCTAAAAAAGGGACTTACATATTGGATACAAATTACTCCTGGATCGCTTGTCCATTCATTATAGCGGACATTTAAATTTTTTATTTACATGTTTATGGGATTTTTGACTGCTGCTTACCCACCGTTTAACATTTATCAATTTGGACTTTTATTGCACGATATTTATTCTTTTCTCCCATCAAGACTGCCCGACTATGTCCGCACTTCCACCCCACTTCTCCATTCAGAGAAGCAGACTTTTCAATCATCTGTCCATCGTCCATTCATAGATCTAATTTAATTCATAGAGGTTGTAGTCGGGCTCTTTTTATGACAGCCTGTTACAGCCCCTTAGTGTATTAACCCCTGTCGCATTGGGGATGGGGCAAGGACGGATTAGGATTTCTACCAATAGAAGAGGAATCAACACAAGGGGCACATCCTACTGTCCTCTGTGATGTTTTTATGTTTTAATTTTGAACTACTCTTTGGCTTTAAAAGCAGGATCAGACATGCCGAGCTCAAGCCTTACTGATCACCCACTTGAAAAGGAGTGCAATGCTTCATGCATCTCTGATGCACATTGCAGGCGAAGAAAGGGCAGGCCTCCAATTTCACAGATGACAGCCAAAACCTTTAAAATGAGGGGGATGTCTTATTTGCTTATTGAGAAAGATAATGGTATGTACAAGTAACTTTCAGTGTCCATTATTAAAGTGTATGCAAAGCCCAAATATATTTTTAAGAGTAAGACAGAGTTAGAACTACTGTGAGATTTCTCTCTTTACTCTAATAAAAAAAAACTAAAATTAAATACAAACAGTCTTGGGTTAGGCAAGCTTTTATATTTCAGACCAAACACACACACACGCAAATCTCCTCTGTAGGGACACAGGCAGCATTTGGGAATTGGAAATAAAAGACAAGTAGGTTGTTGGACCTCTTAAAGTTGTAGGTGTTCTACGTCTGGTTTTACACAGCATAGGGGTAATGAATCTTTTTAGGAAGCTCCTCCAGGAGTGGTGACTGAAGGTCCACTTTTTGCTTAAGTAAGGACTGGGTATGCAAGAAGTAAAGTCCAGATTACATTTTATTCAGAGATTATAAAAAGCCAAAGCATTTTCAGCAGTTTAAAAAGAGTCCCCCTTCATCAGGGCTTGGAATTGTTGAACAAATTCCCTTCAGCAATACTGATGGGCAATTAGTATTATTGCTCCAGATGCCAGTTAGGCAACCTTAATTTGCCTAACCTTGCCTTGGTATCTCCTTCAACTTTTTCAGAAATCTGAAAAAAAGTTGCTCCTCTACTGGATTGGACTACATGCAAAATAATAATAATAATAAAAAAATAAAATAAAAAAATAGAAGTGGCCACCGGTCTTGTTTCAAGAATACCCATTGTTCTGAGGAGGGCTGCAAGACTATAGGTATTGCCTAAATCTAAAGAGTAGATCACACCACCCATGTATGGCTAAACACCCAAGCGCAGGAGATTATTATTGTTTTATTGGACTACATGGGACAGCTCCCAACTTGAATGAGCTTTAGTTGCCCATGACCCTTATGCTGGTAAGCAGGTTTTCCTTTCTTCGACCACTTTTGGTAGGCCCTGACCACTGCAGATTGGGAACATCCCACAAGAGCTGCAGTTTTGGAGTTGCTCTGAGCCAGTTGTCTAGCCATTACAATCTGGACCTTGTCAAAGTTGCGCAAATTCCACCAGGTGCCTTTGTAACAATTGTATTCACTTTATCTGTCAACCTTACACGCAGAGTAAGGAATATATACCGGTAATGTACCGTTTTGCAGGTCTGAGAAATACCTAATAGAGATTTACAGATTGTACCAACACAAGAATACTAAAGTTCACCTATATTTGTTATGTATATCCATACATTTTATTATTTTTCCTTTAGCCGTATAAAACCTTATTGTTATATTAAAGGGGGAAAACGAGTTTCATTGTTTTTAAACTAGAAAAATGTGTGATGTCACATTAAACTAATAAACTAAAATGTGTTTTTTGTTATTTGGACAATAGCCTTGATTCAGCTCTCCTCGGTGGACTCTCTGTGGTATTTTAATATACAATTACAAATCTAAATTGTATTTCTATTATTTACTAGGCTTTTGCTTTTAATTATTACGGCTTTCCAGCCCATGGCTTCTTATATAATACATTAATTATGGCATGAGAGGGGCTGCCACCTTTGTTGAAATCTCAGAGAACAATGAAGTATTATACTGTAAACCCTAAAGTTTTTAGCTTGTGGTTTACATATACCATATTGTATTTACTTTTACAATTGTTACAGTTTTATTAGATTAAAACAAATCCTGGAGTAGACAAAACGTGTCCACTTCCAGCATGCTGTAGAGCAGCCTCTATCAACCATTTTACCCTGGAGGAACCCTTGAAAAAGGTTTTCAGGTTTCAGTGAACCCTTTTCTAAAAATGATAAGCTCACAGCATGATCAGTGAGCTGTAGAAAGTTTTAAATAAAAGAATGAGGTGTACATGAAATATTTGAAATAGAAAGTAGAATATTATGTAATACCTAACTGCTTTTTATGATAAAGTAATAATAAAAAATAAAAAAAGTAGTGAAATAAACATATATAGTGAACATTGTGGTGTACTTCTTTTCTGGCGACAATTCAAAATTAAAATTTTCACTCACTTTCAAACCCAATGACAGTTGTTACCGGGACAAATAGGGTAATCTCCATAAAGTGGTTATAAAGGCTTTTTTTTTTCCTTAAAATAACAAATAATAATGTTATACTTACCTGCTCTGTGCAATGCTATTGCACAGAACGACTGCTTACTTCCGTTTCTAGGGTCCCCCACTGGCATCCTCTGCTCCTCTTCTATAGGTTCCCCCTCAGCAAGCTGTGTGCTGAGAGAGCACTTGTGCTGGCATGCTCCCAAAATGAGCAGTGTGCGCCCATAGACACACACACGCACACACACGCACAATGTGGCTTGGCCCTACCCCTTGCTCCCTCCTAACTGGATTTGACTGACAGTGACAGGAGTCAATTGCTCCCACTGCTCTCAGTGGGTCCTCTGAGGAGAGGAGGAGAAATAAATACTGCTGCAGAGGGGCACAGCTCTGAGCCTATGTTACACTATGCGGATGACTCAGCAATACGAACACAGCCACAGATCCTAAAATTGACAGGCATGTGGGTGCAGGTGTACAAGCCCGTACACAGACCGTGTGCATTCGGGGCCACTCACCTGCACCTGCCCATCTGTGAACCTAGCACCTGTGGTGGTGTTCGTACAACTGCTGCTTTCCTTAAGAGTGACCGGCAGCTCCAGCCACATGAACAAACCACTCACTTACACGGCCAGAATACTTGTGTAAATAAGCCCTTAATTCTGTTTATTTTTTTTATTTTTTTTTGCAATTTTAATTTGATTATTTATATATATTTTTTTTAATAAGGGAGGGCTTTGGTGAACTATCAAGGGTCTAAATAGAGTCCTAATGGAGTCTGAGCCTTCTACAGGAGAGCCTGTGCTACCCCCCCCCCTTGTATTGATCACCCTGTTCATTAAGGAAAGGAAAAGGTTGATGAACATGATGTGTTTGCCATGCTCCATCTTGAAATTTTCCCTCTGTGTGCCTACCAGCTGACAGCCAGTGGGAGGGAGGGAGGAAGGGAAGAGAAGTCAGCTGCACTGTAAAGGAGGCAGGGGAATGCATGGGGATCGGGGCTGCAGGAAAGAGGAGTCGTCAGGTGGTGGACAATGAGGGTAATCAGTGCAGTGTGGGGGCAATTACTGAAACCAATTTTCCTGTGACTCCACTTGCAGCAGCTGAAAGCCAGTGGGAGGGGAGGAGGAGAAGCCGGATGTGCTGCAGGAGAAGCCAGAAAGGGGAGATCTGTTTCAGGGATTGCCCCCTTTGCTCCGATACGCACCTTCCTTGTCCTTGATCTCCTTCCCCCTGCTTGTCAGCTGCCCAGGCCCCCCTGTTGAACTTATAGGGCTCGGGCCATGTACAGAAGGGCCAGTGCTATCCCTTTATGAAAAAAATCAATGAAAGGAATTCATGGACAGCCGCACACCAAAATAAACCTAAAAAGGTAGCCTTTATTGGTGTAAAAAGGATAAAAGAACTACAAAACACAGCACAGCAAGCAGTGGGGTAAAAAAACTGATGCGTTTCGCACAAACAATCAGTTCTTGGTCATAGCTATGACATGCACACACAGTCTTTGAGGAGGACATTGATTGCCTATTGCATTTGCCTGGAGCGGCGGTCTCTTTTTCTTCATTGCTATCCCTTTATGGGCAGCCCTAAATGAGGGTCATGGGTCATAGTGAGTGTTTCGGGTTTGGGATGAAGATGTTGTCAAATGTGTAATTTGATAGAGGAAGACCTTGATTTAATTGCCAGTAAAATGGTCTATTGCTTTAAAAACACTGCCCCTTTCTTCTACCTAGTACTGTATATGTTCTGCAAAAACATTCCCCAAAGTAGAGCTTTTTTAGTAGTGTAATAAATGGTGCTGTCCAAACATGGCATATAGCATGTCATAGCCCACGAACTTCATAACATATTTTTAACTGTGTAGCGGGTCCCCCACTTTTTCCACGGCTTTGTCAAGCTGGCCGCCGCGAGTGCTTAGGCTCTCCTGAGAGAGAGACTACCAGCAGCTGCAGTGGAATTTCCCCCCTCCCTCTCCTCTGTTGGGAGACACACACACACACAGAGCTGCTCACTCTGCACCCTCCCCTGTGTTCCTATTGGCAGAAGGAGAGTCAATTACAGGAGCAATTACAGCAGCCAATTAGGTCTTTAACAAGCAGCAGCTGCAAAGAATTCTGGGACATTAGGATCTGCCAGCGGGAACCGATCGGGGCCAGTAGATGCAGAGCACCGGTGTGTTCTACTTCCTGGTGGCGGTGGAACTCACGATAGGGCGGACGTGATGTCATCAGCCGGATATGATGGCCGCGTCGCCTCCCACGTCTTGCATCATTTCTGGCTGATGACATCAGGTCCGCTCCATCGTGCATTCCACCACCACCAAGAAGTAGAACACACCGATGCTCTGCATCTGCGGACAAGTGATGTGGCAAGGAAACGTCCTCCTCTGGGGGGTAGCGCTACAACTGTAAAACAATATACAAAATAAATCCGTGCTAGCAAAAGTATGATGTGAGCAGCTACAAAAAAAAAACTGTGGACATTGGGAAAATAATAGACAAAGACATACAAAAAGTAGCACTAAAAATGAAGATGGTACCCTAGTACCAAATACAATCAAGTGACTGATATATAAATAAAGAAGAACAATTAGTCCATAGGTGATGTAGTGAAAACTTGATTGTGATCAAGACTAGAAATGGATGTCCCAAATCAACAATGATTCACTGTGAAACGTGGTGCACAAAGTGATGAACCCGCCACCAATGGAGTCACCCCTGCTATATCTACACATCGATATGTTCTTTCCATCTACTTTGATGTAAGTGTTTCCTAAACCTTTATTAAAACCCAGTGCCTCCACGTATTGGCTGTATGGGTTTGATCATCTGTGAGTAACCATCTTCAAGTTGTTGCCATTCCTCTTTCGTTTGGTTACAAGACCTGGTCTTGCGGTGCCAACAGTCTACACATTTACCCAACTTTATTGACCCTCTGGGCGTAGGCTCACTTGGGTTCAATATATCTGGTAAGCCTCTATCCGACTGGTGGCGGGTTCATCACTTTGTGCACCACGTTTCACAGTGAATCATTGTTGATTTGGGACATCCATTTCTAGTCTTGATCACAATCAAGTTTTCACCACATCACCTATGGACTAATTGTTCTTTATTTATATATCAGTCACTTGATTGTATTTGGTACCATCTTCATTTTTAGCGCTACTTTTTGTATGTCTTTGTATAACAATATACTAATAACATTTCTAGACCAGACTTCCATTCCAGTTGATAAAAAAAATAAAAATAAAACACACACACAATAAGAAACAATTGTAGTGAATGTGGTGCAATGGAAATAAATTGCATGGAATGGAAATCAATATGCAAATAAATTGCAAGTGAGAAATTGGATTGGCTGGTGGTTATTTATAACATTTGTTACTTTTATACTTTACAGACTGAAATATGAATTATCTAAAAAAGATTAAAAAAAATCACTTTGGATAGAGAAGAGAAGGGTTAAAGTGACAATAAAATAAATTGATTTCTTAAACAGATAATATTACCATGATTTTCACACATTAGATGTTTGTTAAATTTCCTCCTTGAAGCTTACTTTTTGAACCATCCCATGGTGTGTTGACACACTCCTGATCTACTGTATTTGTGCCCCCTTGTCGGGACCTATGGAGTGACGTATGAGTCACCTTTACGTGTTTGCTCTGGCTTTGTACTATAAGTGTGTGTATAGTCATTTATAGCACTACACACACACACACACACACACACACAGGCAGTATTAGTGGGACACAGAACCAGTCAAATCGCAGATGTGGGGGAATGGGAGAGGCGTGTTTTTTTCTCTGTGACTCCCTCACACTGCCTGAGTGTGTGGTACTCTGAACAGCTGTGGGTGAAGTTGTAGTTTAAAAGCAGGAGGGCACACAGAGGAAATGCCTTTGGGGCTCCATAGGTCCCGGCGGCACTGGGGTTACAAAGAGAACAGGAGCTTTTGCTTGTAACTCATGATAGTAATATCTGTTTTATGAGCTTTCACTGTGTGCATTAATAAAGTATGGAATTTCTCCGAAAAGTGACTTTTGTTTTATTTTAGTTTTAGATAGAGTTGTGGGAGGATAGGGTAGGTGGGTGGTACTTCCTCCATGCTCCCCATTAACTCGCTGGGCACCAAGTGTGGGTCATACAGGAGGCCTACCACAGGGTGGGTTCTTTGGGCTTTGCCAGGCGATGAACGGAATCACTCATACCAGCACAGGGGTAACACCTTGCCCGAAGCCATGCTCACCATTGCCAATGCCTGGGACCAGGCGAGGGCCATGGTCATGTAAAAGTCAAACACTAAGAGAGTACCCCAACTAAGATGAGCCACTTGTGTGCAGAGTTCTTCCAAAGATATTGTCCCACACACTTAAACAGATGTACATGTTGCATTAGAAGGGATATGCATAACCTATGCCCACTCCACTAGTCAGCGTACTTCCCTTACCTCACTCCCAGTAACAGAATCGGTTCCCGCCGAGCACGGACCTCATGTGTGCTCTCACAAACTACCTTCCTGTACCCATGACCAGGCCGTAGATTTCCATAATGCAGGTTCGGATCTGGTTGCCATAGGATACAACCGCTAGGGAGGGAACCAGGACATCGACCCTATCACTACCAGATGACCCATCACCTTACCAGGTACCAGGCCTAAGAAATGGTTGCTTATAGTTTGTGCCTTCACTTAGTTACCCATAGCAACTACACTTCTTGTCAAGTTAACCCTTTGTAGTAGTGTTACTTCATAACCATAGTGCATTTACAGATGCAAGTTCTTTGGAATACACCAGAACCGACATGCACCTCTTTTGAGTTACTTCAGACCAGGCTCATAACGGTCTATGTAACATTACTGAACATGATGCGGCATACAGTTCAATATGAACATCCTGTCCCTAATCCTAACTAAGATGTAGTGGTCCAGGCATGAGGCATGCCTCCATGAAGTTAGAGTCCATTATGCCATTGCCCATGGTTTTGATGTCCTTCGCAATTCCCGGTTCCTTCAACTGAGCCACAAAGAGACTAAGAATTAGACCCACCCATACCCGCGTTCTCGTTCCCCTTTAGACAGCTCTGGACCTTAGCAATCCCTTTTTTTTTATAGCACAAGTGGGTTAGCTAGGACCAAAAGCCCAGGAACTGAGCTAAAACATATATACTTTTCCCCAGCCTGGGCCATCTGCAGGCTAAACTGTGCACAAAAATGTAACCATCCATCAGCTTAGCTGATGGATGGTATGGTGGAAAGATACCTTTGTAAGGCCTGATATCACTGGCCCTCTGGTGAGTTTAAACCCCAAAAATGATGTGCCTCACGCGTGGTGGACTTTTGGGACAAGGTGGAAAGATCTTGGAAAATTCCTTGAGATGTTCACATCACCTCTCTATCTTTTCTACACCATCTAAGCTTGATGTTGCTGGACATTTATCCAACATTGTTTAGCGCTGTCTATCATTTTGAACTATGTTCTAACCTTTGATACTTTGTTTTATATGCTTTTCCAATCAGCCTTGTGCTGATGGTTTTTAAGACAGCTGCTTTGATTCACCTTTTTTCTGCTTTTTGGATATTAGGTTGATTTAATTTATTATTTTATTGTATTTTACCATATTATTTATTTAACTTTTCCTACCATTATTTAACTATTAGTATCTGTGGCGCTGAGATGTGCCTCTAGGCCATTGTGAAGCACACTTTGTTCCAAAAATGTAACCTGCCTACAAGTGTCCCACTTAAAGATTTCTCGCTGCTTTTTTATTCCTGCTCTGTAACAGCTTTTGGGGGAGTTCCTCTTTAACCACATTGTCCAACAGTGGGTGCAGGTACCTTTAATTCCTTTTCCCACAATTCCAAGGAGTCCTGTACACTCCTAGGACATAGAAGTTGCATGGTTTTAGCCTTTTAGGGCTCAAAAGGACCACGCCAGAAAGGAAAGCAGAGAGTGAACAGGCGAGGTCATAGCTCCCAACTGTCCCTGATTGAGGGACAGTCCTTGATTTGATTTAATGTTCCTCTGTCCTCCAATTTTAGTCTGATCTATATAGTTGTATATAAATTGCACTTTTTATTCTTCAAAAAGTGTTTCCCAGTGCTAAACCTTTCATCCAATTTCTAAATTGCTGCATTTGTAAATTTCAAAAGCCAGTATAAAAGGAATAGTAATGGTAAAAAAAAAGCACTTGTGGGTTTAACTAATCCTTTTTCTGGTATAATTCTCCTTTAAGGGAGCGTGTCATATGCCTACATACTTTTTGTAATAGGTGTCCCTTGTTCCCATCTCAAAAACGTGGGTGGTACAGGCGAGGTGTCACCAGTCACTGGACATTACAACTTTGTGTCCTGCAATGAAGCCACGGGCGAGCACAACAGCATGCACCTTCTATGTAACCCCCAGACACCGTGGACACTCGATGCATGGGTGGCCTTGTGTTCAGCCACCTGAACCTCCAAACCAAAGACATATCGAGCCTTACCTTGGTGGAGCCTGTGTGGGGATCTCTACAACCCACTACTTAAACTATCAAATACATTCGGGCTCATAGTAAGATAATCCGCTCTTCCAGGAAACTGCATTTGTTCCGATATGTGCTACATCATTTATTTTGCAGGTGTATTTTTCTTATACACTATTGTACAGCGACCTAACGGTCAAGTGTAGAAATTAATCAAATATCCCCGTTATTAGAATAGTTTAATTTCCTTTTTTTTCCAGCCCTATTGCATATCTTCCTACCATTCTATAAGTATTGTCAATTCATCTTGTGTTCAATTAAACATTGTTGCTCATTGCGGTTCGCCTACCAGCGCTACACAGCAAACTAAAAAGTTAAGATCCTACCTTATTTTCAGGTCTAGTTACAGAGATCGCCAAAGCAAATAGAGAGTGAGTTTTCCTCACTGGGGACTGTGATAAAAACCCAACAGAGGTTCTAACTTATCACTATCCAAATTGAATTACATGTATTACAATAATAATGCTAAGTTTGTTAGCACCTAGCTCCAAGACAATTAGAGAGCGAGTTTCCCCTCATTGGGTACTGCAATAAAATCTCAACAGAGGTTTTTATAAATATTTTTTTTAGCTTGGAAATGCTAGTAGGAAAATGGCTATACCGGCTACAACTGTGACTCTTTCACAAGAGGAAACTGCAGGAGCACATGGGAGAGAAAGGCTGCAGGTCAGTCTTCCAAATGTGAAAGTGGTGTGAATGAAGACAAAAAAAAAAAAAAAAAGAATTACAGATAATCTTATGGAGCAAAGGAGTGTAGTATAACTCCTATTAATGGAGGAACCACACAAAATGTCCTATTGCACCAAGACAGGTACAAAATATTCAGAGAAAAACTTAGCAAGAGTTATCCCCAACCGTTAGTCCAAAAAGACTTTCAGATGTATTTACAGCTTGTTGCACATGCAAGTAAATGTTTGTAAGACCAAGTCTAGGTTCACATCTATGCAGCTGCACTTGCTGCGTTTTTCAAACACATTTTGCAGTGCGTTTTCGTTTTTTTCCTCTCATTAAGCACACTGTAAACACACTGTATATAGCTGGCTTCTAAGAAGGGGGTCAGGACGCCAGCCACTGTGTCCTTAACAACCAAGAAATCATCAGTCAGCTAACAGCTGAACGTAAAAAAAAAAAAAAAATTGCCGGTGTTCTATCGATTTGTGCCTGACGACGAAAAGTGCCCGTACATGCGCAGAACAGAAGGGCACTCCAGCTGATTTGCCCATCAGCTGGAGGGAGACACCATTTGATGGTCACAATTGAAAGCTATGCAAAGTGTGAAGGGACACTGTAGATGTCAGATTGTGCCTCACTGTAAACCTGCGGCGTAACAGCGAGGCAAAATATGACAAATAACGGTGTCCCTCCACTGTTTGCATAGCTTTCAATTCGATATCCTTCAATGTGCGCATGTGATATGGTTAAGTCAATCCAGCTGATCGGGAAATCTGTCGTATGAATGAAGTGTCATACCAGTGTGAACCCAGCCTTAAAAGTAGTTCAACAGTCCCTCTATACAATCACGTTGCTCAACTGAAGAAAAAAAAAAAGATTGTAAACTGTTAAAGTGGTACTTAACATTTTGCAGGTGCCAGCAATGTCAATCAAAAGTATAGCAGATCTGATGGGATTTGGTTTCTTAGTTTCCTATCAGGTTTAACCCACCCAAAAGGTGCTGAGGCTATGGGACTAGTTTCCGATTCCATCTGCCAGCTCTGTTACTCAGTATCCCTAGCACCTTTGCCTACATTTAGCTTTTGCCTGGGAATCTCCTTTTCAACAACTAAATGGGATTGGTGACACAGCCCTGTGCAAGAAACTGTCATTCAGGACTTCTCAACACAGACATTCCCCATTTTGAGTACTGGCATTGTTGAAAGAACAAACAGCAATCTACCTACAAACTTTAACTGTGTATATGAATTATACCCATCTATCCACCAGGTGGCACTGTTGTATTCGTTATCTATGAGTGAGTAACTTATATAGCGCAACACATGCGAACTGAATCGCCTCTGGGCGCTCTATGGTAAGGCAATCAGAGGAGGTACCATCCTTATTGTGTTATATGCACTTGTTTGGTGGCCAGAGTAGAAACTCCTCTTTATATTTGTATTTCGATAAAAAAATCCAAAACTTGCATTTGTAGTCAGTTTGGAATACTTACAGGCCGGACTGGCCATAGGGCACACTAGGCACTTGTTCTTGTGGGGTCAAGGCAGCGAAGCTGCTCCTTGAGCCCCGCCTCTTGCCTGGCCTCTCCGAGGCTGGCTGGCCGGCTGCCATTGCAGTTCGGCCGTCGGGCTAGGGGCGGAGACTACAGGCCACGTTACCTGTGACCGTGAAGAGGGAGGGATAAACATGAGACGTGGCCACCGGTGTTCAAGTGAGTGTGTCTCAGTCTCCATATATGCCCTTAGATAGGAGAAGCCGCTTCAGACAGAAGAAGAATCCATTGTCTATTTTTCTCCCACAGCCTCTGAATGCCTGCTTCTCACTCTTTCCCATCTGTGGGCATTCAGAGGCTGTAGGTGAAAAGTAAAGAGATGGATTCTTCTGTGGGTGTAGCTGCTTCTCTTATCCAGCCTCTTTCTACTGCCCCCTAGTGTAGGGTGACCAGACATCCCCAGTTTCAGGGGACAGTCCCCTGATGGGGACTCTGTCCCCGGACCAAGTCTGTCCCTGGTTTTGTCCCCAGATTGGATTTAATAGGGGGCAGGGGCAATTTCAAAGACAATGGGCCAGATTCAGGTAGAGTTAGGCTGGAGTATCAGTGACTTTCCGACGTTTCCGTAAGCGATACGCGGCGTAAAGATAAAGCAGCCCCTAGTGGAGTATCCTATGTTAAGTATAGCCGTCATCGCGTCGAAAAAAAATAAATCGCGTCGCTTGCGTAAAACGTCCATGAATGGGGATTTGACGTCATTGACGTTCACTGACAGAATTTGGAGCATGCGCACTGGGATGCATTGACAGTCGACGCATGCGCAGTACGTTCGCCGCGGGATCGCGCTTAGTTTAAATAATACACGCCCCGTACCAGCCCAATTTGAATTCCGCCGGCTCATTTGCGATACGCTGCCGCAACTTTAGGAGCAAGTGCTTCATGAATAACAGCACTTGCTCCTAAAATTTCGCCAGCGTAACGTAAATGAGAAACGTTACTCCAGAGCAAAGATGCTCCAATTTACCTGAATCTGGCCCAATCAGTGCAGAATTAAGATAAAAAAAATTTGAATTGCCCCCCCCCCCCCCGCGCTCCACCGTGCCTACTAGAATAGGGGGGTTGTATTTTTCCCTATTATCTGTGCCCCTTTCTGATGATCATGTGCTGGTTGGAGCGAAGGGAATATTTCTTCAGTTTCGGGCGCATTCCCATTCAGCTACACTCGCATGTTCTTCTGCCTTGGCTCAAATCCTGGCCAGCCACCTGCCTATATCTCCTTGCCTTCCGTGGCGCAGTGATCTTCCTCCGCTCCCCATCCAGTAGTAGCCGGGGGCCCGATGAGGCTGTGAGGCGGGCGGCGACGGGCAGAGAGTCGCTGACTGCTGCCATTACTAGTAAAAAATATGTCCCCAGATTTCATTTTAAAAATCTGGTTACCTTACCCTAGTGCTCATAGGCTCCAACCATGCTCTCAGGTGCACCCCCTGCTCTTAGGCTCTCTCACTGCACTCCAGCCCCCCCCCCGTGATCTCCAGCCCCTGTACACTCCAGTCCCCCCAGAGCTCTCCAGCCCCTCCCAGTGCTCATCAGCCCCCCTGTACTCTCCAGCCCCCAGTGCTCTCAGACCCCCCAGTGCTCATCAGCCCCCCTGTACTCTCCCCCCAGTGCTCTCCAGCCCCTCCTATCAGTGCCCATCAGCCCCCCTGTACTCTCAGCCCCCCCCCATGCTCTCCACCTCCCTGTGCTGTTCGCCTTCCATGTTCTCTTCCCCCGCAATTTTATAGTTTCCAGAAGGCTGCAGATTTACTCCTTGATCACTCTAATTACTATACTAGCGGAAAGGCAATGATAAACAAATAGCTATGAGCTGGTAAGGTAGGCCATACATGGTGCAAATTTCTTTCAAGCACCCATGGGTTAAAGCCATCCCCGCTGGGAGAAGACCCAGCCGCTAGCGATAATCGCAAGAGAATCCGGAAGACTGATTGATCAACTTGGTACATTTAGCCTGCCCATTAACAGTTTGAATCTTGGCCAGTTCCTGCTGAACCAGCCGAGACACAAACTGTATGGCCAGCCTGAGACATGCAAATAGCAGTCTTTAGTCATTTAGGTCAATAAGATGCAACATTGAAGGTATTCAAGGTGATGTAAAATATTTAGCAAACTGACTAAAATATCTCTTCAATTACAATTGTTTATATTCATCATAAATACCTCTTCTTGAACATAGATTGGAGCACTTTTCTGAGAAGGTCTGCTTCTCCACATGGCTTCTGGGAGTAGAATGATTGTACTGTGAAGGGGATGGTCTACCATGCCTTGAATGATGGTCTGAAACAACTGTTGGTGCTCTAGAATTTTGGCTTCGTACTGGTGTCTGTGAAGTCAACCTGTATACAAAATACACAGAAATGTTTTCATCTAAGAGTCATTTTGAAGTTTTCCCTTAGGCTGGGTTCACACTTACATCTAATACGTAGAACATTTCTAAATACATTGTTTTCAAAGAGGCTGGTTCACATATGTGCGATGCATTCGCACTGCGCATTGCAGAAAATCAGAGTTAGTCTTACCGGAAACTCTGTTCCAGGAGTCTTCCAGGACAGTCCTTGAGAGATGGAGCTCCTCCCCGGACAGGAAACACATCACCACCAGCTCTTTAAAAGGCGGTCCCTCAGGCATCTGGTCAGTTTTAATCCAAGAACCGAAGGACGAAGCTGAAAAACAGTTATTGACATACATACAAACAACTTATATTATCCATGTATATATACCTACCTCAAAAAAATAGGGCGGGAACGTGCTGTCCTGGAAGACTCCTGGAAACAGAGTTTCCGGTAAGACTAACTCTGATTTTCCCAAGGCGTCTTCCAGGACAGTCCTTGAGAGGATGAGCAAGCACTCCCCAGTTTAGGGTGGGACTATTGCTTGGAGGACTTTCCTCCCAAAGGTTTGATCTTGATCACTTTAAGACGTCCAATCGATCGTGTCGAATGAACGTGGACATGCTTGACCACGTGGTGTCCTTACATACCTGCTCCGAGGTAACACCGGCTCTTTGTGTTTTCAAGCCTTGTGGAGGGTCCAAGCGCAACGTTTTTGTACCCTTCCAAGATGGCCACCTTATCCACCTGGCTCTTGTTTCTTTTGAAGCCTGCTTTCCCTTCTGATTTTCTAAATTTTTAGTCGCTTCCAGATAGGAAGGAGACCTCTTCTGACGTCTAGCCATGCTGGTGTAGTTTCTCTTTGCTATTTGCAGGTTTATTGCAAAAACAAGGAAGTATGAAGTTCTGATTCTTGAAAGAAAACAGTAACTTTAGGGATAAATGACTGGTCAGTCTTTTAATATAATTCTATCCTCTAGTATTTGCATATGGTTCTCTGAATGACAGAGCTAGGAGTTCGCTGACTCTGCGAGCAGAAGTCATGGCGGCTAGAAAGACTATATTTAAAAATAATCAGTTTTAAGGATGCCTCTGAAATTGGCTCAAAAAGGATCCCTAATGACTGCATCCAACATAATAGACAGGTCCCATGCCGGAAATTTACAGCATGGAGCCGGGCGTTGGTAAACAACTGCTTTGCATTGCAATTAATAAGCAGGCCCTACTGTAAGGAGTGCTGTATATAGACAGGTAGGGCAACAATTTGCGCTTTAAGCGTGCTTAAAGATAACTCTTGTCAATGCCTCTTGTAGAAAACTCCAATATTGGTGGAGAATCGTATTCTCTTTTGCCATTTTCTATTAGCCAGAAATTAAATTTCTTCCAGAGTTTCAGGTAAATTGCGCTGGTATTTGGTTTGCGACTTTGTAACAGAGTTTCAATCACTCTGGCCGATAGACCCTTGGATTTCAGGACGTCTATTCCAGATACCAGGCCGCTAGTTTTAGCATGGCTGGATTGGAGTGCCGTACTGGACCTTGGGATAGCAGGTCCTGACTGTACAGTAACATCCAAGGTGGTCGATCCACTAGAGATAGCAGAAGTGAAAACCACGCTTTTTTTTTTTTTTTTTTTTTGGTCAAAAAGTTGCTACCGGGATAAGAGAAGTCTTTTCTGTCCTAAACTTGGAGAGGACTCTCGGTAAGAGATGTAGAGGCGGGAAGGCATAAGCCAGAGTGAACGTCCATGCGTTCTGGAGGGTATTGACTGCCACTGGTTGATCCCTTGCGATGGATTGCTGATAGCGACTCCAGATTTTTTCTCTGCCTAAACAAACTTCTTGTGCTATGCACATCAGGGTGGCATTCCTAATTCCTGTTTGTTTAGGTATGCTACAGAGGTTGTGTTATCTGACCTGTAGATATTGGTGTCTGAGCTGACTTTGGAATGCTGAGATTTCTTTGGCTATGACCTTTAACTCTCTGTAATTGGACGAGCATTTCCTCTCTAGGCGACTCCCAGTGCCCTGTACCCACTGTCCATTCAGATGGGCTCCTCACCCCCGGTTGCTGGCGTCCGTAGTTAGGATGCACGTAGTCGGGGGGTTCCATAGCAGACTTTGGTCGCTTTGGTTTCTCCACCACCAGAGGGCCTGTTGATGCCAGGAACAGGAAGTTATCCAAGTAGGGATAACTGTTATGGCTTGGAGTCTTAATAGAGCCAGCGTTTCTGCTAGGGTCTTGGTAAAGAACCTCGGATATGAAGAGAGGCCTAAGGGGAGCGCTTGACTCTGAAAGTGGTAGACCCTTTTCCCCCCCTTAATGGCTATGTGGAGGAATTTTTGGGGCTCCTGATAGGGATGTGAAGGTAGGCATCCATCAGATCTATTCTAGCCATGAAACAATCTTTTTAGAGTAGATTGAAGATCAGGCAATATTTGCCTGATGGCTTCTGCACCAGAAAAGTGTGCGAGAAAAAACCTTGGCCTTCCCCTCAGCCTTCCTCCCACCTGGATGCTGGCATCACTGCGGCTTGGGATTTTTGTCAGGAGGGTTAAAGAGCACTATTGCCTTTTGTTTGCCTCCTTGTGCCGCCCAGGGGTTGTTTGGCTTCCCTTATTCCGCTTTCTTTTGTCCCTTAAAAGGAAGAAAAAACGTCCTGGGAAATGACTTTTTCTTTTAGGAAAAGTCTTTTTTATCACCTGTGCGTTCTAACGCTTCATCTAGCGGGGGCCAAACAAGAATTGACCTGAAAAAATAAATGCTACATAAGCGTAATTTAGAGCGGTATCGCCCGGCCATGTTTGAGCCAAAGTCCTCCTGCTGCAACCATAGCGAAGCTGCCCTGGCTGAAAGTTTTACAAATTCCATCTAGGCACCTGTGACAAATCCTACTGCTTTAAAAGCATGGGAAAGGATTTCAGCAACTCTACTCTATTGGTACCTGCCGTCAGGTGTCCCTTTAATTGTTTAAGCCAGAATTCAAAATTACAGGCTACACACGTCATTGCTAGGGCTAGTTTAAGGTTGGCCATAGCTGTGTCCCAGGATCCTTTGAGGATAACATCCCCCTTTTATATCCACCAGATCCGCTAAGTGTCCCATGCCATCCAAGACTAAGTCTGAGTGTTTTGACACCTTCGCTAGCGGGGTATCCAGCTTTGGAGCTAGTTGCAAACTTGTACTGTGGTCCTTATCAAAAGGAAACCTTTTCAATTCTTCAGTCAGGTTCTGCCCATTCCCTGCGTACCGAATCTGACATCAGTTTATGTACTGGGAATAATTTTAGGTTTCCATTTCTTAAATCCTGATACATTTTATCATGACATGAGAGTGAGTTTTGAATATCCCCTACCCATTCGTCTACTTCCTCTTGGAGAGATTGAATAGGGTGGGTGCGCAGGAGTCATCCTGACCTTTCTCCTGCCCAGAATCTGACTGGGAGGAATCCGGGTCAGAATTTCTAAGGGAAATCTCCTTCTCCACAGGTCACCTAATCCTGATGCTACTGGAGTAGGAGAGGTGGGCACCTATGGTTGTCTAACCGTTAAAAAATTGCATATCTGCTATAAGTTTCCTGAAGGACTGAAAGGTAGACTGCATCTCTAAAATAAATTTTGGTAAGAGGGAATCCCTCCTGTTTACTACCGCTGTAGTGAAAGGGGCACATAGGATCCAGTGTAAGTAGATGACAGCTTAGCATTACACGTAGGGCACTTTATATTGTCACTGGAAGTGGACCTTGTGCTAAGTTTTTCTGGGCCCTCTATAGAACAAAAAAGATATATAGAGAGCTTTTAGTGCCTATGCAGCAAGTCTCCCCCATCCTAAGGTGCCCACGGAGCTCTAGGAAGTTCCCTGAACTCCTAACTCCCCCTTCTAGCAGGTGAAAAATAGACACAGGAAAAAAAGGCTCTGGCCAGGCCAGCCTACCTGTGATGAAGCGGCGTTAGACTCCTCTGAAGCCTGGGATGCTTCCATGGTGCTCCATTCGTAGGCGATCCACAGCCCATGCTTTCGCCTTTGAAAACGCCGCCTCGGCCTTGCCCCAGTCTCTGCGCCGAAAACCGGAACCAGTGTTTCCGGCGCACAGCGATGACGCGCATCTCGCCGGAGGTGACGCCCGGCGTCCTCCGGGTCCCAGCGTCTGCCGCGAAGAGAAAGATCTCCGGCCACCGACGCCGCCGCCATGCCCGTCAACGCTGCCCACTCCCTCGCGGGCTCCGAAGAGAAGGGGGAACGGGGAACTCCAGACCTCATGCGGAGGGAACCCGTGGCCACGGAGAGGTTTTAGAGGTAAGAGGGGGAACACCAGCTGCACAGCCCTTGCGTGATGGACACTCTCCTGGGTCCATCTCCCCCTTTAAAAGACGGTTCCTTCAGTGACATGTCTCCTCCGACTGAGGAAACACATAAAACTGACCAGATGCCTGAGGGACCGCCTTTTAAAGAGCTGGTGGTGATGTGTTTCCTGTCCGGGGAGGAGCTCCATCTCTCAAGGACTGTCCTGGAAGACGCCTTGGGAAAAAACGTGTGCGGATTTTATGCCTTGCGGTGCGGCTCAAGTGCGAATTTAGTCCCATTATCTTCTATGGGTACGCAGCTGATTCGCAGATGTGTTCATTTCTCTTCAGTAATTTCTCTCATTCAGCTCAATACACTTCTCCCCCACTCTCCTCTCACCCAGAACTTCTCCCAGGTCTCCAAATTCGCAGCTAAAAAACGGAGCTAATCTGCTGAACACTTCTCTTATCTTTGCAGAGAGTGTGAACCCAGAGAGTGAGTGCACAAGTGTGAACCCAGCCTCAAAGTAGCTCTAAACCCTCAGGCATGAAACATGAATGAAATACATCCTTCTATACTGTGTACTTGTCTCTATTTAAAACACTGAGTGTGATTTCTCTCTGCAAACTTGTTCCTCTGCTATCTGCATTAGTCACTTCTGAAGCATTTCCTGACTCCAAGAGATAATTGGTGATGGGGAAGAAGAACGCCAGGACACAGCGTGTGATTGAAAGTCACAGATGTGCATGCTCCCCTATACTGTGAGGAAGGAGTGTCCCTTCTCTCCAATCAGAACTCAGTGCTCTCCTCATTGAGCTGTGCAGTGCGACTTCAGATCTCTGCCCGCTACTTTTTAGAGCCTAAAGATGCCATGTAAAATGTGTTTTAGAAGGCTGTAGAGAAGATAGGGCTGCAGATAAAAAGGATACAATTTATGTAGGAGGATTTGTTTAAATCGCTGAGTATCACCTGAGGCCAGTCACTTTACTGGTTGTATATAAGGGTTTTTAACCAAGTTAAAACTAAAACATCTTAAATATACAGTAAAAATTTGGATTGAGAGTATTTTGTAAGACAAACATTTATTTTTTTATAAACTTTTGACTTGATAAAACGAGCAATGTCTTAATATACAAGTAGCGTCATGCCACAACCGAGTATAAAAGAGAAAAGAGGTGCCTCCAAGTGTACAAATATGATTACATTTAATAAAAAGGTACAATATTTAGCAGCTCATGTGTTTTATGAATAAAACAGGCACATCTAAGTATGCAGGCATCCGAGGTAAAGCTGTCCACATAGACCGTCCTCCACACCCCCATCAATATGGTCACTTCCATGCTGTCCTCCACGAGCTCTTCAAGCCTCGCTTTTTGATCGCTCAACTGCAGTGTCGTCTTCTGACAGCGATGAGAGCCTGCGGTGCGGAGGATGGTCTATGTGGACAGCTTTACCCCGGATGCTTGCATACTTAGATGTGCCTCTTTTATAGCAGAGTTCCACCCAAAAGTGGAACTTCCGCTTTAAGCACTCCTCACCCCCTTACATGCCACATTTGGCATGTCATTTTTTTGGGGGGTGCTCACTTTTTGTAGCTGCTGACTTTTAACACTAAAAGTCTGGAACTCCCCTTTAAAAATAAACCATGTGAGTTGCTAAAATGTTGTACCTTTATTAAATGTAACTATATTGCTACACTTAGAGGTGCCTCTCTTGTCTTTTATACTCTGTAGCTCCTGTAGGATTTTGCTTCTAATCCCCTTGTGGAGGCTTCCATTAGTGGATGAACATTTTATGGTTACACAACCTATCACATTGCTATAATCTTTGATATACAAGTGCTTTGGATTACAAGTACCGTATATACTCGAGTATAAGCTGAGTTTTTCTGCATATTTTTTTTGTTCTGAAAATGTCCCTCTCGGCTTATACTTGAGTCACCTGATCTCCCGGACTTTGGGGACATGGTACTGGCCCACATGCAAAGTTTGGTGTCCAGGGGACCTACGGCTGGGGAGCACCGATTTTTCTTCTTGTCAAATGTTTTTATTGAAGGGAATACCGATTTTTCAAAGCCGGGCACACCTTCCTTAGACTCCCATGTTAAATGGTCATTTCTCCTGTGACTTTGGGGGCCCGGTACTGGCCGGTCGTAGGTCCTCTGGACCCGAAACTTGGCACAAATATAGCCCAATTTCTCCTCTATAAGTGTGCAAAGTTTGTTGTCTGGAGGACCTATGGCTGGGGAACACCGATTTTTCAAAGCAGGGCAACCCTTCCATAGACTACCATGTTAAACATCAGTCTAGTCATGGGCACAGTGAGGCATGGGCACAGTGAGGCATGGGCACAGTGAGGCATGCATTTAGACACAGTGAGGCATGCAGATGGACACCCTAGGCTTATACTCGAGTCAATACGTTTTCCTAGTTTTTTGTGGTAAAAATTAGGTGCCTCGGCTTATATTCAGGTCGGCTTACACTCGAGTATATACGGTATGTTTCCAGAACGAATTATGCTCAAAATCCAAGGTTTACTTGTTATATACCTATAATAACACTGCGCTGAAAAACATTATCCTAAACCATATAACTGAAACAAAAATACGTAGTAATAAATATATGATTATTCTATAACAGTGAAAAAAATCCTGATGTCTCCTTTACATAAGAAATATCTCTCTCCCATAAAATGAAATCAATATTAACCACTTCAGCCCCAGAAGAATTGGCTGCTCAATGACCAGAGCATTTTTTTATACTGCACTGCATCGCTTTAACTGACAATTGCGTGGTTGTGCAACGTTTTACCCAAACAAAATTTATGTCCTTTTTTTCCCACAAAGAGAGCTTTCTTGTGGGAGTATTTCATCACCTCTGCAGTTTTTATTTTTTGCACTATAAACAAAAAAAAAAAAAAAAAAAGAGCGACAATTTTGGAAAAAAAAATAAAAATGATATTTTGTACTTTTTGCTGTAATAAATAGCCATAACACTAGGAAGCAATCAAGGGTTTAAATGTGTTCCCTAATGTGTGTTCTAACTGTAGGGGGAGGGAGACTCACTATAGAAGATTGTGGTTCCCAGCTTGTAGGAACCCACGATCTGCATCTCCTCTCAGAACAGGGATGTGTGCGTTTACACACGCACGTCCCTGTTCTTTCTCTCATGCTCGCTGTTCGCGAGCATCGGCACCCCTGCTGTACAGCGGGTGCACGTTCCTGCTATCCCGCTTAAAAGGGTCCGACGTACAGCTACGACAGTCCGCAGGAACACAAGAATAATGACGGCGGCTGGTCGGCAAGCGGTTAATAGATTCCAGAAGGTGCTAAACAATGCTATATATTCAAAGCATGAAATGTTAAAGTTCATTAAAAAGTCAGTGCAATATAATATAACTGCCGATAGCTGTCCTCCAATCGTGCGGAATTTTTTTTTCTTTGATTATCCCACCTCAGGTGCTCAACCTATGCGAGTCTCACTCACCAGATGACGTGCCTTACATATACGCTCGGCATAAATCACTCAGAATGCACCACTCATTCTGAAGGCTCTTCCTATACGTTGGCATGACAGATAATCAAGCGATTCCTCAGATATTTGGCAACATAAATTCCAACAGACACAATACCTTTCATGTGATCTCCTGTCTCTCCTTTCATGGTCAAGTTGGTTTCTAGGATGGTTTTGATTTGTTGAACCATTGTGGCTGGGTCGTTCTCTCCTTGATCTATCATCGTATGATTTGTGGGACGGTGGAATCCTGTTGCTATTTGCGCTTTTCTGGGAACGCGACATCGTTCTTCATAGAGGCACACAAGACGTGCAGCAGAGCAGTGACACTCTTCTTAGTGCTAAGTTGAGAATGACATAGCTTATGAGACACATCTGGAACTCCACTGTAATTAGCAGCAGCAAAAATTGATGCCATATGTGTGGATACAATTTTCATCATTTGGTACTAGTAATCATTTTTTTTTACTCTGCAATTTTCCTTGCTACTATAATATAGTACAAAACACCACAATGTACATTGGTTATTTACGAAATTCAAATCCACTTTGCACTACAGGTGCAAACTACAAGCGCAAAGTGCACTTGAAAATGCACTGAAAGTCACTGTAGATTTGACATGCATGCAAGGAAAAAAAAAAAAATAAAAAACAGCATTTTACCTGGCACATGATTGGGTGATAAAATCAGCAGAGTTTCCCCTCATTTTAGATCTACCCCTCAGATTTACAGCGACTGCACTTCCAAGTGCACTTTGCACTTATAGTGCAAAGTGGATTTGCCTTTTGTAAATAACCCCTATTGGGTACTATTGTCTTAGTTTATATAGCTATATATAGTAAGAGTATGTTATCATTTTCTTATCAAATTCTATAATAAAGAAGGTTATACTAACAGCAGGTACAGGGAAATAACTTTTCTAATGTATATCCTTAAATATATAGGGCCTGATCCATTAAAGGGCCAGGCCACACAAAATGCATCACTTATTTTGTAGATGCTAGAAAGTTAAACCACCTTGCAATCTCTTAATCTCTTGGAATTATTAAAAATGTATGGTTGTGTATAACTGCTGTAGCCATTACGAGCGGTTCCTTTCTCCATGTTGAATCTGTTATGTATTTTGTAGCATTAAACACGCTATAGCAGAAGCATGAACATATAATGCCTTGTACACACAATGGAATTCCATCAGAGTAAAATAGAACATGTTCTTGAGTGGGTGTGGGTGGCTATACTGGTTGAGTTTTATTGTTTTTAGGCAGGATACGCTTCCATGTTATACTTATGTAGCGCCCCCTTTCTTTCAGAAAAGGCACTATGCTAAAGTTAGTGGGAGAGTTATGTTGCTCCCATTCCTAATTTTTGCTAAATTGGGCTGCTGTCAGCCCTGAATTATCCTGTGGGTCATTCTGTGCTCCAGGGATGTAGTTCCATCTCTGGGCGGCAGGTGGCGCCAGAGGGATTCAGGCAGAGCCACTTTTCCCCAATTGGAGGAGTTTTCCCTCGTGGAGCATGCTGGGGGAGAGTATAACTGTGGCAGATGCCATTTTTGGGGTTCGTCGCGGGTTCCAGGTGCGGCACCCACCTTCAGGGCGTGCACACCCAACAGACCCCGGCGATATGGCCTACCAGGCCGGGGGCCCCATGCTACGCGGAGTTCCCTGCTGATGCTGAAAGGGGCCCTAGCGACTTGCTGGGGGCCCCACTTCTGCTAAAAAGATCCTAAGCTCTGTGCGGTTCGGTGGGGGGGGGGGTGTTGGGGAATCGGCTTGAGGAGAACCCGGAAGCAGGTGATCCAAAAGGGCTTGAACAAACCATCAGGGATCTGGTTGCCAGGAACTGACAGATAACCATAGACTTTCAGCTGGTGGCCCCTACTGAAAAGAGAACTTTCTGGGAGGATTCGCTCTACAGTCCAACATTGGTCTTCATCCTAAAACACTAAATTCAACTAGAGCCAAGTCAGTGAGAGAGACTTGTTCCTCCCAGCAACCTTAAGTGACGCTCCAGCTGCCAGGCTTGTGGCAGAAGTCTGTCCGGAGGCACTCTGCCCACTCTGGCTGGAGTGGTGGTCAACTGTTCTACTACAGAAGGCAGAACTGCTTTCTTTTCATCCAAGGCCTGATACCGCAACATTTTCTCCTTTCATCAACCTTTACTCTCTACCTCATGTTGGTCGTGTTGGACCAGGAAATAAAGCATTCAGAAAACTTCAGCAGCAGATTTAGACATTCTCTTATTGCTCTGCTCACTGCAATCACCCCTAGACAACAAACAGAGGTAACTTAATACGCTGATCCCAAATCAATCAATGATTTACTGTTATGTTCTTTGAATTGTACTGACTTTATTCAGAAAATAAACTTAAACTTGAATGATAAAAAATAAATAAAAAATAGAACATGTTCTATAAACTAAACTCTGATGAAATTCCTCGGAATATCCGATGAAAAAACTCAGATTGGGCTACACGCGATCGGAATATCCGATGGAAAAAGTCAGATAATTCCGATCGTGTGTACAAGGCATAAGAGTGAGAGGGAACAAGCAAAAGCCCAAATAGAAATAGAATAAAAAAAATGTGACACATAATGAAATATCCAAGACACACAAGAAGACCAGCTCTGACTCGATAGGCTCCATCAAGTAAAATATGGTTGAATTGAGTCACATACATGCTTAACACAACACATTTCTGTGTGTTAGTATTAAGCATGGCTGTATTGAAGCAGTACATTAATTTTATATGAGTTGGCAGGCCACCTCAAAAATGGAAAAGGATTCCTATTTTGTTAAGGTTTTACAATACCATGATGGATGCCATCTGTGATTTTGTGGTGCGCTAAAACACACGTTGGTGCAGTGTCAATGTGCATTGCAGTGCTATTAAAAATGAATGATAATGAAGCTGACGATTGTGTATTATTAAGCCTCATATAACCCTCAAGAGCCATTTAAAGCCCACTGCACCCCTTTAAAAGACCCCCCACCAAAAACGTTTTTTTCATAAAAGGACGAACAACATAAAGGACTGCCCCTCCATTAAAAAGATTCAGCATGTCCCCTTTTTTCTCTTCTCCCATTATCTTATTTTCTGTGGACAATGCCTACCCAGTCCGTTTAGGCCTAGCATAGCCCCCATTAGTACACAGTGGCAGTATAGCCTTAGCAATTTGTTAGATCAAGCTTTATTGCTGCTCACTGTTGCACTTCAGGCGACGCCGCTACGGTTTATGCTGACCTGGGCATTACGTGTCATTTTATGCTCAGCCCTTACTGTTATGCTGAACTGTGTTACCACAATTGCCAGTCTATTTGTATTTCCTCGGCTGTCAAATTTACTGAGTGAGAATACATTAGGATTACCATTTCTAACTGGTTTGGTGCCTGCTTTTGATGTAGCACTGTTATTGGGTAAGAGGAGTAATTTGCTGCGTTTATTTGCTTTTACACTCAACCTGGTGTGTCAGAGGGGCTAAGGCCCTTTAGAAGGTCAAAGCAAAGAACAGAAGACCAAATTTTATTAATTGGCTCCTGTGAGGGTAGCGCTACACTTACCTATTTGTAGTGATGAATGAATAAGAGGCTAATCCGTGAACTGCAAATATTTTTATAATCTTAAATTACACAATTCCAGAATCCCCACAGACTGGAAAAACGTGAACACAAATATTCAAAAGAATCAAAATACAATGAATCAGCCATTTTTTTTTCAATTCGACCATCCCTGTACTCTGTGGCTATTAGCAGGTTTTCTTATGTAAATACAAATATATACTAGTGTAGCCCTGGTTACTTCCAAGTTCCGGTGCTATTGAAATTTAGAGGGTGATCAGAGTGCGAATGACTCTGATCCCAATTACAATTACAAGTAGGGTCTCTGTTTCAGCTTGGCTGTACTGTGGGCTCATTCTGTTGCTGGGGTGTTATCCCACCCTGGGGCGACAGGTTGCAGCAGTGGAGTTAAGGCTTGGGTGTCCCTTACCAGCAGCCAATCAGGAGGGAGTGTCCTCGCTGGGCATGCTGGGTCTTTCTTCAAGTGCGGCATCCACCTTTAGGGGGTCTGCACCTCGCCGCCCCAGCGTTATGGCCTACTTGGCCGGTGCGTGCGTGCCACGCGGTGTTCCTGGTTCCGGGACCATGTTGGTCTGGAACATTTGAGCAGCGGCGGGGACCCAGTGATCGACTGGGTTCCCACTTTTGAGGATTCCAAGCGGTATAGCTGTTCGGTGGGGAGTCCCTCTGAGGAGAGGCTGGCAGTCCAAAAGAATTTGACAAACCATCGGGGATCAAGGTAGTCAGACATTGAAGGATTGATCACCTGTCATTCGGTACCTGGGCGACGTTAAGAAGGAGATCCATGCGTAATTCACCTAAGGAGGATTGCCTCAGTAACTGCAATCAGAGAGGGCCTGTGGCAGAGGTGTCTCCCTGATGTTCATTTCAGGAGGGTCTGTGGCAGAGACTTTATCCTAAAAAGGTTTGAGTGATACTTCGGCTGCCAGGTCAGTGAGAGAGGCCTGTCTGGGTACACCAAACCCACTAATGCAGGAGTGGTACAGGAACTGTTCCAAATACTACACCTGAATCTGCTGTTCTTCTTTCAAACTCTATCCCTTTCATCACCAGTTCATTTTTTTTTACCCAGCTGGCCAATAAAGAGCACAGAAAAGACACTTGTTGAGGACATTCCTTCACTACTGCTATACGCACCATTCACCCCTAGGAATTTGGAAAGGCCACAAGGTAAATGCGCCACCCAAAAGAAACCAGCAGCTCCTCCGGGGGTAGTGCTACACTAGCATATTATATTATATAGTATTGAGTAAGCTCAAATACATTCTTGCATTGTATTAACATTGCATTTAGCACAATGTTGTCTTGGTGGATCATAGGTATTTAAATAACTGTATGTTAAGGAGAACATCAGAACTCCTCTTACAAGAGGAAGAAATCTGTTAATACATCTCTGAAGTCTCACTACCGTGAGAGAAATTTGTATATGGAAATGTGATATATTTTGCAGAGGAATTGAATGGCTTCATTGTATAAGCAGAATTTGAATTCTTTTTTATTTCAGTCAATCCATTTCCTAGTATTACATTCATTTCTTGACCCTGCCTTCTTTAAGCCCATCCCTATGGCTTTTTAGGTTTATGAAACATACACATTTGTTTAAGACTATATTTAGCATTCATACACCCCTAGGCATACAAGAAAAAAGCGTCTCCATACAGGCTCTTCCCTATTGGTTAAAATTCTCACACATCAGAATCAGGAAAGTTAACTAGGATATGCTTTTGGAAGGAACAAGCTGTTTGATTTGCTACAGAGTTGCCTATATACTGTATAAAAGAGTCTTTGGATAAAGTAAAACACTGTTATAATCTTTACCTGCAAAGTATTGAGACTCATTTAAGTGAATCCATAGCCAAATCATTTTGGTTTATATAGAGCAGGAAGGGTTAGAACTCCTGTCAGATATTCCTTCACTTCCTGTTTTGTTGTCTCTGGGACACAATATGAGGAGAAATCTCTACAACAGCAATAAAATAAGATTTTTTTTCCCCCCCAAGTAGGGGGATGCTTAGACCTCCGTCAGTATTTTATTATCTTTTTCTGTTTTTTATTTTCTCTGGACCAGACCCACAGATATCGTAGATAACCTGACAGAAGTTCCAGTAATTCCACATTATATCCAAAAAAGAAAATATTTTTGGTATATAGATACAATTTAACCACTTAAGACCCGGACCAATACGCTGGCAAATGACCCAAGGGGTTTTTGCGATTCGGCACTGCGTCGCTTTAACAGACAATTGCGCGGTCGTGCGACGTGGCTCCCAAACAAAATTTGCGTCCTTTTTTTCCCACAAATAGAGCTTTCTTTTGGTGGTATTTGATCGCCTCTGCGATTTTTATTTTTTGCGCTATATACAAAAATAGAGCGACATTTTTGAAAAAAAAATCAATATTTTTTACTTTTTGTTATAATAAAAAACCAATAAACTAAATTTTAGTCAAACATTTAGGCCAAAATTTATTTAGCCACATGTCTTTAGTAAAAAAAAAAAAAAAATCGCATTAAAAAAAAATTAGCTACCTAGCGGGAACAGCGACACTAATACAGCGATCAGAAAAATGATCGCTTAGTGACGCTGGCAATAGGGAGTGAAAGGGTTAACTAGGGCAGTGATCAAGGGGTTAAAACTTTATTGGGGGGGTGGGGGGGCTACCCTGACACTAACACTGACTGACTGTCACACTGTCACACTGACACTAAATACAGTAATCATACATGTATGATTACTGCATTCAGTGACACTGTGACAGGGGGGAGGGGGGGGGGGCGATCGCGGGGGTTAAATGTGTTTGTGTCTGTGTGTAAGTGTGCTGTTGGTGCAGACTTACTTGGTGTGTTGTGATCTCTCCTCAGCGGCGCTTGAAACAAACGCCGAGGGAGAGATCACGTCGCTTCCTCCTTCCTGTGTTTACACAGGAGGAGGAAGTGACAGGGCGGGCGGCGCGCGCGCATTGGCTGGGAGCGATCCGGAGGGGGCGGATGAAAACGGATAGCCGCCCCCACTTGTCGGATCGCTCCTGCAGCCGCGCGGACCGCCGCATGTACGGGGGGGGGGGGGGGTCCGATCGGACCCCCGATCCCCCCCAAGGCACCAACGTATATATACGTTGATGTGCCTGTCGGTGCCATTCTGCCGACGTAAATGTACATGCGGCGGTCCTTAAGTGGTTAAAGAATCATTCCCATCAAACTTCAGTTGAGTTGCTAAATTTCCCTTACAAGTGTCCAGCTGTGGTCAAGCATAGAAAACATAAAAAGTTAAAAGATCAGTCCTCATGACCAATATGTATTTCTGGTGTTTATATTCTTGAGGAAGAAAAGAATGTAAGAAATGTAATGCTTATAAGCACACATTAAAGCGTTTGGCACACTTCATAATAAATCTCACTGTGTTTGCACACTTTAACTTTGTACCCTCCCAAGCATTCCAACTGCTGAATAACACAGAGCTGGAAAAACACAAGTGTTATACCACGTACACACGATCATTTTTCGGCATGAAAAAAAAAAAAAAAAAACAACGTTTTTCCAACTTCATCATTAAAACGACGTTGCCCACACACCATCGTTTTAAAGAAATGCTCTAGCAAAGCGCGGTGACGTACAACACGTACAACGGCACTATAAATGGGAAGTTCCATGCGGATGATGCCACCCTTGGGGCTGCTTTAGCTGATTTTGTATTAGTAAAAGACAATTTGTGCTTTTCTGTCTGTTACAGCGTGATTAATGTGCTTACTCCATTATGAACGGTAGTTCATACAGCTAAAAGAAACTGACATGTTCCTTCTGCGTTTCTTCTGGGTTTGCAGCTCAGGCGCTGCGAGTGCCGGGAGCCACGATGACATCACTCCCATGCATGTGCGGGAGTCCTCCGTTCCGGGGTTTTATCAGAGTAGGCGACCTGTCAGAATGTGTAACGGAAGTGACGTTTCGTCACCGTCATCTTACTACACCCCGCAGTCCTCCACAGTGAGGATACACTGAGAAGGGGTAAGCGGACATCTTGTTACACCCACTGATGTTTTGCATTTTTAACAGTAAACTGCATTTATATAGTGAAATACGGTACTTAGAACTCCGTCTTACTGTTTAGATGCGTGCGGATCTCACAGGTTTGCTAATCGGACAGAAGTTCGCTGCTTTTAAAATTCAACATGTAAACATTTACACAGAGTTTCAAGTACTGAATTTCACTATATAAACTCAATTTACTTAAAAAAAAAAAAAAAAAGTGTAAAATGCAAAGCTCCGTGGGTGTAACAAGATGTCTGCTTTCCCCCTTTTCAGTGTATCCTTACTACAAAGGAATCCGGGGTGTAGCAAGATGACAGCGACGAAACGCCAGCGGCTGCATGTAAGGTGAATATCTCTTTTTTAATTTTTTTTTATATTTATTTATTTTTATAAACAAGAAAGCAACACAGGAAAGACAAGAAAAAGGGATATACAGAATCCAATACAACTTATATATGGACATTATATTACATCTCTCTTAAACTCTATTTACTATTCATAGTTTACCACAGAGGGAAATTATAATATTTTATATCAAACAATTTTCAATCCATTCCCCCCAGGGGAGATGCAGTAACCAAAATACTATTACAACTTTTAACTAAGTTTCAAACTTCCCCAAGTGTCCATATATTCTCTATATATTAGCCGAATTCTCTCTTTTATCTCCGTCACACTGCCTTCCCTGTTTTATCCCCTCGTTCCCTCCCCCCTTATCCCCTCCTCAAGGCCCCCATATCTCTACCTCTTCTCCTCCTACACCCACGATCCTGAAGGTAAGGGGAGAAGAAGAAGAAGAAGAGAGAAAAAAAAAAAAAAAAAAAACATACACAGACAGAGCCACACAACAGAACAACCCTCCCCCCCTCCGCGCGAGATTTCATCTTTCCTTCCCTCCTCCCTTTCCCTTCTTTCCTCGACCTCTAATCTTTATTCTCACTCCCCTAGTACTTTTTACCTTCCTCTGATTTACAAATTTCCCAGCAGTGGCCTTCCAAAATTTTTGGGGGGGCGCGAAAAAAAAAATATGCAGATTGCCATGCCACAAATAGCCATTCCCAGCAGCCACTGGCAAATGGCCACTGGCCATGCAAATGCAGCCACTGTGCCACATTTCACCACTGTGCCATGCCATCAAACACAGAAACTGTGCCATCAATTGTCACCACTGGCCATGCCATCAAATGCAGCCACTGTGCCAAATTGTCACCACTGTGCCATGCCACCAAATGCAGCCACTGTGCCATCAATTGTCACCACTGTGCCATGCCATCAAAACAGCAACTGTGCCATCAATTGTCAACTGTGCCATGCAACACCACTGTGCCATCAATTGTCACCACTGTGCCATGCCATCATATGCAGTCACTGTGCCACCATGCCATGCCATGCCATCAGCCACTGTGCCATGCCATCACCACCACTGTGCCATCAGCCACCACTGTGCCATCAATTGTCACCACTGTGCCTGCCATCAATGCAGTCACTGTGCCATCAATTGTCACCACTGTGCCATGCCATCAAACCCACCACTGTGCCATCAATTGTCACCACTGTGCCTGCCATCAAATGCAGTCACTGTGCCATTGTCACCACTGTGCCATGCCATCATGCAGTCACTGTGCCATCATTGTCAATTGTCACCACTGTGCCTGTGCCACTGTGCCACCAATGTGCCATGCCATCAAAGCCACTGTGCCATCAATTGTCACCATGCCATGCCATGCAGTCACTGTGCCATTGTCAACTGTGCCATGCCACAAAGCACCACTGTGCCATCAATTGTCACCACTGTGCCACTGTGCCATCAAACGCCACCACTGTGCCATCAATTGTCACCACTGTGCCATGCCATCATATGCAGTCACTGTGCCATCAATTGTCACCACTGTGCCATGCCATCATATTCAGTCACTGTGC
The DNA here is from genome assembly GCA_029574335.1 of Rana kukunoris. Taxonomy (NCBI): domain Eukaryota; kingdom Metazoa; phylum Chordata; class Amphibia; order Anura; family Ranidae; genus Rana; species Rana kukunoris. The sequence continues at coordinate 263,399,953 of CM056053.1, forward strand.
CATCAATTGTCACCACTGTGCCCCATGCCACTGTGCTCATTGTCGCCTCTGTGCCCCATGATGCCACTGTGCCCCATGATGCCACTGTGCCCCATGATGCCACTGTGCCCCATGCTGCCACTGTGCCCCATGCTGCCACTGTCCCTGTAAAAAAAATCACTTACCTGACGCTTCCATGTCCTCCCTCGATGTCTTCTGCCGCCGTGGAGAAGCTTCAGCCAATCAGGTTCCTGAAAACCAGAATCGGGGAACCTGATTGGCTGAAACGGCTGTCAGTCTAATGCAAGGACCGCAGGTTGCCTGCGCTCCGAGCATAGACTTCCGAGAGCCGGAGGGCGGCACTGGAAAAGCCTATCAGAGCCGCTGGCTTTGATAGGCAGTTCCCCTCAGCCAACCAGCTGCCGCTATTCGGGTAACCGGCGTCCCATGTCCGGTTATACGAATAGACCAGGCAGCTGGCAACAGTAACACACGTCCAATGCATAGCATTGAACGTGTGTTACTTGCGAGAGGGGGTGGCGCTGCAGCGCCCTCTATAGACGGCCGCCAGAACTTTGGCTAAAATGTCAAAATCACATTTTAGCCGAATAAAAGTTCTTAAAGGGCCCGTTTTTTTTTTTTTTTTTTTTTCTCTTGTGACTGCGGGAGGGGGGCGGCGCCCGTGCGCCCATATGGGCGGGCCGCCACTGATTCCCAGGGTGCCCATATTATTTTATTTTGCTCTTTCTTATCTATTGTCCTCGGCAAGAGTTTCTCCATTATTCCTATTTTCCTAACTTTAAGCCACATAGATATTGGAGGTGCTTCAGGGTCTTTCCATTTTATTGCAATGCAACTTTTCGCCGCATTTATCAGATGACATATCATTGATCCCGTACATCTTTTCAGAGAAATTTCTGTATGGTGTAGTAGGAAAAACGAGGGGTCATCTGGAATCTGGTGTTCCGTAAGTGATTGGGTAATTCTCCGTACTGTTTCCCCAAATTGTCGTATTATTGGACATCCCCAAAATGTATGCAACATTGTCCCTTTCTCCCCACACCCTCTCCAGCATCTATCTGACATTTCAGAAAAGAATATATTTAGACGCGCTGGCGTATAATACCACCTTGTTAATATTTTATAATGTATTTTTTGTATTTTCGTGCATCTTGAGGAGTTTAACGCTAAATTTATAATATTTTGGCATTGTATTAGGGAAAAGGTTTTGCCTAAATCTCTCTCCCATTTGGCAAGGCTTAGCATTCTAAAGTCTTCCTGGTGGTGCAGTCAACAGTGTATACTTTTGAGACCATATGAGCTAGTGGTTCCTCTCCTCCACAATACTCCTCAAACTTTGTAAGTGCCCGTTTATACTTTTCTGCACCAGGTGAATATCTCCTAAACCGTATAGGTTTAGGAGATATTCATTTTACCTACAGGTAAACCTTATTATAGGCTTACCTGTAGGTAAAAATCACAAAGTGGGGTATACAGCCACATTAAGCCCTTAAGGATCGCCGCATGTACATTTTCGTCGGCAGAATGGCACAGACAGGCACATCAACGTACCTGTACGTGGCTGCCTTGACGTGGGTCGGGGGTTCGATCGGGACCCCCCCCCAGTACATGCGGCGGTCCCGGTGGCTGTAGGAGCGATCCGTGCTGAGGGGGCGGCGGTTCGTTTTTGTCCGCCCCCTCCGCATCGCTCCCAGCCAATGCGCGCGCTCGCCTGCAGTGTCATTTCCTCCTCCTGTGTAAACACAGGAGGAGGAAGTGATGTGATCTCTGCTCTCGGCGTTTTTTTCAACCGCCGCTGAGGAGAGATCACATCACATTGTAAGTCTGCACAACACTACACTGACACAAGTACACGCAGGCACACTAAACCCCTTGCGATCACCCCCCCCCCCTTCCCCCCTGTTACAGTGTCACTGAATGCATTAATCATATATGTATGATTACTGCATTTAGTAGCAGTGTGACAGGCAGTTAGTGTTAGGTCCAGGGTAGCCCCCGTACCCCCCCTAATAAAGTTTTAACCCCTTGATCACCGCCCTAGTTAACCCTTTCACTCCCTATTGCCAGCGTCACTAAGCGATCATTTTTGTGATCGCTGTATTAGTGTCGCTGTTCCCGCTAGGTAGCTATTTTTTTTATTGTAATTTTTTTTTACTAAATGTTTGACTAAAATTTAGTTTATTTGATTTTTCTTATAACAAAAAGTAAAAAATATTGATTTTTTTTTCAAAAATGTCGCTCTATTTTTGTATATAGCGCAAAAAATAAAAAATCGCAAAGGCGATCAAATACCACCAAAAGAAAGCTCTATTTGTGGGAAGAAAAGGATGCAAATTTTGTTTGGGAGCCACGTCGCACGACCGCGCAATTGTCTGTTAAAGCGACGCAGTGCCGAATTGTAAAAAACCCTTGGGTCATTTAGCAGCGTATTGGTCCGGTCCTTAAGTGGTTAAATTGTGCCTTTATTTTTATTTTCAAAAATTGCAGAATTTGGAATCCTGCATTAGGCTACGTATACACAAGACTTACATAACTGTATGCCTGTGGAGGGTTTCTTCTGTTGCCACTACTTTCTTTATCGTCGTGGGCATTCTTGTGCAATTACTTCTGGTCAAATCATTTCTAATAATCTCATTTTACAATGGAATCTTGAGCAGCATCAAACAATAAAGCTTGAATGTAAAAAGCAGGAGAATACAGCACATGGGGGGATTTACAAAGCGGAACCAGGGATCTTACACCATTTCAAAGGCATTCTGGCTGTAAGGACTTCCATGAATTACATTTTGTCAAATGTGAGACTCTAGTGCCTTGTACACACGATCAGAATTTCAGATGGAAAAAAGTCAGATAGAAATTTAGCAATAGAATATGTTTTATTTTTTTTCCGATGGAAAATACCACGCATGCTCAGAATCAAATCGATGCATGCTCAGAAGCATTGAACCTAATTTTTCTTGGCTCGTCTTAGTGTTTTACATCACCGCGTTTTGGTTGGTCGGAATTTGGTCTGACAGTGTGTATGCAAGACAGCTTGAACAGAATTCCGATGGAAAATTCCATCGGATTTTATCCCATCAGAAATTCCAATCGTGTGTACAGGGCATAAGGTCAGCTATAGGCAGGGTGCTTTTCTGTCCTGCTACCACAGTTTGCAGGAAAGTAAAATCACTAGATTCCCTCATCAAACACAGTCATCTCCCTCCCACAGAGCGAATGTGTTTTTCCAGTAGGGAGGTGGGTGGAGAAAGCCATCCCTGCCAGGAGAAAGATAGTGATTATTGCTAGTAGCTACTGTATAACAGCCGCTAGCAATAATTGCATGTAAAATCCAGCAGGCTGGTTATACCCAATCAATTTGGGAACATTCAGCCTGCCCATACATGGTTCGAATCTTGGCTAGTCCCTGCTGAACCAGCAGATATTTGAACTGTCTATGACCGGCTTAAGTCTAATGTGTTTGGTCCATGTGTCCACTTCCAGTTAGAGACACTGGCCCAGATTCATAAAGCAATTACGCCTGTCTAACTGGTGTTAGACAGGAGTAATTTCAAATTTTGCGCGCCGTATCACTAGTTTGAATCCTTAAACCATGATACGGCGGCTTCGGGCTTCGATCCGAGAGGCTTACGTCTTCGTAAACCTTCGGATCTACGCTGCGATATATTTGCGGCCGCTGGGAGGAGTTTGCGTCGTTTTGATGCGTCGGGATATGCAAATGTGTTTTTACGGCGATCCACGAAGATACGAGCGGTCTTCGCAATCGCTTACCTCTGTTTTTTTTTTTACGTACTGTTAGACCAGCTTTTTGCTGGTCTAACGGTGCGTAACCCATGTTAAGTATGGCCGTCGTTCCCGCGTCGATTTTAATAAATTTTTTTTTTTTTTTTACGTAACTCGTTCGGGAATAGAAATGTCCGTAAACGACGCTACTCAAACAACGAATGACGTAACAACGTGATTTCGCGCAATGAACGGCGGGAAATTTGCGAACGGAGCATGCGCAGTTCGATCGCCGCGGGAACGCGCCTATTTTAAATCCTTCACGCCCCCTACTCGTCTATATGGATTGCGACGGGAGAAATACACTACGCCGCCGTCGTTTACTGGACAAAATCTACCTGGATTCCACGTAGAGCCAGGTAAGAAACGGCGGCGTAGTGTATTTCTGATACTCTACGAGAATCCAATTCTCTCTGAATCTGGGCCACTTTCTTTAGACACAGTGGGTGGCAGAAGACCCAGTAAATATAAAGATGGCTCAAGAGGGACACTAATTTGCAAAAGCGTGCACATTTCCAATTCAGCTGTCAGCTAGAATGGTCATATCTTAGGGCCTGACCAGAATATGTGTCCTCCAGCAGCAGTCTGAAATGGTAGGGTTGAGAGTATATAAAAAAAAAAGGCAGGAGGTATGATACTGCTTTGTTGACAGTGAAAAAAAAGCATTATTAAACCCAAAAGAAAACATTATATTGCAGCTTACCAATTCTTAGATGTGACTGCTGCATTGGTTTTCTTTTTATGCTCTTTCCTTTAATTTCACCTGGTAATCCAGCCAGTAAGTTTGTGGTTTTTCAACAGCACAAGCTGTCCTGCAGAAATAGCAGTTAGAGGCTTGAGACAAAATAGTACTGAAAATGGTGATTACAAAGATCAGTTTTAATTTATGTAAATCAGTGTGTGTGCGTATAATATATATATATATATATATATATATATATATATATATATATATATATATATATATATATATATATACAGTATATTCAGTAGCTTGCTCAGCGGGGATCGCTCCGTTGATCCCTGCTGAGCCGGCGGATGACAGGGTGGTCCCCGCACACTGTCCAGGGACCACCCTGTCTTTTCTCTGCTCTCCCCTATGGGGGGGAAATCGGGATGAACACCAGACGGATGGAAAAGTAGGTTTTTCCTCCGTCACACTTTGGCGGATCGGAGCGGGTCGGATGTCAGCGGGCATGTCACTGCTGACATCCGCGGCTCTATAGAGGAGCATGGAGCGCCCGTTCAGGTCCGCCTAAAAAACTGACAGGCAGGTCTGAACGGGCCGCCTTGTGAAAGAGCCCTAAAGCAAAAAACTGTTGTAACTGCTAATATGTGAGCTGGAGCTTGCTAATGCATTCAATTACACTCCCCCCGCAGATTAACAATGATGCTATCCTGTTGCTCCTTCATCCAAAGTGCAGGCACCCTATAGCAGGGAGCGTGTTACTGACCAGATCATCAGGTGATAACAGAGGGTAAAAAAGGTAAACAAATTCAGCTACCACATCTAAGGATTGGCAAAATGCTATATATTACATTTGGTTTTGGGTTTAATACCTCTTCAAGTATCTGTTCCCCATGTAATTATGTTTTAGGTGTATTTTGGTGTGTGGCATCCTCAAGAACTTGGAAATGCTGGAGAATAGTTTCCTGAAAAGCCGTTCAAAGGGTATTGGAGGGAGGAAAAAGTTGAATTGAAGGAGATGTGCAAACTGTTTGGTTTTAAGGTATTTAAAGAAGAGCTCCAACCAAAAGGGAAAGCTCTGCTTATCTGCCCCCCCTCACCTCTGTTGCCACATTTGGCACCTTTTGGGGGAAGGAGGGAGCGGGAAATTCATGTACCAAATTTTGGCATCCTGGGGTGTCTCCAGAACTAGTGTCCCCATTGGAAAATTCCCCTTCTAGGGACAACCCACAATTTGGGGCTTTTACTTTCACTTTCAGCGATAATGATAAACATGACAAATTGAGAAGGTAAATCTTTGTTTGGGCGCGACTTGGCAGTCGCAATTTTGACACAATTTCAGGGAATGCCTGTGTAAACGTGAACTTGCATCAAAGTCGGACCAAAGTAGTATAGGGACTACTTTGAAGTTGCACAGATATGAATGGTTATCATGGGGTACGACTTGTAATGCGACTCTGATGTTCAAAGTCGCACATGGGTGAAGGGGGCACAAGCAGCGATAAAAACTGACAGGTGTGCTAATCCCTCTCTACTCTATCCAAAACAAAAAATGTACTTTAGTTATAGCTTTGCCTAAGTTCACAGCTGAACTCGCCTGATTTCAAACCCGCATGTCATTCCGACTTCAGGAGCGATTTCAGTGACATCTGTGCTGGTTCCTGCACAGATGTCTATTCAGATCGCCCCTGAAGTTGCCAAAAGTGGTGCAGGAACTACTTTTGGGAATCGGTGCGGTACTGCAAAGTCAATGCCGTTGCCTGCAATAGGGGGCAAATTTACTTGCGATTTGAAATGTCTAATCGCATGTCAAAACGGCCCAATGTGAATGTGGGCTAAGTGCGTTTTCATGTTAAAAAAACAGCATGTGTGCAGAAAAAAAAAAAAATGCCTGAGGCAGCAAAAGGATTAATAGCTGGGTGAAAGATTTGTACCACACACACAATGCAGCATTCTCACTGTGGTTAGCTATTGTTTTCTTGGAGCAGCCACTTGGAGTTTGATCGCTGCCAATAAAAACTGCTTCTTCTGCATCATAAATCTTAAGAACCTTATATTGTATTTATTCAATACTAGAGAAACCTATACACATGTAATATAATAAAATACTGGTCAGATCTTTTTCAAACTCCTTTTGTAAAAATGGTAATAATACTAAAATGATTTATAAAATACTATAATCACCCTCTAGGTATATGATTTTGTTTCTGAATCAAATTAGAAAAATAAAAATTTTGAATGTTTTCCATGGTTGCATATGCACTAAGGCCTGATTCACACCAATGCATTTTTAGTGCTTTTTGCACTACAGAACATGTCCATAGGAAACCATGTTAACTGGACTGCAGTGCAAATCTGCAAAAAGCACAAAAAATTGGTGTGAATCAAGCCTTAAAAAGGAAACCGCGTCACATCATAAAAGGTGTGCTTGTATCATCATCATCAACACAGGTGTGTTGCATTTGAAATGCACCCTCATATTTTTTTTTACCATCGCAGTAGTTTATACTGAACATTTTTTACTTTTTTTAAAAGCATACATAAACTAGAATCTCTACCTTTAAAAAATGTGGAGTTTACAGTATTTATAAGTAATTCAGAGTTGCATTCCGTGATTTCAGAGCTGGTCAGTTTAGTAAAAAAATTCACTATGTGCATCAACTATAAAACTGTTGTGGTCACCCAGGTTTCCTTGGATATGTTGTAACTGAGTAACACAAAAGTTATATTTACTGTTTCCTGATTAAAAATAATTCATGAAATTGCGTATGTGTTTCCGATAGCTTACCTTGCTTACTACAGGGTCTTATCCGGGATAGTTTTGAGATTGGTTTCCTTTTCAGCCTGAAGTCTCAATACACAAGGAGAAGAGTTTCAGGAGAACAGGTGGGACAGGTTTGGTCAGTGCTACTCAGGAGGAGGTTGGATCATCTGATTCATTTACTATTACAAATGAGTCTCGAGCACCACCTATAATACACCTAGTTTCTGACACAGGTATCCCTGGGTAAGGTTATCACACAGTCTAGACTTATGTAGGCAGAGCTATCAATCAAATGCTACCCACATGAAAGAGTTATGTAAAAAGCAGTCGCATTATGTCTCAGATTTGAGGATCTCTCTGATTAGATGTGAATAGTTTATTCAAGCAGGTTTGCAAACTATATAGCCCTGAAAATGTTTGCTCTTCTACAAAACCAGGACAAGGGGTGGGCAGGAGGGATGGCTGCCTGGGCGCAATGGTTTATTGCAGGCATGGGGGCACCCTAAAGGCTCTTTCACACGGGCGGATCAGTAATGATCTGCCCCGTGCACCTCCATTTGCTCAGCGGGGATCGCTCCGTTGATATTGCCCGCCACATGCGGGTGACTAGGAGCCACAGCTGAAATGCGGGAGACTCCTGCACTTCGAGGGAGACTTGAGATGTCTGTACAATGTTACAAAGCAGCTGACAAGCACCTGCTGCACATGCGCATGGCGAATGACAAAGCCATAACATGGTAAAGAGAGCCCAAAGGCCCTTTCACGCGAATGTTTTTCCTTTGTTTTTACCTTGCAAGTAAAATGATTTCTATGTTGTGTTAACAGAAAATTTGCACCCACTTAATGGAATAGGCAGGTATCAGGGCGTATCTTATGGAGGAAAATGTCCATCCAGTGGAGGTCCAAAAGGAAGAATAAGGCCGCGTACACACTTACGAGAACCTAAACCCATCGTTCCGCCCGACGAGGTTCCCGATGAGCGGTCGGAAAAGCTTGTCGAGCCAAAGTCCTCATTGAACAACGAGGAAAAAGAGAGCGTGCTCTCTTTTTTGGCTCGACAAGCTTCTCGACGGGACGCTCGTCGGAAGTGTACACACGACCGAGAACCTCGGCAGAATATGTCTCCCAACGAGCTTCTCGCTGGATTCTACCGAGAAGCTCGGTCGTGTGTACGGGGCCTAAGAGATAGGAAGGAGGAGGTAGGGGATCCAGCAAGAGAGGGAGACAAAGAAAGGTATTAAGGCCTAAGAAAGGGGGTTATAAGTATGGGAGGGGGAAAGTAGAGGAGGGGTGCTCTGCTATTAACTGTTAATTGCACCTCAAACGTGGCCAACAGACATCCATTTGTTTGCGGCAAAACACTTGATAAAGAGCATGAAACTTAATTCCTGAAAAGGACGTTCAAGTGACGCATTCATTTGAATAAGACATAATATTATAATATTGCAAGCCAAGTAACTAATGTGCTGTATATTTGTAAGACAGGATTGATGAGTATAAAATGTAACACTGCTAAGGGCCTTTTGCTGTTGTCAATATAATCTATGCATTTATTAGCTGTCCTTGTTAAGTGGTATCTTAGCGCCACCTAGGGGTCAGATAAAGATGCTTAGGCACTCAAAGTGAAACAATATCCTTAGTCTCCCAAAATAATCAATACACAACCAATACTTATGCTGGCCATACACGGGTTGAATTTCGAAAGAACTTTCTTTTGAAAATCAGAAAATTTGTGGGTATTGTAATCCGTTGGTGCCACCATTGATTTCGAAATTCGACTGACCAAACCTTCAATTTCACATAATGTTCCTACAGAAATAATTGTTGTGTCTGGGAACCTTCTTTTCTTTTCGGGAATTTTCTTTTCTTGCACATGCACATTTCTTTTTCGATTACATTTCTTGCGTGATTCTCCCATCATTGATTAGAAATCGTTTGTTTTTTCAAAAAATATCCAACATGTTGGATTATTAAAATTCGATGGCCGCACAAAAATTGGCTGTTGCTGCAGCCAACTAACGATGCAAAATACAAACGAAGATTCTTAGATAAGATTTTCGAAAGAAAGATCTTTGAAAGTCGACCCATATATGTCCAGCATTAGGCTGGCCCTAGACTAGTCAGTTTTTTACATTCAAACAGCAGGTTGAATGAAAAAGACTGAGACCGATCCCCCCCATCCACACATGGTGGGACCCAGGTGGATGGGGGAATCCTCCAGCTGTATCTTTGTATTTTGACAGCAGGGAGACTTCCTCGCTGTCAGAATAGACTGATCAGCACAGCACATGTAAGCGGGGTGAGGGTGTAGCGATTCACAGAGGGAGACACACGTAAAGTTCTCTGAACAAGGTAACGTTTATGTAGCGCCCCCTTACTTTCTGTAGGGGCGTTACACTAAAGTTAGTGGGGAATGGGAGAGTTACGCAGCTCTCATTCACAATTTGTCAAATTTCAGGCTGCTGTCATTTCAGAACTGTCCTCTAGGTCAGTTTGCGTTCCAGGGGTGTGTTCCCACCCCTGGCCTGCAGCTGGCGCTAGAGGGGTTTTGGCAGACTCGAATTTCTCAGCAGCCAATCAGAGGGGTTGGTTCCCTCGCTAGGGCATGCCGGGGGGGGGGGCTATATCTGGGGCAGCCGCCTTGGCCCTGGGGCCGTCTTCTTTTTTTTTCTTTTCTGCAGGGTCTAAGTTCCAGGTGCGGCATCCACCTTCAGGGTGTGCGCATCCATGGACCCCGCAGCCTTGGCCTACCTGGCTGAAGTTGCGCACCATGCGGAGCTTCATCCTGACATAGAGAGGGGTCCCAGTAGCTGCTGGGTCCCAAACCTTTCCTAAAAGGATCCCAAGCTGGGAGCTGTACAGTGGGGGATCGGCTTGAGGAGAACCCGGAGGCAGGTGATCCAATAGGGCTTGAATGAACCATCAGGGATCTGGTGACCGGGAGATTGCACAGATAGCTGCTGGGAGGATCTGCTCTGTTCGGACTTCAGAAAATGAACTAAATTCACATTGGCCTGTGGCAGAGGCCTAGAGACGGGTCAGTGAGGAAGACCTGTTCCTCCTGGTGGGCATTAGTGCGGCGACGTGTGCAAATTGGCAATATTAACGGCTGAGTTTCGCTGTGCATTTATCCAGGCCTGACATTAAGAATCTCTCCTTCTTCATCAACCTGTCCTTCTTTCATCGCGTTGATGTTGGGCTGTGTTGGCCTGGAAGATTAAAGCATTGAGAAAAATCTTTATTGCCTGTCTGGACATTCAATTTACTGCTAAGTGTTTTCTGGTGCATCCCTAGACAAGTAAGGGTAACTTCAACATGCCGATCCCATAATCAAACCTTTCGGGGCCACTTTTTGCGATTCTGCACTGTGTCGCTTTAACTGACAATTGTGCGGTTGTGCGACGTGGCTTCCGAACAAAATTTATGTCCTTTTTTTTCCCCATAAACATAGCTTTCTTTTGGTGGTACTTGATCACCTAGTTGTTTTTTGTTTTTTTGCGCTATAAACAAAAATAGAGCGACAGTTTTGAAAAAAAAATCAATATTTTTTACTTTTTGCTATAATAAATATTTCCAAAAAATATATAACATTTTTTTTTCTCAGTTTATGTTGATACGTATTCTACCAATTTTTGGTAAAAAAATTTAAACAAGCGTTAATTAATCGGCTTGCGCAAAAGTTATAGCGTCTACAAAATAGGGGATAGTTTTATGCCATTTTTATTAATATTTTTTTTTACTAGTAATGGCAGCGATCAGCAATTTTTATCATGACTGACATTATGGCGGACACATTTGAGACATTTTTGGGACCATTGTCATTTTTACAGCGATCAGTGCTATAAAAATGCACTGATTACTGTGAAAATGGCAGTTAAGGGGTTAACCACTAGGTAGCGCTTTAGGGGTTAAGTGTGCCCTAGTGAGTGATTCTTATTGTAGGGGGATGGGCTACATGTGACAAGACAGTGATCACCGCTTCTGATTACAGGAAGCGGTGATCACTGTCATTATCACTAGGCAGAGCCAGAGCTGTATCCAGGCCTAGGCCAACAAGGCCCAGGCCTAGGGCAACACTTTGCAGGGGGCAGCACGAAAAGAGTCCCCGTTGGCTTGCGCTACACTGTTTGGAAAATTAGTCTAGCGCCCCCAAAAAGCGGTCGCGCTGCCTCTGGTATGCGGGCGGCCGGCCTTCCACAACTGTTGAGGGGGGGGCGCTTCCAATTTTGACTGTTTTATCATCCTGGACCACAAACCTTACTCACTGTGCAATATGTTTCTGCTGCACCATCTACTTAAAGTAGAACTATAGGCAACACTTTTTCTTTTGATTTTGGGTAGAGTGAGGGAGGGTTATAGCCCCTGTCAGTTTATTTTTTACCATCCCTGTCCCATTGCGAAGATTTCCCTTCACTTCCTGCTCTATGGGAAACCAGGAAGTAAGAAGAAATCGAAGTAAATTAAGGGAATCCATTGCCCCCAGGCCCTCGGAACTAGTGTCCTCACTCGAAAATTTCAGGGCGGGTCTTAAACAACACAGGGTGTGGCCGTAACAGGAAGGGGTAGGTCATATTTAAATTAGGGGGTGCACGAGTTTAGTCAGGCCTAGGGCAGCACAAAACCTAAATACACCTCTGGGCAGAGCGGGGAGATGCTTGTTTACATCAGCATCTCCCCGTTCTTCCTTACAGTGAGACGATCGTGGGTGACCTTGTGGCGATCGAGTCTGCGGGACCCGTGGTCAGGCTAACGGAGCTTTCAGCAGGCGCGCGTCCACAATGCTGCGATCTTAAAGGGGACGTATATATATATGTCCTTTTGCCTGTCTGTGCCATTCTGCGTACGTATATAATCGTGCGCTGGTCGGCAAGCAGTTAAATGTCGCAACGGTCACACTTGCAACCGCCCCCTGGTGTTCCGCCACAGCGGGGGGCATCAAGACAGCAGGAAGGGTTGGCTACACTGCTGCAAGCCCAAAGTCCTGCAGCTTGATTGGGAGTTTGTTTACAACTTGCTTGCGATTTCATTTTGACTTCTTTGCAACCTTTGTGTTTCAACCTTGCAGTCTATGGTACTCAAATTGCACCAAAGTCACAGAAAAGTAGTGCAGGAACCTTTTTTTTTACTTTTTCACCACTCGCAACCACTGAACCAGCCAAATCTAGATGGCCAGCCTAAAGTGGAGTTCCACCCAAAAATTGAACTTTTGCTCTGCGGATTCCTCCCCCCTCTGTTTGACACAGGTATTTGCTCCCACTTCCGGTGAAAGATTGCTGCAGTATCCGCGGCGATCTACACCATGTCCGGCCCCTCCTCCGCTCCCCCCAGGGGACCACTCAGAACCTGCACCGCGACTCACGCATGCTGCGCAGTAGGGAACCAGGCTGTGAAGCAGCAAGGCTTCACCTCCTAATTTCGGCCCATTAATTAAGATGCTGGCGCCTTCATCTGGAGCCGAGGGACAGGTCGGCTCCCCCCCACCCCCCCCCCCAACCCCCCCCCCCCCCTTTGAGTTAGGACATTGCGGGCTCCCTGGACAGGGTAAGGTCCTTATCTTGCGGGCTCGTAGCCGGTGTCCTTATCTTAAAGGTCAGTAGCTGCAGTATATGTGGCTGCTGACTTTTTTTTTTTTTTTTAGGTGGTCGTAAATCTATAGGTCAGGACCAACAAAAAAAAACAGCAGTTGAAATTACATAACCCAGGAATTTAACCTGTTCACAATGAAACTCGCACTTCTCTAATTTGCAATACAGGTTATTCTCTCTCAACCTCTGCAGCACACGACGGACATCTGTTTGAATGGTTCTCTAGGGACTTATGAGGATATTGTTGAGATAAACCACCACACATAGCTGCAACAAATCTCAGAGGACATTGTTGATAAATTCCTGGAAAACTCCCAGAGTGTTGCAAAGACCAAAAGGCATAACTAGGTATTCATAATGGCCAGGTCTGGTATTAAACACAGTTTTTTCATTTGTCGCCCTCTTTGATCCTCACGAGATTGTATGCCCCTCGCAAATCAAGCTTCATAAAAACCGGTGCTCCCTTGAGGCGGTAAAATAAACCTGCATTCAAAGGAATCAGATACGCATTCTTAATCGTGTGAAGCAATTGAGACCCCTATAATCAATACAAGATCACAGTCCCCCACTCTTCTTTTCACAAAAAAGAAACCAGCACCAGCAGGAGACAAGGATCTACGGATGAATCCTCGAGAAATGTGTTGGCCACATACTCCTCCATGGCTTTGTCATCCGAGACAGACAAAGGGTAGACCGAACCACGAAGGGGTATGGCAATTGTGCAATCATACGACCTGTGTGGAGGCAAATTAACGGCTTGACCTTTGTCAAAGACATCGCAAAATTTGCGGAACTCCTCCAGCAGGGCGGTGGAGTGAAGGGGTGCACGAGACCTTAGCCACTTTCAGAAAACATGTCTCCCTGCATTGTGGCGACCAGGAAAGAACCTCAGCACCAAGCCAATGAAAAGACGGGTTGTGCCTCTGCAACCAAGGATAACCAATAACCACCGTAAAATGAGGTGAGGAAATTACTTGGATTTTGATTATCTCATGTTTATTGGAGCAGTTTTGTGAGTCACCTGGGCAGGCTGTAGAGGTCTCCCATCAATAGCCTCAATGGCTCAACTTCTTCAGCTCCGTAGTTATTTTGGGCTGCTCTCTCTCATCTTTGATGTGATCCAAGAGACCATGAGGAAAAGCAGCCATGAGGGCCTCATTATTCCGAGCAACCTCTGCTGTCAGTGGGCGGAACTCAATGGCGTAATCCTCAACCGTTCTCGTACTCTGTTTGACGGACATCAGGCCTTTGGCAGCAGATATAGGGCCAGATTCAGGAACAGTTAGCTGGCGGATCCAGTGATCCGCCAGCCTAACTGTGACTTTGAGCCGGCGTTTCTGTTTTCTGTAACCAGAAAACAAGAAACGCCGGGTTGAAGCTCCGATGCGAGCAGCGTAACTGAGTTTCGCTATCGCATCGTTACTTCAACTTAAAAATGGCGCCGGGGGCGTTCCCGCCGATTTACGCTAAAAAAATATGTTAATGAGCGGAAATCGCCAATTCACACGATCGAATTCCGGCGCGACGCAATGACGGTACGACGTTTCCGGACGGGATACGCGGCGCATAGATATACCTACATGGGGTTGGAGTATCCTATGTTAGGTATAGGCGTCGTCATCGCGTCGGAAAAAAAAAACTTGCACTAAAAATCGCTTGCGAAGTTCATGAATGGGAATGTGACGTCATTGACGTTCATTCACAGAATTTGGAGCATGCGCACGGGGATGTTTTGGACACTCGACGCATGCGCAGTACGTTGGCGGCGGGATCGCGCTTAGTTAGAATACTACACGCCCCGTACCCGCCCAATTTGAATTCCGCCGGCTCATTTGCGATGCGCTGCCGCAACTTAAGGAGCAAGTGCTTCCTGAATAACAGCACTTACTCCTAAAATTTCAGCAGCGTAACGCAAATGAGATGCGTTACTCCAGAGCAAAGATGCTCTGCTCTACCTGAATCTGGCCCATAGAGCGTGCAGGAATGTCAAATACCCTCTTAAAGGAAGCCACAAGCTGGGCAACTCAGGAACATGGTGTTTGTGTCTCCCATAGAGGGTTTGCCCAGGCCAAGGCTCTCTCAGAAAGCAAAGATATTATGAAGCCTACTTTGCTTCTGTCCGTGGGAAACGACTGGGGCAGCATCTCAAAGTAAATCTCAGCCTGGTTGAGAAACCCTCTGCATTGAACTGGATCACCCCCGAATCGCTGGTAAAGCAGAGCGGAACCAGACATACCCGTTATAGAGGTAATATTTAAGTCTGGAACAGCAGCAGGAATGGCCTGCAACACAGGCTGTACCGGAGGAAGCCACAGTAGAAGGTTCCCCGGTGAGCAGTGCGATTCAGAAGCTTCTGTAACCCTATGGCAAACTGATCTATGCAGTGATCCTGCTCATCCAATATGGAAAAAAATATTACCAACTAGTGGATTGCCTGCAACTTCTTGAATTCACGACCTTTGCCTACTGTCAGGAACCATGAATCAGACTGAGACAGAAGTGCAGTAAAAATCACACTATTTAATAAAATGGTATAAACAGAGCAAACATAGTCAAAACATAGCGAGAGTTTGGTAACCAAATAGCAGCAAAGTGCAGCAAACAGGATCAGGAACCTGAAGGGAAGTCAGCCAAGCAAAATTCTTTCACAGGAAACCAAATCAGAGAGAGTCCAGATATGTTGACCAAGGTAAAGGCACAGAAGATCTGATCCAAGGACTTTATATAACCAGCAGCTCTAGCCGACGAGCAGGAAATGAAAGCCAGGTGAGTTTTTTGGCAATTAACTGACAGCTGGAAGGAAGAGACTTTGGCAATTAACCGCCATCTGAGCACAGAGCGCTGAGAAGGCAGGGCTGAGCCCAGCCCTGACACTGATTAATACACATCGTGGGTGGTGTAAATATTGCAAAGTACGATTGATAGGTGCAGCGGTGTCAGTTGAGATCAGACGTTGTGTAGTAACAGGAACTGGCTTCTTTATTGGAACATCATCACACAGACAAAGATGTCTCTCTGCACACGGTAAGAAGAACACACACAGAGCTCACAGGCAGAAAAAAAAAAAACAACAAGTAGATCACTGTGGGCAGGAAAATACAACACATCATAGAAAATACATAGCATAGCATATCATTAAGCATTAGCGATATCTTGTGTCCTTTTTCTAAATTGCATTCCATGCGATAGGCTAAGCTGAAGTTTTGTTGTATCTCCAAAACACCCCTTCTCAAATACTAAGGCTTAGTCTGTTAAACCTATCCTCTTTGTAAGACTTGAATGTCTTTCAGCGGTCAGAGGGTTTGTAAGGATATCTGCAGTCATATCCTCGGTCAGGCAATAAATTAACTCAAGAAGACCGTGCTCTTGAAGATCCCTGCTTTTTACTAGTCCAACTGATGGCTCCTCCTGACAGGAAAAATAAGTAGCCACTGGTAGATTTTGTGTCGCTGGCATCTACTGCCCAGTCAGCATCCACATATCCTGGGTGCTTTCATCGATTGCTGGTAACTTGAGCTTGTAGTGCGAAGTCCCTTTAAGATAGCGAATGATTCGTTTTACAGCATTCCAGTCCTTTTGATTAGGTATTGAAACCTTTCTGCATAGGATTCCAACTGTTGCTGCAATGTCCGGTCTTGTAGCAGTTGTAAGGTACAGCAATTTCCTATTGCTTTCCTGTATTGAGTATTAGTAGGTAATGGGTTATCTTGACAATTCATTTCCTTTAGGTAGTTGGTTTCCATGGGAGATTTCACTGGTTTGGCGTCTTCCATTCCAAAAGTTTCAATTATTTCTTGTATTTTGTGTCTTTGATTCAGAAGAAAGCTGCCATCTTCCTCTCTCTCGATCTGGATGCCGAGGTAATTCTTTATGTTGCCTAAGTCTTTGGTGTCAAAGTGCTGATTTTGTTTTTCCAATATTTCTGCTTCACCCCCTTCTTGCTCAAAGCAAATCAGAATATCATCCACATAAATAAGAATATAGACCATCTGTTTGCCAATCTCTTTGTGCATAAGCAGGGGTCTGCTTCACTCCTTTGAAAGTTTTGATGTGTAAGCACTCATTTATTTTTATATTCCACGCTCTGGCTGCTTGCTTTAGGCCATATATACTCCTGCGAAGTTTGCATACTAGGTCTGACCTTTGTTCATCTTTGAATCCTGGCGGTGGTTCCATGTAGATTTCTTCTGTTAAATCGCATGTAGAAAAGCGGTTTTCACATCAAAATGTTTCACTTGCATTTTCCTTGTGACGGCTACTGTCAGCAAAGTCTGTATTGTAGTGTGCTTGACTACTGGTGCAAATGTCTCATCATAGTCCTCTTCGTATTTCTGGGAATAGCCTTTGGCTACTAGTCTTGCTTTGTATCGTTCAACTGTGCCATCTGAATTGTATTTCACTTTAAAAGTCCATTTATAGCCTATGGCTTTCCTTCCGGGTGGTAGTTCTGTAAGTGTCCATGTTTTAGTGTCATGCATGGATTTTATCTCTTCCTCAGCAGCCTTTATCCATATAGGGCCAGATTCAGCAACACTTGCGCTGGAGTATTTCGATATGCGCCGCGTAACTTTGAAGATGCGCCGTCGTTTCTATGTGCCCGTACCCACCAAACTAGATGCGCCCAATAACGGGCCATTTGCGACCGGCGGAACGTTCCGACGCCAGAGTATCGTCAGCGCTTAATTTCGCTTGGCGCATCAGCAGTCGCGCCTATTGATTTTCCCCTGCAAATATGCAAATGAGGGATTTTTCTTTCCCAATTCACGAACGGATTAGCACCATACGCTGGCTACATGCGCCGCGCGTATATCGTCCGTCCGGCGCAAAGTTATTTCTACAAAAGGCTGCTTTATCTTTACTCCAGATGGCCACAGGTCAGCAGCAGGAGAGCAGCTACAGCAGCGTTACCCGACGATAAGAGCTAGCTGAGCACCCCCACTTGCAGGACAACACCTCTGTCCATGCTTGTCTGTCAAATTTTACAGCCATGGAGGAAGACATCATAGGTCTCCATAGCCGAGATGACGGCTGACAGCTCCTGGCCATTAAAGTTCAGCTTTCTCCTGTGTGTTTGCGGGGAACGGGAGCAGCCATCTCAGAACAAAAGTAACATCACTGCGGGGAGGGGGAGCAGGATATACTTTAGTGCCGGAATGGCGCTTCTACGGGCGCATTTAAACGCCCAACGGAAGGCATTGCGCTGACGTTTCCCGTGAAGTGGTGCCGACGGAAGTTGAGCATGCGCACAAAGGGGGCGAGTGGAGCCTCACTCACTGCGCATGCTCCGTGGTTGATGCGCTGAACGTAAGCCTCTGCGCTGGGCTCCGCCCATCATTTACATATGATCACACCCACTTCCCCTTGCGTCGGGTTACGCCAGCGCATTATCGTTACTCTGGCGCAAGTTTACGCGCAACTGCTATGTGAATAACAGTACTTGCGCTGAAAGGGTCGTCAGAGTAACGTAAATGAGAAGCGTTACTCTGGAGCAAAGATGCTCTCATCTACCTGAATCTGGCCCTTAGTTGCTTCTTGTTCTGAAAGTTGAGACATGTCTTCCCATTTTACAGGTTCATTGATACTGGAAGTACTTGCTTTGTATGAGAGACGTATAGGTGGTTTACCTTTGTTTTCTCTTGTTGACCGTCTCTATTTGTGTCTGAGCCTTCTTGTATCTGCTGTTCAGTACTGGTTAAGTCTAAACTCACTTCAACTGTTAGTTCGGAAGTTACAGAGATGGGCTGGTCAATGTCAGTTTTCTCTTCTATTCTTGCTTCTACTGTTGTCATTACATGTCTCTTAAATCTTCAACAAAAGTTATGCTGTTGCTAATGGTAACCTTGGCTGTTTTGGGATTTAGGATTCTGTAACCCTTGACATTGTCACTGTATCTAACAAAGATACCTTCAAACGCTCTGTTTTGGAGTTTGGTAAGTTTTTATTCAGGTATGTAGATGAATGCTTTGCATCCAAAAACTCTTAGGCGGCGTACAGACGATCGGACATATCCGATGAAAACGGTCCGCGGACCATTTCCATCGGATATGTCCGATCGGGAGTTTGATCGATGGCGTGTACACACCATCGGATCAAATTCCCCCCCGCCGGAACGGCGCGGGTGACGCGGCGGTGACGTTGACGCCGCCGCGTCACCGCCACGTCACCGCACCAGGAAGTAAAAACACTTCCGCCCGCATGCGCCGAATCCATTCGGCAGCGCGCGCGCGGCGGCGGTGGGGGCCGACATGTCTGCTGGTAAGTGTACTAACCAGCAGACATGTCGGGCGGACAGATTCCACCGGATAGATTTCAAAGCTTGCTTTGAAATCTGTCGGGTGGAGAAATCTGTCCGCTAGCCCATACACACGAGCGGAGATGTCTGCTGAAACGGTCCATCGGACCGTTTTCAGCGGACATATCCCCTCGTGTGTACGCCGCCTTAGGTGTTTTACACTTGGCTTCTCATTGTGCCATAGCTCATATGGGGTTTTTTCCACTGTTCTGGAAAGATGTCTGTTCTGCAAATATGTAGCTGTCATGGATGCCTCACCCAGTAATTTTTGGTGGTGTCCAGAGTCTGTCAGCATACATCTGATCATTTCAGCCAGAGTTCTATTCTTTCTTTCAGCTACTCCATTCTGTTCTGGTGTATACAAGACTGTCTTTTGATGTTCTACTCCATGCTTTTTTAAGTACTCTTGTATCTTACCTCCTGTGAATTCACCTCCATTATCGCTCCCAAGCATGAGAGGCTTCCTCTGAAACTTGTTACTTGTCTTTGTTATATAGTCTTGTAATTTGTCGAAGACTTCACTCTTGTGTTGCATCAGGTAGGTGACTGTATATCTTGAGTAGTCGTCTATGAAAGTCACTATGTACCTGTTGTCTCCAGATGTTGGTGGGTTTAGGGGACCACACACGTCACTGTGAACTAAGTCAAGTGGTCTTGAGGCTCTCTTCTGGCTGACTTTGGGAAGTGTTGCTCTTGTAGCTTTGGATTTAATGCAACATTCACATTTAGCAGTGACTGGACAAGGGGATACTATTAGATCCCTTGTCCGATTCCTCCTCTGTAGTTCCAGTATGCCAGGGATCTCCAAACTACGGGCCCTCCAGATGTTGCGGAACTACACGTCCCATAAGGCATTGTAAAACCTCTGACATTCACAGACATGACTAGGCATGATGAGAATTGTAGTTCCTGAACAACTGGAGGGCCATAGTTTGGAGACCCCTGCAGTATGCATTCTGGGTGTCTGTGACGTAGACGTCTGTGCCATATATGTATACAGTCATTGGGCCAGATTCTCATAAGAGATACGACAGTGTATCTCAAGATACACCATCGTATCTCTGTTTTTGGCCCCGGGTATCTCTGCGTCTGATTCCTAGAATCATTTACGCATAGATACGGCGTAGATCCAAAAGGTGTAAGACACTTACATCGTCGGATCTTAGATGTAATTCTACGCTGGCCGCTAGGTGGCGTTTACGTTGATTTCTCATTTGACTATGCAAATAAAACTAATACGCCGATTCCCAAACGTTTTTGCGCCGCCTCGTCGTCGTTTACGTAGTTTCAGTAAGCGTAAGGTTACCCCTGCTATATGAGGGGTAACCTTACATCAGTCTGCCGTATGCCATGTTAAGTATGGCGTCGAGACAGCGTCGTATTTTTTTCGTCGTTTATACTAAGTCGCGAATAGGGCTTTTTTTTTTTACTTTTTTTATTTATATCAGAGGGAGCGGCCTGCACAGGCCACAATCGTGCAACAGTACAGCTTATGTGACATCACAAGTCAAAATACAGGTATCAACAGCAAAGCAGCACATCAACATTTATGGCAGTCAGAGCAGGTTTGGGGGCCTGTTGTAAAATCCAGTAATATCCTCAAGGGACGCGACAGTGTACGTCTAGAAATAGTCATAATCGATGGGGATGTCTCTTATGTTCCCTGGCTAGGGAGGAGCTCCTGAACAACTTGGCCTATACAGGTCCAATCCCCCCTTATTTTACAAAAGGTGTGTAAGTAACAAGAGAGTATAAGGGATAGGTGTTGGTGTACCAGAGGAGAAAAGAAGGGAACGGAGGGGGGGGGGGGGGGTTCCTGTGGGGGTGCGGGTTGGATTCAGGTAGCTGCATTAAACCGCGTCTCCCGAGTGCTCCTCCCTGAGGTTCTGTCCCTCCGGGGAGTATTTAAACACATTCCAGAGTTGCACAGTATTGTGGTACGTCCTCCTGCCTATTTTGGCTCGTGAGGATAAGGTCCTCTAGGCGATTGATATTGTCCACTTTATTGAGCCAGAGTGCCACGGTGGGTGGGTTCTGGGACTTCCACGTCAGCGGGATGCAGGCCTTGGCTGCTTCGAGGAGGTGGCGTATCACAGATTTCTTGTATACTCTCGACTTCTTGTATGAACTCTCAACGGTATATCCGTTGGAGTGAGCAGAAGAAAGCTGGGTCGTCGGGATTTCCCGGTCAGTAAACTGCTGCGTTATTCGACGCACTGCGCTCCAGAACCCCTGTAGACGGGTACAGGACCAAAAAATGTGTAGGAGTGTACCTCTCTCCTCCCGGCAGCGCCAGCAGAGGTCCGACGCCTCCTGGAAGAGAGAGTGCAACAATGCCGGGGTCCTGTACCAACGAGTCAGAATTTTATAGTTTGTTTCCTGGGCCCTGGAGCATATGGAGGATTTGTGGGTAAGTTCGAGAATGTGTTTTCTTTGTACACTAGCGGGGAAGGTGCAGCCCAAGTCCCTCTCCCATTTCAGAAGGAATGGGAAGGGCTATCGGCGGGCGGCGTGTTCAGGAAACCATATGCATCAATGACAAAGTGTGGGAAACTATCCCGGATCCCATACAGATCTCCTCCAGGGGCGTGGGTGGCTGCTGTGTGCCCTCTGGTGGTGGCATGCTACTCAAGAAATGCCCCAGCTGTGAGCCGCTTCTCATGTGGTCCAACCTATATGGGCCTGCGGGGTTGGCTAGTTCTGCGGCAGTCTTCCATTTCCCTCTATCGCTAAAATGTGACGCCTGACTGTACCCCGCCTCCCGTAATGGGATGAATTTTTTATCAAGTAGGCCTGGCAAAAATTGGGGGTGACCTAGTATTGGGCTCAGCATGGGATTATGTGTCAATAGTGAGGTTTTTGCCCACAGCTGCGAGCATATTTTAGTTGTGGTACCTATCAGCGGATGACGTTTTAAGACCGGTGGTAGCGCTGTAAAGCACCACGGAGCCCCTCGCAGAGGGATAGGACTCTGTCCCTGCTCAATCTGTGTCCACAGCTTGGTGTTCGAGTGGCGGCACCAGTCCACAAGTCTACCCAGATGGGTTGCTTGATAATAGGTGCGGAGGTCCAGCATTGCTAGTCCTCCGTGGGGTTTTGGTAATGACAGCATCTCCTGTTCAAACGGGGGCTTTTTCCTGCCCAAGGAACTTGGTAAGCGCTGAATGGGCCTGTTTAAAGAAGTCCCCGGGATCCGTATCGGTATGGCCTGCAAAAGGTACAGGAACTTAGGTAGCATAGACATCTTAAGGATGTTACAGCGCCCCAGCCATGAGTGAAGGCCACCAGTCCATTGGGTCCAGTAGTTTCTTCACCATCCCGAGGAGAGGTGGAAAGTTTAGTTGGAAGAGTTGGGAGGGCGACGGCGGTATAAAGGTCCCCAGATATTTCAGGGCTCTATCCGTCTAGCTTAGGTCGAAGTCATCTCTAAGCTTCCGGAGCTGATGTTGTGGGACTCCCACCCCCATGGCCTCCGATTTACTCAGGTTGATTTTCAGGTTAGAGATCTGCCCATATTTCCAGAATTCTCGAAGGAGGGAAGTCAATGAAGTGTGGGGGTTCGTGAGCGTTGAACAGCAGGTCGTCCGCGTAGGCTGAGATCTTATGCTGCGTTCCATCCACTGTTATCCCGGTAATGTCAGGGTTTTGTCTAAATATGGCAGAGAAAGGGCTCTTGTGATAGGGCAAAGAGCAGGGGGCGAAAGAGGGTACCCCTGTCTGGTGCCATTTGAGATCAGGAACGGGTCTGAGAGTACCCCATTCCCCCCAACTCTGGCCGTAGGGCCCGCGTAGGCAGCAGCCCTCACACATCTCATCATCCGGCCTCCCAGGCCGACGTGTTTCAGGGTTGCAAACATGTATTTCCAATTCACGCGGTCAAACGCCTTTTCGGCGTCTGTCCCTACGAGGACACTCAGCGTCTTGTTATCGACCGCGACGTGTAGGAGGTTGAGGACTTTGATGGTGTTGTCCCTGGCTTCCCTTGTCGGGACAAAGCCCACTTGATCCAAGTGGATCAGTTGGGGAAGATGTTGCTGCCAATCTGGAGGCCAGGACTTTGGTGAATATCTTAAGGTCTGAGTTAAGAAGGGGATATGGGGCGATAGCTCCCACCATAGGGACGGATCCTTGCCCTCTTTCGGTATGACCGAGATCCGTGCCTGCAGGCGTGGTAGTATGGAACCGCTTTCTGGTGTCAAGTTCATTAAACAAACTCAACCATCCTGTGGCCTAGGGATGGCAGCAAGGTCTTGTAATAATGTGCGGTTAAGGCCATCTGGCCCGGGGCTTTGCCTAATTTAGTGTTACTGAGTGCAAGTTGGAGTTCTGGTAGGGTGATAGGCTCCTCAAGGAGTTCACGGGTGTTGGTCGGTTAGTGTGGCCATGGTGGGATGTGTCGAGATATTCCGTCGTGGGGTCCTGCGTGGGTTGTCGTCATGGGTCTTGTGCGCGGGTTGTGTCGGCGTGTGTAGATTATATAGAGACTCTCAGAATGTCTTGAATTCCTGCGTAATTTGATGCGGCAGGGATGCTCTCTGCCCGGTTGAAGAGACGACGCGATGGGATGTAGGATGCCATGCGTTGTATCTGCAAAGTCTGGGCCCAGGAGCCTGCCACACTTGTTACCGGACTCATACACCTTCCTCCGGCATCTCTGCATTGCCACCTTGGCCTTATGTTGTAGTAGGTCGGTAATCTGCGAGCGGACCACATTTAGGTCCGCCCCCAGGCCCCTTGACGGGGTTGTCTTATGTGCTGTCTCCAGCGTCTGCAGTTTGGAGAGTAGTGTATTCAGTTGCATCGTCCGGTCTCGTTTTAGTCTCGCACCATGTTTTATAAGGACGCCTCTGATCACAGCCTTGTGGGCCAGACCCACCATGAGGGCCTCCCAGACCAGCCCAGCGTCACAGTCTGCTGCAGTGTTTGTCTCAAAATAGTGTTCTATTTCAGTCCTCACTTCTGCCAAGACCCCAGGGTCTTGTAAGAGGCTTTCATTAAGTCTCCAGGTCGGGTTTTGTCCCGCGCGAACGTCGGACAGGGCGTATCGTATCCCTATCGGGGCATGGTCAGACCATGTGATGGAGCCGATTGAGGTACCTTTGATCGCGTGCAGTTGGCTATGGGGTACCAGGAGGTAATCGATGCGAGAATATGATCGGTGTGGACTGGAGCAGAAAGAATAGTCTCTCTCCTCAGGGTGAAGAGCCTCCACGTGTCAATCAGCTGTGCAGCATGGAGTGCTGCGACTACCCATTTACGTGCGTCTCTTGACGTGGACGACGTGCCCGTGGAGGTGTCTTCTGAGGGATCGAGAGGTATGTTCAGGTCACCTCCCAAAATAACTGTCCCCCGCGTATCGCATGAATTTGTCTACGTTTTTAATGAAGGTGTCCTGGGTGTGTATTGGGGGGCATACAGATTTACTAGGCTCACTCTGCTATGTCCAATGAAGCCTTTCAGAAACAGGAAACGGCCTTCATTATCTGTCTGGGTGTCTTCAAGTCTCCAAGGGACCCTTGCTGAGATAAGGATGGAGACCCCTCTGAAATTGGCCTCTGGGTATGCCGAGTGGTATACCAGGGGGTAATACCTATTCTTCAGTAATGGCAGTCTAAGGTCCCTGAAGTGTGTTTCTTGTACCATGACGACGTCCGCCTTCAGGCTTTATTGACGTTTTCCGTCGTGAGCTGGAGCGCATGCGCACTGGGCTATTTTTACGGCCGGCGCATGCGCAGTTCGATCGGCGCGGGGGCCCGCTTAATTTAAATACAAGCCGCCCCTTTGAATTACACGGCCATACGCCAGGCCATTTACACTATGCCGCCGCAAATTACGAAGCAAGTGCTTGGAGAATACGGCACTTGCTCCAGTAAGTTGCGGCGGCGTAGTGTAAATGGCATACGCTACACCGCCGTGGGATTCTACGTGAATCTGGCCCATTGTGCTTTTGTGTACATAGTGTCACCTTTTCCTTCACTGTGTCGAGGTGATATAGATGATCATCCAGCTTGGCGCTGCTAGCTATTGTCTGTTTGCCGTTTAGAATGGAACACTTGTCACCTTGGAATTTCACAGTGAGTCCTCTGGCTGTTAGACACTTCACAGATAAGAGACCTCCTTCTAGATTAGAAACATAAAGCACATCTTTCACTGGTATGGTTAAATTGTGTCCTGCATCATCAGGGCATACAAGGGTTCCATGCCCCTCATCCTTCTGCATGTATTGTGCTTCCATCTGCAAGGTAAATAGTTTCTTTATTGTTCGGATCAAGTTCTTTGAAGAAACTTCTATCACTTGTCATGTGACTGGTTGCCCCTGAATCGATGCACCAGTCTTGGCATTTATTGTTGCCTGTCACTTTAAATGTGGCATTCCAGTTCCCTTCCCTTGGGTCATTGATTGTGGTTTTGACCTTTTTTTTAGCATAAGAGGGACGTTGTCTCATTTGCTCTGCTTTCCATATAGTACAGTCTTTTTTTATGTGTCCCTGTTTGTCGCATCTGAAACACACTCTGGTTTCTTTCCTGTGTAATCTTGCATCTGTAGCTTTAAGAGTGGTGCTGGTGTCGGATTCTATGGAGTCATGCATTAATTCCTTTCTTCTATGATACTCCTCTATGAGCCTGGTTTTTACAAATGCTACCGTCAGATCTGTCTCAGGTCGTGTCTCCAGTGCATTGATTAGTGCAGTGTATGTATCGGGCAAACTGCATAACAACATGGCTGCAATGTGACTGTCTGTTATATTCTCCCCGCTTGATCTGAGTTGCGCAATCACTTCCAGCATTGCGTTTATATGCTCCTGCATATCCTGTTCTCTGCCAAGTCTCATTTTGTAAAGTTTCCGCAGCATAAACATCTTGTTGTTTAAACTGGATCTTTCATGCAGTCTTTTTAGTACATCCCACATTCCTTTCGCTGTGTCCTCATTGCATATATGAATGAGCTGATCATCTTCTACTAGTAAACTTATTGTGGCACGTGCTTGTCTGTTTTTCTTGTCCCAGTCCTGAATAATATCCTGTGGCCTCTCTGTAGTGGTAACCTCCCACAAGTCATCTCTGGATAACAGCATTTCCACTTTAAACTTCCATAGCTGATAATTGTCATTGTTCAGCTTGGCCACTGAGAGTTTAAGCTCTGAGTTTCCGGACATTTTATCCCTCCTTTATATATAAACAGTCTTACTTGTCTATAGGAGATGTCACTGGAAAGCTTTCTTATGTTGATCTCCGCATCAGCCATGCTGTCTTCCGTTCGAGGCTTTGTTCTGCTTAGGCCGCACCTGGTCATAAGACTTTACCCAGACATCTGGGTTAGGGTGACCACATTTCTAAACTACCATTCAGCGACACCCCCCTTCCCAAAAATCATCTTGTGCTGTAACGAATCACAGCACAGTGATTGGACACAAGAGGCGGGATTTATGATTTCTCCAATCAGAAGCAGGGGGCAGGATTGTGCTCCTCCAGGCATTCCCGGCCAGGACAAGTACTGTCAGTGAGTAAAGCGGTGATGTGGCAGCCTTTTTGGGGGCATTAGTTTGGCTTGGGGGGTGGCTGTGTCAGTTTCATTCCGGGACACTGTATTGTCTTGGAATGAAGGTGCCCGGGACAGTCCTGCAAAATGCGGGACTGTCCCGGGCAATCCGGGACACGTGGTCACCCTAATCTGGGCCCATAACCTGTTGCAAAGTACGATTGATAGGTGCAGCGGAGTCAGTTGAGATCAGACGTTGTGTAGTAACAGGAACTGGCTTCTTTATTGGAACATCATCACACAGACAAAGATGTCTCTCTGCACATGGTAATAAGAACACACACAGAGCTCACAGGCAGGAAAAAGAAACCAACAAGTAGATCACTGTGGGCAGGAAAATACAACACATCATAGAAAATACATAGCATAGCATATCATTAGGCATTAGCGACATCTTGTGTCCTTTTTCTAAACTGCATTCCATATGTAGTGCTCACCCCGAAGGAGCTGCTGGTTGTTGTTGGGATCGGCCTATTAAGTTACCCTGATGTTGTCTAGAGGTGTGGTGACAGGATCAAAGTAGTGAGCGGAGGTCCAGACAGTCAATAAAGGCCAAACAAGGCCAACATCAATATCGGTTAGGGAAGAGAAAAAGCTGACGGAAAGAAGAGAGAGTCCCTTTCGGTATCAGGCCTGGATATGAACAGGGCAGTTTCGCCCTCAGTAGTATCAATTGCTGAGACTTGTCGCCACTCCTGCCTGGCAGCCGAGGCGTTACTTCGGATCTCTGGGAGGAACAGATCTCCACTTTAAATGGACTAGATAGATGAACGGAGCGAATCCTCCCAGTAGAGTTCTTTAGCATAGGTCACCGGTTGACAGCAAAGTATACCTGTCAGCATTCCGGTCACCAGATCCCCGATTGGTTCTTCAAGCCCTGTTGGAAAACCTGCCTCCGGGTTCCCCACAAGATGATCCCCCATTCGCACGGCACCCAGCCTGGGATCCTCTCAATAGAACCAGGGACCCAGCAAGACACTGGGGTCCCCTTTTACCTCCGGCTGAGGTTCAGCATAGCCTACAACTCTGACCAGGTGGGCCACGCTGGCGGGGTCCATGGATGCGCGCACCCTGAAGGTGGATGCCGCACCTGGAACCGGGACCCCGCGAAGACCTGTAGAACACATGACACCCGTCCCAGATATATCCCTCCCCAGCATTCCCTGTGAGGGAAAAACTCCTCCAATTGGCTGCTGGGGAACAACTTACTTACAGAACCCCTCTGGCACCAGCTGCCGTCCAGAGATGCACAGACCGGCCCAGTCGACATTTCAGGAATGACAGGGGTCACAATTTAGACAAATTGTGAACAGGAGCAAAGACACTCTCCCATTCTCACAATTTTTTTGTATAGTGCCCATACTGAAAGTAAGGGGGCACTACACATAAGATAGGCTATTCTGAAGTTTTGTTGTATCTCCAACAGTAACCTGTAGAGGCGGAACCAAATCACTGGTGTTTCATGCTGGTAATACTGTAGATTTTGATGACTCAGTGTACAATGTAAGTGCATTATATATGGTTCTACTTGTTTTTAAACCAATAAAAAAAGTACTACAATATTGGGGGCTTCCTTTTCCTTCCTATAGTAGCTTCATAGAGGAGATGCTGTTTATTTAAACACTTGCCGAGTGTGCACTGTACTTTTCCTGCTACAGTGTGTAACGGCTGTGCAGAATCAGTTATATATATGTAGTTTTGTATTTCTGGGTAGGGGGTAGGGTGACCACGTGTCCCGGATTGCCCGGGACAGTCCCGCAATTTGCAGGTCTGTCCCGGGCACATTCATTCCAAGACAATACAGTGTCCCGGAATAAAACTGACATATCTACCCCCCCAAGCCAAACTAATGCCCCCAAAAAAGGCTGCCACATCACCACTTTACTCACTGACAGTACTTGTCCTGTCCGGAAATGCGTGGAGGAGCACAGTCCCCACCCCCATTCGTTACAGCACAAGCTGATTTTTGGGAAGGGAGGGTGTCCCTGAATGGTAGTTTGAAAATGTGGTCACCCTAGTAGGGGGGCACATGGTCATTGGCTCCAGCACATGCCGATCGGCGGAGCGAAAGACAGGAGAAAGCTCTCTGTATGTAAACCACACAGAGCTTTCTACTGACAGTGGCGTTGTGCCAAATACTAAACCAGCACATCTCTTAGTAAAAGCACCACACAGTAAACACTTTACACATTACTAGGCACACAGTTAACCCTTTGATTGTTCCAAATGTTAACCCCTTACCAGCCAGTGTTATTAGTGTAGCACCCCCTTACTTTCAGTACGGGCACTACGCTAAAGTTAGCAGGCGAATAGGAGAGTTATTTTGCTCCCATTCCTAATTTGTCAAATTGCAGGCTGCTGCTATTTCAGAACTGTCCTGTAGGTTAGTCTGCGATCCAGGGGTGCGATCCCACCCCTGGGCGGCAGTTGGCGCTAGAGGGGTTCTGGCGGAGCCACTTTTCCTCAGCAGCCAATTAGAGGAGTTTTTCAGCTGTTTACCGGTGACCCTTTTCATTGCATTTACTGGGAGGATCCGCTCAATCCGAATTGTTCTTTTGAGTACTAAAGTACTAGGCCTGTGGCAGAGGCCCGAGCCAGGTCTGTAATAGAGACCTGTTCCTCCCAGCAACTTAAAAGTGACATTCCGGCTGCCAGGCTTATAACAAGGGTCTGTCCGGAGGCACTTCACCCACTCTGGCAAGAGTGGTGACGAACTGTATCTACTACTACTGAGAGCAGGACTGCTCCACTTCTTATCCAGGCCTGATACTGCACTGTTCTCTATTGCTTCATCAGCCTTTTCTATCCTCTGTTGATGTTGGCCGTGTTGGGCCCTGGTATAAAGCATTTGAAAACCCATTTGGTGACTGGACATTCGCTCACTGCTACTACTCACTGCTACTACCCCTAGACACACAAGGTAACTTAATACGCCGATCCCAAACACCAATCAGCGGCTCCTTCGGGGGTGAGCGCTACATTAGTAAAGTGCCAGTATCTGTATCAGATCGTGTCACTGGCGATGTCAGTCAGTTCCCCCCCAGTGACTGAAAGTACAGCAGGCAATCTGACACTACCTCAGTCCCACTATAAGTCGCTGATCACCATTACTAGTATAAAAAAAAAAAAAAAAAATTGCAGTATATATCCCATAATTTGTAGCCGCTGTAACTTTAATGCAAATCAATTAATAAGCACTTATCAGGACTTTTTTTTACCACAGTCAAGTTCCTCCACCCCAAACTCGCCCATCTATGTCTTTATGGACCTTGGTTTGTGCACTGGTCCAAATCATTTAGTGGGGAGGGGATTATGGTGTGGGGTTGTTTTTCATGGGTTGAGCTTGGCCCCTTAGTTGCAGTCAAGGGAACTCTTAAAGGGGTGGTTCCCCTAAAAATAAACTTTTAACATTGCCTGTCTCTTCTTAATAGCATGTAGAATCGGCTGGTAGTTTAAAAAAAAAAAGTCCGTACATACCATTTTCGGCATGTAGTCTCACCGCCGCTTCCGGGTATGATGTGTGGGGACAGGCATCCGATCGACGCATACAGCGCGTCACGAGATGCCGAAAGAAGCCGAACGTTGGTGCGGCTCTATACGGCGCATGCGCACCAACGTTCGGCTTCTTTCGGCATCTCGTGACGCGCTGTATGCGTTGATCGGATGCCTGTCATTTAAGTAGGCACGCCCCATCCCCGGCCGCCAGACCCGGAAGCGACGGTGAGACTACATGCCGAAAATGGTATGTACGGACGTTTTTTTTTAAACTACCAGCCGATTCTACATGTTATTAAGAAAGAGACAGGCAATGTTAAAAGTTTATTTTTAGGGGAACCTCCCCTTTAAGTCGTTAACATACCAAGACATTTTGGACAATTTCATACACCTTCCTGTTCCAACATGACTGCGCATCAGTGCACAAACAAGGTCCAAAAAGACATTGGATGATCAAGTTTGGGGTGGAAAAACTTGGCTGGCCTGCACAGAGTCCTGACCTTAACCCGATAGAGCACCTTTGGGATGAATTTGAGCGGAAACGAGCCAGGCCTTCTTATCCACATCAGTGCCTGACCTCACAAATGCGCTTTTGGAAGAATGGTCAAACATTCCCAAAGACACACTCCTAAACCCCAAAAATGTTTCGGGCCCTTCCCCCTCCATGCAGTTTCGCTCTCCACCTGCTCTGAGACATATAATAAATAGCAGCTAGACTCAAAATCCGTTTACTGAATTTCCTTTAAGCCGCACTGTCTCCTGGGAGCTTGTGTCATTGTTCCCAGGAGTCATTGTGGAGGCCTGCCGCGAGTTCTCGCGGGATTTAGAAAGAACTTTACAGCTCTCCACGTCATTGCTATTGAGCATGCGTGGGAAATCACAACAAATGCTGATAGATCAGCATCGCTGGAAGCAGGAATGTGGCCTTCAAATGTCCATAAGCAAGATGAAAACGGCCGTCCTGATTTTATCAACGTTCATCTTTACAATGAAACCGGACATCGGTTGTTAAGCCACTATGTGATCTTTTAATCATACCCATTGTTGGATAATAACCTATACCCTAGTGCCTGTACTTGCCCCACTGAAGTCAGCCGGGGAGACAATGATTTCAGTAGGAGAGAGTTGGGAGTCAGGTGATTGCTGGGAGACACTGTTAAAACAGTGTCCGGCAGCTCAGGCACTAGGATACAGGTTTCTATCTAACAATGGAGATGATATAAAGGTCAGTTGGTTTTGTAGCAGCAGGGAGAGGAGCAGGGCGGCACTAGTGAGAGCTGACAGGCAGGAAGGGGAGGGCGGGAGGAGGGCAAAGGCAGACACCTGAGAGCTGCAGATAGAAGGGACTGACAGAGGCACGTATACTTATACAGGGCTTAGCAGCCATGATATACCATGGTCAGTTTACAGGGGGGAGGGTATTCCCAGGCAGGATCAGCCAGGTATTTTAGGTGATACAGGGGGCCAAATTACACAGCACAAGCATGGTGCTGTATAACCACTTCAATACTGTGCATTTTCACCCCCTTCCTGCCCAGGCCAATTTTCAGCTTACAGCACTGTCACGATTTGAATAACAATTGCGCGGTTGTGTGATGTGGCTCTCAAACAAAATGTATGTCCTTTTTTCCACCACAAATAGAGCTTTATTTTGGTGGTATTTGATCATCTCTGCGGTTTTTGCGCTATAAACAAAAAAAGACTGTCAATTTTGGAAAAAAAAACAATTTTTTTTACTTTTTTGCTATAATAAATATCCCAATAAATTTTCTCAGTTTAGGCCGATAGGTATTCTTTTACATATTTTTGGTATAAAAAAAATTGCAATAAGCGTATAGTGATTGGTTTGCGCAAAAGTTATAGCCCCTAGTAATATCGGGGCGATCAGCGATTTTTGTCAGGACTGCGATATTGCGGTGTACAGTTCAGACACTTTTGACACTATTTTGGAACATTCACGTTTATACAGCGAACAGTGCTATACATATGCACTGATTACTGTATAAATGTGACTGGAAGGGAAGGGGTTAACACTAGGGGGCGATCAAGGGGTTAAATGTGTTCCCTATTGAGTGATTCTAACTGTGGGGGGAGGGGACTGACTGGGGAAGGTGACCGATTAGTGTCCCCACTTATAAGGGACACAGATCGGTCTTCTCTCCCTGACAGGACGTGGATCTCTGTGTTTACACACAGAGATCCACGTCCCTGGCTCTGTAACTGCCGATCGCGGGTACCTGGTTGACATTGCGGATGCCAGGCATGCGTGGAACGTGGTGGGCACGCGCACGTGTCCCCTTGCGGCCGGAAGGCGTGAAGACGTCATATGATGTCCACACCTTGTGGACGTCGTATGACAATACATCGGTATTGAAGTTGTTAAGGGAACAGGACCCTTATTTTTTTTAAAAGGTTAACAAACACTTTAATAAACAGATTACACAGCAGGAGACCTCAGCATCACATTGTTTTAAGCTGATTAGAATCTTCTGCTAAGAGTCATCTGGACTTCGCCCAGATGATTGACATCTTGAGAAAAACTCCCCCCCCCCCCACGGATAAGGCGCGTCACATATTTCCGAAAGTAGCCGAACTGGCAAATGGAAAAACAAGAGGGGTGGTGTCTGCGCTGTGAAAAGTGGGTGAAATCCAAGGGTGGTACGGGAATAAATCCCTGGGCTGGTGAACGTGGGGGGGGGGGAGGGGTGGTGTTTTTAGAACAGAGTGATAGCGTACATAAGTTTAGTGTCAATACGTAAACCGTCAAAATGTAGCACAAAAGATAATATTGAATACTAAACAATGGCAAGTGACAAAGAAGGAGTACAAATTCACAAGCAGTAAAATGTACACAATGTGCTGGTCCAGGTAATGTGAAATCAGGGAGAACTACCGCTAGGGGCGCCCCTGAATGTGTAACACAGTGAACAATACAAATAATAATATATCCCCTAAGGAAGTCATGTGACATGACGAGACGCGTAGGGATCGAGGAGCATCAGAGTCCACACGCCTGACGCAGCAAGACCCCCCTGCCGTCCGTTTGGTTTCTGTGCCCAGTTTTTATCATCCAAATGTGAGTGCACCTATATGTTTTAATAAACCTGTTCCATTTTTGCGGGGCTGTACTATGGTCTTTTTTTCTCCCATCCTATATGCTGTGTGAGGGTCCCCTCTATCTGCTCCAAGTGTCCACCCAGCTCAGACACAGAAGAAGAGGAGCCAGGTGTGCATCCAGGACTTAGGACGAACTCGGTGTTCGTGGGAGATAGGCCCACCATCCATCACCTCCATGTGAGTGGATGTATGAGTGAATGATGTTGCCTGTTTACACACTTCCATAACACCATATCCTACTTGCTTTGTATCTTCTCCATGCCTTACTGCTGAGTGCTGATGTCGTTTCTGTCCATTGAAGTGTATTCCTCCTCCCCCTGCCAGAGGTGGTTTTATTTGGCTATCCGTGCCATAGCCGTGAGGTGAGGGGCTAGGGACCACCTGAGGTGTTCACTGTACCACGTCCTTTCCCGGCACCATTTCCTCTATCTTTTAGAAACTGTCTTCTGGGACATTTGGGAAACACTTTCAGAGACTTTTTTGCATTTCTTCACTGATTTATATATTATTATTTGTATTGTTCACTGTGTTACACATTCAGGGGCGCCCCTAGCGGTAGTTCTCCCTGATTTCACATTACTTGGACCAGCACATTGTGTACATTTTACTGCTTGTGAATTTGTACTCCTTTTTTGTCACTTGCCATTGTTTAGTATTCAATATTATCTTTTGTGCTACATTTTGACGGTTTACGTATTGACACTAAACTTATGTACGCTATCACTCTGTTCCAAAAACACCACCCCTCCCCCCCCCCCCCCCCCCCCCCCCCACGTTCACCAGCCCAGGGATTTATTCCCGTACCACCCTTGGATTTCACCCACTTTTCACAGCGCAGACACCACCCCCCTTGTTTTTCCATTTGCTACTTCTCTCTGCCCAGGACAGAGTGTCAGGTGTTTGCAGCAGTGACCCCATCCCACTCCACCACCCCCCTCGGTAGCGCAGGAGCCTCTATCTACACGAACTGGAAGTCGGCTCTATACAGTGCCTGCGCAGTCAGACTCGCAGTTCGGCTACTTTCAGAAACTCATGACATGCCTTATCCGCCGGGGGGGGGAAGTTTTTGTCAAGACGTCAATCATCTGGGCGAAGTCCCACATGACACTACGCCTCTGCATAGGAACGCCTACTCCCGTGGGAGTGAGCACCCGGGAGCCGGGTGGAAAATAGCAATAATACGGTATGTACAGCAAAAAAACAAAAACAAACAGCATACTGTAAATGTTGGAAGTATGCAGAATGTAATGTTATGTACATGTTTTTAGGGTGAACCTCCGCTTTAAGGCCTCGTACACACGATCAAATCTGTCTGCTGGAAACGGTCTGCTAGACCGTCCCAGCAGACAGATTCGATCGTGTGTACGGGCGAGCCGACAGATTTGGCCACCCGACAGATTTCAAAGCATGCTTTGAAATCTATCGGATGGGAATCCGTCCGCCCGACATGTCTGCTGGTTAGTACACTTACCAGCAGACATGTCGTCTCGCACCGCCGCCGAATGGATTCGGCGCATGCGCGGAAGTATTTTACTTCCTGGTGCGGTGACGTGGCGGCGTCAACGTCACCGCCACGTCACCGACACGTCAGCGCGCTGTCTGCTGGTGGGGATTTTGGTTTGCTCGTGTGTACACGCGAGCAAACCAAAATCCTAACAAACAGATTTGTTCAAATCGGTCGGTCCGACCGATTTGAACAAATAGATTGCCTCGTGTATACGAGGCCTAAGTGTTAGCAATTGCTTCTAATTAGGTTGATTTGAATGCGTTGGCAGTGCACAGGATTTTTTGTTTCTCATTTGCTTTACTTTTGTGGGCCTTTCCAATGAGTTGCTTAACAAAACACTTTTACTTTCTGATACTAAAAAGCCAGTTATTTAAGTACATTTACAAGATACAGTGCCTTGAAATAGTATTCATATCCCTTGAAATTTTCCAAATTTTGTCTTGTTACAACCAAAAACGTAAATGTGTTTTATTGGGATTTTATGTGATAGATCAACACAAAGTGGCACATAATTGTGAAGCGGAAGGAAAATGATAAATGGTTTACAAATAAATATGTGAAAAGTGTGGCGTGCATTTGTATTCAGCCCCCTAAATCAATACTTTGTAGAACCACTTTTCACTGCAATTACAGCTGCAGGTCTTTTTGGGGATGTCTCTACCAGCTTTGCACATCCAGAGAGTGACATTTTTGCCTATTCTTCTTTGCAAAATAGCTCAAGCTCTGTCATATTGGATGGAGAGTGTCTGTGAACAACAATTTTCAAGTCTTGCCACAGATTCTCAATTGGTCTTAGGTCTGGCCTTTGACTGGGCCATTCTAGCACATGAACATACTTTGATCTAAATAATTACATTGTAGCTCTGGCTGTATGTCCATGGATATGTCCGATGGAAATCCAATCGTGTGTACGAGTCTTTAGTGTTTTGCTTTTGGCCAAAAAGTTTAATTTTGATTTGACCAAAGCACCTTCTTCCACGTGTTTGCTGTGTCCTCCATATGGCTTCTCGCAAACTGCAAACGGGACTTTTCATGGCTTTCTTCTAGCCAGATTTGTGGAGTGCAGCACTATTAGTTGTCCTGTGGACAGTTTGTCCCACCTGAGCTGTGGATCTTTACAGCTCCTCCAGAGTTACCATGGGCCTCTCGTTGTTTCTTTGAATTCTCTCCTTGCCCAAGCTGTCCGTTTAGGTGGAAGGCCATGTCTTGGTAGGTTTGCCATACTCTTTCCATTTTCAGATGATAAATTTAACAGTGCTCAGTTAGATGTTTAACGCTTGGGATATTTTTTTTATAACCTAACCGTGCTTTAAACTGCTTTAAATTTCTCCACAACTTTATCCCTGACCTGTCTGGTGTGTTCTTTGGCCTTCGTAATGCTCTTTTTTCAGTAAGAGCCGGTTCACACAGGGGTGATACGACTCTGGCCGCGACTTTGTGAGACGACCTGAAAAAGACATTTGAATGTGGGGTACATTTTTGATGTATTTTGTTTTGTCAAGCACCTAGTACACGGAAATTGCATGGGATTTCTCATTTTTGGATATTAGATCATTTATTTTTATTTATTGTCACAATCATTATTCTTAATTAGTGAGCGCCCCAACCCACAACCTTTTAAAATACTGAAAAAGACATGTGCGTGCACCACAGAGCGACATGGGGCGACTTACAAGGCGACTTCAAGTCGCCTTTAGGACAGGAGGCTTTCCAGTGGGCAATCAAACAAGAATCAGCTCTGTGGGAGGGAGGGGGAGGGAGGGGTTTGCCTGAGAAATGTATGTTCTCTTCCTGTATTGATGCTTCCGTTAAGACAGTGATCCGACTTCTGAGGCTACTTCCATTAAAATCAATGGGGACAAGTCGCCTAGAAGTCGTACAGGAACCTTTTCTGAAGTCGGAGCGACTTCAGTAGTGTACATTAGGATGGCTCCATTCACTTCAATTGCTTTTCTTAACAGCGCGACTTGGGGCGACTTCAAGTTGGATCCCAAGTCGCCCCTGTGTGAACCGGCTCTAAGGTTCTCTAACAAACCTCTGAGGGCTTCACAGAACAGCTGTATTTATACTGAGATTAAATTACACACAGGTGGACTCTATTTACAATTTAGATGACTTCTGAACGCAATTGGTTCCACTAGATTTTAGTTTGAGGTATCAGAGTAAATGGGGCTGATTTTTTTTTTTTTTATATATTTTAAAAAACATTTATCAAATTTCTTCCACTTAACAATTATTTGCCACTTTGTGTTGGTCTATCACATAAAATCCCAATAATAATAATAATAATAAATACATTTACGTGTTTGGTTGTAACATGACAAAATGTGGAAAATGTCAAGAGGTATGAATACATTTTCAAGGCATTGTATAATATTTAATATTTAGTGTGTGTATATTTTTCTTCTTTTTTCATTATTATATTATTGCTTTTATTATTGTTATTGTTATTATTATTATTATTTCAATGTTGAGTACTGCCTGCTCACAGCAGTTATAAATTTGGTATGCTCTGAATACATCACTAGTGAGTTGTCAATCAATACGTTCCGATTCCTTTGTGGTTTCCTTAATGCATACCACACACTCCCTGCTGGCATGCACGTAGACATATGTCATGTGCATTGCTAATTTTATGTGCTGCTGAAGTTACTGTTTGGTGAACAGAGACACTATCTTGGCAGGCATTGTTATTGAAAAATAATTTACCCTTCAAAAGCATTGTACAATTTTGTGTAACCTGATCAACTGTATTTAAAATAGTGCAACAGCCTCATTTTAACCACTTAACCCCCGGACCATATTGCTGGTCAAAGACCAGAGCACTTTTTGTGATTCGGCACTGCGTCGCTTTAACTGACAATTGCGCGGTCGTGCGATGTGGCTCCCAAACAAAATTGCCGTTCTTTTTTTTGGTGGTATCTGATCATCTCTGCGGTTTTTATTTTTTGCGCTATAAACAAAAATAGAGCGACTATTTTGAAAAAAAATGCAATATTTTTTACATTTTGCTATAATAAATATCCCCAAAAAATATATAAAAAAAATTTTTTTTCCTCAGTTTAGGCCGATACGTATTCTTCTACATATTTTTCGTAAAAAAAAAATCGCAATTAGCGTTTATTGATTGGTTTGCGCAAAATTTATAGCGTTTACAAAAAAGGGGGTCGTTTTATGGCATTTTTATTAATACCGAGACATTATGGCGGACACAACGGACAATTTTGACACATTTTTGGGACCATTGCGGCCGCTAAAGGGAGGACGTAGAGCTACGTACTCTCGCCCAGCAGTGCCACCGTCCCGCCGTATAACGACGGTGGGCGGTCGGCATCTGGTTAAATACATTTTGAACCTTTAGATTTCATACAGTAGTATTCTCACACATGTTGAGCAAAGTAACAACATCGTTTATTTTATACTGTACAAATCACTACTATCACTGTATATCTAAAATAATAAAAATAAAATAAATACAACACTTTAACATTCTATTCTGTTGTTATGGTCCTTTTCAACAATGGCAGACTACTAAAGTGACACATATCTATCACCAAAAATAACCCATAGATTTACACTACTTAATAGGCTTGTAATATATTTTTCATGAAATTCATTCCTTGTGTTTTCCTGGCACCTCGTAACAAGCTCCAGAACCTCTCCTTTTCGCTCTCATGTCTGTTTGAAACAAGCCGTGCACGTTAGCTGTGATCATGTGCACTGCACTATACTGCACTATACACACTACAAATCTCATAGTCCCTAGTCCCTAGTACATCTTGGGAGCAAGCAAGAAGGGTAGTTGCATTAACACATATGTAGCAGGGACTTCTCCAGACTGATCTAATCTATGATGGGAGAACTGTCTGCTGCAGCAGTGTGGGCTTTTTCACCCCCCTTCTCTCTTCACACAGACACTCAGAACTGCTTGTTTGTAAACTCCCTATTGGAAGTTGTCTGTAAACTCCCTATTGGAAGAGCCTTAGCCAATCATCAGGTATCAGCAAAGTACTGTGGGGGAGGAGATAAAAAGCCAGAGAAACTAGGCCAGAGCCTTTTTTTTGCTTGCACCCCATCATGAGAGCGTCTCCTGCACTCTATGTGTGTGTGGAATCGTGGCCTACCAAGGGGCACACAGCCTGCAGCTTTAGCCCAGAGGAACAGATTGTTCATGCAGCTCCAGCCCAGAGGAACAGATTGTTCATGCACCTCAACTCCAGAGGAACAGACCGTTCATGCTAAAGAAGGACACCTTGCAACTGCTCAAGGACTGAATGCCACTGCAACACACCTGCATCTAAGATCAATCGATCGCTCAGGGGAGGACCGCTGACTGTGTACAGGATTTGGTGAGGGGGCTTTGCCCAGGAACCTTTAATGCTTTTCATAGAATACCACATCCAAATATTGTCCACAGAGCTCCTACATTGCCGGCGAAAATAATAAAACGCAAAGCTTTGCCTCCAGGACATTACTGCGGTTGCTCTTAAAGGGGACACATCACAGGGAATTGAGATTATTACACTGGGTGTGTACTAGAGGTATCGTAGACACGCCTGGGGTTCCCGTTTAGCCACAGCATCCAACAAACACCACAAGTTGTTGGGGAGTCAGTTTAATCTGTGCATATTGTTACTTATTGCTTTCATTGGTTGCATAGTGTTCCTGATTGTTTTAGCCAAGTCCTGGGTACTTATACAGGTCTTGGCTGACAAATGTTAATCTGAACTTTTATTTTCTTTAAGTAAACTACAAATTGAACTGTGTTGTGTATTCCTGTGGAGTTATTCCATTGGTAACATTGCTAGGTGATAGAGGGGCTGGGACAGTTCAATGGGGTTGAAAGGCAGAGTAACGGACTGAACAAACAAAAGAAGCTCCTTCGGGGGTTTGCTACACATACAATGGGACTATGGACACCAACCATAGCCACTCCAGAAGTAGGATCCCAGCAGCAAAGAAAAGGAATTTGGAGATTTGGAGGCTGGGAATACTGGAAGGTACTTTCGATGGCTATTCCACCTCAGTTACACTGCGGTCCCAGCTAAAGACACTGCACAATGATTAGTCTCTTATCTGCTCAGTTCACACCACCAAGCTGCAGTTGTATGTAGGTGGTGTGCACTTAAAAAAGTACTGCATGCATTCTGCATTTCTGTATTCAAAGACTATTACTGGAGTGCTGCACTGACAGGAAGGAAGAGGTACAGGGGGGGGGGGGGAGAAGAACTCTGCCTCCTCCTGGGTCTCACTCTGCTCCTGACTCTCTCCTCGACACTACTACTGTTGGCTGTCAGGGCCTGGACTAGAACCTGGGACCTCTGCTGTATCTGGCAATGACTCTTCTCGCTGAGCTTGCTGCAATGCTAGACAGTACCCTGTCTGATCTAGTGAACAACCCTAATTTGTGCCTTGACTCCTGCTGAACCTTGAACTCTTTGTTCCTCTCATGAACATCCTGATTTAAGCCATGTCTCAGCACTTCCTGTTTGACAGATTATTGTGCTCGCTTAAGCTAGTGTCTCGCTCTTTCTTCCCTGCTGCCGTCCATATTTTGCTACCACTCGTTATCGATCCTTGGCTTGTTCCTCGACCATGCTTCTGCCTGATCCCAACCTGCAACTACTCTTTACTGACCTATAGCTTGTTTACTGACCTCCGCCAGGGTGACTGCCTGTGTACCTATCCTGCTGGTCCTGAAAGTCCTGCTACTGCTATGGCAACTGGTCTTCGAGCCTGGCCCCCGATCGTGACATTGGCTATGTTCTTTGTCCCCCTTCTTCTTCCTGCTAGTGCAGTTCTCCTGTACGTCTGTGAACATTGCTGCCAGCTTGTAATGCAATAACACTGCACTGGCAGGAAGGATGAGCAGGAGAGAGAGCACAGCCCACACCTCCACCCAACTCTCTCCTCCTCTCATTGCCACATCCAGTGCTGGAATAACAGGAGTAGTGATTCTGCCGTCACTGCTCCCGGCAGCCTTATAGCAAAAATTACTCACCATAAGGACTCCTCATCGATACAATAAACACTGTGCTTGGGGCAGCTTCCCCTCCTTCCTACTCCTTGTCCCAGCCGTGCTTATTGCCAGTAATAAAGCAACTTCAGGTATCCCTGCCTATTATAGTTACCAACATGCACCATGTAGTAGAAATGGAGAAATAAATGCTCAAGTTATATGTATGCATATTAAGTGAGATCCAACCTGTGGAAGGGGTCCTTCGGTTCATCTTTTGTATAAGAAGAAAGAGACGCCGCTCAAGACAGGAGCTCCCCAGTGGTAGTTACGATCCAAAAACCCAGTGGGTGCGGGCAATGCACAAGGCAATAACAAAGAAAAGAAGGAGATGGACAGCCGCACTCCAACACGATACCAAAAATGTAAAAAATGGTGCCTTTAATACCAGTAAAAAAAATCTTTTGTATACTGCTCTAAACATTGCATATTGTTCTTCAGTCTGAATAAACCATTGCATTTTTACCAATGCTAAAATGAATACAGGCTGTATACAAAAACTGTACCTAAAATATTTAGAATTACAGTGTAGGCTTTAAATTGCTCCAGTTTAACCACTTCCCGACCGCCCACCGCAGGTATACGTCGGCACTTTAGAGATGGATATCTCGGTAACGGCAGCAGCTGCTGCCACAACCGAGATATCCATCTCTTCTGTGGGCGGTCGGGTAAACGATAATGGCGGTCTCCGCGGCGGAATCGCCGCGAGATCGCCGTTATCAGTGGAGGGCGAGCGTCCCCCCCCTCCCGCTGCGCTCCCGCGCTCTCCGCCGCTTACCGGAGCCATCGGTAGCGGCGGAGGCGATCGGGTGCGCTCGTCTGGTCAGCAGGGATGCGAGTGAGGGAAAAAATTTCCCTCGTCCATCCCCGTAGCTCTGCTGGGCGGAAGTGACGTCAAACGTCAGTTCCAAACAGCGTCTTAAAGAGACATTTTTTTTAAATGTCATTTGAAAAATGACATTTAAATTTTTTTTTTTTTTTTTGCATTTTAGCCTAAATATGAGATCTGAGGTCTTTTTGACCCCAGATCTCATATTTAAGAGGACCTGTCATGCTTTTTTCTATTACAAGGGATGTTTACATTCCTTGTAATAGGAATAAAAGTGATAATTTCTTTTTTTTTTAATTTTAGTGTTAAAAATTGGTAAAATTAATACAAATAAATACGAAAACAAAAAAAAATTTTTTTTAAATCGCCCCTTTACGACGAGCTCGCGCGCAGAAGCGAACGCATACGCGAGTAGCGCCCGCATATGAAAACGGTGTTCAAACCACACAAGTGAGGTATCGCCGCGATCGTTAGAGCGAGAGCAATAATTCTAGCCCTAGACCTCCTCTGTATCTCAAAAAATGCAACCTGTAGAATTTTTTAAACATCGCCTATCGAGATTTTTAAGGGTAAAAGTTTGACGCCATGCCACGAGCGGGCGCAATTTTTAAGCGTGACATGTTGGGTATCATTTTACTCGGCGTAACATTATCTTTCACAATATGTAAAAAAATTGGGCCAAATTTATTGTTGTCTTATTTTTTAATTTAAAAAAGTGAATTTTTTCCAAAAAAAGTGCGCTTGTAAGACCGCTGCGCAAATATGGTGTAACAAAAAGTATTGCAATGACTGCCATTTTATTCTCTAGAGTGTTAGAAAAAAATATATATAATGTTTGGGGGTTTTAAGTAATTTTATAGCAAAAAAAAATGTTTTAGTCTCGTAAACACTGAATCTGAAAAACAGGCCCGGGGCTAAAGTGGTTAAACTTGTGTAAAGCCTTGTCTTTCTCCAGATGTAAGCAGCTCCGCCACAAAAACAAGTTCACTGCTATTCTTGGAAAATCTATAATCATAATATAAACACTGTAAGAACATTAAGACCATTATCTATGTATGAGGTGTTAATTAAAGCAGCAGTGAATATGATTAGTCTTTTCTCATATTTATTACACTAATGTGAGAACTCAATTATAAGGGGCAGATGTATGTATGCATTGTTAAAGCTGAACTCCAGGAGATGAAAAAGGTTTCCATCCCCTTATGTATTCATTAAATAATTACATATATACACAGAACTTACGTGAAAGAGTGGATTATATCCTGATACCAGCCTTCTTAATGCACTAAAAAGCGTCTCTCAGCCTGAGACGGGAAGCGTCAGTACTAGCTGTCAAGTCAGAGCTCTTAATTCTTTGCACCAAGAAGTTCCATCAGTCAATGAATTGAATATGTTTACAGGAGCAGAAAACAGAATGATGACTTCATCAATGTGCTGTTTGTCTTTTGCCCAATCACAGGCTGAGATGGGCAGGGATGTTGACCCTAGCAATTCATTTCCTACCTGTCAGCAAATACCCATCTAAGTTCTAACAGATTCATAATCAGTATGTTGTTAATATTGTCTTCCCATCTTAATCACTGTCACCCCCTTTCAACTTGGCCTCTCCAGTAAGTCTTTTGTTGGCCTAGTGCAAAATAAACTGGTACTTTTGCATTTGAATTGTCACAAACAGGTCGACCTGTGGAACACCCCACCTGCGTACAATCATCTGAAAGATGTCCGAGTTCAGGCTCCATTAGTTCTCATAATTATCAAACTCTCTTCCTGCTCAAGAAATCCGCTACCTGATTCAAAATTCCCTTTTAGATGTATGGATGGCAAGATTGACAAATTTTCTTCTGCCAATAACGGGATCTGGAGAGCCAAAGCCAGGAAACCCCTGCTTCTCGTGCCTCCTTGCTTTGAGATGTAAGCTACTGCCATAACATTGTCAGATAAAAATGGAATATGATGGCTTCTAAACATCTCCTGGAATGACAAAAGCCCTAGTATAATGGCTCTCAGCCCCCTCTAATTGGAGCATCTCTTGGTCTAACCAAGACCCTTGGGCAATCTGACCCTCAAGATGCAGTCCCAAATCCCCAAAAGCTTGCATCCATAGTTAACCTCCTTGCAACTGGGAATGTCCAGAATAAGCCTTGCCTTAAATTTGTCTGATTCCTCCACCACCATAACTTCCTCCTGACCCGAGAGGTGGAGGTGGGCCCATTGAACAGCTGGATTTGAGGCTGTAAAGAGGCCAAATGTTTATATGGCTGACTGAACCATAATTAGAATTGGTTTGACTCCTTGTGACACATCCCCTGCCAAAAAATTCGACCTTGTGGATCCACTGACCTCTGCCCAGTCTGATGGTCCTGTGCTGGATGTCCAGATTGTCTTTGAGGGTCTGGGGGCCCCTCCTCAGATGGGGGGGTTATGTCAGGATCACTTAA
Source organism: Rana kukunoris (assembly GCA_029574335.1). NCBI lineage: Eukaryota > Metazoa > Chordata > Amphibia > Anura > Ranidae > Rana > Rana kukunoris. Next base: position 263,444,007 of record CM056053.1, read on the forward strand.
GACCTCCTGCTCCTCATTCCAGCATCTGGGTTTTGGCTATTGCATCCTCCCTGTCTGTGTCCACCTGCAGGGTAATAGCGATTGATACCTGCTGTTCCCAATCAAGTTCCCTGTCTGTCTGCCGTGCTTCACTAGTTTGGATTTCCCTGTGTTTGACCTGGATCGGATATTGGACTATTTCCTGAACTCAGCCTGCCTTTTACCTAAACTGTGCTAGAACCACACTATCTGTCTGCTCACTGCAAATAGTCTGTTGGTTTTCCCTGTTCGCATCTACCCTGGTGTGGTGGCCAGGAACTATAGTATGATGTATAAGTCCTGGGGGCAACTAAGTACCAGTAGGCCTGCTTGCCTTAAGGGAAAGGGGGCTGCTATAGGTAAAGAACACAGTAGCTAGCTATAGTGTCTGACCATTTACGTTGGAGTAGACGTGACAATCACCTAATGGCATCTCAAATAAGCCAGCTAAGTATCTGATATATTTCCTATGCTTTCTAAATGTACTATGGCTTACAATACAAGAACACAACATTAAACCTAGCACAATTCTGCATCATTATTTGTATGTCTTGTTTACACAAATCAAATCCCATCCTTGTTGCCATTTGTTGTATCACAGTCACGTGATAGTTTAAATTCTTTTTGGGTTTTCATTCAATATGTGCAAAGAGAAATCACATAAATACTTAAAAGTATAACATTTATCAAATCTAATGACATATACCTAAAAGGATAAAGAAAATATGACAAGAATACTTAGTTAAAGATGCTGTTTCCACCATGGGTTCCCCCATTATGATATGACATGGCGCCGTGGATAAGGACCAGACACTTGTCTCATGGCAGTTCTGGGTGAGACAAATTTTTTTCTGTTTGGGCTGTGGTATTTAGAATTATGTATAGACTAGACCATCCCAAACCAATTCCCTTTGCAATATGAACCATCAAGGACTTGATAATCAGTTAACAATAACATACCTTTGGTATAAGGTAAATTAATGCTTATGTCCTTATATGACCTCCTTAACCAAGATTTAAAGGCTTTTTTTTTTAACAAAAAAAAAACAATTCCAGAAAGGGTTTTTTCAACCATAAGCATATGCATAAACAGAATAGCCCTACAGGGTTTCCACACAGCTGTAAAGTCCAGGCAATTACAAGACACCACTCCATCCCTCCACCGATCACATCAAACATGGTATAGGTACAGTACACATTCCCCCCTATGGACACGGCAAAAGTCTAGACAACACAAGCTCTTTAGGGTTTAGCCCAGGCGTATCCAACCAGCGTGCCCACAGGTGTTCAAAGCTGCCCAGGTGTGAGATTGTGAAGCAGATCCCATTGTTCACTCTTTGTGTATAATTGCCATTCTGAGTTTTATTGTTCACTCTGTGTATAATTGCCATTCTGAGTTTTGACCACAAGAGGCCATGTTTCTACACACTGCTGACAGACTGTAAGTTTTTGTTTGCTTTTGAAGAGGAGGTGGAGCTGAGAAGGAGAAGGAGAATCAGGAAGTAGATGGAGCAGACATGTTTTGTGGGACTGTATGAAAATTGAATCTGGTCGCATCCAGGGGGAACCGTACAACCTAGAGCTTCAGGAACGGCAGCTGAGTAATCACCGTCCAGTACCTCATGGTTGCTGAAAGGACTTTTTGTTAATCGGTTGGAAGACATCATCGACTACAGTTCAAGACCCGGGTCAGTAATATCGTGCACGCACCTCCTAGTGATGTTTGGCGCCTAAAGATTAGGCCTGTAGTTAGTTAGTCAGTCAGGGTCATTACAGTGTATCAGGCCAAAAGTGCTTCTACCATCAGTTTAAGGATCCTGCTTCTTAAAGAGACATTGCATATGGAGAGCAATCTTCCAAACTACAAACCTGTTTAGTGTCTTTACTAAGGAAGAAAAACTTACACACGTGTTATCATACCGGTTATGTAAAAGGAAGGGGGTAAATATTGCATAGAAGTGATACGTTTGTAAGCTGCTGTGTTGTACCCCAGATGACCCCGAAACTAAGCATATACACAATCGTTCGCGTTCTTATAAGGGTAATAAAAGGTAAGGAGGGACAGTCCTAGTTGTATCCTCCAATAGGCAAATTACGTCAAATTGCCTCGGTATCCACCCGGGGGCATCTTGCTGTGCAGCACAGGGGTTCTCAGCTACGGCTGGGTGTATGTAACCTTATTGCTGTGTTCATTTTGTGGTTTCGGTTTAAAACCTTGTTACTAGGGTTGTCCTGATACCGATACCGAGTATTTGCAGGAGTACTTGTACTCGCGCAAATGCTCCCGATGCTTCTGCTGATAATTTTTTTGTATTTATTAACATGTTCTGTGAAAATTCTTTGAGTTTTTTTACTACTGCGTGACAAGCAAATAAAACATTTTTATTCATTTTTTCTCATTTTTATTCTTTTATAATGTCTTGAGTTAGAGTTCTTAATAATTCTAAAGAAAATATCCTTAGTCTGTATTGTGGTTTGAAAACTGTCACATGACATTTAAAAAATGTAGCGGTATTCGGTATCGGCGAGTACATGAAAAAAAGTACTTGTACTCGGTCCTAAAAAAGTGGTATCGGGACAACCCTACTTGTTACAGTAAACGAAAAGAACTGTTTCACAAACGCTGGTGTCAAAGTTGTTTTCCTTGTTCGTGACTTTGCTGTATCTTGGAGAGCCCACCCCGGTACACGACTTACACAGGGATCCCCTGTGCTGGTAAATATATTTTTCAATAATAAGGGTATAAGTTATCCAGGAGGAGCTAGTGGATGGTGAGGTGGATTTCCAGCCCATTAATAGTAGTTTCTTAGCCTGAAACAGCACCCTAGAGAATGCCACCCTGATCAGTTCCTCAGGGATCACGTCCTTCAGAGCCCCCAGTATACAGCACATAGGGTCCGTGGTTACTTAGTTTGAAACACCATATTGAGTGTCCCCACCACCTCACTCCAGTACCAGTGTAGCTTCGGGCATCGCCACAAGAGGTGAATGAGATCCCCCATCATGCTGCTGACAGCGGCAGCACAATGGATCCCGCAACATGCCCATCCTATGTAATTTTACTGGGGTGTAGTGTACTCGGAGTATTATATACAGTTGGGAAACTTTTTGTGCGACATTCAATCAACAAGTGGTTATTGACTGCAGGGCCTCCTCCCATTGATTGGAGACTTTAAATTCATTAGTGAGCCACATTATTAATAAGGAAATATGTAATATGCAATTTCACCATCAAAAGATCTTAGATGTGGTCATGCACTTTCTGCCTATATGAAATCTCTTTACATTTAATAGCTGCAAAGAACAATCGTCATACTTGTTTGTAAAGTGCTTAATATTTATTTGTCTTGCAATACAATTTGAATTCCATTTCCTACCCCTTGTTAATAATATATAGACATTGGTGTTATATCTCACAGTCTTTCATGCTAAACATTTACATAATAACAGTCTACAATCTACATACTCGCCTATGGATGCAGAGTATGAGTTGAAAATATTCTGCTTACTATGACCCTGTACAATGTATTTTCTGACACGTTTACATAACTTTATCACTTCTAAGCCGCTAGTTATCATGTTATACTTAGAAACTTTCTAGTTGAAAATTATTCTTTATTAACAAAAAAGTGAAAATTAAGTGAAAAAACTGTAATATTATTGAAGTTATATGTTTTATATTTGTGGTTATTATTATACATGAGTTAAAATATAATATATATAAATATAGCCATAACCAGATTAGATTTTAGAGACATATAATTGGTAAAACTGTATAAATGGGCACATACAGTATATCATCATTAAGCTTGAATGTGATGTTTTGTATGCTTGTCTACCATATTTGGGTAACAGTTCCCTGAAAAATGTAGTTACCTGTTTACTAAAGTGGAATTCTGTCTATAAGGGCCAGATTCAGGAACAGTTAGGCTGGCGGATCCAGTGATCCGCCAGCCTAACTGTGACTTTGAGCCAGCGTTTCTGTTTTCTGTAACCAGAAAACAAGAAACGCCGGGTTGAAGCTCTGATGCGAGCAGCGTAACTGAGTTTCGCCATCGCATCGTTACTTCAACTTAAAAATGGCGCCGGGGGCGTTCCCGCCGATTTACGCTCAAAAAATATGTTAATGAGCGGAAATCGGCAATTCACGATCGAATTCCGGCGCGACGCAATGACGGTACGACGTTTCCGGACGGGATACGCGGCGCATAGATATACCTACATGGGGTTGGAGTGTCCTATGTTAGGTATAGGCGTCGTCATCGCGTCGGGAAAAAAAAAAATCACGTCGCTTGCGTAAAAAGTTCATGAATGGGAATCTGACGTCATTGACGTTCATTCACAGAATTTGGAGCATGCGCACGGGGATGTTTGGACACTCGACGCATGCGCAGTACGTTGGCGGCGGGATCGCCTTAGTTAGAATACTACACGCCCCGTACCCGCCCAATTTGAATTCCACCGGCTCATTTGCGATGCGCTGCCGCAACTTTAGGAGCAAGTGCTTCCTGAATAACAGCACTTGCTCCTAAAATTTCAGCAGCGTAACGCAAATGAGATGCGTTACTCCAGAGCAAAGATGCTCTGCTCTACCTGAATCTGGCCCTAAATGTCTACTTCCCTGGTAAAACAAAGTTATAGGATTGTTCATCTTGTATAGCTTCTTAAAATAGAAAGATCTTTGAGTGGAGTATGTCTAAAAAAAAGTAGCATTGCAGTATATCTAAGTAATGACTATTGCCGTGCACAGTGCTACAATGGAAAGGTCTGGCAACTTAGGAAGCTTATATTAGAGGAAGAGGGGTAGTCAGTCAGTGGAACAAACAGATAGTAAAATGTATTGTCAGTTATCTTAGAGGCAATCTGAAGCTATTGAAAATGTTTCTCTACCTGGCAATTCATTTGCTCCCCTAAAAATGGACAGCCAATGGTATTTTAGAAAGACCAACATGACTTTAAAGTGGATGTAAAGCCTCACATATACCCAGTGAAGTTAACACCCTCAGATGATACACAGAGATGAAACAAATTCTCCTACATACGTTTTACATGTACATCTGCTGTCTTTAGCTTTCTAGTCTCCTTAGAAAGTGTGCATCATGTTAGAAATGTTTTTTTTTCTGTTTTGGCAGTGGGAGGGGAGTCTGGGCATACATTGTGTTTGAGCTAAAAAGGGGAGTGGCGAGCGCAGTCTGAATGCACTGAACGTGAACAACGGTGAAAAAATTGAGTGATAAACCAATCCCAAGAAATAAAAAATATGGGCCAGATTCAGGTAGATCAGAGCATCTTTGCTCTGGAGTAACGCATCTCATTTACGTTACGCTGCAGAAATTTTAGGAGCAAGTGCTGTTATTCATGAAGCACTTGTTCCTAAAGTTGCGGCAGCGTATCGCAAATGAGCCGGCAGAATTCAAATTGGGCGGGTACGGGGTGCGTATTATTTAAAATAAGCGCGATCCCGCGGCGAACGTACTGCGCATGCGTCGAGTGTCAATGCATCCCAGTGCGCATGCTCCAAGTTCTGTCAGTGAACGTCAATGACGTCACGTCCCCATTCATGAATGTTTTACGCAAACGACGCGATTTGTTTTTTTTCCGACGCGATGACGACGGCTATACCTAACATAGGATATTCCACTAGGGGGCTGCTTTATCTATACGCTGCGTATCGCTTCCGGAAACATCGTAAAGTCACTGCGTCGCGCCCGAAAAAGATCGTGAATTGCCGATTTCCGCTCATTAACATATTTTTTGAGCGTAAATCCGCGGGAACGCCCCCGGCGCCATTTTTAAGTTGAAGTAACGATGCGATGGCGAAATTCAATTACGCCGATCGCATCGGAACTCCAACCCGGCGTTTCTTGTTTTCTGGTTACAGAAAACAAAAACGCCGGCTTAAAGTGACAGTTAGGCTGGCGGATCCATTGATCCGCCAGCCTAACTCTACCTGAATCTGGCCCTATGTATATAAAATTGATAACAATCAATCAAGTAACATAATTATAACACCTCCTAGTTAAAACCTCCAATCCAGATGAATTGTGTGAATAATTAAATTAAACTAAATGAACTGAATCAATGATGAAAGCTAAAAATCTGTGCCAGAATCTGTGAAGAAAATCCATAAATGCAAAATTAATATCCAATGGCTGTCATATGAGTGCTAGCAATCGCAACACAAACATGCTTCACAGATGGTTTTTCCTAGATGGTGGGCTCACAGAGCGCTTACCTCCCCCTTGTGTAACAAACGCCTGAAGTAGCTGCAGCCAAACTTGATGACTATTATGGCGTCCTGGTGGCTGTACTGCAAATCTTGAACTTCAACAAGATAGAGGCTCGCCGCGGGATGCCGAGATCAGCAGGAAGGAAACAAAAGGATACAAGCTTCCATCGTGAAGTACGTACAACAGGGGAATATATTGAAAGATAAAAAACTGCTTACAAGCAAAAGTTTAAAAACGCGAATGTCAAAATACTGGTCGGACGGGGATCCACGTCACTTCCGGTTACGTCTAGCTGTCCTTACGCGTTACATCACGGCACGTGACTTCATCAGAGGATTCTTTTTTTTTTTTTTTCAAATAGTGTTTATTGAAAAGGTTTTATAAAAGACAGAACAAGGTTATTACAGAAAAGTATTACATATAAACAGTACGTAAACTTAGTACAAAATATTGAGCCAAGGTAAGTATAACAGCCAGATAACCATTCGTAATCACAAAGGAGCGACTATGACAAGTTGGATATAACCTTGCTTAAGGAAGGACACGAGAATCGCAGAGGCTACTGTCAATAACACCTTGGGACCTTGGCAAGAGAACAGGTAATACGAGGAGAGTAAAAGAAAACAAAGCGTGAGGGAGAGGAAGAGAAGGGATGAAAGGAGATGAAAGAGTAAGGGTAAGGGTAAGGGGACAATGGGTGAGGGAGACAGGGGGTAATACAATCTGATTTCTCATGGAAGCCTTTGATGCCTGGCAGTATAAGGTACAAATAGTTATCAAAAACATAACAAATCCGAACAGGGAGTTGTCATATACAATACCGACCCAGGGAGGGACGGGAATCTCAAGGCCCACCCTTATACCATAGAGTCCAAATAGACCAATTAGAGTCAAATTTCCCTCTATTACCTCGTCTTTCCGCTAGCAAGGATTCATGAACATAGTTAGATTGAACAATTTTTAGGATATCTGAGACATTAGGGGCTTTGTCTTCCTTCCAATGTTGAGTTATCAAGGATCTAGCAGCCAGAAGAATGTGCGTCACCACCACTCTAAAATTAGGCGGGAAACTTTCAATCCCCAAATGTAATATCGCTAGACTAGGGCTGGGGCGCGTCAGCATACCAGTAATCCTAGAAATCTGTGAAAAGATCGAGTTCCAGAAGCTAGTGAGATGCTTGCAGGACCAGAATACATGGAGGAGATTTCCCATCATTCCACATCTTCTCCAGCAAAACGGAGAATTGTCAGAATTAAATTTTGAGAGTCTGTACGGAGTTAGGTACCACCGCAGAGCAATCTTCTGGGTCAGCTCCCAGTGATTAACACAACTCGAGGCTTTGTATAAGGACCTGAAGGCCTTGAGCCACTGATCTTCCGTAAAGGATTTCCCCAGGTCACTTTCCCATTTCCTGTAAGGGGGGGATTTGATAAAATGGAGCTTGTCTTGGAAAAAGTTATAAAAAAGAGCAATCCCTCTAAATGGGATGGGGGTGTCAGTGTAGAAATGCCATATTTCCTTAGGGAGGAATATTTGATGAGTTTTAATGGACCGTAGAAAGTGAGCGATACGGGTGTAAGTGAAGTGGTCGGAGGGTGGCAAGAGAAACTTAGATTGTAAAGATTTGAAGGGGAGGAGTACATTGTCGTGAAATAAGTCGGAAATACGTTGGATTCCCCTACTTTGCCAGCCGAGAAGAGGCAGGTCAGGGATGGTTTGAGTTAGGGTGGTTATAGGAACAGGTATTTCAACGAGGGAAGAGGGAAGAATTGCCCTATCATGTAGCTCCCTCCAGAGGCCCGTAGGGAGAGGGGAAGAGTGCGAGTCGGAAAGTGTTTCCATACGTCCGCAAGGAGAAAGGTTGGTGGTGGGACATAAGTCTTGCTCAATTACCTTCCATACAGCAGCGGAATTCGGGTCTAGCCAGGTTCTAAGTTGCACCAGTATGGAAGCACGGAAGTAGTCTCTAATATCGATTAGTCCCATGCCCCCTGCCAGTCTATGCTTAATTAGGTATATTTTAGAACATCTTGGTTTTTTCGCCCGCCAGATAAATTTGGAGAGGAGGGCAGTGAGAGTTTTAAAATGTTTTGAGGGGACAGGGACCGGGAGAGTTCTGAAAACATATAGGATCAGCGGTAGTAGCAACATCTTAAAGGCTGCCAGCCGCCCAGACCATGACAACTCAACATTGGCTAACCTGACAACTTCTTTGGAAATTTTTTCGATCAAAGGTGGGTAGTTAGCGGCCACCAGATGATTTGGGTCTGCTGCTATTTTTAATCCTAAATAAGTAATAGTGGAGGGGCCCCAGGCGTAGGGAAACGTCTTTTGGTGCTGTTTCTTTAGAGTGGAGGGGATCCCAAGGTCTAAAATTATAGATTTTGTAAAATTCACTTTATAATATGATAATAGACTAAATTCTGATAAAGTATCGTGGAAGTTACGGAGCGAGTTGGCAGGGGAGGTTAGAAAAAGAATTATATCGTCAGCGAAAAGGTTTATAGAATGTGTCGTGTCTTGAATATGGAAGCCCTCTATCCCTGGGTGGGACCTTATCCTCTCCGCCAGGGGCTCTATAAGCAGATTGAAAATTGAGGGAGACAGGGGGCAGCCCTGGTGAGTACCATTAGAGATCGTGAAGGTATCTGATAAAAGGCCAGAGGTGTACACTTGGGCACAAGGGGATGAATAGAGAGCTAGAATGGCCGAGAGGATAGGTCCCTCAAATCCAAACCTCTGAAGAGCCTGACGCATATAGCCCCAATGTATCCTGTCGAACGCCTTCTCTGCATCCAAAGAAAGGAGCAGAGAAGGCGTTCCGTGTTTCTTCGCGTGCTGAACTATCCCCAGTACCCGTCTTGTGGCATCTGATGCTTGTCTTCCAATAGTGAAGCCAGACTGATCAGGACCAACAAGGGACGGGAGGATGGGTAGCAGTCTATGGGCTACAATTTTTGCGTAAAGCTTAACATCGGAATTAAGCAAAGAAATCGGGCGGAAATTGGCCGGGGTGACAGGGTCCTTGCCCGGCTTGGGGATAGTAAACACATATGCTTTCAACATCTCTGAGGGAAATGTGGCAGAGGACATTGCATCTAGGAAAACTTGTTTAAGGTAGGAGTCAGAAGCTCGTGGAAGCTTTGATAATATTCATTAGGAAGGCCATCAGGCCCAGGGGATTTGCCTTTAGGAAGTCGCTTAATAAATCGCTCGATCTCCGGGCCCGTAATAGGGGCATTCAATGCGTCTAGCTGGGAGGTAGAGAGTGATGGGAGTTTAATTTTTGCGAAGAAGTCGCGGATAGATTGTTCTAACGGTTGAGGCGTGGCTGAGTCGTGCTTCAGGTTATATAAATTTGAATAGTATTGCGCAAATGAATCGGCAATCTCCTTGGGATTGACAATCTTGTGGTTATCCACTGGGTGGAGCAGGTACGGGATTCTGGATTTAATTCTCGCCGATTTAAGCCTGCGGGCTAGGAATTTGCCGGCTCGATTCCCGGAGGAATAGTGGGCTAACTTCAAATTTCGGAGGTATTTGTCATAGTTTTCTATGAGAAGCAATCTAAGATCGAAGCGACATTTAGCGAGTTCCTGGGCTAATAGGGTAGTAGGGGCCAATTTGTTTTGGGATTCTAGGGTCTTAATGTTATCAAGAAGACGAGTGAGTCTTTGTGTCCTCTGCCTCTTTTCCCTGGCGGAAATCTGCAAGATAATACCCCTAACAAAAGCCTTGTGGGCACACCAGAGAGTAGTAGGGTCTGATACAGAGCCCTGATTCTCAGAAAAAAACAAAGACAAAGCATTATGAATAGTAGTAGCATGTGCAGGCATTTGAAAGATCCTAGAGTTGGCCCTCCACACCGTCGGAGGATTAGCCGCATGACCTCCCATGATGGTTAGCGAAACAGGTGCGTGATCCGACCACGATATGGTATGTATGGCAGAGGAGGACACAGATTGCAGCAACATCTTATCTACAAAAATAAAGTCAATCCTCGAATAAGAATTGTGCCTGGAGGAGTGGAACGTGTAATCACGCTCAGCAGCATGGCAACATCTCCAGGCATCGAACAGTTCTTCGGAGTGTAGCAAATGTTGGAGTTGAGGTGGAGGACGACGAGTGGCAGTAGAAGAGTCCAGGGAGTGATCAACAGTCAGATTGTGGTCGCCACATATGATTAAGGAGCCTTGGCGGAGTGAAGCTGCCTTAGAATAGAGGCGGTTCAAGAAGCGTAGTTGATGGGAGTTGGGGGCGTAGAGGTTAACAATGGTAAAGAGTTTGTTATTTAGCTCCCCAATAAGGATAATGAATCTTCCCTCAGGATCTGGGTGAACCTGTACCACCTTGAGAGCGACAGAGTCTCTAATGGCAATCAGAACTCCTTTTCGTTTAGCATGAGCAGAGGCTGCAAACACGTGTGGAAAGGAATTATTTTGGAACTTAGGTGGGGCATCGGCCGAAAAATGTGTCTCTTGCAGACATAGAACATCTGCTCTTAAGGAAATAGCTTCCCTCCATACTGAGGCCCTTTTGGCCGGGTGGTTGAGGCCGTTTACATTAAATGAAACTATGTTGAGAGCCATACTTAAAACGGTAGAATATATATTGAATGTACCTTAACTGTTTGAAGTGAACTAGAAGCCACATCCGCTTCATGACAGACATCCAATCATCACGAGGCAGGCTGGTCAGTGAGATCCATATGTGAATCAGATCAGGGGAGAGGATGGGTAGAGGGTCGTACGAGGAAAAAGGAGGAGTCAATACACTGAAAAAAGAAGCAAAAGATGTAAAAACAAGGAGAAACCATAATGAGAAAGAAGTCTTCAAAAATAAGCAACCAGGGGCAGCTGTGCTGCCTAAAATTTTGGAGGGGAACTCAAACTAGGAGTGGTGGCTCCAGACCACTAGAACTTGTAGGATTGAAAGCCAACGGAATATCAGATAACTGCTCAGGACACATGTTTCTTGCCGGATTTCTTTCTCGTCACTGTCTGCCATTCCTGCTGTTGCCTCATTTTCACCGGGGATGAGGGCATAGATCCCGCACTTTGATGGTCAGGGAGAATATCCAGTGACCTGAGCAAGGTGAGACCCGCTTCCAGGTCCGAGATTACAGTGTCCTTCCCGTCATGGGTGACAGTAATTTTGACTGGGTAGCCCCACCGATATGGGATACCATGGTTACGGAGTGCCTTAGTTACTGGAAGTAGCGACTTACGTTTCTGCATGGTAAACTGTGAAAGGTCAGCAAACAGTTGAATGTGGGCATACTGTTCCGGGAGCTGTTGGGATTTCCTGAAGGAGGACACAAGTTGATCCTTCACTTGGAAAAAATGCACCCTCATCAGAACATCACGGGGCACGTTGTCAGGTAAATGTGACGGGTTGGGCAGCCTATGGATCCGATCGACTTGCAATTCAGAGTCCGGGGTGGAGGGGAGGAATTGCTGTAACAGGTCTCTAGCGTATTGCTGGAGCTGGGCCGGGAGGACAGACTCAGGCACCCCCCTAATCTTCACATTATTTCTCCTCGAACGGTCCTCCAAATCTGCCACCTTTGCCCTTAATCATTCAATCTCCTCTGCATGTTCAGAATGGGCGTCTATCAGGGAATTATGAGAGGCCGCAAACTCCCCCATTTTTTCTTCTACGTGGGACACCCGACCTCCCAGCTCACCAATATCTGATTTAAAGTTTTTCATGCACTGCAGCATGTCAGTGTGCATGGAGCTGCGGAGGGAGACCAGCATGTCCTTGAGGACAGTGTCTGATACAGCTGTGCCTGAGGTGGGAAATGAAGTGAAGGGATCCACCAGCTCCCTTGTGTCATTAAGCGTTTCCTGCTCCTGGCTTACCTGGGCTGCTGGGTCCTCCAGCCGAGGTCTGGATTTAGCTGGGCTGCGGGAGGCCGGTGTATGCAGATCCAGAGTCCCGCGGGGAGATCCGTTCAGGTTCCCAGGGCTGGACGTGGAGGAGCGCGATCCATACGAGGAGGCAGGCGAGGAAGCTGCAGCGCCGGCGCCATCTTGGCCCAGGCCGCGATTCCGCGGCGGATAGAAATCATCCAGTTTCCTCGGTTTCGCCGCCTCCTTTCGTTTACGGGTCATCCCTGTAGAGTCCCGGAGTTGTAGGGCACCTATTCAGGTCAGTAATCCGCGGCTATGTCGTCAAAGAACAGCTTAGTTCCCGTGGCTGGAGCGGAGCAGTGTATTCATGCAGCCATTCAGCTGCGCGGTAGCCACGCCCCCCATCAGAGGATTCTGATAGGCTAGATTGTGTTTCCTTATATGTGCTACTAAGCGGAAATAGAGAGGCGGCCATTTTGGAGACTAGTGTCTCCACATACCGCGGCGGACATTTTAATGGAGGGAAAGATTATATAGATACAGGGCCAAAACAACTAAGACTCAAATGTGTCTCGCATTACGGCGGCGACCATTTTATTGGAAGGGTAGACGAATAGAGTCCTCGGTCCGGTATCTAATATGAATCCACAATGTTAATGCTAGATTAACATGAACGATCAAGATATTATATATTAACAAGGAAAGGGGACTAATCTTAATTACACCAACCATATTTGTCAATGAATACAATATATGGAGGTGATTTATATAACTAGGGTTGTCCCGATACCGATACCAGTATCGGGACCAATACCGAGTATTTGCGGGAGTACTTATACTCCTGCAAATACCCCCGATACCTAAATAGAATACTTCCCCCCCCGCTGCCGCAAAGCCACCGCCGCATACGGCATACCGCCGCGTTAATCCCTGTGCAATACAGCGCGCATTACAAGCTTTCGTTTGTATACTTGTAATGCGTGCCTCGCCATGTATAGACACGCCCCTTCTCGGGATTGGACGGATCCGTCCAATCCCGAGAAGGGGCGTGTTTATACATGGAGAGGCATGCATTACAAGTATACAAAGAAAGCAGGTATGGGGGACAGGACATGGCTGCAATATGTGGGGGACAGGACATGGCTGCAATATGTGGGGGACAGGACATGGCTGCATATGTGGGGGACAGGACATGGCTGCAATATGTGGGGGACATGACATGGCTGCATATGTGGGGGACATACATGGCTGCATCTGCGGGGGACAGGACATGGCTGCAATATGTGGGGGACAGGACATGGCTGCAATATGTGGGGGACAGGACATGGCTGCATCTGTGGGGGACATGGCTGCAATATGTGGGGGACATGCATGGCTGCAATATGTGGGGGACAAGGCTGCATATGTGGGGGACATGCATGACTACATCTGTGGGGGGGACATGGCTGCAATATATGTGGGGGTACATGGCTGCAATATGAATGAATGAATGAATGACTTGTATAGCGCAACGCATGCGAACTGAATCGCCTCTGGGCGCTTTTTCCAGCCAGTGTCTGCTTGGCTGGTGCGGTCATTTTTACCCCGTAGGATCTTGACACGCTAGGGACACACAGTCATACACACATATATACATATTAACAGGGCCAATTTGGACGAGATCCAATTTACCTACCCGCATGTCTTGGAGTGTGGGAGGAAACCGGAGTACCCGGAGGAAACCCACGCAGACACAGGGAGAACATGCAAACTCCAGGCAGATGGTGTCGTGGTCGGGATTCGAACCAGCGACCCTTTTGCTGCCAGGCGAAAGTGCTACTCACTGCACCACTGTGCTGCCATGTGGGGGGACATGGCTGCAATATATGTGGGGGGACATGGCTGCATTTGGGGACACATTTTTAAAAAGTATTGGTATTCGGTATCGGCGAGTACATGAAAAAAAGTATCGGTACTTGTACTCGGTCCTAAAAAAAGTGGTATCGGGACAACCCTACATATAACCAAAGTGTGTCTGATTAAAATTATATAAAATAAAATTATAAGATGTTAGACTGGCATTTCATTCAAGAATATCATCAACATAGCATATATGATGTAATTTATATAGACCGAGTCGGAGTTGATGCACAACCCCATCCGACAATCTATGTGTAAACAATGTCTCAGATTTTGGGAATTTTTTATTGTGGACCTCTGCGAAATGTCTGCTTACATTATGTTTTGGGAAGCCCTTAGTTGTGTTTTTAACATGTTCCTTAATTCGAACCATCAAAGGTCTTTTAGTTCTTCCTACATATTGTAGGTTGCATGTACACTATAAAATGTATACCACTCCCTCCGTATGACAACTAATAAAGTTCTTAATAGGGTGGCATATTCCGGTGCTAGTTGCTGTGAACTCGGTTCTTTTCAATTGTGGACTTTTGGTATGTATACAAGCGTAACAATATTTACAAGGGTCAACCACATTCTTGACAAGAATATCTCTGATTGTTGGTGCTCTTTTATATATGAAACCCATTATCATATGTAACGGTCACCACTGTTTACGACCTTCCATCAACCCAAGACAGCTTATCTGACACACCGACAAACCAGCAGACATGATCCATATCAATTCCCCAGAAAATGAGACTCACAGCTCTATCCTCTGGTTTCAAAATGAATGAACAAACTCTTTAATGGTTAGCTCTCTTATATACAGTACAAGGCATGTTTCAGTAATCACAGGAAAAATCAAACTCTCCACCCCCAACTTCACACCATAGGGTGCTTCAATCACATTCTTTTAAATAATGACATCCAGTTGAGCTAATCATTAGTCCCCCCAGACGTCCCGTCACATTCCTTTACTAAACATAATTGACATGCTAATTCCCTAACCCTGAAAGGAGACATCTGACCTTTAGACTGCTAACTCACAACACATATCTATCATCAATAGACTTTTCACAGTGTTATCACACAATGGAAAGGTCTTAGGAGGAGACCTAAATTAACACCTCTACAGCCTTACACAATGGACAATGGAATATCTTAGGAGTCTATTGACCTGGTTTGGGTCAACATTAACCAACAACTTGTAATATCTCAAGATATCCTGCAATACATGAATTATTATTTATCAGCCACCCTATGCCCAAAAGGGGCACAGGGTGACCTTAAACCCAAGAGTCCTTGGTACTGCTGGCACAGGAGTATCCCCCATCCCTCAAAAGTCTCTGGGCATCACGGGTAATTCCATTACATCATATATAAAAGAGCACCAACAATCAGAGGTATTCTTGTCAAGAATGTGGTTGACCCTCTTCCACGGCCTGGTTACACTTTCTTTAATAAGAAAGGGTTTTTCCCTTGTAAATATTGTTACGCTTGTATACATACCAAAAGTCCGCAATTGAAAATAACCAAGTTCACAGCAACTAGCACCGGAATATGCCACCCAATTAAAAACTTTATTAGTTGTCATACGGAGGGAGTGGTATACATTTTACAGTGTACATGCAACCTACAATATGTAGGAAGAACTAAAAGACCTTTGATGGTTCGAATTAAGGAACATGTTAAAAACATAATTACTGTAAGGGCTTCCCAAAACATAATGTAAGCAGACATTTCGCAGAGGTCCACAATAAAGACCCGAGGCATCTACATTTTTGGGGTATTGATAAATTCAATAAACCATGGAGGGGTGCCCATCTGGTTAGAACTATCAGCCAGAAAAAATCTCAATGGATTCATTCTCTTCATACACTTCTACCTGATGGCCTGAATGTTGAATTCGACATTAACTGTTATTTAAGTAATTTTTAATTCCAATTTTATGTAAGTTTTGAGCATTGTGCAATATTCCAGTGTGATACTGTGTGTGTGTATATATATATATATATATATATATATATATATATATATATACAGGAATATCCCAAAATCTGAGACATTGTTCACACATAGATTGTCGGATGGGATTGTGCATCAACTCCGACTCGGTCTATATAAATTACATCATGTATGCTATGTTGATGATAGACTGGCATTTCATTTAGGAATAACATCTTATTATTTAATTCTCTATAGTTTTAATCAGACACACTTTGGTTATATAAATCACCTCCATATATTGTATTCATTGACAATTATGGGTGGTGTAATTAAGGCTAGTCCTCTTTCCCTGTTAATATATAATGTAGCGCCCCCTTACTTTCAGAAAGGGAGTTATGCTAAAGTTAGTAGAGTGAGAGACTTACTTGCTCTCATTTAGATTGATTTGATTAGGTTCGGTGGCTGTCAGCCCTGAATTGTCCTGTGGGTCATCCTGCGCTCCAAAGATGTGGTCCCATCTCTGGGCGGCAGGTGGCGCCAGAGGGGTTCAGGCAGAACCACTTTTCCCCAGCAGCCAATTGGAGGAGCGTTTTCCTCGTGGGGCATGCTGGGGGAGGGTATATCTGTGACAGATGCCATTTTTGGGGTTCTTCGCGGGTTCCTGGTTCCAGGTGCGGCACCCACCTTTAGGGTGTGTGCACATCACGGGCCCCACCACTATGGCCTACCTGGCCAGGGCCTGTGCCACGCAGAGTTCCTGACTCTGCACCCTCATGGCTCAGAAACACTGAAGTGACTGGGGAACCTTAGTGACTTACTGGGGTTCCACATCTCAAGAGAACGGGATTAAGAGGATATGCTCTATTGCTCTTAAGTACCGGACCTGTGGCAGAGGCCCCTACTAATCTTCTAGAGCCAAGTCGGTGGCAGCGACTTGTTCCTTCTCAGCTTTCTCGTGACACTCTGGCTGCCAGGTCTGTGTGAGAGGCCTGTCCGGGTGCACTGTACCCACTCCGCCTGGAGTGGCGACGTGGTTGACTTAACTACAGAAGGCAGTACTGCTTTCTCTACCCAAGCCTGACTCTGCGAAGTTACTCTACTTTCATCAACCTTTACCTATCTACCTCAAGTTGATGTTTTGGTCGTGTTGGACCAGGAAAATAAAGCATTCAGAAAACTTCAGCTACAGGTTGGACATTTGTTACTGCTTTGCTCATTACATCTACCCCTAGACACCACACAGAGGTAACTTAATTTGCCAATCCCAATCTAACCCGCGGCTCCTGAATGGGGTAGCGCTACAATAATATCTTGATCGTTCATGTTAATCTAGCATTAACAATATGGATTCATATAAGATACCAGACTGAGGACTCTATTCGTCTACCCTTCCAATAAAATGGCCGCCACCGTAATGGGAGACACATTTGAGTCTTAGTTGTCTTTCCCTCCAATAAAATGGCCGCCGCTGTATGTGGAGACACTAGTCCCCAAAATGACCGACCTCTCTATTTCCGCTTAGTAGCACATATAAGGAAACACAATCTAGCCTATCAGAATCCTCTGATGAAGTCACGTGCCATGATGTAACATGTAAGGACAGCTAGACGTAACCAGAAGTGACGTGGAACCCCGCCCGACCGGTATTTTGACATTCGCGTTTTTAAACTTTTGCTTGTAAGCAGTTTTTTATCTTTCAATAAATCCCCCTGTTTTACGTACTTCACGATGGAAGCTTGTATCCTTTTGTTTCCTTACTGCTGATCTCGGCATCCCGCGGCGAGCCTCCATCTTGTTGAAGTTCAAGATTTGCAGTACAGCCACCAGGATGCCATAATATTCATCAAGTTTGGTTGCAGCTACTTCAGGCGTTTGTTACACCCCTTGGAGGTAAGCGCTCTGTGAGCCCACCATTTAGGAAGACCCATCTGTGAAACATGTTTGTGTTGCGATTGCTAGCACTCATATGACAGCCATTGGACATTCATTTTGCATTTATGGATTTTCTTCACAGATTCTGGCACAGATTTTTAGCTTTCATCATTGATTCAGTTCATTTAATTTAATTTAATTGTTCACACAATTCATCTGGATTGGAGGTTTTAACACTGTGGTGTTATAATTATGTTACTTGATTGATTGTTATCAATTTTATATACATATTTTTTATTTAATTTTAATTTTTCTTGGGATTGGTTTATCACTTAATTTTTTTACCGTTGTTCACGTTCAGTGCATTCAGACTGCGCTTGTCACTCCCCTTTTTATTTCAATTTATTGTTAATGTTTGTTACACATACAGATTTGAGCAGCATTTTGATTTGATTGCACATTTTCCCTTTTGCTCACTATATTCACTATTGGCTAGCGCTAAAGAAACCTTTTTAATTGTGTGTGAGCTGATTTGTGCATACACCTCTTCCACATGCGTAGGCAGAGGAATACAGAAACTTGCAGAACTGTGCTGTGAATAGACAAGCTCTCTGCTTATCTAAGTTACCTCCCGACACAAATTTCCAGCTGCATTTATCTCCTGTGTCAGAGAACTTGTCAGATAGTTATGCTAATAACAGAGGAAGAAAGCATCAGAAAGATACAAGACTTGGGGCTTCTTTAAGGAGAGATAAGTAGACACTAGAGATATACAGTATCTCACAAAAATGAGTACACCCCTTACATTTTTGAAAATATTTGATTATATCTTTTCATGTGACAACACTGAAGAAATGACACTTTGCTACAATGTAAAGGAGTGAGTGTACGGCTTGTACAACAGTGTAAATGTGTTGTCCCCTCAAAATAACTCAACACACAACCATTAATGTCTAAACCGCTGGCAACAAAAGAGAGTACATCTCTAAGTGAAAATTTCCAAATTGGGCCCAAAGTATTATTGTTGCCAGCGGTTTAGACATTACTGGTTGTGTGTTGAGTTATTTTGAGGGGACAGCAAATTTACACTGTTATAAAAGCTGTACACTCACTACTTTACAATGTAGCAAAGTGTAATTTCTTCAGTGAAAATTAAAAGATATAATAAAATATTTACAAAAATGTAAAGGGTGTACTTACATTTGTGAGATACTGTATGTGTCCAGGTCAGATTTCAGGAATGGGGTTTACATCCACTAAGGCCCCATACACACGATCGGACATATCCGATGAAAACGGTCCGCGGACCATTTCCATCGGATATGTCCGATTGGGAGTTTGATCCGATGGCGTGTACACACCATCGGATCAAATTCCCCGCCGCCGGACGGCGCGGTGACGCGGCGGTGACGTTGACGCCGCCGCGTCACCGCCACGTCACCGCACCAGGAAGTAAAACACTTCCGCGCATGCGCCGAATCCATTCGGCGGCGGCGGTGGGGGACGACATGTCTGCTGGTAAGTGTACTAACCAGCAGACATGTCGGGCGGACAGATTCCACCGGATGGATTTCAAAGCATGCTTTGAAATCTGTCGGGTGGAGAAATCTGTCCGCTAGCCCATACACACGAGCGGAGATGTCTGCTGAAACGGTCCATCGGACCGTTTTCAGCGGACATATCCCCTCGTGTGTACGAGGCCTTAGTTAGGTTGTGTGCATGTCAGTACATACTGTATCTTTAAATAGCTTTTTCACATGGGTTAAGGTTAAAAGTGAATATATTAATCATGTGCAGGGAAATTTAAATCACAAAATGTGAACGTTCTCCCAAGAGCCAACTTATTTTTCTATAAAAGTTAAGAATATATATTTTGCCTTCATGTCAAAATATTGGGCTGTTACAAGCTATTTTTTTTACCATCCAAAAGGTTCCTATATGAGGTGCAACCAGGGCCATCTTAAAAGCATCATGGGCCCCTGGGCAAAGTAATGCTATGGGGCCCCTACAAGCCCCAATTTACGCACCTACTCTACAGCGTGTCACTTGTGTCACTTGTGTCTTGCCATTGTCACCTGTCACCAGATTCAGCGTGTCACTTGCCACCCGTCCCCTGCCACCAGATTCAGCGTGTCACTTGCCATCGTCACCTGTCGCCAGATTCAGCGTGTCACTTGCCACCTGTCCCCTGCCACCAGATTCAGCGTGTCACTTGCCACCTGTCCCCTGCCACCAGATTCAGCGTGTCACTTGCCACCCGTCCCCTGCCACCAGATTCAGCGTGTCACTTTCCACCCGCCCCCTGCCACCAGATTCAGCGTGTCACTTTCCAGAGGAGGGGGGTGTGAGAGGCAGAGGAGGGGGTGTGAGAGGCAGAGGAGGGGGGCGTGAGAGGCAAAGGAGGGGGGTCTGAGAGGCAGAGAAGGGGGTCTGAAAAAGGGGGGTGTGAGAGACAGAGGAGGGGGGTGTGAGAGGCAGAGGAGGGGGGTGTGAGAGGCAGAGGAGGGGGGTGTGAGAGGCAGAGGAGGGGGGTCTGAAAAGGGGGGTGTGAGAGACAGAGGAGGGGGGTGTGAGAGACAGAGGAGGGGAGTGTGAGAGGCAGAGGAGGGGGGTGTGAGAGGCAGAGGAGGGGGTCTAAGACAGACCACATAGCGCTGTCCCTTCCTGCAGTCCCTCCTCTGCTCACCCTGAGCAAGTATGTACAGCAGCCAGGTACCTGATGGCCAGCAGTGTGGCAGCGCCGAGTCTCCCTCTAGATCCGACCGAAGGGTGTGCTCGCTGTTCTGCTCCTTCCAGTGACTCCTAGCCTCCGTCTCCCACAAGTTATTTTCTTCCGGGCTCCAGTCCCAGTCAGCCTGGCGCACGGTTCCTGGAGCAGAGAGGAGGACCGTGGAGGAGTCCAAGTTCTGGGAGCATGGGGGGGGCGGGTAGCAGCCCTCGCTCCTATTCATCTCTTCGGTGGTCAGGGAGGGGGCGGATCTGTTCTCCCTCCTCGCCGGCCACTGTCCCGATGTCTGCATATCAGCGCAGAGATTACAGGAAACACGAGCTGAGAGTCAAAGCCGCGCGGGAGGGAGGGAGTCAGGCGCTGCTTGAAATGTCTGGCCCTGATTGGGCCCCATGCGACTGTGGGGCCCCCGGGCTGTGCCCAGGTGTGTCCGCTCAGTAAGACGGCCCTGCTAGGTGCTACACATGTGATGTCATCAGTGTCATTACGTGTATGCTTTTTTCCACTCCTTGGGTCAATTGGATTGGGAGCTAGTTGGCTCAAAATCAGGGGCGACAGCTGCCACCCAAATGGGGATGCCGCTCCCTTCTCTACGATGACTGCATGATGCTGGGAGGAACCTGCAGACCCCCTCCTCGTCACAGCTTCTTTAGTTTCACACTTCACTGCACATGGACCATGCCATCATGTAAACATATTAGATAATCTTTGGACACACACAGGTTGAACCAATCCCCTTTTGGGTGGATAATTTTCCTAACACATGCTTCACCTTGGTTTCACTAATTTGGTTTTGGGTCATGGTTATAATTTCAGTCACACGTTCCATCCTTCCACATTTCCGCTAACATTTTCACATATTTCTAGGTATGGGTTCTTAACTATCTTCAGCATTACTCTATATTTAATTTACATTCTTCAATAGAGACCCTGAATCCCATACACATTATCTCTTGTTGCTATCCCATCCAATCTGGAGACCTCTACCCTCTGGGGATGCCTTGTGGGTGGCTGCCTCGTCTGTAGGTTTGTTACCTTAGCTCCCGGGACAGATATCACCCTTGATGGCCCTTGTCTTACTATACAGCATAACTGTAAACTGTAACTCCATGTCAGTAATTAGAACCTGATATTTGTTCAGTTATTCAATTTCCTTGTCATTGGATACATGAGTTTTAGTCAAAGTAAATTGGTGTCCTGTATAATTTTTTTCAGATATGTGGATGCATCAGCTCCTGAAGAAGTGGCTCTTTCCATGAAATGTGTAGGGCACTGTAGGATGCATCCATTCTCTTATATCCAATTATTGCATGCACCCTAAATATATGAATTGGTTTCTAATTATCCATGTATGTGTATATGAAATGGCTTTATATTCGCAATGTTTGTCAAATGCTATATGAATTTTTAAAGACAATAAATATGTTGTATTTTATAATTAATAGCTGTCAATTGCCTCACTTAAAGTCCCAAATGTATTTTTGATTAACTGATTTAGGGATGGAGGCACTTGGTAATATGTGCCTCATTTAAATTCTCACCAAACCACTCTCCCCTTTACTCCTGTTGAAATCTATAGGAGGGCATTTAAAATTTTTGACTGTAGTTGACTTACTGGATCTAAAATGCCCTCCAATAGACTTCAATGGGAGGGAAGGGGAGAGGGGTTTGGTGGGACTTTAAATGAGGAATTTAGATCATGTACAGATGTAAAACAGGGAAGTTTTGCAGTAAGAAAAAGTTTTTCTATGAACAGTTTCCTGCAACAGTTTCCAATTCACTGAAATTTTGGCAGCTCTGTGTCCCCTCTTGTTTTATAGTGATGGCCCCTAGTAAGCCTGCTGGCCATATTTAAAAAATAAATCTGCATCTAAATTCACTAAATTCTGAACTCATAGAAGCGCAAACCTTATCCCTAGTCATATGAGCGATGCCCCTTTGAAATTTTCATGTTACGGCCAAAAACATTTATTTTATTGGGATTTTATGTAATAGACCAACACAAAATGGTACATAATTTTGCAGTGGAAGGAAAGTGATAAATGGTTTTGACATTTTTTTTTACAAATAAATATGTGAAAATTGTGGTATGCATTTGTATTCAGCCCCCCCTGAGTCAATACTTTGTAGAACCACCTTTAGCTGCAATACAGCTGCAAGTCTTTTTGGGGATGTCTCGACCAGCTTTGCACATCCAGAGAGTGACATTTTTGCTCATTCTTCTTTGCAAAATAGCTCAAGCTCTGTCAGATTGGACGGAGAGCGTCTGTGAACAGCAATTTCAAGTCTCGCCACAGATTCTCAATTGAATTTAGGTTTGGAATTTGACTGGGCGATTCAAACACATGAATATGCTTTGATCTAAACCATTCCATTGTAGATATAGGTGATATGTTCCGCGCCAATTAATTAATATAAAATTAAGATATAATATGCTGCTACTTAATAAACAAAAAATTGTTGAACTGTGATAAGGAAGAAAAAGTGCGCTATTCAGTATGAGTAACACCCCCAGTGTTCTCATATAATTAAATTACAAATGAATTAATTAGAAAATTAGTAAAAATACAATGTAAATGTCCATAGGTGCAAAACCAAAATCGAACAATATTGTACAGTTGGTACAATGGATAATAGTCCCAATATGTGCAAAAAGTTGCTGAGAATCTTGTGAAATTCTTCCAAATTCTTAATTACGTGTAGATAAAAGCCTTCACCACACTTTGACTGATACACCCAATAGTGCTCAAATGGTAAATGTGCTTACCAGAACGCACTGACTTCTCTAATTAAAAAGAAAGTCAGATACAGCGTCAGCAGTAATGTGACTGCAAACACATCGGTAGTCAGGATCTATAGTAGCCTCATTCCCAGGTTAGATTCGGTGAGATATATGCAAAAGAGAAATAACAATGCCCCATCGCATAATACTGCTTGATTTATTATAAAAAGGAACATAAAACAGCCAAATGGCCTCTTACATTAAAAAGATGCCTGTCCCGGCATCAAGGCTGCTCGCTCGTAGGTCGTCAGGTGCTCAAATCTGCTCAGGTCTGCTCTGCAGCAGCGTGCGTTCCACTCAACAATTCTAACAACCAGATGACCGGAATTGCTTGTAAAAACATGTGACTAGATACGCTGCCGACGTACATTTCGTTTTCCAAGGGCGTTTTTCAGGGCGCGTGCCTAGTCACCCAAAGGCTCATGGTATTTGAAGTATTTGGGCCCCTCCCATCCCTTGATTATACCCGGAGACCGCCTAACCCATTGAGCGCAACAGCCTTGGTCTCGAGTAACACAATAGGTACATTGCTAGATTGAATAGACATTTGTTATACATACTGACAGAAAAACACATAGGTGGATAATATTTAATTACATATTAATCTTTTATATCGAATCTTCATAGGTTCCGGTTTACCCTCTATGTCGAGTCCTTGTACTTTCAGGCGATCCACAGGTCAACCCCCAACAATATGCTAATGAGTTGATCTACCGATCGCCATAACAACTTTTAGACGATATTGGCCGGCTTCAAACACCTTTTACCGGCCATCACATCCAAATATGTAAACCCTCCAACATATATATTGGTGATGTTAGACATCCTTCTTTGATCTCCAGTGCAAGGGAACACCTTATGTCCTTTTGCATGCCTGAATGCTTAAATGTGATCTCTAGATTAGGCATAAGATGAATCCTTGCATGATAATATTAAAAATGGAGTTCAATCAAGTGGGGAGTTCAATCACAAGATTCTCAGCAACTTTTTGCACATATTGGGATTATTATCCATTGTACCAACTGTACAATATTGTTCGATTGTGGTTTTGCACCTATGGACATTTACATTCCATTGTAGCTCTGGCTGTATGTTTAGGGTCGTTGTCCTGCTGGAGAGTGAACTTGGGAAGGGGGAAGTGAAAAGGGAATGAGAAGTAAAGGGATTGTGGGTGAACTAAACAGTGAAAGAAAAAAAGGGGGTGTCTGATGATACTACAATGAACAATACAGATGCAAGTAAAAAAACACCTATACTCCTGAACAGATTTAACAGTGAAAATACATAGTAAAATGGCTACTACATATACAAACACCAAAACTAGCATAAAATAAGTGGAAAAAAAGTGACAAAACTATCAAAAATCACACATGTGATAAAGTCCTTGTCATGGACCTGGAGATACTAAAGTGTTTCTACTTGACATCTGTTACACAGGAGAGAGTGGCCAATAAATCATAATTCATGTATTGCAGAAGATGAGACATTGTGGATAGTACACATTGCAGGATGTCTTGGGATATTATCAGGTGTAAATATCTTCTGTCTGAAGATGTGGATGTAAACTGAATCAGCCTGGTTCCTAAACCTCGCCTTAGATATGCTGATGCACCACCAGCCAGCTCTCTATTCCCAAAGGTTAATTGATCTATTGTGTGGGTGAATAAGACCTGTGTTTACCCTTAAGAGATTGTGTATTGTATAGTGGGGAATTGCAGACGAGACACCTAGTCTTCTCGTCAGGCTACATGATTAGATAATTGGCTCATGTTAATTATTGTTTTGATTGCTTCATTGTAGTAATTACCTCCTCTCTATGCAGAGCCAAGTTGGCTAGATAACGTATTCTGTTACAAGTAGTGATTAAGTCATGCTAAATAGATTGGTGCCAAAATGTGTCTTGTCAGGGTCGGCACCAGAGTGTCTACCTAACAATCTGTATGGAAGCCCCAGTTTGTGGAACAGGGGGTGGAGATTTTATTGTTCTGTGATTGATGAAAAGCTTGTAAACTGTATAAAAGTGTGCTGTGTACTTGCAAATAAATGAGTCCTGTTTGAACAGACATACAGCCTGTCTGGTGTTATGTTCTAATGGGTCCGATAGGCACATAGCTGTAGGTTGAATCCCGGAACCTTGGATGACTGGACCATCAGATGTTGCCATCTGCAATCTGAATTAAATAAAAGCAGAGGAGTGTCGGTAGAGCAGAACCGAGCGAGCAAGGGTCTCGTCACATTGGTTGGCAGCGGTGGGATTTGCTCTCCAGTTACTGGGACAACTCCAAACCACCACCATGAATGACCAGCTATGCAGCCTGCAGGAGAACCATACTAAAAGACTTGCTTGAGAGCCGTGAAGGGACCAGTGGGACAAAGAACAAGGCCACCATGATCATTGAGCTAGTCGAGATGGCATTATATGGTACTAACCCATCAGAGACCGTCATACAGAATACCATTAGAGACATCCAGCTGCAGGAACAGAGAGAACGAGAGCGGCAACAGAGAGAACAAGAGCAGCAACAGAGAGAACGAGAGCGGCACCAGAGAGAACGAGAGCGGCACCAGAGAGAACGAGAGCGGCACCAGAGAGAACGAGAGCGGCACCAGAGAGAACGAGAGCGGCAACATGAGCTGAAAATTGCAGAAATACGGCTAAAGAAGCAGCACCAAATGAAAGAAGAGGAGAGGTACAGATACCAGTAACTATGGAAGAGGAATTCAGAAGGAGGTTGCGAGAGAAGCAGATAAAGCACAGAGGACCAGTATCAGAGGAGGTCCTGCTTGGATGGTCTGATTCGATCCGCTGCGAACTCTGGAAGGAAGGGCTAGCCAGCGAGCAGCGACACCAGGGAAAAGCTCTCCCCTCCATCCATGTAAGGTACTGGTCACAGTATGAAGTACGGATGCTGTTATTGGGGGAACAAACGAAGCAGGAGTGGATAGCAGAGTTAAACAGGCTGATCCGGGCAGAGATGCGGTTGGACGAGAGCTACAGAGCCCTTCGGTGGTATGTAGTCCAAGAGTGCCCATAGTCAGCGGATGACAGCCCCACGGAAGGCTTTGACTATAATGGCCTGGGATTGTTGTATTGGAGGATGTCCCGGGATCCCGACTTTGGAAATGATCGGGAGTGCCAATTGGAGGAAATAATGGAGCACAGAGAGCGAAGACTGAATGTCTCGGAAGTGCACTGGTTACAGGAAGATTTGGAATTCCTGGCCGTTCAGTAATGGTAGCTGGAAATCGCCTACAAACAGCTGCTAGACTCTGTTCAGCAGCAGGGTGAGGTTCCCTTTGCCTGGGACTATGAGGGTCAGTCAGTCAGTCAGTCAGTCAGTCAGTGGGAGAGTAGGACGCTCCGGTCTTCCGCTCGAGTCTGCTCTCACCAGGGACAAGACAGGCAGACAGTGACAGGCAGACTGCTAGGTAGGCTTGCTCTATCCCTCCAGCGACTCACTACCTGGCTTCCCCCGGCTTTCTCCGGCTTTACCTGACCCCCCTGGCTTCCCTCCTTCACCCCCTCTCCAGCAGGTAAGCCATCTACTGAGGCTGCAGGCAGCCGTCCTTTTCAGGACAAGCCGCTGCTGCGGCTCTCCCTCTCTCCACACCTCCCCTCCTATACCTCCACACTACCAGCCCCTCTCAAGCTACCCATCCGCCACCTATCTCGGCAATCCGCCACCTATCTCTGCAATCCCTGCAATTTTCCCGCCGTTTCGGGCGTTTTTTGATACCTCTGCGCCGGCCTGGAAGCAATCCCGGCAGCAGCGATCTAGGAAAGACCGCGGTTTCACCCGCGGCCCAGCGGCGCGCCGTTTCTCACCCCCTCCAACCGCCACCAAAGTCCCAAAACGGACCAGAAACCCACCCCATACCCCCTGGAAAGTACCTTTCACCCCTGTCTATCGATCCTGGCCCCAACGGTAGCACCGATCCACCCAATCTGGGAGTTTACCAGCCTGGATCCTGCTGCCGATCGGCGGCCATCTCACTACACCCAGCCCCAAATCTCAACACCATTACAACTTGATCCAGGGTTGGCCCGATCGCCTATCAAGGGGTCAGGAAGGAATTTTTTTCCCTGTCGCTGCATATTGGCGTAGCACGGTCAGGGTTTTTTGCCTTCCTCTGGACCAAGCCAGGATAAAGGATTCAGTTAATCCTTGACAATCCTTCCCCCCCCCCTGGGGTTTGGCGACCATGGTTAATCGGCAATACTCGGCAGAGACCATTTGGTGTCTGAGGCGATTTTCTGCAATACTACCAGCCATCACCAAAAAAGCCCTTCAAACTAGGCGTCTATTGAGGATCGATCGAAGATCAATTGTCAAAGGTCTCAGCCGTTTGCCCCAACCTAAGCACATATCATGTGCTTTGATCAACACAAGATCGGCAGTAAAACACTGATTAGAAATCCATGATTTCATCCTACAATACGATTTAGACTGCCTCTTTATTACAGAGAGCTGGCTTACAGCCGACTAACACCATTCTAGGAGAATTGGTGCCAGAAAACTACCGTATTATAACGGAAAACAGAATAGGGCAAAGAGGAGGAGGATTGGTGGTGATCCATAAGACGCATCTTGCGATCACAAAACCAGTCCTTCAAAATCCTCTTCCATTCATGGAAACCCTTAGGCCTCGTACACACGAGGGGATATGTCCGCTGAAAACGGTCTGATGGACCGTTTCAGCAGACATCTCCGCTCGTGTGTATGGGCTAGCGGACAGATTTCTCCACCCGACAGATTTCAAAGCATGCTTTGAAATCTATCCGGTGGGAATCTGTCCGCCCGACATGTCTGCTGGTTAGTACACTTACCAGCAGACATGTCGTCCCCCACCGCTGCCGCGCCGCCGCCGAATGAATTTGGCGCATGCGCGGAAGTGTTTTACTTCCTGGTGCGGTGACGTGGCGGCGTCAACGTCACCGCCGCGTCACCGCGCCGTCCGGCGGCGGGGAATTTAATCCGATGGTGTGTACACGCCATCGGATCAAACTCCCGATCGGACATATCCGATGGAAATTGTCCGCGGACCGTTTTCATCGGATATGTCCGATCGTGTGTACGAGGCCTTACTCTGCAACTGCAAGCAAACTCCCAGGAGACCGTCCGGATTCTACTCTGCTATAGGCCACCCTGCCCAAAATCGCAGCTTCTCCCTTCATTGACGGACTTTATCTCCACCTATACCCTGAACAGCAAACACCTTTTGCTGCTCGGGGATTTCAACCTCTGGGCCAACTCCCCGCAAGACCCCATTGCCGACACCTGAATTGACCACCTGGAAGGATTAGGCCTTCAGCAATTAGTATGTGGGCCCACACATGCCTCAGGTCACACGCTCGATCTTATTTTCAGACACAATCTGGAAATAAAAATCTTGGGAAATGAACCATTGCCATGGACAGATCACCATGCAATTAAATTCATTATTCCCGATTTCCCCCCCTTAACAAAAATATTAAATCCAGTGACAACACACTGGACTAGATGTCAGAAGAAGCTCCATTCGGAATTCTTCAAAGCCACGTTAAGGAAAAAAATTAAAACAATTCAGGCGCATCAAACGGCTGAGGAAACACTGGATGCCATAAACACAGCCCTATTACAGTCAGCCGACCTAATAGCGCCGAAACGTAAAACTCACATCCGGAAAAATAACGCAGGCTGGTTCAACAACCAACTGGCGTTACTGAAGCAAGAGCGCAGAAGGGCAGAAGCCGTCTGGAAAAGAAGCTCTTCAGATGAGAACCTCTCCATCTACAAGGAAATAACCAGAAAATACCACAAGGAAATCTTTGATGCCAAGAAAAATTATTTTTCTGAGGCCATCAACAACACCCTCAACCGCCCCCGCGAGCTCTTCAAGCTGGTCACTCAGACCATGAATCCAGGATGTCTTGAAGCCCCCAATTCGGACACAAAAGAATTTTGCAATGAATTATCGGATTACTTCATTAATAAAATTGAGGGAATCCGGCAAAGCATTCAGCAAAACAACTCCCCCCATAGCCACCCCAGTAATTATTCACAAAACACTGGCAGTAACTTACCACAACCAGGTAAGTTCACGCTGGAACCCGTCTCTACCCATGACACTAAAAATATCATCGGTACTCTGCGTAACAGCACTGCGCCGAATTATATCATTCCCACCAAACTGCTGAAGGAATGCGCCGACATCCTGGCACCTCCTATCACGCAGCTTATTAACCAATCCTTCAGGGAGGGCATAGTGCCCTCCCAGTTGAAGGAGGGTATAATTCGACCAATCTTGAAGAAACCCACCCTGGACCCCAAGGATCCACTCCACCGCCGTCCCATAACAGGCCTAAACTCTCTTTCTAAGGTCATGGAGAAAGTAGTGGTACAACAGCTGCAACAGCATCTAGATACCCATAACCTACTTGATCCATATCAATCGGGATTCCGGCCCAGACATGGGACAGAAACCGTATTGCTCAAGATATGGGACGACGCTCTCGAGGCCGCAGACGAAGGAGAATCTTGTCCTCTGGTTCTGTTGGACCTAAGCGCAGCCTTCGACACAGTAGACCACAAGCTTCTATTGACTCGGCTAGCTGAAGTAGCCAGAGTCGCAGAAGGCGATTTATCTTGGTTCTCCTCTTTCTTGGAAAACCGATCGCAAATAGTGAAGTTAGGACAATTCACTTCTGAAAAACGCACAGTATCATGCGGAGTCCCTCAAGGATCCCCTCTGTCGCCTGTGTTATTCAACATCTATCTGCATCCTCTTTTTGAAATCATCAGCAGTCAAAAACTGCTCTATCACTCATATGCAGATGACACGCAACTGTATTTCCGCATTTGCAATAAAAAGGATCACCACCTCAATCTAGAGACATGCCTCTCTTTGATAGAGGACTGGATGACCAAGAGTTATCTCAAACTCAACGGAGCGAAAACAGAACTTCTCCTGTTTCACGCCAAGCGAAGGAATCAATCAGCAACAACTTGGACCCCCCCGCCCATTCTGGGCAAAATCATCACCCCTGGCGCCAAAGTCAAAAGTCTTGGGGTCATCTTTGACTCCTACATGACAATGGACGCACAAATAGGGTCTGTAGTCAGCGGATCTCACCATCTACTGCGCCTACTACGCAGACGTATTCCTTTCATTCCTAAAGAAGACGTAGCAGTCGTGGTGGGAACAATTGTTAACTTCAGACTGGACTATGCAAATGCCCTTTACCTCGGACTCCCCAAGTACCAAATCGCTCGTCTGCAAGTCGTTCAAAACACGGCTGCAAGACTTGTGACTACGAAAAAACCCTGGGAAGCAATCTCACCTTCACTGAGAACGCTTCATTGGTTGCCAGTGAAAGACAGAATTGCTTTTAAAGCACTCTGTCTAACGCACAGATGTATTCATGGGAATGCCCCCCAATATCTGTGCGAAAAAATCAAAGTTCATAATCCCTTTTGCATCTTGCGATCCACCAACCAAAATCTACTCCAGATACCAAAAGCCAACTACAAGTCCAAAGGAGATAGAAGATTCGCGGTCCAAGGTCCCAGACAATGGAACACTTTACCAACCAATATTCGGTTGGAGGAGAACCACCTAGCATTCAGGAGAAAGATCAAGACTCATCTCTTTTGATACCAAAGGAGACATGAACAACAAGCGCCCAGAGGCGATTCAGTTCGCATGTGCCGCGCTATATAAGTTTATATACATCTGTAACACAGGAGAGGGTGGCTAATAAGTCATAATTCATGTATTGCAGAAGATGAGACATTGTGGATAGTACATATTGCAGGATGTCTTGGGATATTATCAGGTGTAAATATCTTCTGTCTGAAGATTGGGATGGGAACTGAATCATCCTGGTTCCTAAACCTCTCCTTAGGTATGCTAATGCACCACCAGCCAGCTCTCTATTGCTAAAGGTTAATTGATATATTGTGTGAGTGAATAAGACCTGTGTTTACCCTTAAGAGATTGTGTATTGTATAGTGGGGAATTGCAGACGAGACGCCCAGTCACCTCGTCAGGCTACATGATTAGATAATTGGCTCATGTTAATTATTGTTCTGATTGCTTCATTGTAGTAATTACCTCCTCTCTATGCGGAGCCAAGCTGGCTAGATAACGTATTCTGTTACAAGTAGTGATTAAGTCATGCTAAATAAATCGGTGCCAAAATGTGTCTTGTCAGGGTCGGCACCAGAGTGTCTACCTAACAATCTGTATGGAAGCCCCAGTGTGTGGAACAGGGGGTGGAGATTTTATTTATCTGTGATTGATGAAAAGCTTGTAAACTGTATAAAAGTGTGCTGTGTACTTGCAAATAAATTAGTCCTGTTTGAACAGACATACAGCCTGTCTGGTGTTATGTTCTAATTGGTCCGATAGGCACATAGCTGTAGGTCCGATCCCGGAACCTTGGATGACTGGACCATCAGATGTTGCCATCTGCAATCTGATCCAATAGAAGCAGAGGAGTGTCGGGAGAGCAGAACCGAGCGAGCAAGGGTCTCATCACAGTCCTGTCCATAAATAAGGATCAGAGCTAGCAGTCCAGTAATTCCTCCACAGAACAGTATCTAGATGAAACACCTCCACCCAAAATGCAACGTGCAAAAATTAAATCTTCAGTGATGACACTTCTGAGTGTGCTAGCAGCTCACCTCACGGCTGTTTGTCCAAACAGCTAACAGAGATACTGATCACAGCTGGATGAGTGGGCTGAAAAAACCCCTCCTCCCGACTCTTAAGACAGCTCTCAGCGGCCAATATGTGTCATGGAAAAGAAAAGTATGGCACTATGAGGGTACCTCAAACAGTTAAAGATTTAAGAAAATACACTCACATGAATGAAAGGACAGCGGGCATAAATCCATGAGTGCCGAACTCGTATCCCCCTCAGAGTGTCAGCTATACAGGCGAGAGTGTCACGTACCTTACCAGAGGCCGAAGTGCCGAGAGGGCTTCCCTTGCGACTCGAGTGCAGAACGCCCCCTGGAGGTGAGACAGGGGACGCTATGCCCAGGGGTGCAGGAGTTGCCGGCTGCGACTTGCTGGAGCGATGTTGGGGATCAGATGTGCACCAGGATACGTAGTCCGGCAAGGGTACCACGGAAGTATCAGAAGGGGCAGGAAACCCAGGGGCGGAGTCAGGAGCCGAGCCGGTAGTCATGCACAGAAAGCAGGGAGTGACTGGAACAGGTCAGAAGGCAAGCCAAGGTCATACACAGGATCCAGCAGACAGGAACAAGACAAGGATAATCTGAGAGACAAGCCAGGGGTCATGCACAGGTAAATCTTGGTCAGGTAATCCGGGTAGTCAACAGGAATACAGGAACAAGGATTCAGGATAAGGTCAGAGACTGACGATCATGCAGCAGTTTGGTGACTGCTGCAACAAGGTTTAAATAGGCACTGACACCAGGAGTCCCGCCCGCATTGCGTGCGTAATGGTGCGCGCGCATGCGCAGTAAAGAACAATGTATTTGTTGTGTTGTTGCTCGTATTTGAGGGCATTATGCTCGTATGCGCGCGCATGCGCCTTGTGCTCGTATTTGCGGGCATTGTGCTTGTATGTGTGCGCATGCGCACTGTGCTCGTAGGTCCGTGCTGGGGAGGTCTGCCAGTTCTTCCACGGTCAACTCCCTGACAGAGAGTATAATCTGATCCTCATACGTCCAAATGGCCAGGCTCAATGTATCATAGGAGCATTAAGAAGAGCGAGAAAGAGACCATAGCGTGACTCCATATAATGGATACATTTAATAAAAAACTCACATTTAGGTAGTGAAGTAGAATAAAACATCCATGAGCGTCGAACTCGTATTAAAACTTCACACTCTGTCCGTACCTGGTGCTCCAATCCCTACGTTTCGCCACATCATGTGACTTTATCAGGAGAGGCTTTCTTCTAAGATTGCCTTGTATATGGCTCCATCCATCTTTCCATCAATTCTGACCATCTTCTCTGTCCCTGCTAAAGAAAAGCATCCCCACAACATGATGCTGCTACCACCATGTTTCACGATGGGAATAGTGTGTTCAGGGTGATGTGCAGTGTTAGTTTTCCACCACACATAGCGTTTTGCTTTTAGGCCAAAAAGTTCAGTTTTGGTCTCATCTGATCAGAGCACCTTCTTCCACATGTTTGCATTGTCCCCCACATGGCATCTTGCAAACTGCAAACGGGACCTCTTATGGCTTTTATCCAACAATGGTTATCTTCTTGCCACTCTTCCATAAAGGCCAGATTTGTGCAGTGCATGACTAATAGGCCTCGTACACACCATCGGACTTATCCGATGAAAACGGTCCGCGGACCATTTCCATCGGATATGTCCGATCGGGAGTTTGATCCGATGGCGTGTACACACCATCGGATCAAATTCCCCGCCGCCGGACGGCGCGGTGACGTGGCGGTGACGCGGCGGTGACGTTGACGCCGCCACGTCACCGCTACGTCACCGCACCAGGAAGTAAAACACTTCCGCGCATGCGCCGAATACATTCGGCGGCGGCGCGGCGGCGGTGCGGGACGACATGTCTGCTGATAAGTGTACTAACCAGCAGACATGTCGGGCGGACAGATTCCCACCGGATAGATTTCAAAGCATGCTTTGAAATCTGTCGGGTGGACAAATCTGTCCGCTAGCCCATACACACGAGCGGAGATGTCTGCTGAAACGGTCCATCGGACCGTTTTCAGCGGACATATCCCCTCGTGTGTACGAGGCCATAGTTGTCCTGTGGACAGATTCTCTGATTAATGCTCTCCTTGCCCAGCCTGTCAGTTTAGGTGGACAGCCATGTCTTGGTAGGTTTGCAGATGTGCCATACTCTTTCCATTTTTGGATGATGGATTGAACAGTGCTCCGTTAGATGTTCAACGCTTGGGATATTTTTTTGTAACTTAACCCTGCTTTTAACTTCTCCACAACTTTATCCCTGACCTGTCTGGTTTGTTTCTTGGCCTTCATGATGCTGCTTGTTTACTAAGGTTCTCTGACAAACTTCACAGAACAGCTGTGTTTATACTGAAATTAAATTACACGCAGGTGGACCTATTTACTAAGTAGGTGAATTCTGAAGGCAATTGGTTCCACTAGATTTTAGTTAGGGGTATCAAAGTAAAGGGGGCTGAATACAAATGCATGCCACACTTTACAGATATTTATTTGTAAAAAAAATTAAAAGGATTTATCATTTCCCTTCCACTTCACAATAATGTGCCACTTTGTGTTGGTCTAACACATAAAATCCCAATAAAATATATTTACATTTTTGGTAGTAACATATACTTGTAAAAATAATTTTTTAAGGCACTGTAATTAGAGTGCAGCAGCCCTGTAAAAAATACGGTAGTTACATACCACAAGTACATAGTAGGCAAGGTGGAAAAAAGACACAATTCCATCAAGTCCAACCTATGTATGTGATTTTATATCAGTATTGCATTGTATAAACCTGTATGTTGAGTTTGTTCAGGGGCTTATCTAATGTTTTTTTGAAGCCATCAATGCTCCCTGCTGACACCACTGCCTGTGTAAGGGAATTTCACATCCTTGACGCTCTTACAGTAAAGAACCCTCTAAGCAGTTTAAGGTTAAACCTCTTTTCTTCTAATTTTAATAAGTGGCCACATGTCTGTAGCGCTCACCCCCGAAGGAGCCGCTGGTCAAAAAGGGATGGCGTGTTACCTCATGGCTCTGGTGATGTGTCTAGTGTGTACGAAGAACTCAGTAGCAATAAAGGAATGTCCGCAAATAGGAAGTCTCTTTTATAAGTGCTCTTTTACTACCCAGTCGGGTAAAAACAATCAACTGGTGATGGGAAGGATAGACAAAAGGTTGAGGAGGTATAGCAGACTCAGGCTTTGGATATTCGACAACAATTAGTCTTTCTGCACCACTCCAACTTGAGTGGGTATAGCGTATCTGGACAGGTTTCTCTCACAGACCTGGCAGCAAGAGTATCACTCGAACTTGAGAAGGGTGCCTCTGCCACAGGCTCTTCTGTATGACTGTCAGGCAAGCGCCTCTGCCACAGGCCTTGCCTGAGTGTGAACGTGGAGGAACTCCTCAATAAATGGGTTTTCCTGAGCCTTCCTCCAATGTCGCCAGGGTACTGCCTGAGAGAGGAATCAATCCCTCAGTGTCCAGTACCTCGATCCCGATGGTTCGTTCCAGTGCTGTTGGGACACCAACCTCTAATTGGTATCCCTCAACTGGACTCCCCACCGAACAGCTCAACTCGCTTGGGATCTTCGATGGTGGGAACCCAGTCAGTCACTGGGTCCCCATTGTACTTAAAGTGTTCCGGACCATCTGGGCTCCGGAATCAGGAACTCCACGTAGCACCCACGCCCTGGCCAGGTAGGCCATAACGCACAGGCGCGGTGATGTACAGTCACCCTAAAGGTGGGTGCCGCACCAGGAACCATAAGAGACGCGGAAGGGAAAAATGCCTCAAAAAATGGCGTCTGCTTCATAAGTGCCCTCTCCCAGCATGCCCAGCGAGGCCCAGGCCTCCCGATTGGCCGCTTGGAGAGGGCACCCGAACCTCAGCTTCCACTGCTGCCACCTGCTGTCCCAGGGGTTGAACAGCACCCCAGGCACAGCACAATGAGCCCACAGCACAGCTTGGGTTGAAACAGAGAGCCCTAAACAATCACAATTGAGATCAGAGTAGGTTTACACTCTGATCTTTCTCACTAAATTTCAATAGCGTCCCTACAGGGGCGCTACATGTCTTATTAAACTTCCTCCTGCTGAAAAGTGTTATTCCTATTGTGGGGTCACTAGTATGGTATTTGTAAATTTAAATCATATCCCCTCTCAAGCGTCTCTTCTCCTGAGAGAATACGTTCAGTGCTTGTAACCTTTCCTCATAACTAATATTCTCCAGTCCCTTTATTAGTTTTGTTGCCCCTCTCTGTACTCTCTCCATTTTCAGCACATCCTTCATGAGGATTGGTGCCCAGAACTGGACAGCATACTCCAGGTGAGGCCGGACCAGAGCCTTGTAGAGTGGTAGAATTATTGTTTTATTTCTGGAGTTAATCCCTTTTTTAATGTTGCCAATATTCTGTTTACTTTGTTGGCAGCAGCTTGGCATTGCATGCCATTGTCGAACCTATCATCTACTAGCATGGGCGTCCGCTGAACTTTTTCCAGGGGGGGGGCATAATTTTACGGTCACCTATGCTCCGCTTTTTTGACAATGTCATGAAGGGCAGGGGCTTAGTCATTATCCCATAAAGTTTTCCCCCTTAACTTGTACTCACAGTCCCCACTTGTAAGGTCACGGTGGTCTTCCTTCTCCCAAGTCCTGTTTCCACATGTCCCTTTGAAAATACATTACAGGCAGCAAAGCAAACACGAGGGTGCACATACAGGAAGCAGCCAGAGGTGGCAGTAAAGTGCTCTGTAACTCAGTGACACTGATCTTGCAACAGCTGTGGAGCCAACTCGCACAAACACAGAGAGTCAGCACAGCTAGAGATGCAAGCATGGCAGACCCTTGCCGATTCCAGGGGGGGTCACTGGCCCCCCCTTACTCCTATGAGCGGACGCCCATGTCTACTAGGACCCCCCAGGTCCCTTTCCATCCTTCATTCTCCCAGAGGTTCTCCCCCCAGTAAGTAGATTGCATTCATATTTTTGCCACCCAAATGCATTATTTTTTATTTTTCCACATTAAACCTCATCTGCTATGTAGTTGCTCACCCCATTAATTTGTTCAGATCTACTTGCAAGGTTTCTACATCCTGTGGAGACGTTATTGCCCTGCTTAGCTTAGTATCATCCTCAAATTCAGAGATTGAACTGTTTACCACATCCTCTAGGTCGTTTATGAACAAATTAAATAGGATTGGTCCCAGGACAGAACCCTGGGAGACCCCACTTTCCACCCCTGACCATTTAGAGTACTCCCTATTTAACACTACCGTCTGAACTCGCCCTTGTAGCCAGTTTTCAATCCATGTACTCACCCTACGGTCCATGGCAATGGACCTTACTTTATACAGTAAACGTTTATGGGGAACTGTGTCAAAATCCCATATCACCACACCAGATCCTAGGCAGGAAAGGGTGCGATGGCTGAGCACAGCACTGTATCCTTCAGGGGCCCAGGCTTCAAAGCCAGCTCTGAAAGGCGCCGCACATCTGTGACATCACAGCCCGGCGCCGTGCTCTGTTTTGCTGCCCAAGCCTCGTTCTGGCCTCTGATCACACGGCCGTGTCTCTCCGCCATACTACCAACCTGGACAAACTTTGCCAGCCACAGCGCGGCCAGCCACAGGCTCTGACATCTGCCCTCCCTCACTTATCTTTATTTGGAACCCATATCCGTGCCAGATGGACCCCTCCTGACCCCACTTGACTGAGATATACCAAACTTGGGCCCCTGAAGGAGACCGTGCTGTGCTCAGCCATCCCACCCTTTACTGCCTAGGATCTGATCCGGTGCCAGCATAACGGATCTGCTGTGAATTGCAGTCCTTTCCCATCTCTTCAGCCTAGCTATGGATCTGACCTCAACTCTACATTCCCCCATGTAAGTGGATATTGTTGTTTAATAAATGTTTTTATGATACATACTCAGAGGCGCCCCTCTCCTTGTTTTATTTTAGCTCACTGTAACCCGCTTCTGGTCTTCTCGGTGGCTGCACGAACACGATTGTATTTGCACATACTTAGGCCTCGTACACACGAGGGGATATGTCCGCTGAAAACGGTCCGATGGACCGTTTCAGCAGACATCTCCACTCGTGTGTATGGGCTAGCGGACAGATTTCTCCACCCGACAGATTTCAAAGCATGCTTTGAAATCCATCCGGTGGAATCTGTCCGCCCGACATGTCTGCTGGTTAGTACACTTACCAGCAGACATGTCGTCCCCCACCGCCGCCGCGCCGCCGCCGAATGGATTCGGCGCATGCGCGGAAGTGTTTAACTTCCTGGTGCGGTGACGTGGCGGCGTCAACGTCACCGCCGCGTCACCGCGCCGTCCGGCGGCGGGGAATTTGATCCGATGGTGTGTACACGCCATCGGATCAAACTCCCGATCGGACATATCCGATGGAAATGGTCCGCGGACCGTTTTCATCGGATATGTCCGATCGTGTGTACGAGGCCTTATATATCTCTTTTATCCCTGTCCTTGGACTATTGGGTACTACGCTGAACTATTATATGGAGGTACCTGTGCACTGCGACTTTTTACTTGTTTACTATTGATGTTAGGCTAACTGGTCTGTAATTCCCAGGGATGTATTTTGGCCCTTTTTTAAATATTGGTTCTACATTATATATATATTATATATATTAATGAATCTGCGCTTAGGTATAGGCTAGGCTGCAGCCTCCCCTAAGGAACCCCAATGAAGGAGCTCCAATAATGTGCCTGTAAACTGTGATCTAGTGGATCACCCTTCGCAGGTAAACGTGCACTGTAATGAGATATCAGAGATAATCTAAGAAAGTGCTGTGTGCTCAAAAGCTCCACCTATTGTAATTATTAGAACTTTTTGTAACCTTGGTGTAAAACCATTGTGCATTTATCAAATTCCCACTACATGGCATTAACCGCAAATTACTAACATCTTCTATAAACATTTATATTCTTAAAATGTCCTCTCTTAGCTAAGAGTGCAACCAGATGAAGTTCACCTCATACAAAAGTTTATGACCACACTCAAAGTGTTATAGTGTCTTTGGAGCTTCAAGGGGTTGTAAA
Source organism: Rana kukunoris (assembly GCA_029574335.1). NCBI lineage: Eukaryota > Metazoa > Chordata > Amphibia > Anura > Ranidae > Rana > Rana kukunoris. Next base: position 263,483,059 of record CM056053.1, read on the forward strand.
GGGATTTTTTTCCCCTAAATAATAAAAAATAAAAAATAGCTTCTTTTACCTTAGTGCAGTTCTCCTTCACTTACATGCAGTAACATGACCTACATGTACAGACATGACCTACATGCAGTAACGTGACCTACATGAATACGAATGGTAATACGAATGGTAATAAACTGCGTATCTTTCAAATGGTCTGAAGTCATGAGTGGGATGCCCCAGGGTTCTGTCCTGGGAAAAATCCTGTTTAACTTGTCCATAAACTATATAGAGGTTGGTATAAATAGTTCAATCTCTGTGTTTGCTGAAGATAAGAAGGTAAGCAGCGTAATAACTGCACAACAAGATATTGAAACTTTACAAGAAGACCTCAACAAATTAGAGTGGTGGGCAACTACATGGCAAATTAGGTTTAATACCAATAAATGTAAAGTACAGTAAAACCTTGGATTGTGAGCATAATTCATTCCAGAAACATGCTTGTAATCCAAAGCACTTGTATATTAAAGCAAATTTCCCAATAAGAACTTAAATGATCCGTTCCACAACCATCTATTCATAGGTCCTTCAGTTTACAGTCCATATAAAAAGATTATAGCAATGTGACCAGGTTGTGTAACCATAAAATGTCAATCCACAAAATGGAAGCCTTATCATGGGGATTCGAAGAAAAATCCAGCAGGAGCTATAAAAGAGAAGAGAGTATAAAAGAGAAGAGCATATAAAAGAGAAGAGAGGTGACTCTAAAGTCCTGTACACACGATTGGTTTGTCTGATGAAAACTAACCGATGGACAGTTTTCATCGGACAAACCGATCATGTGTGGGCCCCGTCGGTTTGTTTTCCATCCGTGAAAAAAATAGAACATGTTTTAAAATTTTCCTATGGATAAAAAAACGATCTTTTGTGTGGAACTTCATTGGAGAAAAATCCACGCATGTTCAGAATCAATTCGACGCATGCTCGGAAGCATTGAACTTAATTTTTCTCAGCAGGTCGTAGTGTTTTATGTCACTGCGTTGGACATGGTCGGATTTTTGACTGATGGTGTGTAGGCAAGACTGATGAAAGTCAGCTTCATCGGATATCCGGCGAAAAAATTAATCGGATTTGATACCATCAGATATTCATACGTGTGTACAGGGCATAAGTGTAGCAATATGTTGCTAAATGTTGTACCTTTATTAAATGTAACCATATTGCTACACTTGGAAGCGCCTCTCTTCTATTTTATACTCAGTTGTGACATGACGCTACACGTATATCAAGACATCAATTGTATATCAAGCCAAAATGTATTTAAAAATGTAGCTTGTCTTGCAAAACGCTCTCAAACAAAGTTACTCTCAAACCAAGGTTTTACTGTAATGCACTAGGGAGCTAAAAATATAAATGTGAACTACACAGTAGGAGGAAATCAAGGATGGAAAAGAACTCGGGGGTTCTAGTTGATGACAGACTAAGCAATAGCATGCAATGCCAAGTTGCAGCAAGCAAGACAAGCATATTATTAGCATGCATTAAAAAAGGGTTATACTCATGTAGCACCCTCTAGTGTACTAGAAGTGCAAATAGATGTTTGTTTAGTGTAGATAAATTGGCTGACAGCCAAGCCTGTCCGTGTTTTTTTTCCTGGGTTGAGCAGAGATCTAGGGTGGACTGGATGACTCACAGGCAGCATCACTGAGACCTCCCCCCTACTTCTCAAACTTACTAGAAACTTCCAGAAGAATGGGAAAGGAGTTGAAAAACAGTATTTTTTACTTTTTGCTTTAATAAATATCCCCACAATAAAAAAAAAATGTAGCGCCTGTGTACTTTCAGTCCAGGTGCTATCTTAAATTTAGAGGGGGATGAGAGAGTTATGTAGCTCTCATCCATGTGATTTGGGCAAATTTAGTTGCTGTGCTATCGGTTCATTCTGTGTTCCTAAAGTGCCTTACCACTTTGGGGCAACAGATGGCGGCAGTAAAGTCCAGGATAGAACGCCTTCTTGCCAGCAGCCAATCAGAGGGGTTTTTCCCTCGCGGGGCATGCTGGGGAGGGTACTTCTAGTTAGGCGCCATATTGGGCAGGGGAGTTCGAAGTTGGATCCGGGTGCGGCACCCACCTTTAGGGTGTGCAGACATCACGGGCCCCGGCGATATGGCCTACCTACTTTGGTTCCGGGACCATGTTGGTGATGGGACCCAGTGACTTATTGGGTCCCCCCATCTTTTGAGAGAAGATCCCAAGCGAGTTGTGCTGTTCGGTGAGGAGTCAGTTTGGTTAAAGCCCGGAGGCAGGCTATCCAATAGGGCCTAGACAAGCCATCGGGAATCAAGGTGACCGGACACTGGGAGTTTGTCTTATGGCAACCTGTCAGTCGGTGACCGAAAACCAAGAGCTACCTGAGGGAGATTCAGGCAACTATCTTCATTGAGAAGGAATCTCTCCATTAAACTGTGTTCCAGAGCAAGGGGCCTGTGGCAGAGGTCCAGCTCCTAATTTAAATTTGGGCCAAGTCTGTGGCAGAGACTTGTTCTCCTCAAGGTTCCGAGTGATACTCTGGCTGCCAGTTCTGTGAGAGAGACTGTCCAGGTACACTATACCCACTCCGGCTGGAGTGGCGACGAAGCAAAGGTATCGTTGAAGTAGGACTGATTCTGCAAAGTTGAGGCCTGAATCTGCAATTCTCCTTTCATCAATCATTCTCTGTCTACTTCAAATTAATTGAAGTAGAAATCTATCCAGCAGCTCCTGAGGGGGTAGTGCTACATAAATAAAAAAACCTTCCTCAGTTTCGGCCACCACACACCCACCCACTCTTGAAGAGGCGAACTGGGTCTTGCGAAACACGAAAAACTAAAACTACTCTGTTGTGCCCCAACCCGGTCTAGGAAGAGCCAGCTGTCACCAGGGGCAGTTTACAGGCACAGGACACGGCCTATAAAATGTGGATTACCTGGTCTCCACAGGCCTGTGTTCTTCCAGGAAAAGAAAAGACCAGAGAGCTCCCCAGGTACTCTCAGTTTCTGGTGCCTCCCCCTGTTTATAGAATATGGGTAAAGGTTCTAGAAAATAGTGGGTGGAGGCTAGGAGGGGTTACCTTGAATATTTAGGGGTCTTTGGGCAATCCGAAGTTTGGGGGCCCTTAAAGTGATTGTAAAGTCTATTTTTTTTTATATTAAAATAATAAACATGTTATACCTACCTGACCTGTGCAGTGGATTTGCACAGAGCAGCCCTGATCCTCATGTTATCAGGTGCATCTTCTGTGTTCCTGGCCCCTCTCCAAGACGAGCTTAAGTTCCCTATGTCAGGACGACAATGGTAGCAAGCGCCTAGAGGCAATTTAGTTCGCATGTGCAGCGCTATACAAGTTCCTCACTCACTCACTATGTCCATTCAGACCGGGAGCTGCAGTTCAGCCCACCCCCTCTCTTTACTGATTGGCTAACTGATTTTGATTGACAGCATTGGGAGCCAATGCCACCACTGCTGTGTCTCAGTCGATCAGGAGGGAGAGCCCCGGATGGCCGAGACACTCATGGACATCGCTGGATAGAAATGGGGCTCAGGTATTAGGGGGGCTGCTGCACACACATTATCTTAATGCTGAGAATGCATCAAGATAAAAAACCTTCTGACTTTACAATCCCTTTAAATAGACATGAGCCATGCCAGCAGGGAGTTTGGGTGGAAGATGGAGAAGCAGTGCTGAGGTAGGCTGTGGGGGGCCCTTGTGGGACCCCTTACTGCGGAGGTTTACCTTGGGCTGGAGTTCGGGAGGGTGGCCTGGAAGATCCCATTTCAGGGGCAGTTGAAGGGATTCAAGCCGGAGAGGCCACGGAGAAAGCAAGGAGAGACAGTTACTAGATCAGCATGGTGCAGGAACAGACAAGGCGTTGGACTGCCAGCTATAGCAGTACTCTTGAAGAAAGCAATGTGCTAATTCTTCAACGAACCTTGCCCTGGGGAATCTCTATGTATGTGTCAGTCAGCAATCAGGAGGACTGGGGAGAGGAAAGCGTCTGGTGGCAAGCAAGCAAAACTGGGATCAGTGGCCACAGGGAAGTAGAAGGTAATGTGATATGCTGTTCACTCCTGTGTTGCTTTCCCAATGAATTGGGAGTTCCTGCCTGTAATGGGCTGTTGCTGAACTGACAAAAGCCTGTCAGTTCCCCCAGGAGTGAACTACCAGAAGCCATAGAAAGAGGAACACAGTTTGTGCAGGTGGAAGGAAGAAGAGGGAGAAAGTGTCTTTGTACAAGTAGTATAGGCATCCCATAATCTTTTACCCCATCCAAGTGAAGTTATCATCCCCTAATGAAACTACAAAACAAGCCAAAGACTGATTTCTGTGTCCAGATGAATGGAGGAAATACTGTGTGACTGGCTGTGCAGCAGTGGGGAATCCTGACTTCAGTAACTCCTACAGGGGTAGTACTACATACACTGTATATTTTTTTTCTTAAAGGGGTAGTTCCCCCAAAAACCTTTTTTTTAACATTTATTCAGGCTCGTTATGTCAAGGGGAATCATTTTTTTTTTTTTTAGAAATGAAGCCGTACTTACCGTTTTACAGATGCATCGTCTCCGACGCTTCCGGGTATGGGCTCCGACTATAGGCGTGCCTATTTGATTGACAGGCTTCCGAGGTCGCATACATCGCGTCACGATTTTCCGAAAGTAGCCGAACGACGGTGCGCAGGCGCAGTATAGAGCCGCACCGTCGCTCGGCTTCTTTCGGCTACTCGTGACGCGATGTATGCGACCGTCGGAAGCCTGTCAATCAAATAGGCACGCCCAGACCAGACGATCATACCCGGAAGCGACGGAGACGATGCATCTGTAAAACGGTAAGTATTGCTTCGTTTCTAATAAAAAACTACCCGATTCCCCTTGACATAACGAGCCTCATGCAATGTTAAAAAAAGGTTTTTGGGGGAATTACCCCTTTAACCACTTCCATACCAGGCACTTACAGACCTTCCTGCCCAAGCCAATTTTCAACTTTCAGCGCTGTCGCAATTTGAATGACAATTGCGTGGTCATGCTACAATGTACCCAAAAAATGTTGTTAACATTTCGTTCCCACAAATAGAACTTTCGTTTGGCGGTATTTAATGACCTCTGCGTTTTTTTTGCGCAACAACTAAAAAAAGACAGAAAACGTTGAAAAAAAATAAAGTTTTTATTTTTTTCTGTTAAATTTTTTTGTAAATAAGTACGTTTTCTTATTTAATTACGGGCACTGATATGGCTGCACTGATGGGCACTGATAAGGTGGCACTGATGTTCACCAATGAGGTGCCACCAATGAGGTGGCACTGACAAGGTGGCACTGATGGGCACTGATAAGGTGGCACTGATGGGCACCGATGAGGTGGCAGCAATGACATGACACTGATGAGGTGGCACTGATGGGCACTGATAGGCGGCACTGATGGACACTTATAGGCGGCACTGGTATGCGGAACTCATAGGCGGCACTGATGGGTACTCATAGGCAGCACTGATGGGTAATTATGGGTGGAACTGATGGGTACTTATGGTTGGCACTGATAGGTGGCACTGGTGGGCACTAATAGGTGGACACTGATAGGCATGGATGGGCACTGAGAGGTGGCACTGATGGATACTGAGGGGTGGCACTAATGATGGCATTGCTGGGCATCACTTGTTTTATGTTTGCCAGTCAGTGCCCATGTTGCCAGTCAGTGCCCATTTGTGGGCACTGATTGGCATCTATTGTGAATACTTTTTAACATGTGGATGGCCATGGGGTACATACCTTGCCATCCACATGTTGCCCCCTTCCCTGGTGGTCCTGGCGGCTTCCCTGGTGGTCCAGTTTGGGCATCAGTGGGGGGGGGGGGGTACGCTGATAAACAATCAGCGTATACCTCCCCTGTCAGGAGAGCCGCTGATCGGCTCTCCTCTACTTGCGTCTGTCAGACGCGAGTGAGGAAGAGCCGATCAACGGCTTTTCCTGTTTACATCGTGATCAGTTGTGATTGGACACGGCTGATCACGTGGTAAAGAGCCTCCACGAAGGCTCTTTACCAAGATCAGAGATGCAGGGTGTCAGACTGACACCCCGCATCACTGATCGCCATGCAGCGCACCCCCATGGGCGCACGCCGGCATGTCATCCTGCTGGACGTCAATAGAGGTCCAGTCAGGATAACAGAACCACTTTCCGGACGTCAATTTACTATTGACCGGGCGGGAAGTGGTTAAACAGAGGAGTGTAATGTCATATGGTGCATGTGCAAGACGAGGCACATGACTGCATGCACTTCTTTCATTGCATGTGCAGGAGGACATGTAGTTTCAAAATGGCGGTGCCCAGGGATACTGGCTGCACAGAGACAGCCGAAAAAGAGAACCACAAGAGACAAGGGCATCATGGGCATAGGTAAATAAACTTGTTTATGTACACTCTATCCTATCTCGATCCAGTGCTGTGCCCATTTTCAGCAGTACTGGTCGGTGTTCCTTTCCTCACAGGACATAGTGCCATTGGCTCCTGCGGCTGTCAATCAAACTCTGTGAGGTGGGAATGGGGGGCGTGGTCAAGGCACACATTAGAGCTCAGGAGTGCGCTCACACTTGCGCCCCCATAGCAAAGTGGTTTCCTATGGTGGCACACAGAGTAGAGGCAGAGCTGAAAGCACAGATGGGGGATCCCAGAAGAGGATGTTTGTGGTTGCTATGTGCAATACCATTGCACAGAGCAGGTGAGTGCCAGTTCACACTACCGCGACTTGGGATCCAACTTGTGTGTCGCCCCAAGTCGCGCAACATGAAAAATTATGAGAGCCGAATGAGTGAATGAGAGCCGTCTTAACCACTTCAGCCCCGGAAGGATTTACCCCCTTCCTGACCAGAGCACTTTTTGTGATTCGGCACTGCGTTGCTTTAACTGACAATTGCGCGGTCATGCGACGTGGCTCCCAAACTAAATTGGCGTCCTTTTTTCCCCACAAATAGAGCTTTCTTTTGGTGGTATTTGATCACCTCTGCGGTTTTTATTTTTTGCGCTATAAACAAAAATAGAGCGACAATTCTGAAAAAAATGCAATATTTTTTACATTTTGCTATAATAAATATCCCCAAAAATATATAAAAAAAACTTTTTTTTTCCTCAGTTTAGGCCGATACGTATTCTTCTACAATTAGCGTTTATTGATTGGTTTGCGCAAAAGTTATAGCGTTTACAAAATAGGGGGTAGTTTTATGGCATTTTTATTAATATTTTTTTTTTACTAGTAATGGCGGCGATCAGCATTTTTTTTCAGTACTGCGATATTATAGCGGACACATCGGACACTTTTGACACATTTTTGGGACCATTGGCATTTTTTTAGCGATCAATGCTATAAAAATGCATTGTATTACTATAAAAATGCCATTGGCAGTGAAGGGGTTAACACTAGGGGGCGGGGAAAGGGTTAAGTGTGTTCCTATTTGTGTTCTAACTGTATGGGGTGGTGACCTCACTAGGGGAAATCACTGATCTTCTGTTCATACATTGTATGAACAGAAAATCAGCGTTTCCCCCGCTGACAGGAACGAGAAGTATGTGTTTACACACATAGCTCCCGTTCCCCGCTCTGTAACGAGCAATCGCAGGTGCCCGGCGGCGATCGTACCCGCCGGACACGCGCGCGGGACTCGGGGGCGTGCGGGGGGCGCGCGCGGGCCACCAGCGGCGTGCACGCGCCCCCTGGTGGCCGTCGAAAGTGCGACGTAGCATGACGGGCTCTCGCCCAGGAGAGCCGACCTGCCGCCGTAGAACGACGGCGGCTGGTCGGCATGTGGTTAATGTACACTACTGAAGTCGCTCCGACTTCAGAAAAGGTTCCTGTACTACTTCAAGGCGACTTCTAGGCATCTTGTACCCATAGATTTCAATGAAAGTTGCCTCCAAATCGGATCCCTGTCTTAACTACAGGGAGTGTAGAATTATTAGGCAAGTTGTATTTTTGAGGATTCATTTTATTATTGAACAACAACCATGTTCTCAATGAACCCAAAAAACTCATTAATATCAAAGCTGAATATTTTTGGAAGTAGTTTTTAGTTTGTTTTTAGTTTTAGCTATTTTAGGGGGATATCTGTGTGTGCAGGTGACTATTACTGTGCATAATTATTAGGCAACTTAAAAAAAAACAAATATATACCCATTTCAATTATTTATTTTTACCAGTGAAACCAATATAACATCTCAACATTCACAAATATACATTTCTGACATTCAAAAACAAAACAAAAACAAATCAGTGACCAATATAGCCACCTTTCTTTGCAAGGACACTCATGCAGCCTGCCATCCATGGATTCTGTCAGTGTTTTGATCTGTTCACCATCAACATTGCGTGCAGCAGCAACCGCAGCCTCCCAGACACTGTTCAGAGAGGTGTACTGTTTTCCCTCCTTGTAAATCTCACATTTCATGATGGACCACAGGTTCTCAATGGGGTTCAGATCAGGTGAACAAGGAGGCCATGTCATTAGTTTTTCTTCTTTTATACCCTTTCTTGCCAGCCACACTGTGGAGTACTTGGACGCGTGTGATGGAGCATTGTCCTGCATGAAAATCATGTTTTTCTTGAAGGATGCAGACTTCTTCCTGTACCACTGCTTGAAGAAGGGGTCTTCCAGAAACTGGCAGTAGGACTGGGAGTTGAGCTTGACTCCATCCTCAACCCGAAAAGGCCCCACAAGCTCATCTTTGATGATACCAGCCCAAACCAGTACTCCACCTCCACCTTGCTGGCGTCTGATTGGACTGGAGCTCTCTGCCCTTTACCAATCCAGCCACGGGCCCATCCATCTGGCCCATCAAGACTCACTCTCATTTCATCAGTCCATAAAACCTTAGAAAAATCAGTCTTGAGATATTTCTTGGCCCAATCTTGACGTTTCAGCTTGTGTGTCTTGTTCAGTGGTCGTCGTCTTTCAGCCTTTCTTACCTTGGCCATGTCTCTGAGTATTGCACACCTTGTGCTTTTGGGCACTCCAGTGATGTTGCAGCTCTGAAATATGGCCAAACTGGTGGCAAGTGGCATCTTGGCAGCTGCACGCTTGACTTTTCTCAGTTCATGGGCAGTTATTTTGCGCCTTGGTTTTTCCACACGCTTCTTGCGACCCTGTTGACTATTTTGAATGAAACGCTTGATTGTTCGATGATCACGCTTCAGAAGCTTTGCAATTTTAAGAGTGCTGCATCCCTCTGCAAGATATCTCACTATTTTTTACTTTTCTGAGCCTGTCAAGTCCTTCTTTTGACCCATTTTGCCAAAGGAAAGGAAGTTGCCTAATAATTATGCACACCTGATATAGGGTGTTGATGTCATTAGACCACACCCCTTCTCATTACAGAGATGTACATCACCTAATATGCTTAATTGGTAGTAGGCTTTCGAGCCTATACAGCTTGGAGTAAGACAACATGCATAAAGAGGATGATGTGGTCAAAATACTCATTTGCCTAATAATTCTGCACTCCCTGTAAAGCAACTTTACAGAAAAAGAAAATAGTTTTCTCAGGCAAACCCCTCCCTCCCACAGAGCTGATTATTGTTTGATTGGCCACAGCCAAAGTCGCCTGTCCTGGAGGCAACTTTAAGTCGCGTTGTAAGTTGCTTCAAGTCGAGGTGAAGTTGCCTTGCAAAGTCGCGCTGTAAGTCGGGTTGTACCGGCACTAAGTATAACATGTTTATTATTTTAGTAAAAAAACAACAACTTTACAACTGTTTTAATATGTGTTATTTACTGAGTACACCTTAGGGGCCAGATTCAGAAAGCTATATACGCAGCGTATAAAGAGATACGCTGCGTAAATACTAAGAATAGCCGGCGTATCTTTTTTTGCTATTCAGAAAAGAATATACGCCGGAATTCTACTAATATACGAGCGGCGTAATTCTGTTACACCGTCGTATATTAGTTGCAGTTTTTACGCTGGCCGCTAGGTGGCGCTTCCGTCGTTTTACTTGTCGAATATGTAAATGAGGGATTTACGGCGATTCCCGAACGTACTTGTGGCTGGCCGTCGTAGTTTACGTAGTTTGCCTTAGCGTTATAGCGGCGTAAGGTTACCCCTGCTATAGGAGGCGTAGCCAATGTTAAGTATGGACGTCGGAACAGCGTCGAATTGTACGTCGGTTACGTCGTTTGCGTAAATCGTTCGGGAATGGAGCTCGACGTTACGTCGTTTACATTGAGGAAAAGCGACGCGATTTCACTCATGCGCACTGGGAACGTCCACGGACGGCGCATGCGCCGTCCAAAGAAAACGTGAATTACGTGGGGTCATGATTTATTTACATGAATCACGCCTCCACTTCATTCATTTGAATTGCGCGGCCTTACGCCTCCACACATACGTTACGCCGCCGTAAATAATGACGCAAGTTCTTTCTGAATAAAGAACTTGCGCAAATATTTACAGCGGCGTAATGTATCGGGGATACGTTATGCCAGCAGAAAGATCCACGGATCTTTCTGAATCTGGCCCCAGAATTATACTGTTTGCAACCCATGAGCTGTGCAGGAATGACATAGCAACAGAAGTGACGTTCTTCATCTAACTTTTTAAATTATTGGTAATTCAATAAACAGCGCTCTGGACCATTCAGAGTATTACATCCTGCAGTCTCAGCTGCTTGTCTTTGAATGACTTCCTAATGTGGAGACTGAGCTGGCCTTGAGCCAAATACACCTACTTTCTGTTTGAGCTACTATATATATAAGGCTTGCATGATTAGAGCACCATACAGAGCACGGACTGAGGCACGTTCACAATACAAAGGTAAGATGTAATGCTTCCTCTTGAAACATAATCTTCACATAAAGCTACAGTTTTGGAAAAATAGCTGCACACACTATCAAATACATACTTATAAAAACACTCCAAACATTTTTTTATTTTTTTTAGCAAATTCAAATTTCAAGAAAAAATATCCACATCTTTTATAAACATGTTGGTTTATACATAATATTTTTTTGTGTTACATTTTATTGGGTTGCAGGTTGCTGTGCTGATTAAATTGCTAGTTTTCTAGGTGCATTAGGTAAGGGCACTGTTGTGCTTTAAAAACTTGGACGGTACCACTGAGAAACACCTGCTCAGAGCAGAAAAGCCTGCGAGCTACAGGTTTAGCTTTTTTTATAAAAAAAAAAAAAAAAAAGAGATTTTGCTTTAAATACACTGTGTATATTAATTTTAGTTTCAAGGCAGGTAATATTTAAATCACTTTAGGGCATTGCACTTATTCGTTTTTTATATAGATTTTATACTTTTTTTTTTTTTGCAATTTTATGCCTTACATATCACCATATTTAATTATAGGGAAATTGGTCATTTTGGAACGTGCAAGTTACTTTTTGGTAGTTTTAGCGGAATTCAGGTGTGCTGCAGAAGATCCTGCAGTAGTGATAAAGTTAACATTTTTTTAAAGAGGTTTTGCTGTCTTTCTTAAACAGTGCCCATGTTAGCCCACGGGCAGAATATTTACTAGAGATCATAAAGATACAGATGGGCTTGTCCAGATATGGCTACACTGACTGTGATAAGTACTGTTTTACTGTCTTCCCTGGGTGAAAAAGGAAGTAAGGCTACGTGACACAGTGCACAGCAATAATGAGACTTATTTCCATATTGAACCTCCCATACATGATTCATGTACACAAGTCAGATGACTTTAAAACATGTATGGTATAATGTGACAGGTGCAGTCCTGACGCCCAGTAACGCATTCTTCTGATAAGGTAATGATGAAGACAAATGATCAGTTAAAAGTTTGCCTACAGTTACCCATTAGCAGCACAGATGGTGTCACATTTTACTGTATTTATTTGTTTGCAACAAATTCTACTGCTTTTGAGTACACTATTATCTCATGTAACCCTTAATGGCTTAAATCTTCTGTGTGTCTGTGCCTGTATGCTTCAAGTACCATTGTAATGCAGGATCATTTTGTATAAAATATAGTGTTTACCAAACCTTCACACTAGTACAGTGTATATTCAGGGCAGAATTTCTAATAAGACGCTCATGGACCAGTGCCAAGGGCAGCAGGATAGGATTTGGACAGCTCCAAGCTTTGAGTATGTTTCAAAGTGGCTAAATTAATTACGAAAGGGAAATAGTGGACAGAGGATGTTCAGAGGAGTCAGAAGTCTTTGTAGTTCCGAAAATAATAAAAATTGAATAAAAAAAAATGTTCTCTTGTAGGTAGGTCTGAACACTTAATATAAAGCCTAGAGTCTAAAATTGTAGTACAGCCATGGTTATATAATACAATGCAATTCAACCAGCAGGACCCCTGTTGGAACCTGTTGCACCTTAGGGGTATACCTACAATGCTTAAGGAAAACCTGTACTGAAGAAAACCTGGCGGCTGTTATTGCTAACTTCCTCATATATATGGTAGTTGTCTGGCTGTAATATTGATTCTTATATGTCAACACACGCCAAGCTGTTAACCTGGAATAAGCCTGCCATAGGTGAGGTCAGACTAAAGCCAAAACTCCTGATCTGCATGCTCGTTGAAGGTCAGATTTCAACATGAGAGCCAGGCAGCTAGCATTTTCAGAAAAGGAAGCCAACAATGGCAGCCTCCAGGTTTCTCTTGGCACATTTATTTTAAGAACCTTGGATATGACGTCTATAAAAGAATGAAAAAGTATACTCTTATTCTACATTCCTTCTGTCTATTAAATGTTTTGAACTTAGCATCGATTAGAAATAATTTATATTTTTAGGGAATTACTTTAGCATGCACTTTAGCAGTTTAAAATCTTGTGCTTATTCCTCTTCTTTTAGTAGTAATCTTCCTCCATCCTGGCCCCACCCCCCCACCCCCCATCCTCACCCCTGCCTCTGTAATCTTCCGATGCAGGGGGTTAACACAACTAATGCTGCGTACACACGATCGGAAATTCCAACAAGAAAATCGTGGATTTTTTTCCGATGGAATGCTGGCTCAAACATGTGTTGCATACACACGGTCACACAAAATTCTGAATGTGGTGAAGTACAACACTACGAAAAGCCAAGAAAAATTAAAGAGGAGCTCCAGCCGCGGGAATTTTTTTTTTTAAAGTCAGCAGCTACTAACAGTGTAGCTGCTGACTTTAAATAAGGACACTTACCTGTCCTAGGCGCCCGCACTGACGGCCCCCCCCCGATGCCGGTCCCACGATCGCTCCGGGTCCCGCGACGCCATTCACACTATGGGAAACAGGCAGTGAAGCCGTACGGCTTCACTGCCCATTTCCTACTGCGCCTGCGTGAGTCTCACGCTGGCTTGTGAATGGGCGCGCTGCTCTCTGAGAACACACACAGTTCCCAGAAAGCAGCGCGCCCCATTCACAAGGAGAAGAACAAGAAGAAAACACACCGCGGTTCAGGAAGAGGCAGATTACGGACTTCCGCATAGCAACAGCTATTTCGGGTGAGTATTTATTTTTTATTTTTTTGAAACAACATTGTAAAATGTTGTTATCCTGGGTGGAGCTCCGCTTTAAGTTCAATGCTTCCGAGCATACGTGTTTTTTTGGGCATTGGAATTGCATACAGATGATCAGAATTTCCGACAAGAGAAAAAAATGAAATCCAGCTCTCAAATTTTTGCTGTCAGAAAGCCCGACAGAAAAAGTCAGATGGAGCCTACACACGAGCTCACATCAAACTTTTCTTGTCGGAAATTCCGACCATGTGTACGCGGCATAAGCGGCTGCCACAGGATTTCAAGAGAACCTGACTATGCCCGCCCTTTCCACCCAGCTGCTCCTTCCATAGAACCCAAACTACAGCTTTTATGAATGAAACAGGATCTACAATTGAAGGATGGGCAGATGATGGATAGCTCCACCCCCTCCATTCATTGTCAAGCTGGCTGTAAACAAAAGGCTATTAACGGGAATGTGAAGCTGCTTTTTTTTTTTTTCATTTTGAATAGGCTACGGAATGGACAAAGACCCAAAATGTCACATTGGAAGCAGCAGCTGTGTCTTTGCAACTACTGCATCCTAATTAACTTGAATTGGACTACATACATGGGGTTGCATGGAACACCTGTGCCTCCCTGTGTGGGTATTGAGTATGGGGGGAACTAATGCGCAAACCAAACTAAAATAGATTAATAAAGTATAAATAAAACAGCTGCCACAACCATAAATGTGCTCTCACACTAAACAAAATGAATAAAGGGGGTGTTGTGGCACTTGCTAAAATACAAACATAACAGCAGAGTGCTATGTGAAATCAAAAGTGCAAATGCCAAATGTGTAAAATAAGTATGGGGTCTCCCTTTGGGGGAGCCTCACCGAGGAGGGTTCTTTTTCGGCAGACCCTCCAAGGAAATTGGGTCCATGTCGGCTTCGGCTGCATGGACCACAGATTACCTCAGTCCCTGCCAGGAGCCTAACGCCCCGGGGGATCAGGCTTGGGTTCTTTTCGGAGGACCATTTGACGTTGCACCCGTCACAGTTTTTTCACTCATTTTTTCCTGCACCGGGTGAAGTTTTTTGGGTTGTGTTATGCAGGCCACAGGCTTTTCAATAGAATAAATGCGTAAATAAATACGCATAAAATCCAATGCATATCTAAAATAGTATAAAATGTGATCAAGCAACCACAATAAGTGATAAATCCAAAAAAAACAGTGATACAATATGATCGTAATAATAAATGGCTGAAAAAGATTGCTAACTTCATGCAAAATTGCAATACGTGAGTCTCTGTGCAAACTAAATAAATAAATAAAGAAAAGTCCAAAATATGTATCCAAAGAATGAATAAATAGATGTGATAAGTAAAATAAGTTAAAAAAAAAATTGTGTATATTCATCTAATATCCACAGCAATTTCTGAGTGTGCAGTGCTCCAATCCACAATGAATTCTCAGTGCTTTAATCCAGGCGACCCCGTTTCCCCCAGCCTTGTAAACAAGCCTCTCTAAATCCACAATGACCGCCGATCCTGGATGGCAATAATAACCTCTATCGTGGATGGATGGCTCTCAGAGATACAATGAGAAATGGAGGGGCTCCATAGTGCATTAACGTATAAACTTGTTTATTTAGTAAAAGTAATACACTTAGGCCTCGTACACACACGAGGGAATTTATCCGCTGAAAATGGTCCGACGGACCATTTCAGCCGAAAAATCCGCTCGTCTGTAGGGGCCGCCGGACAGATTTGAAACTTTTCCGCCGGAGAGCTGCCCGTTGGATATGTCCGCTGGTTAGTACGCCTAAACAGCGGACATATCTGTCCGCACATGCGTCGGATCCTGTGAATGGATTCGACGCATGCGCGCGGAAGTGTTTCACTTCCTGGTGCGGTGACGTGGCGGCGTCAACGTCACCGCCGCGTCACCACGATGTACGCCGGCGGGGAATTTGATCCGATGGTGTGTACAGCCACCGGATCAAACAGCCCGGCGGACATATCTGATGGAAACGGTCCGTCGGACTGTTTCCATCGGATATATTACATCGTGTGTACAAGACCATAGACTTCTATAAGCCCTGGAGGTGCAGTGCATTTAACTGCGGACATGCTGCATTTTACTGCAGAGCACTGGTAGACAACACGTGTAACTGCACAACAGCAAAACGCACTGGGCTGCTTTGCAGGGACATAGTTGATGTGCGCTTTTAAAAAATAATTTGAAAAAAGAAAATAGTGGGGCCCTAATATACATTGCTTGAATTTTCCACCATGAATGATTATTCTTCAGCAACAACAGCATATTGTGTGTGTTGTTTTTGTATATACTGTGTGTATGTATATATACAGTATATATATATATATATATATATATATATATATATATATATATATATATATAGTGTGTGTGTGTTCTGTGGTCACCATCAGGATGTATACCTTCTTCCACCTAGGTCACTGGTCTTTTGCCATTGTCTCTCTCCTCCATACCATGACTGGTTAGCTTTAGAACCACACATGATCAGACATTATAGTCACTCAAGGCATGGGGACAGATGGAGTTAGTTCTCCTGTATGCAACATGATATTGGGTGGCTATGGCCCGGGCTGTCTTGATGGCCTTGGCCATAGCCCAGGGAATTTCGATACATGTATGGGCACAGTGGCTGTACAGAAGTTCTAAACAACCAGCGTGTCAAATAAATGCCACTCGATCAGCGACGCTGACTTTAGCTGGCAGTGCTGATCACTGTATTTTGACAGCAGGGAATGACTGTCAGAACATATTAGCTCAGTTGGAGTAATTCACCCATCCACATTGACTGTATGATTGAGGATATCAAATTAGTTTTTTTCATTCAAACCACTGGTTGGATGAAAAAAAAAATGGAATCATGACTGGGCTGCTTTATATACAATTCTAGAAACAGGTGCACAGGCTGCTTAGCCTTTGAACTCTTTAGGAACTTTGTCCATATTTGTGATGATCAATTTTATCATTGTTACCAAAGAAAGCAATTAAAACTGCCATAGACTGGCCTTGAGAATATCATTATATAAGTTAATGATCAACATACAATAAAAAGTGAAAACAGACTGAGATTTTGCACAGCCAGGGAAGAATGTACAGAATGCACTAATGAAGATAACTGGGTCCAATGCAGGAAGTTAAATGAACTTTAACTTGAATTTTTTTATTTTATTTATTCTTTGGGCCAGATTCAGTAAGAAGTTACGCGGCTTATCTCTAGATAAGCCGCGTAACTTTTTAGATGCGCCGGCGTATTTTTTTTCTGTATTCAGAAAACAAGATACACCGGAATTGAGCTAAGATACGAGCGGCGTAATTGTATTACGCCGTCGTATCTTAACTGCATTTTTAAGATGGCCGCCAGGGGCGTTCCCGCTGATTTACACCAAGAATATGTAAATCAGCGAGATACGCCTATTCACGAACGTACGCCCGGCCGAGGCAGTGAATTTACGCTGTTTACGTAAGGCGTTTTCTGGCGTAAAGATAAACCACCATACAGATGGAGCATCCTATGTTAAGTATGGACGTCGGGACCGCGTCAAATTTTTTAGATTTTACATCGTTTGTGTACCTCGTCCGTGAATGGGGATTTAAGTCAATTAGGTTCACTTCGAAAACAATGCGTCGTAGCGTCATAATTTGGAGCATGCGCACTGGGATACGTCCACGGTCGGCGCATGCGCAGTTAAAAAAACGTAAAAAACGTGGGGTCACAACACATTGCCATAAAACACGCCCACCTCATTCACGCTACGCCCGGGAAAATTTAAGCCTCCGTACCTGAAACTATCCCTTTATCTCTTTGTATATTTTTCCTTTTGGAAATTCAACAATGTATGAGAGTACAAAAAAGAAAAGAGCACAGGATAATAAATGGCTGATAAAAAGGAACATAATATAAACACATTTTGTGTACATAATTTACGTTATTTACATTATTTATGGGTGTGAGCTCATACAAAACTCACAAAGTGTTAACTTATGCCTAGTACACACAGCTGGATTTTCAGAGAAAAAAAGTCGGACCGTTTTTTTTTCTAGGAAAGTCCGGCCGTGTGTAGCCTCCATTTGACTTCTTTTTCTGGAAGTCTGACGGATCTTAGATAGAGAACCTGTTCTCTTTCTTTCTGTCGGACTTCCGACAGACTCGCAGTGGACTTTTGCACAGTTAAAAGTCCAACCGTGTATACAAGGCATAAGGGTGTAAAAGTTATGATTTATATAGCTATTACCAATGTTTTGGACCAGGGTGGTGTGTAGACATGGCATATCTTGATTTCAGCATGGTATTTGATACAGTTCCACATAATGATCTAATACAAAAGTTGTACATGCTAGTACTTAACCCTTGGGTGGGTCAGGAAATTTGCAGTTAGCTAAGGATAGGTATCAAATTGTGGTTGTAAATGGGGTTCACACAGAACAGAGTCAAGTCACTAGTAGTGCACCAGAAGGCTCGGTAGTAGGCCCTGTTTTTTTAAAGTGGTATTAAAGGTTAAGCTTTATGAGAAGAAAAGTCATATTTACCTGCTCTGTGTAATGGTTTTGCACAGAGCAGCCCCTATCCTCTACTTCTCGGGTCCTCTACTGGTGCTCCTGGCTCCTCCCCCTTGACCAGTGCTCTCAATAGCAAGCCACTTGTACAGGGACACTGGTGCATGCTCGCTCCTGAGCCCTATTCTGTGTGTCCATAAGCCACATGGCGCTGCGGCTCAGCCCCACCCCTGCTCTCTCCTCATAAGCTTACTGGCTGTGATTGACAGCAGTGGGAGCCAATGGCTCCAGCTGCTAGCTCAGCCAAAGCGAAGAGGGCATCTCGGGACAACCAAAGCTCTCATGCACATCACTGGATTGAGAGGAAGCTCAGGTGAATATTGGGGGGCTTTGGGTGGAGCAGCACACGGAAGGTTATTTATACATAAAATGCATGAAAGTAAAAAACCTTTAACCTTTACAACCAGTTTAATCTTTTTGTAAGTGATATAACTAAAGATTTCAGGGCAGACAGATTCCAGGGAGTAAATGCTACATAAATCATCTGACCTTACTTTAGATGACTGTGGCTAGGACTGCTATGATGGTTTTTTTTTTTTTTTAAATGATTTTTCAACAAAATAAAGCATGGAGACTTAGATGAATAGGTGTGTTTCCTTTGACTATTAATCACTTGCCGACCGCTCATAGCCGAAAAACAGCTGCAGGGTGGTCAGATAACTCTGGGAGGGCATACTATAATGTCCTCCCAGAATCACGCACCCCTGAGGACCCAGCACATCACGGATCACGGTATAGGGCCAATGGCAGCGGCCTTTTACCATGTGATCGCTCCATCAAATGACGGAGCAATCAGTTGTACACAAGCTGGCGCATGCCCGGTTCATCTCTCCCCTCTCCGTACTGGTCAGTATAATGTGAGAGGAGAGGGGGGTTGAGATCGGTTGCAGCGGCATTGTGGGCTGGATCTGTGGTGCCCACAGTGCTGCTCTGTGCCAATTCCTGCCTCATCCATCCATGCTCAGCCAGCCAGCCATACATACTCAGCCACGCCATCCATACCTACAGCCATCCATACCCATCCATCCATCCCTTCTCAGCCATCCCATCCATATTCAGCCACAACATCCAAACTCATACATCCATCCATGCTCAGCCATCCCATCCATACTCAGCCATCTCCACCCATGCTCAGCCATCTCCATCCACGGCTTATCCATCCCTGTCCACTGCTCATCCATCCACATTGATGGCTCAGCCACCCCCATCCACAGCTCATCCATCCCCATCCACCGCTCATCCATGCCTCATCCATGTCATATCAGTTCTCATCTGTGCCACATCCATGCCACTACAGTGCCCATGAGTGCAACTACAGTGCCTCACAAAAGTGTAATGGGTAGTCAAATGAGATTTGAAATTTAGGCCCCTAGAACACCTGATGCGTTTTCATTTTCTTTCCACATTTTCCAAAAACGTTCAAACGATTCAAACGATTAATTATGCCTCATAGAATATATGCTGGGGTGTTTTCTTTGCAAAATGGGGTAATTTTGTTGGGCGTTTAAATTGTCCTTGTATTCCAGGGCCTTCAAAAGTGCAAACGGTAGTCAAGAAATGATATGTGTAATTTATGTCCCTAAAGCGCCTGACGGTGCTCCCTGATGTTGGACCTCTGTATGTGGCCAGGCTGTGTAAAAGTCTCACACATGTGGTTTTTCCATACTCAGGAGGAATAATAGAATGTGTTTCGGGGTGTAATTTGTGGTATGCATATGCAGTGTGTGAGAAACAACCTGCTAATATGACAGTTTTGAAAAAAAAGGAAAAAAAAATCTTAATTTTGCAAAGAATCGTGGGAAAAAATTACAACTTCAAAAAACACATTATGCCTTTTACTAAATACTTTGGAATGTCTCCTTTCCAAAAAGGGGCATCTGGGGGGGAGGGGGGGGGGGGGTATTTGGCTAAAAAAAAGCTTTCGCCATACTATTCTTTTATACTATTTTACAAAAACTAAATTATCAGAGGCATGCTAGGGAAATGTAAACAGCTTGCAATTTATGAATTTTAGGCACTGTTTTTTCATTATCATTACAAAACTTTTACATTCTATTTCAGAATGCATACAAAAGTATATATATTTATTTTTGTTTATTTTCTAGATGTTAGTTCGTGTTGCACGCTCTCTTCGTGGTCCAAAATCCATTTTATGGAGGAGTTTCTCCACAAGTAGTTATGTGTCTGCACATGGTAAGTAAAGAATTTCTGTAATTGTATTTATTCAATCAGTTATATTTAGTTGACATGTAATTTTGCTCTGCAACACATTTGTGGTATTGTATTACCCTCTCTTTTCATTACCAATACCTTGCTTTTGTATGTTACGAGTTCTGGTACCTAACAATGGAGTAAATTAATGGGTAATACCTGCAGAAACCAAACAGAAACCTAGCATGTTGTGCTCATTGTATCATCTAAAGCAAAGAAAAGTATAGGTCAGATTTCACCTGTTATTACACAGTCACAGTTGAAAACAAAACTGGTTGCTATAATTCCACCTATGCGCTGAGGTAAAACACACATTTTTGTCAAATGTTACTGCATTGCATGATAAAACATGGCACACTGCATGTGCTGCAGTGCCATTTATTTAGGATGGCACCCCAATGCAGTACAGTAAGTGACAATGGACTCATTCTGTAATGCACCACAATGCACATGTACGTTGCGGTGCACTACATTTAAAAAAAAAGATACCTAAACTTTGTTGTCCATTACCATGCAATCATTTAGTATGGGCTACCTTAATGTATTGCATTTAAAATGTACATTGTTGTGCACTGCAATATAAAAACTGTGCAGACAGTGATTTTTGGAAGTATTCCTAAAGCCCATCCAGTGATGTCCATCACAAAATCAAGGCTGTTTTTAAACTTAGGAATCCATCATTTTCTTACATTAATAATAATGAAATTAAAATATATGATAATAAATTGTTTTTACCTGAACTCTATAATATGTTCATTTTCAAAAAATATGCACTGGTGTAACAAGAGGTTAGCAAATCTAACAACTATTTTTAGACCCAACACCTCTGGAGGGTCCAACTCTTTTCTTTATTCAGTAAAAAATAGTTATTTTCACTTGTTGTGCTTTCATATTCACAAGATTTTTTTCATTTTGAATAGCGCAAGGAAGGGTAATAACCCCTGTCAGATTTTTTTCGCCATCTGTGTCCCATTGCAGAGATTTTCCTTCAGTTCCTGTCCCATAGCCAAACAGGAAATGAGAGGGAATCCATGTAAATTAACGGAATTCCTTTGGAACCCCCAGGTCATCAGAACTAGTGTACCCATTGCAAGATTTGCCCTCTAATACTTTTCTGGGGACAACCCAAAATTTGTTAAATTCTTTATTTTCACTTTCAATGATAATGGTAATCAGGACAAGTAGGGGAGGGTGAATCTCGTTGACAGGGGCACAGATGTCAAAAACCAGACAGGTGTTCTAATCCCTCTCCACTGTTTCCAAAACTAAAAAAAAAGTTATAGTTAGTAATACTTTAAGTTAAGGATGAGCCGAACACCCCCCTGTTCGGTTCGCACCAGAACAACGAACAGACCAAAAGTTTGTGTGAACTTTAGAACCCTGTTAAAGTCTATGGGACTCGAACGTTTGAAATGCTAATTTTTGATGGCTAATGTGCAAGTTATTGTCCTAAAAAGTGTTTGGGGACCTGGGTCCTGCCCCAGGAGACATGTATTAATGCAAAAAAAAGTTTTAAAAAATTAAGTGGGAGCAGGTACCTGTCAAAACCAGGTATTTTAATGCCCCTCACCCCCAAAAAGTGCCAAATGTGGCAGTGGAGGGGAGGGTAGGTGCAAACAAGCAGAGCTTGCCCTTTTGGTTGGAGCTCCACTTTAACACTGCTACAAGCCACCAATAGGAAGTGTGGTTTGAAAGTAGAATTCCAGCTGGCACTATCCTTAAAATATACTGCCCCCTTACTCCTAACACCTATGCTGACTAACCTATTTTTTAGGCTGCTCCAATCTGGTCATGTTATCTCACCTGTGTGATCCAGCAGGGGAGAAGAGTTTTCTTTAAGCCCTCCTTTTTATTGGGGCCTTGTCTCGTTTATTTAAAATAAAATAAAACAAAATAAAGAAGGGTGCTGCAGCTCGTGACCTTTGGTCTCTTCCATGTTGCTCAGGTTGCAGCTATCACACTCTTGACCTTGGTGTAATAATACGAATACCCTTGACATTTATGTGTTTGCTTACAATTAGCTAACTTGGTTTTAAAGGCTGAAGGTTTTTTACCTTTTTTTACCTTAATACATTTCCTAACATGCTTGTTTTAAAAAAAAATGGGGTTACAATCACTTTCAGTAATATCATATTTATATCTGCATGCTTTCATTTTGCTTACATTTAAGTTATATCATTCTTAATTCTGCATGCTTTCATTTTGCTAGAAATCACATTTTTCTTGCTAGTCTTGGCAATGTATTTATGATGAATCCCTGTGTAAAACTGCTCATAAACTTTACAATTGTATCGCTTATTACCTGTACTAGGTACAATAAAGCCAGGGTTTGCCATAAAACATATCTGTTCCACTTACAATGAAGACCATGTACACACAAAAAAAGAATGATCAACAAAGGGTATCGCCTATTTTATAGCCTTTGAAGACCTGTCTATCAGCATTCTGCACCTTAAAAAAGCTCTATGGATGTAAGGGCAGGAGAGATATAACACGCGTGTCAAAGTGGAAAAAGAATTCAATGTGCGTCAATAAAGATATATGCACAGAATATATGACTCTATGTCAACAATCAATGGATGCCTTGGTTAATAGAAAAACAGCAACTGGACTATCAGCAGGTTATTTTATGGTTAAGTCTTTCTGTAAATACATTGGCCCAGATTCACGTACATCTGCGCATTATTGGACCGGCGTAGCGCACCGCCTTTACGTTAGACTTGCGCAATTTTGTCGCGTAAAATTGCGCATGCGTAGCGTTATTTCAGAGGCGTAATACAAATTGGGAAGGACGTGGGCGGGTTACATTGAAATGAGCCGTGACCCCATGCAAATGAAGGGCCGGCTGGCTCGCGCATGCGCGCTTGAAGGAGACCATGGTCAGCTCCGCTGTGCGCATGCTTACAACTCGGGAGCGGCGCAATCAGTTAAATTGGAAATGGACTAGGGCAACTTTGTGAACTACGCAAACAGCATAAATAGACAGACACAAACGCACTTGCATTGCAAAAGTACATCCCTTTGTCCCTTCCCATTTAACCAAGTGCTTTTGTCCTGTTGTTCGTTGCGTTGTGTTTTGTAGTTGTCAGATTAGTGTTCTGTGTGATCAAGTGTTTGTTAGTAGATATTTGAAAGTGTTTTTTGATAAGTGTTTGAGAGACTGTTTGTTTGATATATTTCTGTTTGTTTTCTTGCTGATTTTTTGCTGTTTGTTTTTGTGACTGTTTCTTGCTGAGTGCTTGTGTGATTTTTTGGGTGTTAGTTTTCTCTTTGTGTGTGTTCTTGCTTGATTGGTTGTGCTTGTTTTTGTGAGTGATTTTTGTTGACTGGGAGTGATTTTTTTTGGAAGTATGACAGAGAGAAAGCGAAAGCTCAATTTTACTGTGGGGGAAAAAAGAATTCTTGCCCGGGCCATTAGCGATTATGGGCATTTCCTCCACGGACCAGACAGTGCCAACACCACCCCGGCCAGGAGGAGGGAGATTTTGGACCTCATCACTGAGCAGGTCAATTCAGCGGGGGAGGGGGAGACACGGACCCGGTCTGGGATTGACAAAAAAATTAATGACCTCCGGCGTCTGGTCAAACAGAAGCTGTCCAAAATGCATGCCCATGCCAGGGGCACAGGAGGGGGCCCACCATGCCGTATTAGGCTGACAGCGGAGGAGCGTGCGGTGGCCCTGACCTTTCATCGGCATGAAGTTGAGGGCCTGCCCGGCTTTGACTCAAGTCCGGAGCCCGTGGTGCCAGGTAAGTATTTTTTTTAATATCAGGTGTGTAGCATGTGTGGGGGAGGGGGTGAAAGGGAATATGTGGCAAGTGTGTGGATCCTCCAACCTGTGAATGTTTTGTGTCATCCACAGATGTGCAGGAGGGTGCAGGGCCATCTGGCCTGACCGCACCATCCCCAGGACAGCAGCCTAATGAGGCCCCCCCAACAAGGCCGGAGTCCGCGGAGGAGGTTCAAGAGGAGGAGGAGAATCATGAGGAGGAGGAGTCCATGCCAGGCACTGGACTTTTGGTTTTTGAGGACTCTTCCCCTCTGGCTGGCAGCAGGCAGCCCTCCCTAAGGGGGAGCCCCCCCCTCCTCCCCCAACATGGCTCCCCTCCCAAGGGCCTCCCCTTCTCCCCGGCCATAAGCATCAGCTGGAGGCAGGATTTCGTCCCAGAACACCAGGGGGGTGGCCGATCTCCTGCCCGCCACTCTGAGAAGGGACCAGGCCCTTCAGACCCGCCATCTGGGACAGGTCAGCCAGACATTGGTGCGGATGGAGGAGAGCCTGTCCTCCATCAAGGATACGCTGGGGAACCTGGACTCCCACTCCCGGGCTTTCACAACCTGCCTAAACGAACTGCAGACGACATTAGCAGGCATTGGGCAGGATGTGAGGGCCCTCATCCAGGCTATCCAGGCCAACACGGCAACACTTGGTGCTGCCCTGGACAGAATAGCCGTGGCCTTGGAGGGCAGGCCGCCAGGTGGGCAGAGATCAGGGGCTGCTCCTCCTTCCCCGGTTTTACCCCTCCCCCATGAGTCTCCCCTGAGGAGCCGGGGCCGTGGCCGGGGGCGCCCCAGGCATGGCTCACGTAAAGGGCTATAATTTTTGCTGGAAATTTTTTGAATTTGCTGGTAATTTTTATTTATTTTTTGTGTTGTGAATGCTGTTTGAATGTGGGGGTGACATTCCTGCCGGAAAAGGGGTGTCACCCTCAATTTTGGTGGAGAAGGGTTCCCCAGGACCAGGGAGAAGTGATCCCCAGGTCCGTGTGAATGGTGTATGAATGTACAGTGACATAATTGGAGCCTTGGCGTGGCGTTGCTGCTCACAAGTCCTGCATGGTGGACTGGTGCCAATCCAATTTGATGTGGATGTGGGGTGTGTGTGCTAGGGACCACAGTGGTGTGCATGCATGCATTCTCATTGTGCCACGATTAATGTGTGTGTTTAACGTGCAAAGATGCCCAATGTGAGTTGTCTCCTGGCTGCTCTTCCCTCAGAAGACGGGGTAGCCTCGGTTAGGGGGGATTGGTTCAGGTCATCACGTAGGTCAATCTGCAGGCCCTTTCTTACTGCGAAGTTGTGCAGCATGCAACATGCACCGATGATCTGGCACACGAAGTTTGGGGAATACAAAAGGGTCCCCCCAGACTTATCCAGGCATCGGAAACGTGACTTCAGGAGGCCAAAGGTGCGCTCCACCACTGCTCGTGTTTGGGCATGTGCTTGATTGTATCTTTCCTCTCCTGGGGTTTGGGGGTTCCGGATAGGAGTCATGAGATGGGGTCCCAGTGGATATGCAGAGTCACCTGTAAGGGAAAAGACAGGAGGATGTTAGTCATGCATGTGCCCCTTGTGATGTGTGCATCATGGGAGGGGATAGTCATGCCTGCCACCCATGTCACTCACCAACCAGCCAGGTGTCCCCATACACGTTCTGATCGAATTCCATTCGGATGTGGCATTGATTGTATATGTAGCTGTCATGGCTGGACCCTGGGTGTTTGGCACGGACGTGCCATATGAGGCCTTGGGCATCGACTATCACAATCAATGGCCCCGATGGTGCGTGGGAATCTGGCAATTCTGTAGAAATCTGTCATTGCCTTCAGCCGCAGGTCCTCAGTGGTGGGTTTGATGATTTGGTTGGCCATGCGTCTGAGGATTGCAGGGACAACCTGGTGAACACATCTGCTCATGGAGGATTGTGACATCCCAGCCACCACTCCACTTGTACGCTGAAAAGAGCCACTGGCAAGGACATGGAGTGTTGCCATGACCTTGACCAGTGGCTGCACTGCATGTGAGCATTGTGTTCGGCTGGTGATGTCCTCCTGCAGGGTTGTGGTTAATTCCAGGATGACATGAGGGGTGAATCTGAAGATGCGATACACCTCAGAATCACTCATGGCAAACAGGTCTATGCGGGTGCGGTATATCCTCTCCCGTGCTATCCTCCGTGCCATCCTCCGTGCCCTCATCCTTCTTTGTTCATCTAAAGTCAGTAGTATAGCTATGTGCGACAATGCCCCTGGCATGTTGGCATACAGATTGTTGTGCAACACAGTGTTGCTTTATCTAACAAGTAGACTTTTTTTCTCTTTTTAGACCAGCTTTTATATGCTCTAATTTTAGACAGGACATTTTGCGTAGCCTGCGCTGCCCCAACGTTCTTTTGTGGATCCCCGTAAGTCCCTCATTAGCATATTTGACTAGCAAATCAATGGTCTGTCTAGCACAGTTTTGCGCGGACGGATGCGCCTGTCTAACGAAATTACGCCGGACCAAAAAAAGTAGATTTCTTGCATATCTCGTTTTGGGGATGCCGTGCATCGAAACACACGCGCACATTTAGACTTGCGCACGCGCATCTCCTGTTGCGCAGGCGTAATCGCTCTGTGAATCTGGGCCATTCTCTGTAGATTAAGACAAATACAGACATCATACTATATACAGCATATATCTATAACACAGTACAGCCCCCTTAAATATGGTTATGTTTTGTACAGATTTAGTAGATTACTTTTTTGTTTAGATATGTACTCCCAAATTTATTTTTTCGGTTTTGAAAAGAAAAGAATGTGGAGGGGTTAGAATTGGTTCTTTGGTTCACAGACTGATGGTTTAATGGTCTGATGTGCGTACACACCATCAGTTCAAAAAACGATTGTGTCAGTACGCGGTGGCGTAAAACACGACGACGTGCTGAAAAAAATGAAGTTCAATGCTTCCAAGCATGTGTCCACTTGATTCTGAGCATGCGCAGGGTTTTTGGACCGATGCCTTTGCGTACTAACCATCGGTTTGGACCGATGGTCAGGCGTCCATTCGGTCCGATTTTAAAGCAAGTTTTAAAACTTTGGTCCGACGGACCAATGGGCCGTACACACGGTCGGTTTGGACCGATGAAACTGGACTTAAGTCCATTTTCATCCGTTTGGACCAATCGTGTGTACACGGCCTAAGAGGGAGGGTTCAGTGATACAAAAGGTAATAACCGTGGGGGATGAACTGATGAAGCATAGCACAGTACAGCCCCATTAAATATGGTTATGTTATGTACAGGTTTAGTAAACATTTTTGTTTCTGAGTATCTCCTAAAACATTTTTTTCAGTTTGAAAAGAATGGGGAATGGTTAAAAGCCCTGTATATTATTATTATTATACAGGATTTACATAGTGCCAACAGTTTACACAGCGCTTTACAATGTTAGGGCAGACAGCACAGTTACAATACAATTTAATACAAGAGGAATCAGAGGGCCCTGCTTGTTAGAGCTTAAAATCTAAGAGGGAGGGTCAAGTGATACAAAAGATAATACCTGTGGGGGATGAGCTGATGAAGAAAATGAAAGTACAGTTGTTAGGTGGAGAAAGGATAGGCTTCTCTGAAGAGAAAAGTTTTCAAGGATCGCCTAAAAGTGGATCAAGTTGGAGATAGTCGGACAGATTGCGGTTGGGAGTTCCATAGGTTTGGAGAGGCTCTGGATAAAACCTGGAGCCCAGTATAGAAGGAGGTGACGAGGGAGCTAGAGAGCAGGAGAAAATATTATGAGCTTTCATTTTGGACAGATTGTGTTTGAGGTGGTGGTGTGACATCCAGACTGATATGTCTGTTAGTAAATTAGTCATGCCTGAGGAGACTCATGGAGTGAGCTGAGGGGTGGGAAGATAGATGTGGGTGTAGTCAGGGTAGAAATTATATTGAAAGTCATGGGAGTCTATCAGCTGACCCAGGGAGGAGGTGTATATTGAAAATAAGTTTAGTAACCTTGTCTATAATAGCAGGGTTAAATAAGGGGAGTGTTGATTGTACCTGTTGACATGGAGTGTTAAGTGGGGGAAATACCTGTAGGGTGGAGATTTCGTCACAAATTGTATCAATCTTATTTTTTAAGTGATTAGCAATCTCCTGGGCAGTGAGTGAGTTAGTTAGTGGAGGCAGTGGAGGACAGAGAAGTTAGAGAAGAGTTGACGGGGACTGGATAAGAAGGTGTTAATGAGAGTGATAAAATAGGTCTGCTTGGCAGTGTAGAGGCAAGAATCAAATTTTTGGAGTGCAGATTTATATTGGTTAAAGTCTTTGAGAGACTTGGTCTTATGCCACAGGCACTCCAGAGCATGGCTATGTTTTTTTAAACTTCTGGTGTCATCTGTTTGCCAGGGTTGTAGGGGGCAAGGTCTGATTCTGTGTGTAGTGAGAGGGCAACTTGCCCATGGTGGAAGACATGGATTTTTTGTAGACAAAAGTGGCAATATTGAGGCAGGATAGGGGTGAGATTTTGTCATAGAGGTGGTCAGTAGCAGAATAGAGAAGGGTTGAAGTGGTGAAGGTTTCTATGGGTGATTGTTAGGCGATTGGGGGGAGAGATTTTGTCTGTACATACACTTTAAGTCCACCTCATCGTTACAAGTCTGGTTATACTTATACTTTATTGCTGTTCCCCAAGCCCTATTTCATACAAGTCATGGTTGACATACACTGCACTGATGATGGCCAGCAAACCTGAAACTGTGGTGTGTGGTTTGGAAAACATGTTTTTTTATTACTACTGTAGCTGTATCTGTGCTGCAGACCAGTGCGTTCAGGTCACCTAAAAAATTTACGATTTGCATAAAATGAGGTATGAATAATTTGTTATATGTGATGGAAAGGAGACACCCTCCTAATTACTGCTTTAAGAAAGCCCTTCTGTGCTTTCCTGGGTAACAGAAAATGCAGGCTCTTATACAGTCTGGCCAGGCCATTGCAGATAGTGATGAAGTACTGGGATTTCACCAGCAAGGGTAGGAAGTTGTAACTCTCATGCCTTGTTCACACGATCGATTTTCCGGGCGGTAAAAAGTTTGCTCAGTAGCTTTTTCCCCCTACATGCAGCTGGAAAACTGAGAGCTTTGGTCAGGAAACCCTGCACTGTGTATGCTCTACCGCAGGTTATCCCCATAAAAACCGCTGGAATCCCGGTGGAAAAAAAGAGAACATGTTCTAATTTTTCCGGCCGGGATTCCCGGCAGTTTTCCTGTTGGGAAAACTGCGATGGAGCATACATCCTAAAGCTGTCACGGCTATGAAATTTACATTATATTTATATTATATTTACTCCATGTATCACTGTCCCGATATCACAGTGTGAATGGATTATACAGTATATTAAATAAATTCCCATAAATTTCATAGTGTATCTTCAAGTGTTCCTTTTCAGTGTGTGGTTTACATTGATTGGTTTCATGTTTTGCACAGATGTTTCAAGTGACCAAGTACCTTACTACACAAAGCCCAGGTACTATGATACCCGTGCATTGCCACTGCCTGATGTACCATTTGCATCTGAGCTGACAGCGCAGCAACAGGCTTTGAAACAAAAGGAAGCAGGATCCTGGACTCAACTGACTAAAGACGAGAAACTTGCATGTATGTAATTTGCTCTATCAATTTACTAATAAACCAGAGGTTATTTGTTTTTCATAAGGATCATTATTTTCCAACTCTCATTAGCTGTCATTGCTAAAAATAACATACATTATTGCAAATATTCATTATTACAGGTTTTTGAATTGTACCTATAACTATATGCTTTTTTTGCATAGCTCTAGTTAAACTGAAGGCGATACTTAGATTAACATTAGTATATTTATTTTATTTTGCATTAGGTTAGCATTTTCCATGTCGTATGCTCCCTAAAGAGGTTGACTAGACTGCTGTATTTGCTCATGATGGTGTAGATGATGGGGTAAATAGACTATAGGTTAAATGCCTACAGTAGTAATAATATTTGGAGAAGTAAAACATTTTGTGTTGTTATGTTTATCCTTAATCTTCTAGTGTACCGTATCAACTTTAATCAATCCTATGCAGAGATGAAGAAAGGAGCACCCAATGAGTGGAAAACCGTATTGGGAGTTGCATTTTACTTTCTGGCCTTTTCTGGAGTATATCTTTGGTGGCATCGTAAATATGGTTAGTTACAACTTAATTTTGTCTTTACAAAGATTAAAGGGTCACTAAAGGATTTTTTTTTAGCTAAATAGCTTCCTTTACCTTACTGCAGTGCTGTTTTCATGTCCTCATTGTTCATTTTTGCTTTGACGTTGCTGTAATCCTGCTCTGTTCTGGACACTTCCTGGTTGTCTGTTTCCTTATAACCACAGTACTGGGAGCTTTCTCACTGTGGTCACTAATCAAGGAGGTGTGATTACTGTGTGTAAACTGAAACTAGATTGGGCTGAGGGGTTTTAGACAAACCATCACTGCCCTCTATTGGCTCTCTGGCTCTGTACATCAGAGAGACAGGAAACAACAGCAAAACTATTATGTCTCTATACCCTGTACACAGTCATTTCAGCCCAAAAATGTTTTTCCTTTAGTGATCCTTTAAGGAGCTTTTACAAATAATATATTTTCAAATGTGGCATTAACCAAACTATGAGAAAATGTATCTTTTTCAACAATTAGGCAAATTCCAAACAATGTCTTGAAACATGTACCATGAAATTTATTTTGTTAATTCTTGTTAATTCCTGTCCCCTCCCCTCCAATAGCAGTGTAAAAGGGAGTAGGGCGGGAGCAACAGAAAAAAGAAACATAAAAGAAAAAACAAAATAAAAAATCCACAAAACATAAGGGAGAACAGGGGGGGAGGAGGAAGAGTAGGATAGAAAAAGTAAAACTACTGTGAGGGTGCAGAAAAAGTAGGAAATAATTAGTATTAATCAATTAATTGTATTCTGACTTACTACTGGAGTCTGAAATTATTTCATAATATAATTGATTTATTTTTAAATTCAAACCATTTTGCCCATGTCTTAAGATATTTCCTGGTCAGCGGTTTATTTCTACAAGTTATTTCTTCCATTAGACGTCCTATATTGGAATGTTGTTTCGTTCATGCAGTGAAATAAAAAGAAATAATAGTAAATAATAATAAAAAGAGAAAACGTATCATACATGTCTCCCTTATTTTTAATTGAGATACTCAGAAACTAGGCAGTAGCCCTGTTTTATTTAACCTTCTCTCTGCCAGAGCTATTTTTGTAAAAATATAAAAAATGCACAATATTTTACATAAAAATGTACTTACAACCCAAAACATTATATATTTTAAAAATATCCCTTAAAATCAGAGACCCCGGAGAATAAATTTGTAGTTGCAATTTTTGAGGTCCTGCTTTACTTGCGCTACTGTTTATCAAATAGATATTTTCAGTCAAAATACACAAATTTTAATACACACCCATATACACACACAATATACACAGCAATACCTATTTGTATGTGCTTGTTTAAAAAATAAAAATAAATTATTACATATTTGATAGTATTATAGAGGTGACTGGTTCTCTTTAAGGAGACATCATGGGTTTATTAGCCCCCTAATGTCATGTCTATACTTTGATGAAACCGATTCGAGGACAGCTTCTTTCCCAGCCAGAGCAGCTGGGGTTTGACAATTCTGAACCTCCAGGTTCATACTAACAGATGTTTACTGATCCTCCTGATCATGGACGTCCTGGGCACCCAAGAGGAACAGTTGGCAGGGGAATGCAAGTAGAGGGAGGATAGTGAGCATCACCTAACTGTACATGTAGAAGTGACTGGATGGCTGTGCAGTCGCCTGAATCACTACAAGAAAGCTACAAGAAAGCTGGCAAGTGCAACTAAAAAGGTAAATAAACTACTGACTATTATAGCATCCTAAAGTTTGTTTACACGTAATCACTGCAGCAGCCGAAACAGTTAAAGTGAGTGAGTGAGTGAAAAACGTATAAAGCGCAACATATGCGCTGTTTCCATTCCTTCGGTAAGAAATCCACTTGACCTCAGAAGAGATGAGTTTTAAACTTTCTCCTGAAGGCCAAGTGGTCCGACTCCAGTCGGATGGTGGTTGGTAGTGCATTCCACAGCCGAGGTCCCTGGACAGCAAATCTCTGATCTCCTTTGGATTTGTATCTTGCTTTCGGTGGTTGCAGTAGGTTTTGATTTGTCGATCGCAGAATGCGATTTGGGTTATGGGCTTTTATTTTTTCTCATAGATATTGGGGGGCGTTTCCTTGAATACACTTATGCATTAGGCAGAGTGCCTTAAAAGTGATTCTATCTTTTACTGGCAACCAATGAAGGGATTCCCATGTTTTTTTGCCAGTCAGTAATCAAGCAGCCGTATTTTGAACGACTTGATTTGGTATTTGGGGAGTCCTAGATAGAGGGCATTTGCGTAGTCAAGTCTGGAATTGATGATTGTTCCCACCACGACCGCAATGTTCTTTTTAGGGATAAAGGGGGTGAATCGGCGTAGTAGGTGCAGCAGATGATGGGATCCGCTGACGACAGACCCTATTTGTGCATCCATTGTCATGTAGGAGTCAAAAAAAGACTCTGAGACTTTTGACTTTGGTTCTAGGGGTGATAGTTTTACCCAGAATGAGTGTGGGGGGGGGGTCCAAGTTGACGTGGGGTGACTTTTTCGGTTTGCGTGAAACAGGAGAAGTTCTGTTTTCGAACCATTAAGTTTAAGATAACTGGATGTCATTCAGTTATCTATTAGAGTGAGGGATCTTTCTAGTCCAAGAGAGTGATCCTTTTTGTTACTGATGCGGAGATACAGTGTCGTCTGCATAGGAGTGGTAAAGTAGCTTCTGGTTGCTGATGATTTCAAAGAGGGGGCGGAGATAGATATTGAACGGTACCAGTGACAAGGGAGATCCCTGAGGGACTCCGCATGATACCGTACGCTTTTCAGAAGTGAAAGATCCCAGTTTCACTGTTTGTGATCAGTTTTCCAAGAAGGAGGAGAAGCAGGGTAGATCATCTTCCGTGACTCTGGCCACTTCGACTAGCCTAGCGAGTAGTAGTCCGTGGTCTATCATGTCAAAGGCCGCACTTAGGTCCAACTGGATCAGGAGAGAAGATTCTCCTTCATCTGCGGCCTCTAGAGCGTCATCCCATATTTTGAGCAGCGCTGTTTCAGTTCCGTGACCCGGACAGAAACCTGATTGAAACGTATCGAGTAATTTTTGGGTTTCTAAATGCAGTTGCAGCTGTTGTACAACTTCTTTCTCTATTATCTTGGAGAAAACATTTAGACCTGTTATGGGCCTCCTGTTGTTTGGGTCTTTGGGGTCAAGGGTGTTTTTTTTTAGAATTGGTTTTATTGTACCTTGTTTCAGCAAGGTGGGCACCATGCCCTCCTTGAATGATTGATTTATGAGCTGCGTGATAGCTGGTGCCAGTATATCGGCACTTTTTTTCAGCAGTTTAGTGGGAATGATGTCATTGGGTGCTGTGCTGTTGCGGATTTGTTTGCAGCTGAAGAGTGAGGGTTTGCATGAATGGAAGCGAGTTTTGAAGGACTGGTTTGGTGATCGAGAGGTGAGTCTTGTGGATCACCGCCAGGCCTCCCCCTCTTTGCCCCACTCTGTTCTGCATTTGAATGCGATAGTTTGCTGGCACCAGTTCTCCCAGAATGGTGTTTCAATCTGCTGTAATCCAGCTTTCTGTGATGAAGAGGCAATCTAGATCATGTTGAAGGATGAAATCATAGATTTCTTGCCGATGTTTTACTGCCGATCTTGTGTTAACCAAAGCGCATGATATGCGTTTGGGCTGGTGTACCTGCATGCAGTTTTTTGCTGTTAATTGTCGATTGATTCTTAACAGTTGCTTCACTCTTTAGAGCTTTTTTGGTGACAGTTGGAAGTGTAGAGGCGAATGGTTTTAGTTCCCAGATGGTTTCTGCGGAGTATTTCAGATAACCCATAGTTGCAGAAAGACGCAGGGAAGTGATGATGATTATGGGGGTTTAAGTCTTCCCTCCCTGAAATTGATCCAGAGGAAGGCGAAAAACCCCAGGCGTGCTGTGCCAATCTGCAGCGACTGGGGAAAAAATTCCTTCCTGATCCCTAATGGCGATCGGTAAAAAAAACCTGGATCAATTACTTTATGGATAGGGGTGTGGAGGATGCGTACCCCTGGGTTAACTGAAGGGACCAAGTTTTAGGCTGAAACAGCCTGTGAAGGGGGAAGGTTAGGGTGAGTGAGGGTGGTGTTATTACTGTGGAAATGGGAGTAGCAAGATAGCTGCCGACTGGGACTAGGCCCGAGCCGGGGGCTGGGGTACGGGGGCAGCGAGGGGGGAGAAGGGGACCCGCAAGGGGGGAGTCCTGGCAGGGCCTGATCAGTGTTGTAGTATTTAGTGACATCGGGGGAGCTATCAGCATCGGAGTTCGGAATGTCCTGCTAGGCCGTGGCTGAAACCGTGGACTTTCCTGGATGCGGCAGCCGTGATTGCTGCCGCGATCCAGTAGCAGTAGTTTCCCGGGTCCCCGATGGTAGAGGATGGCAAAGGGGGTAACAGAGAGATGGCGGGAGAAGGTGGTATAGTGTTTGGGATGCGGGGGGGGGGGGGGGGGCGGTCGTCTGATTCTCCGGATTGAAGCCGCGGCTTATCCTGAAAAGGACGGCCGCAGTCAATCCAAAGGGGACAGACCAGGCCAGATGGTGCAAGCCTTACCTTGCAAGGAGCTGCAGAGGAGGGAGGAGGAATCCTGGATGCAGTGAGGCTGGGGCTGGGCTGGAGACTGGAGACCGACCTGCCTGCCTGCCTACCTGCCTGGAGCTATAACATACACGCCCTACTCCTAGGAAGCGTGTGCCTTAGTGAGCTCCTGTTGCTAATCCAGTTTACCCAACACTGATATCTCAGTTTCGACAGACTACTTTCTCCTGGGGACTACAGTGATGGGATCTCTTTCCTTGAGTTCCTTAGACCACATTCTTTACAGTATTCATTATAGTATTTGGTATTCATTTTATAAAATCAAGAATACGAATGGATGTTTGAAACACCACACAGAAAGCAGGAAACTCTAAACAGATCATCTAGGGATAGGCAACTTTGGAGAAGGACGAGCACCATTGGAAGCCAATAATGTGTGCTGCATGTAAATGTGCTAACAGAAGAGTACAGAGGAATGACTTCTTCACTCTCCAATCAGCAGGCTGGGGGGTGGAGAAATGAGGCCACTGTATTACTAACTGTATTAGAGATGGTGTTGACATCCTCCTTAATGTACTTTGTGACAGGGCTATGTAAAACTCTGGACAAAATGCAATTCTTTTGGCAGGTAAAACACCATACTATGCAAAATTGAAGTCTATATGTCATATGTATTTCATCTCTGTATTTAGATGCTTACCTGAAGTTCGGCTTTATTTAAAAAGGGCAAAGCAGAGTGACTGTGCAGTCACACACAGAAACTAATCAGACTTTAATATTGCTGAGTCTGTTATAGTATGATCCAGTAAATTGATTGTTGAATCATAGCCATGAATTTAACCACTTTGCTCTTTGGCTTTAAAGTCACTGGACTGTTGATCCTCCTCTTCACTTGTTACATGATGTCGCAGATCACTAATTCCCCATACTTCAGGACAGTGACTCTCCACATTGACTTCAAACGACAGCTCCAGAGTCTTCTGAAATAGACATTTATCTCGAGATACGCCGTCGTAATTACAAATGTGCGCCGTTGTATCTTTGCGCCGATTCCCAATGCTAGATACGTAAAAAAATAAGGCTTCAGCCTCCCGACGTAACTTGCCTACGCCGGCGTATCGTGGGCGCATAGTTACACTGGACGCATTTGGCGTACCCATGTTAAATATGCAAATAAGATACGCCGATTTACGAACGTACTTGCACCCGGCGCATGTTTTAAGTGAATTGCGTAAGGGTTACGTCCGGCGTAAAGTTTTTTCTCATATAGGAGGCGCAACCCATGCAAAGGTAGGGAAGAACGCCGTCGATTTTTACGTCGATTACGTAGTACGTGAATAGGGCGGTGCGTAGGTTACGTTCACGTCTTAGGCAGTGTTTTGACGTATCTAAGCCAGTTATTTCGACGTGACTGTGCACAGTTCGTTTTTTGAAGCTCAGCCCATCATTTGCATGAGGTCACGCTTCATTTAAATGTTACACGCCCACTTCCAGACCACTTCCACCTACTTTGACTTACGACGGCTTATGCCGACAACTGTACGCTACGCCGGCGCAACAGTGAGAGCATTTGCTTTGTGAATACCATGCTTGCCTCTCAATGTTGCGCCGGCGTAGCGTAAAGAAGATACACTACCCCGGCAGAAAGATGCGCCGAGGTACGTGAATCTAGTTGATAGTATTGATAGTATGCAGGTTTTAACTCATTATATTTATTAAAATAAAAAATAAAAATCTGATCATATTTTGCATTGCTATGCTGAAAAAATAGAATTCAATGACAGTAAGAGTGAGCGCTAAGTTGAATACAAATAAAAAGGCCATGTCACAAATGCTTTCCGAAGATTTATTGAAAGTTTGCAGGCTTTTTTTTCCTTTAATGAACTTGGCATCGCCCCATACAACATTGTAAATTTTAACCACAGAGAATAAAAGCCCAACCTTGCTTCAAAGTCCAAGCCTTCAAATTACTGCATTCATGCTGCTTTAAAGCAATTTCATAGATGTATCTCCTATCACTGGGAGAGTAATAACAGAGAGGTTTCATGGAATATAATGTGAGTGAAGGGTGAGAATTTTTTTAGTTTATTAAAATAACAATTTTTATTAAAGATTTTATGAATTATACAACACCTTGTACAACACATCACAATTACACAAAAAAAAGAACATATTTTTTATTAACTTTTATTAACGTATGTATGAAAAGGGAATTAGCAATTATATAACATCTTCATGTTTTACCCAGAACACTAGATAGCATGATATTATTATATCATGATACCGATAATATGCATTTAATATATTTCAGTAGATTTAAAGTGTCATACAATATCAAAAGCAATCCTGAAGAAAAGTAAGCAAAGTTAGGGGGTACATATAATTTTTCAAATACATTACGACTAGATTTTACTTTTTGGCAAAAGTCAGTCATTACTGGTTGTTTCTATTCTAGTATCATTAGGTATGGCTGAGCATCATACTGGGTGTTATATATGAATATATACTACTTGACTTTTAATTATTGTTTTTGTTTTTCATTTCATTGTTAAATTTCATTTTGTACTCTTGTAAAACTTGATTTACAAAGTTATTACTAAGTAGTTTAATAGCTTGTGACACTTGGACTGGCAGTGCTTCTATCATGTTTCAGGGGCCCTGCTGGGCCTAATATTTACTTAATAGGGGTATGTGCATTGCAGAGGTACTTTGAACAGAGTCCCTCAAAAAATATCCCCCAAAGCACTGAAGCCCGGGAGGGGTGTTAGCATAGAGTGATTAATGTACAACCAACCCACTAACCCAAACTAATAATGGATACTTCTGGTCCCTATGCTTTCACAATAAAAATTAGCATCCTCTTTAAAAACATTTACATTTTTTTAAATTGGCATCATATACCTGTATGAGAATCCCAAGATTATGAGGGTGTCCTCTTGAATAACTCCTGTCCAAGTACCCCTGAAATTTTAGACAGGGCCCTCAAGGGCGATGGAAAGGCACAAATGCCTGGGTGCCAGAACAGGTGACTGAAACTCAGGGGCGCTGGTATCATAGGTGTAGGGGTATAGTTAATAATGCACCAGGGACACACCAAATTTGGATATTATCAGAGTTAGGCCACAAGCATGTTTGGCAGCAGGTAAACAGCAAAGTAACAAATCGGAGGCAGGATCAAAGTCAGGAGCATGCAGGCAATGAAGTACCAAGTTGATAAGCAAGGGTAGGCCATGGTTGGTAAAGAAAGTAAACAGCAATCAAAAGCAGACTGGGGAAATCAAAGAGCAGGTCAGACGGGATCCATGGCAGTAATAAAGGTCATGCAGACGTTCAGAATTGGGAGTCACAGGAACACAGGCCATTCAGTGCCAATGTTTGCATGCATGCACAAAGTCGAAGATGAGCCTCATGGCTGACACAATGTTCCTGACAATCAAAGATAACACTCATGGTGTTCTACAGTAGCTGTTGTGAGGCTATTTGTCACAAAAGCCTTGCAGAAGGGATGAGAGAGAGAAAACATTGGGAAGGGGCTAGCCTCAAGATCTATGGAAAATATGTGAAGGCTGAAAAAAAAAAAAAACAATTCCAAGCCTTCTTTGCCTTTATGAGAATATCCTGTTTATTAGAATATGAGTACATTTAGTAGGGTGACCAGGCATCCCCAGTTTCAGGGGACAGTCCCCTGATTGAGGACACTGTCCCTGGACCAAGTCTGTCCTGGTTTTGTCCCCAGATTGGATTTAATAGGGGGAAGGGGCAAATTTCAAAGACAGTCAGTGCAGAATTAAAATAAAAAAATTAGTGTTGTATTTTTCCCATTATCTGTGGCCCTTTCTGATGATCATGTGCTGTTCGGAGTGGAGGGAATATTTCTTCAGTTTCGGGCGCATGCCCATTTAGCTTCGCTCACATGTTCTTCTACCTTGGCACAAATCTTGGCCAGCCACCTGCTTATCTCCTTGCCTTCCCTGGCGGAGTGATCTTCCTCCGCTCCCCACCCAGTAGTAGCCAGGGCACGAAGAGTAAGACTTGAGAGGCTGTGAGGCGGGCGGCAATGGGCAGAGAGTCGCTGATTGTTGCCATTACTAGTAAACAAAAAATATGTCCCCGAATTTCATTTTTTTAAAATCTGGTCACCTTAACATTTAGGCTTTAGATATGACGCTCTATGAACAGCAACCTTTTTAGAAAAATTACAGATAAGGATAACCCTAGAAAACAAGTGATAAGAAGCCTAACATTCCACCATGAAGAATACAATTTTTTTTTTTATTAATTATCTTTTCACTTTTCACCTTTTTTATACAATATTTTTATAGCTTAGTCCTAGTATAGACTTTCGGACAAAATGTAAATTGTTAAATGAAACATTGAGGGTTATTTACGAAAGGAAAATCCACTTTGCACTACAAGTGCACTTGAAAGTGCACTTTTAAGTGCAGTCGCTGTAAATATGAAAGGGACATGCAAGGAAAATAAAAAACAGCATTTTAGCTTGCACATGATTGCATAATAAAATCAGCAGAGCTTCCCCTCAGATCTACAGTGATCTACAGCAACTGCACTTACAAGTGCACTTTCAAGTGCACTTGTGGCGCAAAGTGGATTTTCCTTTAGTAAATCAACCCCATTATATAGAGCCAATTCCAGCATAATGGTCACTGAAGAAAGGAGGAATAGATTCCAAAACCTTCACTGACTTTCTTGTAGTTATCAGCTGGTTTACAATGAAATAGCCATTATTTTATAAACAAGCAATTAGTTAATGTAAGCTAAATCTTCAGAAATGTTTGTTGTTGCTTTGACTAACCTTTCACCTGTACTGTATTGTACGATTTGGTGTCAGTTGCAATGTAAAATATTGCCACAAGGTGGCAGCAGCTTCCTGTTTTTTGCTTTGACCTTTGCTAAAATGTTTAACTTCCCAGCCATATTAATTGAAGAAGTATATCTACAAATGATTCACTAAGGATAACACAGAATAATGATGCATATTTGCTCAAATTTTCTATCCAAACCATAAAATGGAAATTGTTGAAATATCACACCCTGATTGTACTTGTTTGCACTAGAGGCTGCAGGGAAAGGCACACAGAGAACCAACCTAATTATAATTGATCTGGGTGTATTAAACTGAAATGTTTAAATGTTACAACACTCTGTACGCTGCTCTTTGTACTACTTTAGGCCTGGTTCACACCTATGCAGGTTTTGATCCATTGATGTCTATGAAACCAAAAACCATAAAAAAGGTCCTGGTCCTTTGCATAAAATGCATAGATGTGAACTACATCCATAGGAAACCATGTTAAATGGAGTGTAGTATGTTTCTGCAAATCTGAAAACGCACAAAAAAAAAATGCATAGTGAACCAGGCCTTACTGCTTATGCTTGATTATGTCACATTTGGTGGCAGGAGATCTGAATAACTCCTTTACGACCAATGTTTTACATTACACATTTTTACTGGGGACAGATGTGCCTTCTTTAAGCCAATAATATCCTAATTCCTAGTAAGAGATAGCATTAGGGATCCTACAGGTAGGTAAGGCAGTTTATCTATGACCTTTTAGAAATTATAACATATGATTCTAGCTCTACTGCTAAGATTTCAAAATATTAGGCGTTATCATCTGTAAGGCTGGGTTCACACTATTGCGAATTGGATGTGGGATCCCTGCATCCAATTTAGTATTGCAGGAGAATGTGAATGGCTCTCTATGGAGTCGGTTCACATATCTCCGATGCAAATTTGCACAGGAGCACTGTCCGTCTTTTGGTCCGTTTTTAGCTACGAATTCAGCCCAAAATCCGGGCTGAAATCGGAACTGAAACGTGAACCAGGATGCACTGGACCCCTGCTGGGAGCCGCATCGGCATTAGATGTGAATGGAGTCTTAATGCT
This sequence comes from Rana kukunoris, assembly GCA_029574335.1. Classification (NCBI taxonomy): domain Eukaryota; kingdom Metazoa; phylum Chordata; class Amphibia; order Anura; family Ranidae; genus Rana; species Rana kukunoris. The sequence goes on from CM056053.1 coordinate 263,523,698, forward strand.
TTTAAGAGCCTGATCAATAATAAAGCATTTAGTAGCAGTTTACATGGTATAATAAACAAATGCACCCTTTCGTTATTAGTGTAGTACTCCTGCTAGATCCTATGGCATGAGTCAGTCAACATATGAAAAGGTAGTGCTATTTTTTTTTATTTTTTTATTAAAAGCCAAGGTTTTCCTAGATTTTAGTTAAAAGTTAAAACTGGGTTAACTATAACCAATGTGAATTTTGTTTTTAGACATGTCCAAAAACAAATATTTTCACAAGCAAAACGAACAAAAAAAGAATATCCATGTGCACTAAAAATTTATTTAGGATAAAAAATTGCTACAGAAACAGTTTTATATTATAATGTGCTTGATTTACTAAAGGCAAATAGCAAGTGCAGTTTCTCCAGAGCTTAGTAAATACAGCAAAGCTTTACTTTACAAAGAATACCCAATCACATGTAAGGGCAGAGCTTCCCCTCATTTGCTCATGTGCACAGCCTATTTGCCTTTAGCAAATCGTCCCCATTGTGACCTTGGCATTTATGTGCAAATTGGGAATAAATCCCATAGGAATAGGACTTTAAAGGATGCAGAGCTGACACTGAGGTCAGCACACAATAGTCAATATAAAAACCATTTTAATTAATACAAATTATTAAAATTACATCCAAAGATAATAATATCCCATATTGTAAACAAAAGCATAACATGATATGAACATTGATACTTGTTTCAAATGCTTGATAACAATTCATATAATTACCCAATGCGTTTCGTAAAGTAGTATCTCCGCTTCTTCAGGGAAATTCAGAACATATCTAATTATCATTGAATTAAAATAAACATCATTATCATCACATTATGCCAAACAATCCTTACATTTGTCAAATATTTATTTACATAACATATGAAAAATCACATTACAAAAGTGCTCACCAATATCATCGGTATGCAGCTAAGTGCACTTCCACAGGCACAGTATATAGGTTAAAATAACCAGGACCCTGTCTCGCAGACACCAGACCATGTGGTAATGGATAAGGCTGAAAAGATGTCCAACATCAAGTACTGTGAAGGAAGGAGAGTGTGTATAATCTCTAACTATTCCAAGAACACTACCCATATATCCACCATTACCTGTTCTCTATGTATGAATAAAATAGCAGAAGGCATATGCACATCACATAGACGTACTGTCTCAATGGGCCGTCCAGATATACGTAACATTAATCATAATAATAAGAGTGAGAGGGGAGATCATTTACTCAGTGATGGCAGGGATCTACTTACCTATCTCCAACTAGAATGACACAGATGGTCCAGAAACCATACACCTCCAAATAGATATTCCCAAGCACCCTATGGCAGTGTCCAAAGACTAATGCCCAGGTCCCTGAGAAACTCAAACTGGTCCAACTCCAGGCTAAAATGCAACCTCCCACAGGATACAGCCATAGCCCCGGCTACTGAATCCGCCACCATACTTTGATACATGATTCCACCCAATGCGGCTGGGCCAGGCACGGCCCATGAGTGTGAAATAGGGCGCATGTGCACAGATCCGGACAGATGTAAACATTCGGGTTTGTATCCAGCACAAACAGGGTCCTCTCCATGGGAAAAAGACACTAGGGCTGCGACAGCAACACTGTGCTTCTTCTGGGCACCTGAGTGTCTGCCACATGACTTTGATTGATACGAACAGTCCAGATACAGCAGAGCCAAAGGAAGAACATAACTGCACACCAATAACGTAAAAAAGGATTTTCGAACAAGAAAAGTTCTATGTGAGCTTTTGGTCGGAAATTCCTACCGTGTGTAGGCTCCATCAGACATTTTCTGTCGGAGTTTCTGACGGGTAAAGTTCTTGTTGGAAATTCCGATCGTCTGTATGCAATTACGACGCACAAAAAAACATGCAAGCTCGGAATTAATTTGACGCATGCTTGGAATTATTGAACTTGAAGGGGTTGTAAAGGTAAACATTTTTTCCCTAAATAGCTTTCTTTACCTTAGTGCAGTCCACCTTCACTTACCTCATTCTTCGATTTTGCTTTTAAATGTCCTTATTTCTTCAGAGAAATCCTCACTTCCTGTTCTTCTGTCTGTAACTACACACCGTAATGCAAGGCTCTCTCCCTGGTGTGGAGAACGCCTCTTGAGGGGGGAGGGGGCGAGCAGGAGTGTCAGGACTCCCACTAACACATAGCTCCTTTCTCTATCTGCAAAGTAGAGAGTGTTCTGAAACTCCTGCTCGCCCCCTCCCCCTTTAGGAGGCTTTCTCCACACCAGGGAGAGAGCCTTGCATTACGGTGTGTGGATCACATAAACACGCGACAGGACTTACAACATAAATAAACCTGAAGTGTGCCTTGGAGGTTGTTGAGACGAAATTGTGTTGTTGCAAGGGTCTTAACGAGTGTCAGGTTGCTGAGACAATATAGCTTGGTTGCAGGGGTCTCGATTAATGTGAGGTTGTGTGAGACGATATTGCTTGGTTGCAAGGGTTTGGATGAGTATGAGGTTTGTTATGAGTATGAGGTTGTTTGGAGACAAAAATTGTGTAGCTGCTAAGACTATATTGCATGGTCGCAAAGGTCTCAGTCTGGTTTGCTGAAACTATATTGTGTGGTTGCAAGGGTCTCTGAGTTGATATTGCGTGGTTGCAAGGGTCTCGATGTGTATGATGTTGGTTAGTTGCAAGGTCTCGATTAGCATGATATATTGTGTGGTTGCAAGGGTCTCAGTCTGGACTGCTGAGACGATATTGCATGGTTGCAAGCATCTCCGTCAGGTATGCTGAGCTGATATTGCGTAGTTGCAAGGTCTCGATTCGTATGATGTTTTGACTGCTGAGACCTTATTGCATGGTCGCAAGGGGTCTCAGTCTGGTTTGCTGAGACGATATTGTGTGGTTGCAAGGGTCTCAGTCTGGACTGCTGAGACGATGTTGCATGGTCGCAAGAATCTCAGTCGGGTTTGCTGAGCTGATATTGCGTGGTTGCAAGGGTCTCGATGTGTATGATGTTGGTTTTTGAGACGATATTGCGTGGTTCCAAGGGTCTTAAAGAGTATGAGGTTTGTTTTGAGGTGATATTGCGCAGTTGCAAGGGTCTTCTATGAGTGTCAGGCTGCTGAGACGGTATTGGGTTTGCAAGGGTCTCAAATGAGTGTCTGGCTGCTGAGGCGATTTTGCATGGTTGCAAGGGTCTCAACAGGTGTCAGGTTACTGGGCCGAGATTGCAAGGTGCAAAGGTTTTTTTTTTGACAAGTGAGAGGTTGCTGAAACAAAGTTGCGTGTTTGCAAGGGTTTGCTGAAACGATTTGCATGGCTGCAAGGGCCTCAATGAATGAGAGTTGGGTTACTGAGAAAAGAATAGAAACACCTGGCTTGTTTGGCGGATTACAGTACCCCTGAGCAGGCAGTATAAGAGATAGGGACAAAGTCTGTTCGTTTCGTAGGTTCTGTAAGGGGAACTAACGAACGACATGGGAGACAACGAATGGTAACGCATTGATACGACATAAAGAATGGGGTAACGAATCTTGCCTGCAACAGTAAGCCATGTGAGTGGTTTTCAATGGGCTGTGGAGGGAGTGAAAGTAACGGAATGGTGTGGCGTGATGCCTTGCATGAGGCAAAACAACAAGTTTGATCTGAAAAATAGAATGAGAGAAGTGCGTACGAATGATTCGGAAGTTCCACTGTGGGATCCGAACAAATGGTATGAGTGATGCTGTGAGTGGCTACGTATTGACATGACAAAACATGGTAGACAATGGCCATGCCACTGGGTCCGCATCGATCTGTAGTGAGTATGCAACGTATCTGAAGAATGTAATAATAAGAGTGAGAGGGGAGATCATTTATGTGGTGTGGCAAGTAACGGGGGGAAGAAACAGGGGGAAGAATCATGTAAGAACGATTCTTAAGTTCCATGGCGGAAATTAAACACAGGACATGGGGGATACAACAAATGATAACGATTAGGAGATGATATGAATGCAAAGGAACGACTCCTACCTGTGACCGCGAGCGAGATTTGAACGAAAAGTTTCAAATAATCAACTGCAACACACTGTATTCGGGAACAACAGACTCACGAACACGAAGTGAGCTGAAGAGCCTGCTGACGTAATGAATTGAGCACTGGAACTGACAAAAAGCATGGGTGAGTGGGCTGCTTAAATACCCTCCGGATGCCTCCTATAAATTCAGGCCACCGTACTGGCCTTCTTATATATATATATATATATATATATATATATATATATATATATATATATATTTTTTTTTTTGTATTGTCACCTTTTTTCTAAAGCTAATATTTTATCAGCCTGTTGCCTGTTTTGCATTTATAAGTGATGATGGTGGCAGCGCAGCTGGGAAAAATAATAAACATGATAGTGATATAATTGTTTTAAAGTAGGTAATTCAAGGAAGAATGCCAGCACTGGAAACAAATCACTATTTCAGGACTTAAGCCACTAACAATGCCATCTGCTTCGCAAGTAAACTAAAAAGTGGTTTCTGAACAGCTATGTTATGTTTCTATGGCAGAGTCATGTTCTTCCCAGTGTATGCCAAATAAAGCAGTTTGGTTGGTTTTCCCATACAGTCTCTGTGGAGTGCTGACATAAGTGTTGGCACCGTGGGAATACCTACAAACTGTTGGCAAAAGCCTGAATTTCAATTACTGCACAAGAAAATAAAAGCCAAGTTTACAAAACAGCTTGCTCTGATGTAAGTGTGATGGAGATTGGATAAAGAGGAGGGCAGGAGAGACATGAAAAAGAAGTAGCATTGTTCAACAAAGAAAATACTTTGGCACAAACAGCCATGAAGCGTTGCTTTGTTTTTGGTGTGTAAAATGGCAGGGTGCCCTCTCATTAAAGTTTACATTATTGCTGAACATAAAATCAGAGCAAAATAACCTTTTCTATTGCATACAGCTATGAAATGTCCACCGTCAAAATTAAAGTGCAACCCCAGGCAGATATAAAAGACACAAGTTAATGCAACGCTGTGTTCATTACTAAAGGTGATCTCCAGGTAAAAAGCCAAATGCACACATAAAATACATAGGGTCAGATTCTCATAGAATTCCGGCGGCGTAATGTAAGCCATTTACACTACGCCGCCGCATCGTACTAGAGCAAGTGCTTTAATCTCAAAGCACTTGCTCCGTAGTTTTCGCCTGCGTCGCGTAAATCGCCCAGCGTAAACCCGCGCAATTCAAATGGGACGGCTTGTATTTAAATTAAGCGCGCCCCCGCGTCGAACGAACTGCGCATGCGCCGGCCGGGGAAAAAGCCCAGTGCGCATGCTCCAAAGGACGTCACATTTTCTCAATGTAAACGACGTAATCGCAGCGTACGCTAGCCCCATTGAGAATCGACGTACGCAAACGACGTAAACGACGCACAACACGACCCGAGGCCATACTTAACATGGCATCCGACGGCACCCGACGGCATCCGACGGTACTTCGTAAGGTTACTTCACATCGAAGCTGGGGTAACCTTACGCAGACGAAAACAACGTACGCGACGATGGGGCGGCGTAAAAGCGATCGGGAATCGGCGTACTACCTCATTTGCATATGCAAATGAGAAAACAACGTAAAGGCCACCTAGTGGCCGGAGTTGTCATTACAACTACGATCTGCAAGTGTAATGGTTTTACACTTGTCGGATGTAGAAGCGTATCTATGCAAAAGTAATGCTAAGCATCACGCGCATAGATACGAGGCAAAAAAAACGGCGATACGACGGGGTATCTGAGATACTCCGTCGTAACGCCGCTGAGAATCTGGCCCATAGGGAGCAGTCTTTTGAAGTATAACTAAAGGTAGAACTTTTTAGTTTTAAATAGAGTGGAAATGGATTATAACACCATAGTTGCCAACCTTGCAAAAAAAAATGTGGGACACTTTTTTGCATGTAGGCGGAGCCTTGCTATAATTAGGGGTGGGGCATTAGTTTGTAGGCATGGCATATCGGAACAGACGTTCGGGAGTGGTTTATGCAAAATAGTGGGCACTGCTTAAATGGGCTTGACTCGGAAGGGGTGTGGTTAGAGTTTGAGATGAACGAGGGATGGAGAAAGAAAGAAAGAAAGGAGAGAAAGAAAGAAAGAGGGAGAGCAAGAAAGAAAGAGGGAGAGAAAGGGAGAAAGAAAGAAAGAAAGAGGGATGGAGGGGCAGCAGGCCCAGATCCTAAACCACAATAGAAATATGTGTCTTCCAAACACCTGATGTTAGCGCTTTAATCCATGCTTGTTATAGTGTCAGGATGATGGAAGTGCATTATTTGTATTATTACATTGTAATATAGAATGAAATTATTCAACTCATGCCATTAGGTGTCTCCAGCAGAGCCCCTCCTTACATCAGGCGTCCCCAGCGGAGCCCCTCCTTACATCAGGCGTCTCCAGCAGTGCCCCTCCTTACATGAGGTGTCCCCAGCGGAGCCCCTCCTTACATGAGGTGTCCCCAGCGGAGCCCCTCCTTACATCAGGTGTCCCCAGCGGAACCCCTCCTTGCATCAGGCATTCCCAGCAGAGTCCCTCCTTACATCAGGTAACCCCAGCAGAGTGAAGACCCACGGTGAGTAAGTGTGAGGTAAAGAGAACTGTTCTTGTTGCAGATAGTTGAATACCTTTACTGTTAGTAACATCTACACGATTGTTGCCATAGGAGACAGTGATCCTACCTATACAGAAGTGGTGTCCGGCTGGAGGCCTTCAACTGTATAGCTGTCTGCCTATAGAAATGTTTGAGTCTGTCAATTTACATTGCATCTACCAAAGGGTGTCCTGGTCTTTACCCTCTCCCCCATAGTTATGTTTAAGAGACAATAAATCTCTTTGCATTGAAAAAGTGTCTGTCAACCATTTCATCTTGCATCACACACACCATGTCTTGTAACCCACTCTACACTGAAGGATGTCAGCTGCCCCTAACTCTGGAGGTCACCATTTGGCCTTAGGAGCCCTACATACCTAACATGGCAACCAACAGATCAATAAGCTACAAAACTAGCAATAGTAAGTCTCAATTTCTGTACAGATATGGGGACTTTTCAACATATAGCTCTGAGGTCTTTAGGATATTTTGTAGGTTAGCTGAGGGTATATGGTCTTCAGATTTTTGGTCAGCTTTTGAGATGTTGTACACAGCTGCTTTCCCAGATGAATCATTCCACTGCTTATCATTATTGGCAGTTGTATAAATCATCCTTAGGATGGTGTCTTTGTAAAATATGGCCTTGTTTTGTAAGGGGGTGAGCAATGTACAAAGTGCAGCAACCCATCGATCAGCATGGATCTTTAATTGCTGTGTTTGCATCCAACTTAGGAAAGGTTAAATCCAATTGCTATGAGTTACTGGCTGCACCTCTCACATATTCTCATCAATTTTGTGTTGTCTTAAGAGCAACTTCAATAAAAAGTTAAAGCAATCAATGAGTTACCAATGTTGTCTAGAAAACAATGCGAATAGGCTAAAATCGGAAAGACCAGTTGATTTACCTTAACCTGGACCCTTCATGTTTAAAATGTTCTCGTAAGATTACAGTGGGGATCGAAAGTTTGGGCACCCCAGGTAAAAATTTGTATTAATGTGCATAACGAAGCCAAAGAAAGGTGGAAAAATCTCCAAAAGGCATCAAATTAAAAATTAGACATTCTTATAATATGTCAAAAAAAGTTAGATTTTATTTCCATCATTTACACTTTCAAAATTACAGAAAACAAAAAAATGGTGTCTGCAAAAGTTTGGGCACCCTGCAGAATTTATAGCATGCACTGCCCCCTTTGCAAAGCTGAGACCTGTCAGTGTCATGGATTGTTCATGTCATGGATAGAAGGCTATAAGAAGATAGCAAAGCGTTTTCAGATGTCAATATCCTCTGTTTGGAATGTAATTAAGAAATGGCAGTCATCAGGAACAGTGGAAGTTAAAGTAAGATCTGGAAGACCAAGAAAAATATCAGACAGAACCGCTCGCAGGATTGTGAGAAAAGCAATTCAAAACCCATGTTTGACTGCACGATCCCTCCAGAAAGATCTGGCAGACACTGGAGTTGTGGTACACTATTCCACTATAAAGATATACAGTACTTGTAACCTCTTCTACGTCCTCACCACAAAAATCAGCGTTTGAACTTTGCAAATGAACATATAGACAAGCCTGATGCATTTTGGAAACAAGTTTTGTGGACCGATGAGGTTAAAATATAACTTTTTGTCCGGAATGAGCAAAGGTACGTTTGGAGAAGAAAGGGCACAGCATTTCATGAAAATATGTTAAGCATGGGGGTCGATCAATCATGCTTTGGGGTTGTATTGCAGCCAGTGACACAGGGAACATTTGACGAGTAGAAGGAAAAATGGATTCAATAAAATTTCAGCAAATTTTGGATGGTAACTTGATGCCATCTGTGAAAAGGCTGAAGTTAAAGAGAGGGTGGCTTCTACAAATGGATAATGATCCTAAACACACCTCAGAATCCACGGGGGATTACATCAAGAGGCATAAACTGCAGGTTTTGCCATGGCCTTCACAATCTCCTGACCTCAACATAATTGAAAATCTATGGATAGACCTTAAAAGAGCAGTGCGTGACAGACAGCCCAGATATCTCAAAGAACTGGAAGACTTTTGTAAGGAAGAATGGGCAAAGATACCTCAAACAAGAATTGAAAGACTCTTGGCTGGCTACAAAAAGCATTTACAAGCTGTGATACTTGCCAAAGAGGGCAGTACAAGATATTAACTCTGCAGGGTGCCCAAACTTTTGCAGATGCCATTTTTTTGTTTTCTGTGAATTTGAAAGTGTAAATGATGGAAATAAAATCTAACTTTTTTGACATATTATAATATTCTAATCTGTAATTTGATGCCTTTTGGAGATTTTTCCATCTTTCCTTGGCTTCGTTATGCACATTAATACACATTTTTACCTGGGGTTCCCAAACTTTTGATCCCCCACTGTAAATGTTCATTTAACATATTATAGGCATGTTAATTATCTATAAATATTTCCCTTGCATAGACATCCAAAAGCCTTCAGACTGGTGATGGGTTCCGCCATCTTGGATGTGATGTTAGAAGCCCCAATGAAGCTGTCATTGAAGGGGCACTCCACTGTATTCCTTGGCTGCTGAATGAAAGGGTTATGTAGGGAGGAGAAGGGAGAGATAGAGTTGCTAGGCCAACACAACGAGTAAATAGACACTTAAAAGTAGAGGGCTGTGGTGTGGAAAAGGGAGGGCTGTCCTAGAGATTGTAATTTTTTTTGAGTTTCAATTCCTTGCATGCTGAGCGGTACATTGCAAATCGATATAAAAAATGTTTATGTTAAGGAAAACTGCCGTAAGAGAACATTTTAAGGTACTTGATTTTTCTGAGCTCTTACCTGAATCTACTACATTTGGTGACAGGTTCTTCGGTGTGTTTTCTAATTTCCTCTTGTTTTGCTGCCTGCAACACTAGTTATTCTAATTTCCAAAGCAGGTTTGAATCTAGTTAGTTGCTGTGAGCATAGTCTACGACCGTTTTTCGGGTTCAAAAAATGAAGTTTTTAAGGGTCTAGAAAAAACAATGTTTTTTTCAACCCGATCATTAAAACGGCCTTGCCTACACACGATGCTCTAGCAAAAGCACGGTGACGTACAACATGTACGATGGAACTATAAAGGGGAAGTTCCATTCGGATGGCGCCACCCTTTGGGCTGCTTTAGCTGATTTTGTGTTAGTAAAAAACTAATTGCGCTTTTCTGTCTGTTACAGTGTGATGAATGTGCTTACTCCATTACGAACGGTAGTTTTACCAGAACGAGCGCTCCCGTTTCATAACTTGCTTTTGAGCATGCGTGGATTTTTCACGTCGTTAAAGCCCACACACGACCATTTTTTACAACCTTAAAGACGACAATGTTAAAAACATAGTGAAAAAATAGAGCATAGTCGAAAAAAAATATGCCCATTTTTTAGAACCCGAAAACTGCTCTGAAGACCACACACGATCATTTTTAATAACATAAAAAATACGTAATTTTTTAGAACCCGAAAAACAGGTTGTGTGTATGCAGCATTAGTATTGACTTTTTTAGTATGTGAGAGACAACACAGAGCAGGCCGTGGTTATTTTCAGGGATCACTCGGTTCACAAGCAGGAGTTTTCACCGTCTTACCAACATGGTGTTCTGTGAGGTTAACTGCTGCTCTACAGTGATGCATGTATGAAACACTGACACAGTATGTAGGTAGGCTGTGCTCCATGTATACAAATCAAGGTTTCATTGCCAAATATGACATGAGTTTACCTAATAAATAAGTTGCCTGTGTATATGGTGCTTGGGTACACGTTATCAAACACAATTCATTTAGGAATGGGGTGTTGCCAGCATGACAAATACCTTCTAGTGAACAGCAAACAGGTAAGGGCTGACACACACTATCAGGAAGTGTCTCAGATTTGCCCATGGTCAATGATAGCCCCTGCAGGTATGTGTTTTTAAAGTGACACACATTAACAATTTAGATATTGCACAATGATAGTTTTGGAGTATTTATACTATCTAAAAGACCATATTATAAATTGGGATCCTGTTTTAAACTTACGTTTATTTTTTATTTTTTTAATCAGAACAAGGGGAAGTGCTTGCATTGAATGACTGCTTTCTTGGTTGAAAACTGTTGACCTTTGTCAACACCCCCCTTCCCTAATAATCCCCCACTGTGGTAATGTTCTGGTGCTGTGGGTGTTTATATGAGCCCCTGGACCTGTCACAACACCTGTCAAGAGTGCAGACAGGGGTTAAACATCTAGGGTGATCAAAAGGTTAACTATGTGCCTAACCATTTGTTTTGTATGTATTTTTAGGTGATTTTACTAAGGGATGTGCTGGATTTTATTCCCTTCTTCGCAGGGAAACAAAATCCAGCACATCCCCACTTACAGGACAGAGCTCTTCCTTGATCACATAGACAGAGTTCTGCCCAGTGTGTCTCCTAGATGATCAGCGGGTGCCGGAAGTCATTCATTGGCCGGCACCCGCTGATCAGCTTCTGCTCTGACCAATCACAGCAGAAGCGGTGCGCCATCAGCGCGCGTGCCCCCTAGACGGAAGTGCAGAATCACGTGTATATATATATATATATATATATATATATATATATTTATAAACATATACAGTGAGAAATCAAGCCAAACATACTGAAAAACTGATCTTGATGTTAAGGGGTTACATTTTATTAGCAAAACCATAAAGGTTAGAAGAATGAATTAATCTAAGCGTTGGGAGCCAGGAACAACAGAGACTTTTGTATTATTTTTCAACAAGCAGCTTGGTGTATGACCATGAAAATGTAAAAGTAATGACTCTTGGAGTTCTCCTTTAAAGCCATAATGATGTATCCAATTATTTTAGTTACAGGGTAGCACACCTATGTGACAGAAAGTCATAAAGTCATAAAATCCAAATCTTTTTTTTATTTTCTAGCCAAATTGATCTAAATTGCTTACACCGGCTTAACTTTTAAATTTTCAGCTGTTGAAAGGCAGTGAGTATTTATTGTAGTCACAGTAATATTCTGAGTCCATCTACTGGCACCGAGCGCACTGTGCTTCTGAAATTTTTTACAGCAATAGAACAAAAATCATACATCACAGACACCATATTATCTGTAAATGAGTAAATGGATCTTAGATCTTGCCATGAGATTTAAATCAAAGAAAACTGAATTTTTTTCAGTTTATGTTCTGTGAAAGAAAACCTATTTTTATGCTTTTCATAATATACTCTGTTTCTGCAAATACTACCAGGTAATATATTGTTGGTAGAAATGTCTTTAAAATAAATATGTGAAACAAGAAAAAAATAAATGCATTGAGTAAATTAAATAAAAACCTCAAGGAGTAGCTGGACATTTACAAAACTGTTCCAAGAGTAAGAAATTTGTAAACTTGATCTATTTACCTCAGAATCCATATTTGCTTTGTTCATTGTGAGGCACTGGATGGCAGGGTTGTGGTTATGTGTATGTCACCTAGATTTCCTACACAGGGTGAGGGGCATGAAAAAAAAAATTGGTTTCTCAGAATCTTTTGGTCTGGGTCCTGACACCCAGAGATTTTGTAGAGCATTGGGTGAAATAAAGCCTCTATTCCTAGGCTTAAATCTTACCTGGTAGTCAGAGCTTCTTACTAGTCTCAGCTGTGCAGTTTTTTTTGTTTGTTTTTTACAGTGCATCCGGAAAGTATTCACAGTGCTTCACTTTTTTCCACATTTTGTTATGTTATTCCAAAATTGAATAAATTAATTATTTTCCTCAAAATTCTAAAAACAATACCCCATAATTACAATCCTGTCTCCACTGATCATCCTTGAGATGTTTCTACAGCTTGATTGAAGTCCACCTGTGGTAAATTCAGTTGATTAGACATAATTTGGAAAGGCACACACTTGTCTACATAAGGTCCCAGAGCCACCAGTGCATGTCAGAGCACAAACCAAAACAATGAAGTCCAAGGGATTGTCTTTAGACCTCAGAGACAGGATTGTATCGAGGCACAGATCTGGAGAAGGGATTTTCTGCAACTCCTCAGTAAAAGGCACATGACAGCCCGCATGGAGTTTGCTAAAAGGCACCTGAAGGACTCTCAGACCATGAGAAACAAAATTCTCTGGTCTTATGAAACAAAGATTGAACTCTTTGGCCTGAATGGCAAGCACCATGTCTAGAGGAAACCAGGCACTGCTCATCACCTGGCCAATACCATCCCTACAGTGAAGCATGGAAATGGCAGCATCATGCTGTGGGTATGTTTTTTAGTGGCAGGAACTGGGAGACTAGTTAGGATCAAGGGAAAGATGCAGTACCCGGCAGGAAGTGCCAAGGTAAATGTCTCCCGTTTTTTTTTGACTATCTACTGTATGTGTGTATATGTATATACTGTGTGTGTGTATATATGTATATACTGTGTGTGTATATATGTATATACTGTGTGTGTGTGTGTGTGTGTGTGTGTATATATGTATATACTGTGTGTGTGTATATATATGTATATACTGTGTGTGTGTGTGTGTGTGTATATACTGTGTGTGTGTATATATACATGTATATACTGTGTGTGTGTACAGGGAGTGCAGAATTATTAGGCAAATGAGTATTTTGACCACATCCTCCTCTTTATGCATGTTGTCTTACTCCAAGCTGTATAGGCTCTAAATCCTACTACCAATTAAGCATATTAGGTGATGTGCATCTCTGTAATGAGAAGGGGTGTGGTCTAATGACATCAACACCCTATATCAGGTGTGCATAATTATTAGGCAACTTCCTTTCCTTTGGCAAAATGGGTCAAAAGAAGGACTTGACAGGCTCAGAAAAGTAAAAAATAGTGAGATATCTTGCAGAGGGATGCAGCACTCTTAACATTGCAAAGCTTCTGAAGCGTGATCATCGAACAATCAAGCGTTTCATTCAAAATAGTCAACAGGGTCGCAAGAAGCGTGTGGAAAAACCAAGGCGCAAAATAACTGCCCATGAACTGAGAAAAGTCAAGCGTGCAGCTGCCAAGATGCCACCTGCCACCAGTTTGGCCATATTTCAGAGCTGCAACATCACTGGAGTGCCCAAAAGCACAAGGTGTGCAATACTCAGAGACATGGCCAAGGTAAGAAAGGCTGAAAGACGACCACCACTGAACAAGACACACAAGCTGAAACGTCAAGACTGGGCCAAGAAATATCTCAAGACTGATTTTTCTAAGGTTTTATGGACTGATGAAATGAGAGTGAGTCTTGATGGGCCAGATGGATGGGCCCGTGGCTGGATTGGTAAAGGGCAGAGAGCTCCAGTCCGACTCAGACGCCAGCAAGGTGGAGGTGGAGTACTGGTTTGGGCTGGTATCATCAAAGATGAGCTTGTGGGGCCTTTTCGGGTTGAGGATGGAGTGAAGCTCAACTCCCAGTCCTACTGCCAGTTTCTGGAAGACCCCTTCTTCAAGCAGTGGTACAGGAAGAAGTCTGCATCCTTCAAGAAAAACATGATTTTCATGCAGGACAATGCTCCAGCACACGCGTCCAAGTACACAGCGTGGCTGCCAAGAAAGGGTATAAAAGAAGAAAAGCTAATGACATGGCCTCCTTGTTCACCTGATCTGAACCCCATTGAGAACCTGTGGTCCATCATCAAATGTGAGATTTACAAGGAGGGAAAACAGTACACCTCTCTGAACAGTGTCTGGGAGGCTGTGGTTGCTGCTGCACGCAATGTTGATGGTGAACAGATCAAAACACTGACAGAATCCATGGATGGCAGGCTGCATGAGTGTCCTTGCAAAGAAAGGTGGCTATATTGGTCACTGATTTGTTTTTGAATGTCAGAAATGTATATTTGTGAATGTTGAGATGTTATATTGGTTTCACTGGTAAAAAATAAATAATTGAAATGGGTATATATTTGTTTTTTGTTAAGTTGCCTAATAATTATGCACAGTAATAGTCACCTGCACACACAGATATCCCCCTAAAATAGCTAAAACTAAAAACAAACTAAAAACTACTTCCAAAAATATTCATCTTTGATATTAATGAGTTTTTTGGGTTCATTGAGAACATGGTTGTTGTTCAATAATAAAATGAATCCTCAAAAATACAACTTGCCTAATAATTCTGCACTCCCTGTATATATGTATATACTGTGTGTATATATGTATATACTGTGTGTGTGTATATATGTATATACTGTGTGTGTGTATATATGTATATACTGTGTGTGCGTATATATGTATATACTGTGTGTGTGTGTATATACTGTGTGTGTGTGTGTATATATGTATATACTGTGTGTGTGTGTGTGTGTGTGTGTGTGTGTGTGTATATATGTATATACTGTGTGTGTGTATATATGTATATACTGTGTATATGTATATCCTGTGTGTGTGTATATACTGTGTGTGTATATATGTATATACTGTGTGTGTGTGTGTATATATGTATATACTGTGTGTGTATATGCGTATGTATGTGTGTGTGTATGCATATGCATATGTATGTGTGTGTGTGTGTGTGTGTGTATATGTATGTACTGTATGTGTGTGTATATGTATGTACTGTATGTATGTTTGTGTGTATATGTATGTACTGTATGTATGTGAGTGTGCATGCATGTGCATGTGTTTATCAGTGGCAGTGCGTCCATAAGGGCGCATGTGTGCCGATCCCTCTCCCCAGTCACTCCCTCTATGCCACCGCTGCCACCCCCATATTTAGGTGACCGGCTCCTTTTCGGGCGCCTGAATCACAGGGGTGGTGTTGAAGCACCTGATTAGAGCCATAGTCTCTAATAGGCTTCAAAATAGGTGAACCGCGAGCGCCATGCTGGGCGCTCACAGTCCACCCAGGTGTGTTAGAAAGGCAAATTAATATTCACTTTGCTAACACTGAACCACCTCTCCACCAATCAGGTGTGCGGTTCTGTTACCCATCACCTGATTGGCTGAAACAATAGGAGCGGCTATTGGACACTTATCAGGAGGAGAGGACGGGAGATGAGGATGGCAGGAGATGCATGGAGGACCCTGGCAGTCACCCGCAGCCCCACGAGACAGGGTAAGAGTCGGACGGGGCGAGGGGGGATTCACAGTGGTGGCATTCGATGGCACAGTTGCAGCATTTGATGGCACACTGGCAGCATTTAATGGGCACACCAGTATTTTCTGGGCACACTGGCGGCATTTGATGGGCACAGTGGCAGAGTTTGTTGGGCACCGTGGCGGCATTTGATGGTGCAGCGTTTAAATGGGCACAGTAGCAGCGTTTTGGCACAGTAGCAGCATTTGACGGAAACAGTGGCAGCGTTTGGCACAGTGGCAGAGTTTGGGCACAGTGGTGGCGTTTGATGGGCACAGTGGCGGCGTTTGATGGGCACAGTGAGAGCTTTTGATTTTCACTGCAAATTATGTTTTTTTAAGCATTTTTCCATTTGGTTGTTGCGCCCCCCTAAAAATTTTGAGTCCCCTATTTGTGTACAATCAGAACCTATTTGTTTATTTTTATTTTTTGCTTGTTCATAGTATCTTAAAAAAATTCTATGCCTCCGAAAAGCGATCCATGCTTGGATCGTTTTTCAGAGACATTTGACAGCCGGTGAAGAGGCAACATGTTGCTTCCTGACTGCCTGTTTTAACCCCTTAAATACATCATCACTATGCTGCAACTGTATGCAATGCACACAGTTGCAAGGGGGTTGCAGTGTAGCCACATTCACCTAGGGGTATACTTCAAGGGTGCCCTGACTGGAAAAAGATTCCGAAACACCGACATAGAAGAATCGATCTCTCCATTTTCCTCCTGCAGCCGCTGAATGCCTGCGGGAGGGAGAGGAAAAAAAGCAAGGGGAACTGGAGAAATCGGTTCATTTATATGCAGCCGCCTACTTGCGACCGTGTCCTGTAATGCCACCGGGCTCGGAGAAAAGAGCCCTATCTGGGGGTCAAGGGGGGGCCCTTCCTGGTTTCTTGCATCGGGGCCCTGAAGGTTCTAGTTACGCCACTGTAAACGGATCACTATTACTTTGCGAACACTGTAATCTCTATGCTTTTCGTGGGACAACGCCCACTTCATCAGGAGACAGACGCAGGCAGTTTGTATGTGCATGTAAAAAAATTGGATACAGTTCAAAACCAGAGATGAAAAGAAATGGCATCTAGATCTCAAAAGTTGCGGACAACCACAGCAGGGGTTTTTCAGCGGGAGCTGAGGGCAGCTGATGACCCGTAGGCTGGGCAGAGAGGAGGGGAGCAAAACTCCCACTGTAGAACCCGTTAAGTGAGAATGAAAAATCAAAAAGACATTGCAGCATGCAGGGCTGCAGTAAACAGCCAAGTGATCAGACGAAGATTAAAGAAGAATGTGAGAAACTGTAAAAGATTCAAGGCTGTAAGCGGTGCCAAAGGTGCTTCAACGAAGTATTGAACAAAGGCTGTGAAAACTTATGTACATGTTAATTTTTTTTTTTTTTATATAAATTTGCAAAGATTTCAAAGAAACTTATTTCACGTTGTTATTATGGGGTATTGTTTGTAGGATTTTGAGGGAAATTGTGAATTTAATCAATCTTGGAATAAGACTGTAACATAACAAAATGGTGAAAATGTGAAGCTCTGTGAATACTTTCCATATGCACTGTATATGTGAGCTGACTGATTGTCAGGGCTCACTCACTCTCTTTGCTGTGGGCACCTGCTGCTGAGTGAAAAGGCTGAGTTCTGATAGAACACTAATACTGTAAGGTAGGTGTGCTATGTTGTTTTGTCTAACCCATTGGGGGCACCATGTTAGTAACTGACCTGAGTTTACTTAGTAGCTCAGAGGGGAAAATGTGTGTTTTTTTTTTTTTTTTTAGTTTATGCCATACAAAGCCCTCCTGAAATAAAACTGTGTCTGTTTGCTGCCATGCTGAATAAAAGAGCAGAACAAACCTGTTTGGACTGTTTATGACTGTCTTATTCATGGTTTACTGCTGCCAATACCAGTTGAGCCTATTCCCCTGACAGCTTGGTGGAGGATTCGGGCAAAAGCAAACACCTATTCCTAAGCTTGTAAAATAGCTTTTATTGGCAAATGCTAGCCAACGGAAGACTAATCAGCTACTGCAAGAGGTTAAAGTGTTACTAAACCCTCAACAGTAAAACCAGTCTGTATATGCAGTAAATCATGCTTTACTGTGGAACCCAAGGGTTTAATCCTCTGCATTGTGTAAAAAGGCTGCTTGATCTTTTATGCACAGATTCTCCCCTTCTTCCACTGACTCCAGAAAATGTCCGGATAAGACAGAGCCTTTGGAGTCGGGCTGCTCATGCTCAGTTTGGTGTGTATTGCTAGAGATGGTTTTTTTTTGGGAGAGTGCATGTGATCAGCACAGGGCCAATCAGCACTGTCCAGACAGTGGGTCAGTAGCCCTGCAGCCTCATAAGACATGTCAGTGCATTATGAAAACTCCTCCTACAAGTTTTACCAGGAACTGATAGAAATCACAAGACTTTTATAGACTGCTGATGAGAAAAGATATCTAGCTGTTTATATTTACAAAAATAATTGCATTTCCATGTTCTGTGTACTGTGGGAGACTAAATATTATGACTGCAGGGTCCTGACCAAACCCAGGAGGAAAATAGCAAGTGAACCTGTCTTTACAGCAACAGATACAGGCTTTTGATGCAGGTTACCAGAGAGGAAAATGGTGGCACAGAGGCCAATGTCTATAACTCGACAGCTGGTGCAAAATGATTTATGGAAATTGTCTCTGGAGGATGATGATAAAGCTTGCTTTAACATATTTGAGAGAGTCACAGAAATTTAGAACCTATATGAAAAACAGTGTGCTGATCTGCTAGCACCCTTTTTAATGGGAGGAGCCCCAAAATGTCTACTTTGATTTGTAACCCTTTACAATTCTAAGGAGTATCCTAAACTCAGATGAAAAATCCTAGCAAGGCTCAGGGTTACCATGTCTATTTAAGCACAGAATGTGATCACATAAGTGTATGACTGTAAGGAAACTGTGTGCTTTGTTGCATTTTGCAAATAAGAGGTTGCAACTTGCTCAGACTGTGGAGCAAGTGGTCTGCAATTTTTTACACCAGGGCCTTGCCAGTTAAAGCGGAGGTCCACACAATTTAATAACTTAACCTTATCCCCATCAGCGCTATGAACAGATGCGCAAATGAAAAGTAAAACTTTTTTTGGTGCTGTATTTACCTTAGAATCTGTCTTTATAGTGCCACTTCCTGTTCGTCACCCCCGTGGGAGTAGGCGTGTGTATATTTTTTTCCTCTTAGGCGCATTGTCTCCTGGTAGCTAAGTGTCATGCTTCCCATGAGTCAGTGTGGAACTCCACCGCGAAATCCCGAGAGATCGTGAAACCGGAAGTGACGCGTGATGGCAACCTTAAAGTTTATGGCAATCAGCGCCGTACACAATGCACATGGGCGGGAACGAGTGGTGAATTCTGGGAGCTCAGCATTCACGGCATCCTGGAAATCAATGCTTGTGGGCTTTACATGTCCACAAGCAAGATGGAATCGGCCATCATAACATTTTCTACGTTTTTTCTTCCGAAAACGGACATCGGGGGAAATCATTAAACCAAACAAGTGAACGTTATATTGTGTTTAGCAAAGTGTCAGAATGGTTAAAAACAAAACAAAATGAATGGTCGACCTCCGTTTTAAGTTGCAGCTGCTCATTAGCATACAGATCTCAAAGTTTGGATGAGCTGGTTGACCACGTGGAGTTACATACTGCTACTAAAGACTATTTCTGGGATCTGCCCTCCAAGCCATTAACCCCTGGAAAATGTCAAGAGATAAACAAGCTCCAAAGGAGGATGGGGTAGGAGGCGCCCATGGGTGACAAATATGAGTCTCTTCCATGGGATAGACACGGCATATTGGGTGACGTATTAGACTTTGGAATATTTGTCACCTTGGTCCATGATAGTCTGGTGGACCCCTCCAAATTTTGCTCAGACCAAATGTGTATGTTGTATAAATAGCGATGCAAAAGATTACCCTACTGTGGTATTCTCAAGGGAAACACCAATTGAAACTGTAAAGCATGGTATAGGTGTGGTTGCAATGTTCCTGATGTTTTTGGAAATGGGAGGAAAAAAACAGATAACCTGTTCTAAAAATGTATCTTGTATGATGTGACTAGGTTGCCTGAACTTGATGGGGGTGTTGAGAACCCTACATCAGCTTCCCACCTGACAGTTGCAGGATCCCAATTTGGCAAATGCATTGAAAAATGTAAAGGTAGTAATAGGGTACCCCAAGACCTTACTATGCTATGTAAAGAAGAAATAGGAGTAAGTTGTGGAGCACCTGGTAGTTTCCCAGTCTCACACAAGGATGGTGTTGCATTCTGATACATTCTTATGTGTTGGGAGGACATACTGCATGGGGCAGCTTTTTTCTCAGCCCAGGTATTTACAGAGCAGTTTAGGATCATTGTAAATCTTGCCCTGTCAAATGAATGCTCCCCAATCACATTTTCCCTGTCCACGGGAACCCTTACGTTTTGGACCCTTAAGGATTTGGTTGGGCTACTGTCAACGTCTGGCAGAAGGCAGACTGTACATATTAGTCAATGACTATACCACTCGGTACCGCAGAAGCAACCCCTTTGGAAAACACGTCCGCTAAGGTCACAGTAAAAAAGCTATTCAGCAAGTTATTCCTAAGAAAATTGTGACAGATCAAAGGAACCTTTTTCATTTCAAAGGTAGCCACAAAGCTGTCGATTGTTAAAAATTACTTACCTAGACATCTTAGCGTATCACACATAAACTGCTGAAAAAAGGTGAAAGTGTTTGAGATGGATGGAAATGACTAGCACTTCCTCTTACCACACTTAGCATTTAATTCTTGCAGTGAAAATGTTAGGTATTTTTAAGGATATCAGAAAAGACTGTATTACTTACCGTACAACTCCTTAGAGAGACAACAGTCGCATGGATGGAGGAAGCCTGCTGGAGCCAGGTATTATACTTTAATCCTGTAGCCCTAAATATAAGAAGCCTGCTGTAAGAGTATTATTTTTTCTAGTCTGGAGTTCAGCTATAATAAGTCTTGTTCTGGGTCCATGAGAGGCTACCAATACCAACTGAGTCGATTCCTCTTACTGTGTGAATAATTTACTGTATGTATTTATTGGTTTGATTTAAGATAACACGGCAAATAACTGTACTGGAGAAGTAACGTGGTCATTTTTGGTTTTCTGATCCATTGTTGAAGATAATAAAAGACACATGTTTGGACAGTGTTTCAGTACTGCAAGAATTCTAGGAATGTACCCAAATACTGTTACATTAACAATAACTATTATGAGGTTTAACTACTTGAATGTTTTGCATGTATGTCTGAAACCTCACAGTGCATATTTTCTAAAATATATTCGCTCAAAATATTCCTCTTTTGCATGTACTGAAAATTTGAGTGTAACCATTGATGAAATTACACTGATGCCTCGTACACATGGCTGGATTTTCTGAGAAAATAAGTCAGACGGGCTTTTTTTCTAGGAAAGTCTGGACGTGTGTAGCCTCCATATGACTTTTTTTTTCGGAAGTCCGACAGAACTTGGATAGAGAACCTGTTCTCTTTCTTTCCGTCTGACTTCCGACAGACTCACGGCGGATTTTTGCACTGTCAAAAATCCGACTGTGTGTACAAGGCATTAGTTTGTAACTTGACCTGCCTCCTATACCCCTGCCTATCCTTTACTCACTTGTTGCTAATCCAGCTAAATATCACCTATGAAGCCACAAAATCTTCTGAGCCAGACCCATGCATATGCTGTGCACTTAAACATAAACCGGAGCACAAAACAAGGACTCCTCAATTTATTATGTTCAATCTAATTTTATTGAACATTTTTTAATTTAAAACACAAAGTATCAAAACACCAGACATTAGCGCCAACAATCTGGGGCAAGTACAACTAAATTAAAAATAAAAAACAACAAAAACACAACAATATTACATATTAGGGGCTTTTCCAAGGAGCCAGCAAAGGTGGTACCAAAAATAAGTGGTTCAAAGTAGCAAGACTTAAACAGATACACAATGACCAGTGTCAGAGAGCAATCTGTGTGAACATGACCAAAAGCAATAGATACAGTCCATAAACACTTTAGAACCTTATACAGTATCTCCATCCTCATAAACGTAAAGCCTCGTAGACACGATTAGTCCATCCAATGAGAATGGTCCGAAGGACGGTTGTCATCGATTAACCGATGAAGCTGACTGATGGTCTGATGTGCCTACACACCATCGGTTAAAAAACGATCGTGTTAGAACGCGGTGACGTAAAACACAACGACGGGCTGAAAAAAATGAAGTTCAATGCTTCCAAGCATGCGTCGACTTGATTCTGAGCATGCGTGGATTTTTAACCGATGGTCGTGCCTACTAACAATCGGTTTTGACCTATCGGTTACATTTTAAAGCAAGTTGGCTTTTTTTTAACCAATGATTAAATAACCTATGGGGCCCACACACGATCGGTTTTGACCGATGAAAACGGTCCATCAGACCGTTGTCCTCTGGCTATCCTATCGTGTGTACGAGGCCTAAAAGGAAGATATAATATAGCCAAAGAGGGGTGGGAGAGAAAAGGAGGAAAATAAAAAAATAGAAAGAAGGGAGAAGGGAAAGAGGAAGAAAACTACATAAGAAAGGAAAAAGAATAACCCAAGGAGGGTCCTGTTAGGCGGCAGAAGTGAACCATCAATCGGACTAAAGAGGCAAGACAGCCACTCCTCATTAAATTAAAAAAAGAGTGCACAACACATGCGTGGGTCTGCTCACAAAATTCTGACAAGCAGCTCTACAGCTTCCTTGGTGATACTGTATCTTGCTGGACCAGGGACAGGTGAATATATTACCAGCAGAAATCCCTAGAGGAACGACAAGCTCCTAAATATGTTTATTAGCACGCTATGGTCCGATCACTGCTCCACTGTGTCAGCCAGCAAAGGCTGCAGAGGAGAGGAAGGAGCCTGTCAATGGCTGGGACATGGGAGCCTATGGGTAATGTCACCACTCCCAGATTTCCCAGCCATTGTTGAGCGCTCTCTTCTCTCCCAAGAATGAAAATAGGTAAGTATACACATATTTTTTACACAGGTTAGTCAGCATATATCTTAAGCGGGTGGTGGGAAAATGGTGGGACCACGTAGGTTTCGTTTGGAATTCTATTTTAATGGCTTGCCGACCGCCTCCTGAATGGCATGGCTGCGCAAAGCAACGTACAGGTATGTTGCTTTGAATTTAAATTTGCCCCTGTGCGATGCCTGTGATCCACTGCTCCCTGTCATTCAGGAGCAGTGATCAGTGTTGTGTCACTGGTAGCCCAGCCCCCACACAGTTAGGATCACTCCCTAGGACACACTTAACCCCTTCACCGCCCCCTAGTGGTTAACCCCTTCCCTGCCAGCGTCATTTACACAGTAATCAGTGCATTTTTATAGCACTGATCGCTGTATAAATGACAATGGTCCCAAAATAGCTTCAAAAGTGTCCAATGTGTCCCCCATAATGTCGCAGTCATGATAAAAATCTTAGATTGCCGCCATTACTAGTAAAAAAAAAAAATTACAATAAAAATGCCATTAAACTATCCCCTATTTTGTAGATGTTATAACTTTTGCGTAAACCAATCAATGAATGCTTATTGCGTTTTTTTTTTTTTACCAAAAATATGTAGAAGAATACATATCGGTCTAAAATGAGAAAGAAATTCGTTTTTTTAAATATTTTTGGGGGATATTTATTATAGCAAAAAGTAAAAAATATTTATTTTTTTTCAAAATTTTCGCTCTTTTTTTGTTTATAGCGCAAACAATAAAAACTGCAGAGGTGATCAAATACCACCAAAAGAAAGCTCAATTTGTGGGGAAAAAAGGGACGCCAATTGTGTTTGAGAGCCATGTCACACGATCGCGCAATTGTCAGTTAAAACAAAGCAGTGCCGAATCCCAAAAAATGACCCCGGTTATTGGGCAACCAAATCCTCTGGGGCTGAAGTGGTTAAATGCATTTTTAAAATACAACTACAGTAAATGCCTGAATCATTCTTTACTGCAATCCTTTTCACAACAGGGATGAGACAGGGAGTGGCCAGCTGTATGAACCAATGAAAATACAACCCAAAACGAACATTGAGAGCTTGCTTTTAGAATAAGTAAGCAGAGTCAGACATTTGAAGACCACATGAGCATGCTGCTCGTTCCTTGTCCAATAAGCCATGGGTGTGTGTGTGAGGTGGGGAAGATTCTCTAATCGCAAGACTGGCTGAACAGAATTCTATATCTTTTTCAAGATAGAACAGTTCGTATACATTTAAGCTGTTTGCCTGTACTTTCAAAGGTGTGATAAGTGTATGATTTTTGCACCTCATCAAAGAGATCAGCATGCTTTTTTTGTAGCCCTTGTACAAATTACAATATTTTACCAACAGACATGAACAAACTGTACAAGGAAAGCTACAATGAAGATGCAGCTGGCTTGCACTGCCAGGGAACTGTCAGCCAGGAATCTTTTATCATACATAGAAATTTAATACTGACTGATAGCAACATGATGCGTGTGGCTGTGTGCCCCCCATGACAGCCCTGACACCCTAAGCCTTGGTTCTTATTGCAGAAATGCAGGGTCATCATGCTAAATTCTGTCCCTGCCAATCAATAGTTTTAAGCATAAGAACATCCCTAATTGTAGAAGTAATGTTTCCATGATCATTACAGGCATTCGCGCAATAGGGTTTGGGTTATGCCAAGTGGCCCAGGGCTTGCCATACTGGTGTGATTCACTGGCATCCAAAGCAAATTACTAAATTGTCAATCAAAAGCATAATTAGTTGACAGGCAGAGGTTATAGCAGTTGGCATTCAGGCAAGGTTATATTACAGGCAAACTGTCTGGACTGGCAACTAATAAATGAACACAGGAAGCGGAATAAGGTCAGAGTCATTAAGAGATGGAATAGATGCAAAACAGGATACCAACAGGAAACCTTTTCAAAGACACTGTCCTAGTGCCCTATTAATGTGTATTAATGCTTAAAATTTGTGTTTGTACTCATGGGGTAGAGTTATTTGCTCTTACCATATGCAGGCTCTACTTACTGATGATACTCTTAACTCCATGCAAGTCTTCCAGACAAGGCCTGTTTGGTTGAGAACAGACTCTTTGTAGTTTCTAATAACGTGAAACAGTAACAAGGTTTCAGGGCCTGAACACGATCGGTGTCCCTGCTTTAGAGCGTATCTTGATCTAATTTGTCATAAGTGCAATTTTAGCTGTTTACATAAAATTTAAAAAGCTTACTATACTATGAGGAGTTCTTTTGTTTCTTTTTTGAACCTATGGTTTACCATACTACTACCATGGCGGGTGTGCTACTTTGTGAACCGTTACCCTGGAGATTTTCTGCCTGACATGGTGGTTATTATTTCCTGTCATGGGTGTCATATACCTTTGGTGAGTAGGATGTTTGCCTAGGGGCTGGTGAAAGAAGGCACTAGACATGTGCAATTTTTTTCGTTACGAATACGTTTTCAGTCATTTTTCGTTATTTTCGTTGATTCGTTAACCTACGAATGAACGAATGGTTTAGCGCAAATAATGACGAATATCGATATTTCCAAAATGAACGAATATGGAAAACTACGAAGATACGAAACTACTAAATGTAAAAGAACCACACAACGAAAGAAAAAATAAACGAAAACATAGAAATAACGAAAATACCAAACACCAAAAAAAAAAATCATGATTACGAAAAATAAACGAAAATGCAAACTTACTAATATTCGAAGAACGAAAAGAAAACAACCGAAATGCCGAACAAAGAATAAAAAACGAAAAGCAAAACTAACGAAAAATAAATTACGAATCTTCGGAAAACAGAAATGAAAACAACGAATATACAAAATAATGCAAATTCACTTTCATTAGTACTGTGACCAATAGCCACTCAGCGCTGTCCCTTACCCTGAAGAGGTTTGTTCCTTCCTCCAATGAGCTTCTTTCCTATTACTTAGTGGGTCCTTGACCTTGTGTCTTTATCTGTGTTAGACTGCAGTGCATTCCTTTCAGAGTCCAGATAGGGTGTGTTTGGGTAGGTTGCACCGGTTTTGTGGATCTGTCAAGTCAATCGCAGTAAAGTACGATTTACAAAATTACGACGAGTAGTGTGTCGAATAAACGTAAAATGTATTTTAACAGAATTGCGAATGCAATAAAATCTACAAAAGAACGTTGTTACAATCGAATGAAATTAGACATGAAAATACGAATGATCATAAAGCAACGAAGATTTATTTCTTACGAAAATACAAACGCGGCATGATGAAATGTATAATGTAAATACGAATATCAAAACAACGAAAAATAAACCAACGTAAAAACGAATGAACGAATAAATTCATTGTTAAAATACGAACGAGGCAGAATACAAAATTTTACGAAAATACTAATCTCGAATCAACGAAAAATAAACTAACATAAAAAAACGTAAACGGAAAAAAAAGTGTTACGAAAATACTAAAGAGTAAGAATACGATAACTAACGTCTTACGAAACTACGACTCTTTACGAATCACGATAAACGAACAGAAACTAAACAGAAATAAACAAAATTTTTTGCTGTGCACATGTCTAGAAGGCACTCGTGATTACCCACATGTTGGATTAAAGTGGTTGTATGGCTTTATTTTTTTTTTAAATAACAAACATGTTATACTTACCTTCCCTGTGAAGTTCGTTTTGTATAGAGTGGCCCTGATCCACGTCTTCTGGGGTCCCTCTGTGGCTGTCTCGGCTTCTCCCCACAAGAGCTAACCCCCTTCATCGTAAGCGCTCTCCCAAGGAGGTAAGCTTGCAGGCGCGCTTCCGTGATACAACCAGCGACTATAGCCGCTGACTGCGTCATTGGATGTGATTGACAGCCAATGGCTGCACTGCTATCAATCTATCCAATCTAGCCTATTAACGGCCAGACTCCGTGGAGAAGAGGATGCCGGGGACGCGCACAGCAGGTGAAGGGGCTCAGGTAAGTAAAATGGGGGGGGGGCGGGGGCCGTCATTGCCAGGTACAAAGGTGAAAAAACACAAACCTTTACAGCCCCTTTAATTGTTAGGAAGATATCGCTATCACTTGTTTGGACTTGTTTTGGTGGCGGTGTATGGACATTGCACAATTTTTGTACAATATATGATTTTTTTCATTACTATTCTTATTGTCAATTTCTATGTTTTGTATTTGATGTTTGTGTTAAGCGCGGTATGAAATCACAGTTGTTTCCTTTTTATCACTTATGCCATTGAGCTTTAGTACGAGCTGCTTTATCATAGATTTATTCATAACACATTATTTGAGGTGATTCAGGGTACGCAGGTAAAAAGGGGTGTCTCTATCACCCCCTTTTTTTGCAATGAGATATAGTTGTAACCATGTATAACAGGTGTTCTCCAAGACCTTAAAGTTATTATTAAATAAAAAAAATATATATTATAGGCTGGTCTAGGCTAAATTAACTCAGAACAGCATGCATTTATTAATTCCAATAAAACGGGGTCTATTTTTCACAATATAAAAATACATTTAATTTGGTAATACCATGTGCCCCATTCGTTCAGGTGAAATGTAAATTTTAATAAGTCCACTTTAATTGCATTCTTCTTTGCTCATAAGGGAATAGGTGGTTAACAAAGGGCAGGTGGTAGTCTAGCTCATTTTTTATTATTTTAGTGCAGATTGGAATTTTATAATATTTTCCCTTTCCCCACTTTTTTTAAACATGTCTCTAATTTTGACCTTCTATACTCCATGTACATTGTAATGTGTTTCTCTGTTCTTATAATGATTTTGATATATAGATGATGTGGATTGAGTGATAGATGCTTTGTTTGAATGGCTTAGTATTTACTGCGATGGGGTCAGCCGAGGTGTCCCTATAGTGGTGTGTTGGTTTTTCTCTGTTCTGGGACACAATGATTTACGGAGACTGCTTCTATGAATTACACATCCTTGTTAAAGCAAGCCGCTTTTTGTCAGTTAAACTGACAGGGGAGATAAAATGACGGCTGGTGTAAGTGTTTGTGTTGCACAAGAAACCGCCCTCTACACTGATGAAAGACTTTATGCCTGCCAGCCACTTTTTATTTCAACGAATTTCCTATACAACTGCCAAAACGAATACTTTTATTAAAAATTATACTCTTCCCTGAGTCTCTTTGTCTTTGAGTTTGCTCAGCTGGATTATAACTTGTTGGAATACGGACATTTATTTTACCAAAGTAGACCTGTTAGCTAATTATCTAAGATTTAAAGCCCACTTAAACTTTCAGTTTAAATTCACTAAATATATTCCAGGCAAATCAAAACACAAGCTGTGCAAAGCACACCTCTTGCTGAACTAGAACGCTCCAATGACCAAGGAGCTTGTACTTTGCTCATTGCAGAGCTATGGGTCTAACTTAATAGGAGGTATGTCGGATCTTAGCTATGAGACCTCTGCTTCTCTACAGAAAGTAAGTCCCCTTTCACACCTGCGGACCGTATGTCCGCTTTTTTATCCATCCGTATATGGATGAAAAAGGGACATACATTAATCCCTATGAGATGGCGGATGTCAGCGGATAAACATCCGCTGACACCCGATGTCAGCCAGTTCCGCAATCCTCCGATTCTGCAGACGGAGGAAAATCCTATTTTTTAATCCATCTGCAGAGCAGATCAGGTGAACACAGACAGACGGCCCATGTTCATCCGATCCCCCCATAGGGAAGAGCGGAGAAAAGACAGGGCAGTCCCTGCACAGTGTGCGGGGACCGCCCTGTCACCTGAGGCTCAGCGGGGATCAACGGAGCGATCCCCGCTGAGCAAGCGGATACAAATGTACATGGATACTCACGGGATCCGTACATCTGAAAGGGGCCTAAGGGTTCCAATCTGCAACTGCTGGCATTGACAGACTTTTCTATATAGGCTGTAGCTGCTTTAGAAACAAAACAAACTATAAGACCTTGAAAACTAGGGTTGTCCCGATACCACTTTTTTAGGACTGAGTACAAGTACCGATACTTTTTTTCAAGTAGTCGCCGATACCGAATACCGATACTTTTTTTAAATGTCCCCCACAAATGCAGCCATGTCCCCCACAAATGCAGCCATGTCACCCATATATGCAGCCATGTCACCCATATATGCAGCCATGTCACCCACAAGTGCAGCCATGTCACCCATATATGCAGCCATGTCACCCATATATGCAGCCATGTCACCCACAAATGCAGCCATGTCACCCATATATGCAGCCATGTCACCCACAAATGCAGCCATGTCACCAATACATGCAGCCATGTCACCCATATATGCAGCCATGTCACCCACAAATGCAGCCATGTCACCCATATATGCAGCCATGTCACCCACAAATGCAGCCATGTCACCCATATATGCAGCCATGTCACTCATATATGCAGCCATGTCACCCACAAATGCAGCCATGTCACCCATATATGCAGCCATGTCACACATATATGCAGCCATGTCACCCACAAATACAGCCATGTCACCCATATATGCAGCCATGTCACCCACAAATGCAGCCATGTCACCCACAAATGCAGCCATGTCACCCACAAATGCAGCCATGTCACCCATATATGCAGCCATGTCACCCACAAATGCAACCATGTCACACATATATGCAGCCATGTCACACATATATGCAGCCATGTCACCCCTACCTAGCCACCGCCGCCCGGGGAACATCACAGCATTCATTTTAATAGCTGTAGTGTTCCCGCCCGTATAGACACTCCCCCTTGCTCGGGATTTTA
Organism: Rana kukunoris; assembly: GCA_029574335.1. Lineage (NCBI taxonomy): Eukaryota > Metazoa > Chordata > Amphibia > Anura > Ranidae > Rana > Rana kukunoris. The sequence goes on from CM056053.1 coordinate 263,553,115, forward strand.
CAGATCATGATCACCCACCAATCCCGAGCAAGGGGGAGTGTCTATACAGGCGGGAACACTACAGCTATTCAAATGAATGCTGTGATGTTCCCGCACAATGTTTAACCCATGCGGCGGCGGGTTTCGATGCGGCGGCGGTGGCAGTGGCGGGGGGAGGGTTAGAGGGGCGGGGGGAGGGTTAGTGGGGGGGGGGGGGAAGTATTCTATTCTGGTATCGGGGGTATTTGCCGGAGTACAAGTACTCCGGCAAATACTCTGTATCGGTCCCGATACCGATACTGGTATCGGTATCGGGACAACCCTATTGAAAACCATTTGTTTTTATATACCTGGAATAGATATTAGCTGATTTAAGCTGAAGGTTTGTTTCAAAAGACTGTATCTGTATAGAAACATCAAATGTTTTTAATGTTTGCTTTACGAGATAAAGAATAGAACAGATAATTTCAGTCTTTGGAAAAGAGTTGTGTGTTTAGTTTAATAAAACCAATAAACTTATTATTCACATGTCAGCCTGGCTCTTTGCATGATATTAAAGCATTCAAATAACTGCTTAGTTTAGGAGAGGCACAAGAGGGATCACTAGTATGATCAGGCTAAATATACCAGGGCCTTAAATCTCAAACCTGTATGATTCACCTGGAACCCAACCTAATTCTTAAAGAATAATAAAAAGAAATACCCCCAGAGTGGGACTTTAAAGGATAAACACAAAGTCAGTAAAAAATGTTTATTATTGAGACCAAAAGAAATTCGGTTGGTATTTGTTTACAAATGTGCACTCGACACCTAAATGCATATAAAAGACAACATATGCATCTATTTATACATATACATTTAACATCACCAGGGGCATGTGTATACCAAATGTGACAAAAAGAGGGAGGGGACAAAACAAGACACTATGTATAACATAAAATAAAACACTCTCCAAGAAATGATGGAAATGTCAGACGCGTTTCTGTTTTTTCAACAAAAAATGTCATCAGTGGCCGCAGGAGTGAGTAGTTATAGATTTTCATTCACTTGTGAATAGAGTGAAAACCTCCTCAGATAGTTTCTGGGCTCGCAATCAGATCCCTTTCGCCAGGCCTGCGAGCTTCCAATGGCAAATAATCCCGGAATAGGGGGGTTTTGAATAAACCCAGAGCCTGCTGGTATGAATCCAGTTAGGGATGATCCTATCTAGGTGCCTGTGGAGGTCCCAGGGTAGATGAACTATAATGGTCAAATGGACCGTTCGTGTGGTAAAGGGGGGAGCTCAGTGGCGTTAGTCCCGGCGTATGTAGGGTGCCCTAGATAGGATTATCCCTAACTGGATTCACACCAGCAGGCTCTGGGTTTATTCAAAACCCCCTATTCCGGGATTATTTGGCATTGGAAGCTCGCAGGCTCATTTGCATGGCGAAAGGGATTTGATTACGATCCCAGAAACTATCTGAGTAGGTTTTCACTCTATTCACAAGCGAATGAAAATCTATAACTACTCACTCCTGCGGCCCCTGCTGACGTTTTTTTTGTTGAAAAAACAGAAACGCGTCGAGCATTTCCATCATTTCTTGGAGAATGTTTTATTTTATGTTATACATAGTGCGTTGTTTTGTTCCCCCCTCTTTTTGTCACATTTAGTATACACATGCCCCTGGTGATGTTAGGTGATGTTAAATGTATATGTATAAATAGATGCATATGTTGTCTTTTATATACATTTAGGTGTCGAGTGCACATTTGTAAACAAATACCAACCGAATTTCTTTTGGTCTCAATAATAAACATTTTTTACTGACTTTGTGTTTGGCCTTTAAAGTCCCACTCTGGGGGTATTTCCTTTTATTGTACACGTACCAGGGATGTGGCTATTCTCACAAAGCACGGATCTATGAGTACCTCTTCTTATATCTAATTCTTAAAGAAGAACCTTATGAATCAGCAAGCATCATCTAGGGTTTTTTTTTTTTTAAATAAGAAGTACTTAGGCCTGGTTCACACCTATGCATTTTTTTTTACGAATTTTCAGTTTTGCAGAAACACACTACAGACTATTTAACATGGTTTCCTATGGGTCATGTTTACATCTGTGCATTTTATGGAAAGGGCCAGGGACTTTTTTCAGGTTTTTGGTTCCATAGACTTCCATGGATCAAAAACGTGTATTAAAAAACGCAAAAAAGGACCTGGAATATGCAAACTGCAACCTGAATAGGTGTAAACCAGGCCTCAAGCCCTGTACACATGGCCGGGATTCTCATCAGGAAAAAAATAAAAATGTTCTTGATGAGTTTCCTGGCAAGATTTTCTTGCCGGCCGGGTGTAAAGAAGTACGATTCAAAAGAACCACCGTTCTTTTGAATGGCACAAACGCGGTGTCGTCATCGACTATGACGAGCTTGCGCTCGTCACATTCAATGCCGTTGCCACCATATTGCTTCACCCTACCTACGCCTTGGAAGCTACCGCACATGCAACAAAGTCATTTTACGCATGAGCGGGTTTCCATGGAGGCAATTAAGTATACATACGCTCGGGTTTCTCGACAGGAAAAAACTGCCAAGAATAACGACGAGAAAATAGAGAGCAGGTTCTCTCGTTTTCTCGTCTAGATTCTGGGCAGTTTTCTCAATGAGAAACCTCAAAGCCTCGTACACACGCTCGGTTTACTCGTGAGTGTGTACAAGGCTTAAGAGCTTTTTCACAATAATCTGTTTTTAAATCATTTTTCGGGTAAGAAAAGTATAATAAAAATGCATGAAAAATGTAATTCTTCACACCATTGTGCTGCAGGTGTGGTGTGTTTTTAAAGGGGTGCATGCTGCATCTTTGGTTCACTTTTTAAAAGCAAACCAAAAACACATCTCTCATTGAATTCTATAGAAAACACACCAAAAATGCATCAAAAATGGACCATTGTTGGGTTTTTGTGTTTTTTTTGGAGTAGCATGTTCTAGTTTGACAGGTGCATGATTGAGTCAGGAGACCAGAATGCATATGCATTTTTACTGTTTTTTCAACTAACCATCTTAGGTTTTTTGTTTTATTTTATTGCATTTACATGAAGATATCTGTATGTAGCACCCTAGTAAACTTACCTGCCAGGTATAGTCGCCTTGGCCAATTGATAGAGGATCAATTGATTCCACCCTAATTCTGGAATTGTTGCAATTCTCTTTTCTGTCACTGGATGGCACAGTATTTGGTGGCATTAGATAAAACAAGGGCATGCAAGGAAAGATTATGAATAGATGGGGTGTCTCAGCCAATGGACAGGGATCTTCTTTAGCTCCTTGGCCTGCTAAGAGAGTCTATTTATTTGGGTGGGGTCAGTTGATAAGGGTTCTGTGCCACATGGATGGATGTCTGGGTGGACGTGTGTTGTGCTGCCCCGGGCTGCTAGGCCAAAGCCTAAGGCCTGTCCCAGGGGCATCTGGCTGCTAGGCTATCTAAAGGCCTATCCAGAAGCAATGTAGGGTTGCGACTGTGGCTTGCAGTCCAACCAGAAGTGCCGGTTCTGTCGGCGGAAAGAACCTGTCGTGGTCGGAGGTAGAGGAGAAGCTGTTGCCACTAAGGGATCGTCCACCTTATTACTGGGGACCACTGTGAGTAGCTGATGCAAGTACCAGAGCAGTATTCTTACCAACCGTGGACAGTGAAGATTTGGGAAACTTTAGCAGCAGTCAAGCCAGGGACCCAGCCAGCGGAGGAAACATTTGCAGAGCAGCCTTGTGTGTCAAGCCAGAGACAAGCAGGCCAGTGATGCTTGAGAAGTATCTTGGATGCCAAGCTAGGGACCCAGTAGGGAAGCGGGGCTGCGCTTGAGGAAGATACTGAGAGCGGTTGGAAGAGCTCAGAAGGTCCAGTGGCAGTGGATCAGCAAGTCTAGTTAGAGAGACTGGGAGATTGTAGACTGTAGAGGAAGTAAAAGAGTTAATTGTAACCTTTGTTAGAAACTGTTCAAGATTGTTGCCATAGGAGAAAGTGTGTCTACACGTGCAGATTTTGTGTCTGGCTGGGTGCCTTTCCCTGCATGGCTGTCTACCCTGATGCCCGGTACACAAGACCAGGTTTTCTGAAGAGAAAACTGTGAGGAGAGCTTTTGGCCGGGAATCCCGGCTGTGTGTATGCTCCGGAATCGGCAGTCAAAAAAAGAGAACCAGCTCTCTTTTTTCCAGTCAGAAAACTTACATTTTTGGCAGTTTTTCTCTGGGGGAAAAAGACCGATGGAGCATACACATGGTCGGGGTCCCTGAGGAAAAGCTCTCTGAGTTTTCACAATGGGAAAACCGAACGTGTGTACAGGGGAAAAAGTAGAGAGCAGGTTCTCGGTTTTTTCCTCTGGATTTTGTAACAGACCATTATCCGTCTGGAATTTCAGAGCGTGTGTACAGGGCATAAGAAGTCTCTGAGTTTGACAATTAACATGGCAACTACTAAAGGGTGCTCTGGCCTCTTAACCCTCTCTCCCATAGTTCTGTTTGAGAGACAACAAATCTCTTTGCATTCAATAGGTTTCTAGCGCCCATCAATCTACCTTGCATCCACCATGCCTCGTAACCCACTCTACATAGGATGTCAGCTATGACTAACTCTGGAGGTTCTCATTAGATCAAAGGGGACCCGGGACTTGGCTACATGTGTAGGAGAGACAGTAGGGAGCTTGCTGTGTTTGAGAATTGTTATTCAGAATCATAAGCATGGACACTGAGATCTCCAGAATATAGACAAAAGAGATTGGGATAAATTGCTGCTATAACAATGCACTAATGTGAATAAAGTATAAAAGTATAAAGTATTAAAAAGACAAACATTTTTAAAACATAGTATAAGATAGTGTACCCAGGGATGTGAGAGTGCCTGCTACCTCTGCTACCCTTGTTTTGGGCCACTGGCTACATTCTCTGCTTAACGAAAAAAGTGCCCTATAAAATAGCAATTATGATGCTGTTATAATAACTGAAAGGGCAAGCTGCGATCTTAGACTCAGTGGCAGTGATGCTGCCGGTGAAATTTGTCTGAATCGTGAGTCAGAGGTATTTTCAGTGAAATTGCTATTCAAACACAATAGCAGCTGCAGGGAAAAGAAGGAACCACAGCTCTGGGCTGACAGATGTTTTATGAGGAGGGGAACAGTGACAGACATTACCTGCTGGGAAGGCGTGCAGACAACTTACATGCCTCAACAAGAGACTAGAGGTGTGCTGTTATATCCCTACTGCACAATAGTGCTTTTTGCGTTTGCTGAGGATTTGAGTTCTGACAAGGGCTCTACCTGCATTAGTATTGTATATCTATTTATTACATTTTTGTAGGATTTTCTTCTGGCTTCCCTTCACTAAAAATAAAAAATAAAACATATTGGGATTGTTATTTGAATTGGAGAAGGTGATGGAAGTGATGTGGAGGCACCCAAGCATACACTGTATGCCCCATATCCACTGATGCACTAGAGGGGAATAGAGCCAAAGTAGTCTTGTAATCACTAGAAAAGCTTTCAGAAAAGGTATTTTTAAGATTTTGCTGCAGTGTTGTTTGAATGTCAGCATAGTGCTCAACATGCACTACACTGTTACAAATTTGCATGCAAGCATTTACATCTACTGTAAAATATTTTGTGGGTAAATATAAAATAATATATTTGATAAGATGGAGGTTTTGGCTAACTAACATTTTTTTAGGCTCTCCTTAGCTCTTTTACTGACAAAAATGTATCTACAGAGATTAATAGCTTAATCTAAAAAATACATGCAAGCAAATTATTTTGAGCAATGACTCACCCCAACACCCTCATTGGCTGCCTTCATAGATACTTCATACACATTTTCTATTTGGGCCTCCAATGTCAGGGGGCAGACTGTATTAAAGGTTTATGTGCAAACAACGTTTTGCTGGGTGCATATCTACTTTTAATACTGTAATTTAAAAAAAAGTTAAAGAAAATATAAAAAAAAGAGAGTAAACCAGCTAGGAGGTAAGCCAAGAAAGAATTGAGCAGGGGAGGGGAGTTAGGAAGGACAAGGGAGGACCAGAGAGTGATGTACTCCCACCCCAGAACTGAATAAGAATTGCTGTCTTTAGAAATCTGTATTTACAAACTCCAGTCCTGAGTTTGACGCAGGCAGGGATTAGGATGAAGAGGGGTTTAGGGCAGTGTTTCTCAATTCCAGTCCTCACGCCCCCCCAACAGATCATGTTTTCAGGATTGGCGTGAGGACTGGAATTGAGAAACACTGGCTTAGGGGAACTGTCACGAGAGTTGAGATATTCTATATGCAATATTTGTACTGGATCAACTAGAACCAAACTGAAACTAAACTATAGGCATAATATAATTTACTCTAGAAAACCAATGCGCAAGTGTAGGAAAGGAGTTATTTTTCCAGGTACTTGGAATACAACCTTTCGCTGCATTGAGAGGATGGATAGACAAGGAATTTCTATCTCTTGACTTTAGGAATGGGTGTGAGATGAAGTAAGCAAACCATGGATTTGGTTTCTAAGATTAATTAATTAATTTAAAAGGTAGAGTGCCTTTGACTTCTCTGAATCTCCAAAACCTGTTGTTGGAGGCTGGATAGATATGAGAGAGGATGGTGGGGGTTTTATACCATCTTGTAAAACTTTTGTATATTGTTTCCTGGTATTTGTTACATATATCCGGATACATGCTGAAAACATTAATAAAATGGTTAATTAGCAGAACTTCAGTCATTTTTTCATCTTTCCATCTATTAAATTTTCTGCCCTTGTTGTTGTTTTAACTTTGAAAAGTAAAACATTTTTTTTCTGCCAGTAAATACCTTATACAGCCCACTTTCTGTTTCGTGTCTGGTAAAATGCCTAGGAGTTTGACATCATGCACAGCTCTCTCTCTCACTCTTTTGAGAGTTTGTCAGGAAGAAAAGGGGGGTGAGTTAAAAGAGGGCCAATGAGAGCTGCAGAGCTGAAGGTGTGCCTCTGTGTGTCTGTGTAAATCCAGGAAGTGAACAGGCAGCAGCTTCAGCTGCCCATAGTTAAAATGGATGCAGCCAGACTCAGTGGAGAGAGATTTCTGCAGCATATTTGGCAAGTACAGAATCACAGTATATATAAAATAATATGCTAAACGAGGGAAGCTTCAGAATGGCAAAGATTTTTTTATTACAAATTTTGGGAGCAGACTGCAATTCCTCTTTAATTTCTAAGAAAATTAGGTATTAAAGTTATTGTAACCCCACTTTGTCATTTTCATGCAATCCCATGTCTTCCATAATGCTGTGTGCCCCAGTGTATCTATATGTCTTATAAAAAAAATGCCTCTGTATATCTCATTTCCTAGTGCCGCTTGGCGCTCATGTGACCAGCCACCTCTCTCCTCTCTTGATCTGACAGCTACAGGGGGAGGGACCCAGAATCCCCTGCTGACGTCAGCTGGGAGAAGGAGAAGAGTTGATGTTCTGCTAAGATTACTTGCTTTGAGGTAGACAAGGTTGTAAGTGGGACTCTGTGATTAGCTGGATGTTGGTACCAAAGCATAAGTCCCTGCCCCGCTCCTGTCCTTTTGCTTGAACACTGTCCCACCTGCTGAGGCCGAACCCTCTACCATATTGTGCCCCACTCCATGCCAGAGGCCTCCGCATGACATTCTCGGACATTGAACTTTATAACCCAAGGAAGGAATGTCCACACATAAAAGTAGTTTACTGCACTTTATTGATGGAATTCAGAAAATGTATAATGGTCACATCACATTGACATGCATTCTGGAATCACTTGACATAACATAATCTAGAACATTTAGTGGATAGTCCACAGTAGTCACATGTGAAAGCTTATGCAGCACCTTGGCAGTCATCTTCCTCCAACAGTCTCTGCTCCACCCCAGGGTCATTAGTACTCACAGGACTGTGCTCTCTGTAGTCACCTACTACTTAGATACACCTCTCCCAGGACCCTCCGGAAAAGCAACCTCACACAGGGAATTTTTTGCCTGGCCTGAAAGACCTTTTGCAATCTGCCCTACCCCTCATCTCCATAAGGGCCAGAAAGACTACAGCTGACTCCCAGTCTCCTGCTCTACACAGGGTCTACACATGCTGATTACATCCATACTGTTTAGCTTTCATGTCCCAAGAGCACTAAGGCTCCTCCCAACCTGGCTTATGTATGGGTACTGACTCATTGACCCATGACATCACTGCAGTAAGGCTCTAGCTATAACATGTGATTTGACTTGCTAATATCTTTCCTCTATACAGGCTATAATGGCAACCGAGCCATCTAGTGGCCATCCAACTAACTGCACCTACCTCCAAGGTCCCCTTAAAGTGTATGTAAACCTGATTCATGAAATTTGACGTAGGCACATATATCTGTAGTGTTTACTCATCTCTCTCCAGAGTCCTAAGTCCTGTGTATTTCTGCTGTTTCATTCCTCTGTTATCAGCATAACTTCTGACAAGTTCTCTGAGACAGGAAATAAAACCAGCCTGAAATGTATGTGGGGGTGGGTGCTATAAATAGATTAGCAGAGAGCTTCTTTTGTCACAGCACAGCTCTGAAAGTATCGCATTTCCTCTGCCTATGTGGAGCGGGGGTTTGTTTGGGTGTGTGTGTCCCTTTCCTCCAAGCTGTCACACAGTGTAAGCCAAGATCTCTGTGTATCATCTTAGGTACTTTACTTTACTGGGTATAAGAGATGGTTTACATCAACTATAAGTTGGCTGTTTTTGATGCAATTCTCCTCAAAGAAGTACGGGGTGTAAATGTGTCGCACTCAGGCAGGGAAATCAGAAAGTGAGTTGGTTGGTTGTACTTCCAAAAACAAAGATGTTTGTAGTAGATCAGGATCTGTCAGGTTTTTATTGCTGTATGTATGCTTGTTATGGAAATTCTTTCCATTTTCAGTAGAACATAAAGAAAAAAATGGGCATTTTTAGTCACTGACGCAAGAGCCAAGGTAAAATCTCCAAAAGGGCAACTATTTTGGTGATAACTCCAAATGGTGGGCTCTTCTCTCACTTTGGGCAGATTTCCTATTGTCAACAACAAGCAGGGGGAAATCATCTTATTCAGTACACAATAAAAACTTGACCGTGGTTCTAACCCTTCTTCTGTGGGAAAAAAAAAAATCTGGCTAGAGTTTTATCCTAAATCAAGTGTTGCATAATGCTTGTAGTTTCAGCTTGGACAAAAGAGTTTCACAAATAAGGAAATGATGTCTTAAGTTTGCGCATGGCTTTGATCTGCCAATGTCTTTAATGTCTAAATTACGTTTTTCATGTTTTCCCGTTTAAGAAAAGTTTGTGTGAAAAACAGCTCTATTGTGTGCGTTACAGATCTTTGTTCAGAACAATGGAGACTATCCCATGGTAGTGTACAGGTGCCAGGTTGTGGGTTGCATTGCATTGCCATTGCTAATTTAGGGAGTGCCTTTAGAGCAGGTAGAAGCAGCAACTTATATCTAAAATCTTCATAGATGATAAGAAGATACATGTTTTTACATTTAGTGCATTTAGTTGTGCAGCATTAGTCTAAACAGTTTGAGTCTCACTATTATTTTGCCTGTTTGTTCTGGATCAGGCTTTTTTAATGTAAACAGTAGTTATTTTATTCCAACCCTTAGATATATTTAATACGGCTAGTGAAGGTGCCAGCCAAGCTAAGCACTGGAAAAATCTGATCCACCTCATTAATGCTGTTAAAAACACCATCTGGGTTTGTTGTCTTGAAAAAAAAAAAACAATTACAAGTAATGAGCAAAATCAGAAATGACTGAAAAAAACCCCCCCAAAAATTTGGAAATCAAATGAAAGAAGGGAAATCTACACTCTTTGTTCAGTTTTAGATATAAGTGTATGATCAGCATATTAGCGATACAATTATTAACACATAATAAAGGTTTACAATTGCTCTCTTGTTATTCTTGGTATACTATACATGCATGAGAGAACTCTTTACTTATGACTTAATTACATATGCAAGCTGTAATTCCTGTCTAGTAGTAAAGTACAGTGATCATGCCTCACTTCTACTGTCTAAATGCTGGTTTATGGATAGCACTGTCAACACAGCGTCAGCATAATTAGATATGTCACTCAGTTAAATTCCTCCAGCTCAGGCTGCACATGGCCAGGAATGTAGCACACTTTATGAAATATGTGCAGCTTACATGATTTCATCTCAGGAATGTCTTTCATTTACACTTTTCAACCCCTTCATGACCACGGACACAGCTGATTACATGCATAAAGAGCTGCATCATTGGCTGCTTACCGAGATCGAGGTCCCTGGGACACAGTGCGCCCACACTGCGTGCCCCATGGGCGTGTGAGTGCGGCGAGACTGGGGTGTCGTCATATGTCATTCGTCTATACGGCGGGTGGAATGTAGTTAAAAAGACACGCGGTCATTCACTGAAGTTGGGTGAGAAGCGGTTTCACCTTAATCTGGGTAGAGGGTTCTTTACTGTGAGAGTGGAAAGGATGTGGAATTCTCTTCCACGAGCAGTGGTCTCACATGGGAGTATTGGCAATTTAACCACTTCCAGCCCAAGGCTGTCATATGACATCCTGGAATTTCAGTGAGAATATCTGAATGATGCCTGCAGCTACAAGCATCATTCAGATATCCTAATTTTCAGCTGGTGATTCTGTGCACCATTAGAATGATCATAGCAGCAGTTCCGCCGCTTGATCGTTCTTACAGGTGACGGGAGGGAAATCCCTTCATATGGTGCTTCTCCGGGCTCTCCCATGCCATTGGGGAACTGGAGAAAGAATCGGCCGTCGTCGGATGACGACCATAGAGATTTCTGATGACCAGATGGTGACCAGTTATGGCGGGCTTAGTTCAGTATCAGAGCCCACCAGAGCAGTATCAGAGCAGTGTTTAGCATAAGTAATAGTGCCTATTCCTATATCTCCTAGACATAAAAAGAGCATATAACACTTGTAGTGGAAGGCAGTCGTATTCATTGAAAAGGGTGGTCGTTGTCTAATTTATGGAGTTGGGCTTTAATTTTCAATTTATATTGGTAAGGGGCTTCTGGCATTTCAAGTGCTGTTCATTGATTCTACTTCACAAATAGGGCCTGTCTGATTGAAAACAATAGGCTCTCCGCATTCCCTAATGATCTGAAAGTCCCACAATTCTCCTAGTGGCCCAAGATCAAGTTATTTAATTTCATAGGTTTTAGATCACAAGAGGGACCTCACAACTTTTTTTGTTGTTGTTTTCATGACAAGGAAGAGGTACTTAAAGCGGAGGTTCACCCAAAAATCAACTTTCTAACATTAGATCCAGCATACTGCTAACATCTGCAGTATGCTGTTTTAAATGTACTTATCGTTTTATGAGCCGTTGTTATCCGGCTCCGAGCGGGGAATCCTGCGGGGAATGGGCGTTCCTAAGCCAAGAGGAGTTAATTTACGGGCTGCTAAGGCGAGTCACGCCTTCCGAAAATACTTGAGTGTTACTTAAAAAAAAATTCAAAACCCCAGCATACTTCAGATGTTAGCAGTATGCTGGATCTAATGTCAGAAAGTTGATTTTTGGGTGAACCTCCGCTTTAACTTCATCAATTTAATAAACTAATAATTTGGTAATGTTTAAAATAATAAAGTCCACTTTTTGGCCCCTTTCACGTGGGGTGGATCAGTAATGATCCGGCTCCATATGCTCTGTAAGCTCAGCGGGGATCACTCCGTTGATGCCCGCTGAGCGGGCGGATGACAGGGCGGTCTCCGCACACTGTGCAGGGACCGCCCTGTTTTTTCTCCGCTCTCCTCTATAGGGGAGCAGATGAACACGTGTTTATCCGATCCGCTTTCTTTTGTCTGCAAAATCGGATCTTTGCGGAGGCGGACGATTACAGGTGTCAGCGAATGTTCATCCGCTGACACCCGCAATCACATAGGGACCAATGTATGTCCCTATTTCATCCGCAAACGGAAAAGCGGATATACGGCCCGCACGTGTGAAAGGGTCCTAAATGTTATAAAAGTAAAAGAAGAATGAACCATTTGGAACCATTTATGGTAAATGTTTGCTTACAATTTATATATTTTTTATTTTTTACAAAAGTTTTTATTTTTTTTATAATTTGTACAGACTTTACAAATGAAATGAATTGTACGTGACTTAAAATAGAATGTAGATTTGGTCTGCCACAAAATATACAGTATTTAATAAACCAGCAGCGATTGCAGAGGAGAGCATTTGTGTCTCTGAAAACCATCAAGCAGCATTTTCAATTTTTTTTTCCAGTTTGGGCTTTCTGGCCAGCAGTTGTTGAATAAGATATCTTCAACATGGTGATTTTATTACATTAGACGCCGTATTATAAAGTACCAGGCTCTTAATAGACAGATGGATGTCCTTACAGCAAAAAGCAAAGTACATTTGCAGACCTGCTTAACTCACCATGTGTCAGAGAGTTGTGCTCAGATACTTTTAATGGATTAATTCACTTTAATGGTACAAGAGCTGCAGCCATCCACCGATAGTGACAATCTCTGAAGTACTGCCAGGGACTGTGGGTGATCGGTCTGACATACCAGCCTCCTTGCTCAGCAATGTTTGCCCTTTATGGCATTTACTTGATCACTTGTTTGAAGTAGACTTTTGAACCTCTGATCTCATTTAATAGTGTATTTTTTTTCTCCACAGTGTACGGTCCATGTCCTCACACCCTTTCTGAAGACTGGATAGCGATGCAAACAAAGAGGATGATCGACATGAGAGTCAATCCTATTACCGGATTCTCTTCCCACTGGGATTATGAAAAGAATGAATGGAAAAAATAAATTGTTTGCTATGATGAGGAACTGTTTGAACATTACAATAAATTACATATACTTTACACAGAACAGAAATGCATTTGCCTCGATTAACCACACAGTAACTGAGATCATACAGGTTACAATCTGATTGTACATCCTCCTTTAGGCCTGGTTCACACTTATGCATTTTTTACTTTTCAGTAGGGTTGTCCCGATACCACTTTTTTAGGACCGAGTATAAGTACCGATACTTTTTTTCAAGTAGTCGCCGATACCGAATACCGATACTTTTTTTAAATGTGTCCCCAAAGGCAGCCATGTCCCCCCACATATTGCAGCCATGATGTCCCCCCACATATTGCAGCCATGATGTCCCCCCACATATTGCAGCCATGATGTCCCCCACATATTGCAGCCATGATGTCCCCCCACATATTACAGCCATCATGTCCCCCACATATTACAGCCATGATGTCCCCCACATATTACAACCATGATGTCCCCCACATATTGCAGCCATGATGTCCCCCACATATTACAGCCATGATGTCCCCCACATACAGCCATGATGTCCCCCATATACAGCCATGATGTCCCCCTACCTGATGATGATGCCGCCGTATATACAAAGCTGCCGCCGCAAACATTACACGCACCTTTCGTTTTTCAATAGTTGTTTTCCCTATCACACGCCCTGTGTAAAGGACACTCCCTCTTGCTCGGGATTTGACAGATCCGTCCAATCGCTAGCAAGGGGGAGTGTCCTTTACACGGGGCGCGCGATAGGGAAAACAGCTATTGAAAAATGAAAGGTGCGTTTAATGTTCGCGGCGGCGGCTTTGTATATACGGCAGCGGGGGCGACGGCAGTGGGGGGGGGGGAGAGGCGCGAAGTATTCTATTTGGGTATTGGGGGTATTTACGGGAGTACAAGTACTCCCGCAAACAGGGCCGATCTGCCCTATAGGCTCACTATGCAAGCCGCTTAGGGCCCCGCAAAGCTGCGGAGGCCCCCCCAAATTACTAGAGGCCTTGCCTGGTGAGAAGTCAGAAGTCAGTACCCCCCGCTTCTCACTTTAATGTAAGATGCCATTTTCGGCAGCAACCCCCCACCCCTGCGCTTCTTAACTTTAATGTGACATGTCATTTTGCTTGGGGCCCCAGGGAGGTCAGGATCGGCACTGCTGTATGCGATGTGGGCCCCACCAGGCAGAGCATTGTGTACTCATACTGTGGTACTAGTCCTGACTCCTGGTGAGGCAATACTAAAATCTGGGGGCAACAGGTCACCCTATCACCACTCTAGGTCTGTCCCTCTTATGTGGTCGGGTGCTATCCAAGGGGATTGGTGAAGAGTTATGGGTGACGGCATCACCAGTCAGGTAGAGGGCCCCTTAGCAGAATTTCGCTTAGGGCCCCAGGGAGGTCAGGATCGGCACTGCCCGCAAATACTCAGAATCGGTCCCGATACCGATACTGGTATCGGTATCCGGACAACCCTACTTTTCAGTTTTGCAGAAACTTACTTCAGTCCTTTTAAATCAGAGTTCATCCAAAAGTGGAACTTCTGTTTTAAGTGGTGCTCAACCCCTTACATGCCACATTTGTCATTTTTTTTGGGGGGGGGGTCGTTACCTTCTTTTTAGAGGGACTTCCTGTCCCACCTCCTCTTTCCGCTTCTTGGCCTCCTAGGCAACCCCTCCCTCCCTGCAATCTTCTGGGACATGTCACAGGTTCCAGGAGATTGCCTGGCCAATAGCAGAGTGCAGCATGACTCGCGCCCAGCCGTGAAGCCGTAAGCTGTCACGGCCCAGTGCGCACAGTTGCTATGATGGCACCACGGAGAGGAGGGGGAGAGGAGCACGGCTTTGGGCGGCCACATCGCTGGACCATGGGACAGGTGAGTGCCATAACAGACATCTCAAGTCTACCGCAACTCAAAGCTAAAAAATGGGCGGAACTCCGCTTTAACATGGTTTCCTATGGATGTAGTTCACATCTGTGCATTTTATGAAAAGGGTCAGGGACTTTGTTCTGTTTTTTGGTTCCATAGACTCCAATGGATGAAACGCATGTATTGAAAAACACGAAATACACCTGCAATATGCAAACTGCAACCTGCATAGGTGTGAATCAGGCCTTATGCCCCTTTTACGTAGATGGTCCAATCAGGTCCACCTGTCAGTTTATCAGGCAAACCTAATTAAAAGCTTCACGTGAGCTTCTGGTGCTTATAGAGGAAGTAAATGGAACTTCAGCTGCCCATTGGCTGAGGCCTACTGCACTGTCCATCACTGCAATTAAATCTTTATCACGTAGGCTTCCTGTCTTGGTGCAGATGTGGAATGGAGCAGCTCTGATGCGGAATGGAGCAGCTCTGATGCAGGGAGAGGCCTGCGATGGAGCTCCTGAAATGCCTGCAATGAAGCTGATGCCTCCTGGTCAAAAGCTCATTTGCCACATCACGAGAGTGTGAGGCATTTATTTTTGGTGAGTGTGCATTCCTGCAGGGTGGTGGATTCACTTCAGCACTTACGGTGTGGTGGAAGGATATTAGAAGATTTCACAGGACATCATTGTGTCTGGACTGTCATTGTGTCATTTATTCGTTCATTCATCACGACTTTTCAAGTTCACGGACCATAGACTTTATTGTGCATGCTATATAGTGCACTCTGTTCACATATAGAGTGTTCATCCACTTGTTTATTTCATTCACTTGAAAGATTTATATGTGCATGGTTTTATTTTAAATTATCATCATTTGTTTTGAGCGCTGCTTTATACAGCGATTGATCTATCGTTTCCACAAAGGTATCACTACAAGTATAATTTCTCACATTTATTCATTAATAGCAGCAGCTACACTTTATATATTCATATATAATTTTTTCTTTATTTCATTTATCTACTCCGGTTAAGCGCAGGGGGGTGGTACTACCAGACAGCCTTTTCTAAGTTACTACCATTTTTTACAATGAAAGAACAATGATACAAAGTGAGGAATCCCATAGCAACTTAGTTTTAGTTTACAGTTGTCAGGAAAGGTTCCATCCGCTGGTGCTATTTATATTCTGTCTTGCAGTGCTGCGTCCCACCAGCAGGGGTCTCCTGGCAGTTCGGAGCTGTCAGGGGAACTTCCCCCTGCTGGTATATCACCTTTGGGACGCAGTACTGACCTCCACCAGCGGATGGACCCTGGCAGTGTGGAGCACCTGGCCCTTGCTGCGTTCAGGTGTGACCTGAACGTAATCAACACACCCACTATATATACCCGGCAAGTTTAAGCAGAACTCGCCCTGGTATCAGTCTACAACCTTGATCCTGAGTCTGTTACTCTGACCCTGAGCCTGCTTTCTGGACCTGATCCTTATCCTGGACTGCCCTTCCTGCTCTCCCCTTTACCTTGGATCCTGTTCTCCCTGGATTCCTGTCCATCCATCCGCTCCCTGCTCCGTTGTGTCCATCCTCACCCATCTTCTGTGATCTCCTGGTATATGACCTTGGCTTGGCTTTTGTTTATGATTTTGGCATTCCCCCTTGACTTATATATAGGCTTTGGGCCAGATTCAGGTAGATCAGAGCATCTTTGCTCCAGAGTAACGCTTCTCATTTACGTTACTCTGAAGACCCTTTCAGCGCAAGTACTGTTATTCACATAGCAGTTGCGCGTAAACTTGCGCCAGAGTAACGATAATGCGCTGGCGTAACCCGACGCAAGGGGAAGTGGGTGTGATCATATGTAAATGATGGGCGGAGCCCAGCGCAGAGGCTTACGTTCAGCGCATCAACCACGGAGCATGCGCAGTGAGTGAGGCTCCACTCGCCCCCTTTGTGCGCATGCTCACAACTTCCGTCGGCACCACTTCACGGGAAACGTCAGCGCAATGCCTTCCGTTGGGCGTTTAAATGCGCCCGTAGATGCGCCATTCCGGCACTAAAGTATATCCTGCTCCCCCTCCCCGCAGTGATGTTACTTTTGTTCTGAGATGGCTGCTCCCGTTCCCCGCAAACACACAGGAGAAAGCTGAACTTTAATGGCCAGGAGCTGTCAGCCGTCATCTCGGCTATGGAGACCTATGATGTCTTCCTCCATGGCTGTAAAATTTGACAGACAAGCATGGACAGAGGTGTTGTCCTGCAAGTGGGGGTGCTCAGCTAGCTCCTATCGTCAGGAAACACTGCTGTAGCTGCTCTCCTGCTGACCTCTGACCGTCTGGAGTAAAGATAAAGCAGCCTTTTGTAGAAATAACTTTGCGCCGGACGGACGAGATACGCGCGGCGCATGTAGCCAGCGTATGGTGCTAATCCGTTCGTGAATTGGGAAAAATCCCTCATTTGCATATTTGCAGGGGAAATCAATAGGCGCGACTGATGCGCCCAGCGAAATTAAGCGCTGACGATACTCTGGCGTCGGAACGTTCCGCCGGTCGCAAATGACCCGTTATTGGGCGCATCTAGTTTGGTGGGTACGGGTACATAGAAACGACGGCGCATCTTCACAGTTACGCGGCGCATATCGAAATACTCCAGCGCAAGTGTTGCTGAATCTGGCCCTTTGTTGTTATATGTGCACTGGTTGTCTTCCCCTGTTTCTGTAAATAAACACCTTTTATTTCACTGCATACAGTGTTGGTCTCCTCTGTGTAGGCACACAGTACTGGTCTATTTAGAATCACTGACAGTATACCAGGGCCAGTTGACCAGACGTGCCTGCATAGGGAACCATCCTGTTGTAGTGCGTTTTTGTTGAAACATGGATTTCAATGAAATTACTTACTTCTCTCTGCTAGCAGAGGAGGATGAGGAATATTGTCGTCAGGTGTTGGAGGGATGGACAAGTGATCAGCTAATGGAATCCATCCGATCAGCCCATTCCATGGTGGATCTGGGTTATATGTCTTACGATGATGTTCAGCCATTAATCAAGTTATGTGTTAAACCGGCCCTGTCAGTTATTCCCGTTGGTTGTGATGACTTCTCTCCCCCCTTCAGTCCTGACCAAGTTGAATCCCTGGTATGGTTGATGGAGGATGATCCAGCCTCCTTTGATGAACACTATTGCTCTTGTTCCCAGCAGAAGTTATCTGACTGCATTAGTTCAGTGCAGTCTTTGATTAAACAAGGTGTGTGTGAACCAGCCTTTGTTCAACCTGTGCTGCAGGCATGGTCAGATCTCCTGCTTCCAGCCAAGCCACTGCATCCCAGCTCTGCCATTAACCACTTACCTTCCCAAGGACCTAGCCGTCCATTGCCAATGACAACCTCAGCTATAGCCCAGTTAATTCCGCTTCCTACCAAGTATTACTACCCAGTTTCTACTAATTGTACCTACCCTGCCTTTAATCCACCTGTCCGCTCCAGCCCCGCTATTAACCACCTGCCTTCCCAAGGATCAATCTGTCCATCACCAATGGCAACTCCAGCCCAGATAATTCCGCATCCTAACAAATATTACTACCCAGTTTCTACTAATTGTACCTACCCTGCCTTTAATCCACCTGTAACTACTCCACAAAAACCTCCTCCAGTCACCATCCCTGTGTCTCTGCCATACTCCAATCCTTCCTCCTACTTAATTCCATCCTCTTCATACATCACTTCTGTTAGCAAACCTGCAGTGTCTAAATCTAAAAAGAAATGGAAGTACTTCCCAACCCATACCATCGTGCCAGTTACCCAGCCTGTCCCAGTGCCCTCTGCTCAGCCTGTCCCAGTGCCCTCTGCTCAGCCTGTCCCAGTGCCCTCTGCTCAACCTGTCCCAATGCCATCTGTTCCAGTGCCATCGGTTCTACCTGTTCCAGTGCCAGTCTCCCAGCTTGTTCCTGTGCCAGCTGCTCTGCCTGTGCCAGCTGCTCTGCCTGTGCCAGCTGCTCTATCTGTTCCATTGCCAGCTGCTCTATCTGTTCTATTGCCAGCTGCTCTACCTGTTCCAGTGCCAGCCGCCCAGCCTGTGCCAGCCGCTCTGCCTGTGCCAGCTGCTCTGCCCGTTCCAGTGCCAGCTGCTCTACCTGTTCCTGTGCCAGCCTGCCAGTCCGATGACTTCCAGTCCGCTGCCCAGCCTGATGACTTCCAGTACGCTGCCCGGCCTGATGACTTCCAGTCCGCTGCCCGGCCTGATGACTTCCAGTCCGCTCCTCGGCCTGATGACTTCCAGTCCGCTCCTCGGCCTGATGACTTCCAGTCCGCTGCCCGGCCTGATGACTTCCAGTCCCCTGCCCGGCCTGATGACTTCCAGTCCCCTGCCCGGCCTGATGACTTCCAGTCCCCTGCCCGGCCTGATGACTTCCAGTCCCCTGCCCGGCCTGATGTTCCTGTGCCAGTCTGCCAGCCGCTCGTTCCTGTGCCAGTCTCCCAGCTGCTCGTTCCTGTGCCTGCTGCCCAGCTCGATGACCCGGAGCCTGCTGCCCAGCTCGATGACCCGGAGCCTGCTGCCCAGCTCGATGACCCGGAGCCTGCTGCCCAGCTCGATGACCCGGAGCCTGCTGCCCAGCTCGATGACCTGGAGCCTTTGTCCGCTGCCCAGCTCGATGACCTGGAGCCTTTGTCCACTGCCCAGCTCGATGACCCGGAGCCTGCTGCCCAGCTCGATGACCCGGAGCCTGCTGCCCAGCTCGATGACCCGGAGCCTGCTGCCCAGCTCGATGACCCGGAGCCTGCTGCCCAGTTCGATGACCCGGTGCCTTCGTCCGCTGCCCAGCTCGATGACCCGGTGCCTTCGTCCGCTGCCCAGCTCGATGACCCGGAGCCTGCTGCCCAGGTCGGTGACCCGGAGCCTTCATCCGCTGCCCAGCTCGACGACCCGGAGCCTGCTCCCCAGCTCGACGACCCGGAGCCTGCTCCCCAGCTCGACGACCCGGAGCCTGCTCCCCAGCTCGACGACCCGGAGCCTGCTCCCCAGCTCGACGACCCGGAGCCTGCTCCCCAGCTCGACGACCCGGAGCCTGCTCCCCAGCTCGACGACCCGGAGCCCGATCCCCAGCTCGACGACTCGGATGTACCCACCTCTCGGTTCAAGCCTCCCATTGCCCAGTTGGACACCCTGGACTTTCCCCCGGCAACGGATAGTTGGAGCGTCCGGAGGCTGCTCCTTTGAGGGGGGGGGGGGTACTGTCAGGAAAGGTTCCATCCGCTGGTGCTATTTATATTCTGTCTTGCAGTGCTGCGTCCCACCAGCAGGGGTCTCCTGGCAGTTCGAAGCTGTCAGGGGAACTTCCCCCTGCTGGTATATCACCTTTGGGACGCAGTACTGACCTCCACCAGCGGATGGACCCTGGCAGTGTGGAGCACCTGGCCCTTGCTGCGTTCAGGTGTGACCTGAACGTAATCAACACACCCACTATATATACCCGGCAAGTTCAAGCAGAACTCGCCCTGGTATCAGTCTACAACCTTGATCCTGAGTCTGTTACTCTGACCCTGAGCCTGCTTTCTGGACCTGATCCTTATCCTGGACTGCCCTTCCTGCTCTCCCCTTTACCTTGGATCCTGTTCCCCCTGGATTCCTGTCCATCCATCCGCTCCCTGCTCCGTTGTGTCCGTCCTCACCCATCTTCTGTGATCTCCTGGTATATGACCTTGGCTTGGCTTTTGTTTATGATTTTGGCATTCCCCCTTGACTTATATATAGGCTTTGTTGTTATATGTGCACTGGTTGTCTTCACCTGTTTCTGTAAATAAACACCTTTTATTTCACTGCATACAGTGTTGGTCTCCTCTGTGTAGGCACACAGTACTGGTCTATTTAGAATCACTGACAACAGTTTTCAAAACAATGAAGATTAATTCTGTCTGGTTGCCTTGGGTTACTGCACTTGGGTTAGCTCCTATGAATAAGCCTGGATCTGACCAGGATATATAACATGCTCTTTTAAGCTTTATTTACCTTTGAGTCAAAAGACTACATAGTTCCATGCTAAAATGAATGGAAAATATTGTTGACCAGATGCTGCTGATTGGGAATTCCCCACAGGAAAGAGCACACCAGATACAGGATACAAAGCTTAAATGAAGGCTATGGATCATATCACTTATGTCCTCGTGGAAACCCAACACAGAGAATGTCAGTTTAATTCATTCTCTTTTATACTGAATCACTGATATGTATTTTATAGAAATAGCAAACATCAGCATATCATATCGTCTCACATCAGTCTTATATGAAATCTTCTGAATTCTGGATTTTATTAAATTTCACATACTCATCTTCCATCCTAGAGTTAAAACTGTTATTCCATTACATTATTAGGCTTGGTAAGGAAAAGAGTAACAGCAACAATACAGAAAATCAAAGAAGCCAATTATTTTGCCCCGATCTGTCTTCATCTTACTTTACACTAGTTTACTGAATAATCACAAAAATCATAACACTCTTTATCTATAAAATGAACTTGGGGGGGGGGGTTAAAAAAATAAACTCTGTTTATTTGTTTATGTATTTATTTTAAGTATTATTACATTCATTTTAAATGCAGCTAGTATTAGTACTATACTTGAATACTAGTCTTTACTGTATATCAACTGTAGGGGTTGGCTTCAGATGTAGAGGTTGCAAAGAGGTAGCCCGGACGCCAGAGCGTGGTTAAGGACTTTTTGGTTGTGTTTAGTCATCATCATTACATCACTGACAGAACAATAATGCTTCCCTCGCAGGGGACTGTGTCAGCACATTCCAGTATACAACAAAACATTTAGCTAGGAATGAAACATTTTGGGTCAACTTAGACCTGCAGGCTGTTCCAGCACAGCCTGTGCATAGTGTCTCTTCCTAACACACACTACACCAATCATCCCAAAGAAGATTAAACGTATACCCCAGGTATTAGAAATGGTGTGGCGAGCACTTCCTGCAACCCAAAGTCTTTCATCGCTGTCTTCATTCCCATGCTGAAATATTGTAACGAGCTGTAACTTTCTAATCAGACACAAATGACCCCTACTGTACATGCGCGAGATGCACCAACTGTCCAGAAGCCTCCTGAGATTTGTGATATTATCTGCTGCGAGCAGAGGAGGGAGGAGGGGATTGGACCCATCGCAACATCCTCGACTAGAAGAAATGAGTAAGTGTGAGTAAGAACCTGCTGAGATTATGCAATTGGCAAAAGGTGATTAAAAATCAATTTTAAGCCTCTACCCACTGCTTCGCAGATCTACCACTATCATCAGATTATCATACAAAATGCCAGAGTTTAGGTAGCAGGTAAAAATCATCCTTGATTCTGCCCTAGACCATGAGTGTTTGTTTGTCACACAACCTCCTGTAATACCCTGCACTCACACTAAGATGAGGAATGTCAGTGCTAAGAGCCGTTTAGGGTCTGCTTCATTGTGCTTAAGTTTACAGTTAACATACTGACTGGAAGGGGAAAAAAAACAGTGTGCAGGTGCTCCTTTTTTGTCCAATCGGCAGGTCACTGTGTGTTACCTTGCTCATTATCACAATGCATAAGTTTGAATCTGGACTTAAAGCAGGGGTCTGCCCAAAAAAATAAAAAAATTAAAAGCCATAAAGGTACACATACTGCAGCCGCTGGCTTTTCATATTAGGACAATTACCTTTCCTGAAGACCAGCGATGTCGGCACCACAGCTGGTGTTTACATAAGCTGTCAGTTACTGCCACCGGCATTGCGGGTAAGGGAACCCAGCAGTGTAGCCTCACGGCTTCACACCGTGAACCTTACTGCACATGCGTGAGGCCCGCACCTCTCTCCTACTGGCCTGGCGACAGGAGGAGGAGGAGGGACCCCCTGCTGTGACATAATGGGCCACATCGCGGACTCCTGGAAAAGACAGGTATCCTGTCCCCCCCTCCCACCGAAGGTGCCAATTGTGGCAACAGAGGGGGAGAGGAGACAAATGAGCAGAAGTTCAATTTTTGGGTGGAACTCTGCTTTAAAGGGAAACATATGAAGATAGATATGCGAAAGCTGTCATTGCTACTTTTTTTTTTTGCAGGCTCTGAGACCCTCATCCTCGTATGTCAAGTATGAAGAACAACAGTCCAGTCAATCAAGACATTATTGACCCTATGCTTAATTCATGCCATTATCTCATTGAGTAGAAAAACAAAAATAAGGCCAGCCCTTATTTTTATAAGTCAATTTGTTGTTAATGCTCCAAACCATTGTGATGTGTCAAGAACCATAAACCAGGTGAAGACTGGAAATGCAGTTAAAATCACACCCTTAATAAAATAGCAAAAAATAACACAGTTGAGGAACATAGTCAAAAACTGAAGCCAGGGTTTGGATGCCAGAGCAGGTAATTAGACGAGAAGGGGGCATGAAGCAAGAAGTTAGCATAGTAAGGAGCAAAAACAGAAACAGGTATCGGAAGAGAAGTTAGTCATACACAGGAACACACTGGAGATCATAGACCATGCAAGGACACAGAGGAAATTGGCAAAGCTGTTTAAATAGCCAAAGGCTGGACTGTAGGCTGGACTAATGAGGCAGGTAATGGTAACCAGGTAACTGTGGAAACAACGAGTGGCTGGTAAAAAACTGACAGCTGAGCAGCCGATGTGCACTGAAAGAAAAGAGCTGCTCATAAATAGCAGGAGCCCAGGTCTGACATGAAGTAAATCGTAATTCACATAATAAGGCTTGTGATGAGATGTTTTACAATGTTTTTCAATAAACTGGTGAATGCGGTGGGGATGTAGAAAATAAATAGAAAAGTCAGTGTTTTTGTAATTCTTCTAACTTGATGTGCAAGGTTATGAAGTCTGATGTGCCTGCTTTAATAGTTAAGTGATAAAAACAGTGGTCAGTTTGTAAAAACCCCTCTGGCTCCTTGCTGACACAATCAAACCAAATTCATGGTAGCATAAATGTGATCAGTATATAATGGAACAGCTTCTTCTAGAGTGGGGATCTTGGTGATGCATGACTTTAGCATAGAAGGCATGCTTGCCATGAAGGCAGAGGTTGCTGCCACAAGATGGAATTTGTATTCAGCAGAATAAAGATTATTAATACTTAGGTTAGTGTTAGCTTCACTTTAGGGCTAGGTTAAAATGTACTTAAAGCAAAAAATGTTGATTTGATTTAATCCCTTATCAGGATTTTGTTTTGTTGTCTGTATCCCATTAGAAGAAGTGCTTTTACCTTCTGCCCGGTAGGCAACAGGAAATCTTTTCAAAGAAGGGAAATTCCTACTTAGACAATTGTCACTGGAACAGGTATCACTGTTGGAAGATTTCCCCTTAATCTTTGTTATAACTAAACATTTTGGATTTTTTTCTCACTTTTAGCCCCTGTAACAATTTCCATCAATGTTGGTCAACTTGAAAACAACTCAATGGCCAATTTAAATACCTAAATAATAAATGCAGCATATCGAAGGCTTTCATTTTTTATTAAAGGCTGACAAATGCACAAAGCAAATAAAAATAAATGTTTTAATGTTCTCTGATGTATTTTTAATGTATGCTGTATCTTTAAAACACAATTGTATCTGATAACTACACTACTAAATAAATGGCATTGCAGATTCCACTTCAGCCTGAAGGCAGCAGTGTTCATCCATAGGCTGAAGGCGTATTTTACTAGTGTAGTCTTATGCTTGTATGTGATCATGTTATAGCTTACAGCTCTGATTGGTTCCCGATATTCAGTGGGGACTAGAGCTGACAGTGACAGGTGGGATTGAGAGCCACCAGTTGCACAAAAACGAGGATTTTTAACATAACTGCATAGGGCATCATGCTGGGAAATGTTAACAAATACAAGCAGCAAGGGATTAAACCCTATTATAGTTTTTCTGGAATACCCTTCAAAAGTGTACAATTTTTTACCATTTATAATACTGCATACTTTTCTTTAACCTCTTCACGCCAACCTAGCGCATACATATGTGTCTTCTTAGTGGGTGAGCGGCTGCATATATGTGTTCCTACACAAACATTCTCCTGTGCTGAGAGTGCACTGCACAGTAAGGCCCCATTCACACCTGAGCATAGTGTTTTCAGGCAGAAAGTTGTGCAAATTTACCGCAATTTTGTACAAATCAAAGGGTCACCAATGTAAAAAAAAAAAAAACAGAAAAACGCCCAAATCTTCCTAAAAAAAAGTCCCAGAACTTGTTTGAGCTTCAGGCGTTTTGGAGCTTCTGGCTTTAGCTGTTTTGGAGTGGAGATGTGAGCCATCTCCATAGAGAATAATAGATTTTTTTTCCCCTCCAGCGTTTTGTAGCTTTAGGTTTCAAGCTACAAAACGCTCAGGTGTGAATGGGGTCTAACGAGTGGGTACCGAAAAGCGCTTGATTCATAGTAGCAATCAGGATCTATTTGATCATGTGACCACTGTGACTGCAAATCACTGTGGTCACATGATCAGAATGCCTGCCTCTGCTTCCTGGTATTTAAATCCTGTTATAAGGGAGTCATTGGCGGGAAGGGGTTAAATGAAAACGATTCTATTAATAATTATTCAAAACGGATTTTGTTTTGGGCGTACACCAAAGCATTTATTCACCCATTTTTATATAATTTTGTAACTGTAAAGTAGAGAAAGATACGAAATACCAAGCTTGTTTGCAGATTAGGACAGTCAGATTAAAGAGTCCTTATCTGAATACATCTAGGGAGGCCGCCAGCTTGCGTAGCTAATCACAGCCACTTGCATATAATCGCTCATGCAGCGATCACATGTGAGTGATCAGCCTTGGATGCAGGCAGTCTATGTCCAGGGCTGATCACTCATCATGATCGCTGCCTGAGCGACTACATGTAAGTGGCCACGATTAGCTACTGGAGTCAGCTGCTTTCACTTTTAATGGGGCTGCCTCCTGCAGCAAATCACCAAGAACCTTTGCTGGTATTCTCGCATGTAAGAATTGTTGGGTGCATTTGCAGATGTGAATGCATCCTTAGAAATCAGTAACTCTATTAAAGTCTGCATATCAGCAGAGCTCCAAGTTGTGCATTTCTGAGTGCTGTTGTGCAGGGTGCTGATAACAAGTCAAATTCAGGTACTTATACTAGTTGCATTTAAAAATATAATATACATTTATGTTTTTATATCTGCTTGGAGTTCGGCTTCCCGTAGAATGGTTACTAATTATACATGAGCAGTGTTTGACAAATTTGCTTGGAATCTAGGCGCCAGCTAAAAAAGTTAGGAGCCAGAAAACGCGCCCCGTCCCGCCAAGCTCGCGCGCAGAAGCGAGCTCATACGTAAGTAGCGCCCACATATGTAAACGGTATTTAAACCACACACGTGAGGTATCGCCGCAATTGGTAGAGCGAGAGCAATAATTCTAGCCCTAGACCTGCTCTGTTACTCAAAACATGCAACCTGTAGAAGTTTTTAAACGTCGCATATGAAGATTTTAAAGGGTTAGGCCCCATACACACGATCGGACATATCCGATGAAAACGGTCCGCGGACCATTTCCATCGGATATGTCCGATCGGGAGTTTGATCCGATGGCGTGTACACACCATCGGATCAAATTCCCCGCCGCCGGACGGCGCGGTGACGTGGCGGTGACGCGGCAGTGACGTTGACGCCGCCGCGTCACCGCCACGTCACCGCACCAGGAAGTAAAACACTTCCGCGCATGCTCCGAATCCATTCGGCAGCGGCGGGGGCCGACATGTCTGCTGGTAAGTGTACTAACCAGCAGACATGTCGGGCGGACAGATTCCCACCGGATAGATTTCAAAGCTTGCTTTGAAATCTGTCGGGTGGAGAAATCTATCCGCTAGCCCATACACACGAGCGGAGATGTCTGCTGAAACGGTCCATCGGACCGTTTTCAGACATATCCCCTCGTGTGTTGCCATTCCACGAGCGGATGCAATTTTGAAGTGTGACATGTTGGGTAACAATTTATTTGGCGTAACATTATCTTTCACAATATAAAAAAAAAATTGGGCTAACGTTACTGTTGTCTTATTTTTTAATTTAAAAAAGTGTATTTTTTCCCAAAAAAAGTGCACCTAAGCTTCCCCGGGCGCCAGGTCACAATTTCTTGTCGCAATTGCGACCAGGCGCCTGTATTTTGTCGAGACCTGTGTTAGTATGAGGCCATCATTGGGCTTGGGGGGCTCACATAAAGGCTAGCTCAACAGCTGCTGAGGGACTACAAATCCCAACAACCCTCCTGAACCCTTCCGAGAGTTTCTGTTTCCTCAGGAGACCAATAGACATCCCCTTTGATTCCTGCGGTTACCTATGGTAACCCAGCTGACGTTGTGCTCACGCTGGTCCTTGTGATCCCTCAGTCTGGTTTTGCAAAATATTAAGTGAGTCTTCTTTGAATGGCTCTTGCTTTTCCTGGCCGGTCCTCATGCTGAGAGGCTTTTATCTCTCTTTGCTGGAGGCCAGAAAAAAAGCATTTTGTACAATGTGATGAAGTGCAGTGGATGAGGCCTCTGGAGGGTCATTGTCACTGGAAGCCCCGTGATTGTGGCAGGAATTTGGTGCCACAATTCTTTGTCTCACCTCCCCCGCTGCGCGATCCCGGCGGGCCCACGCCAGCCGGCAATTGAGGCCGTGGCTTTGCCGCCTTCGCTTCCTTCTGTAAAGGCTGCAAAGTTACCGGCTGGTGCTGCGGGGGAGGTGAGGGCACACGGAGACACAGGATCCTGTGTCTCAGTGCACCATCACCTGCCCCGCTGCGCGAACACGGTGGGCCCGCGCCGGCCGGTAATTGAGGCCGCGGCTTTGCGGCCTTCTGCAGGCCTATTGCGGCCGGGTGCCAGGTCCCAATTTCTTGTCGCAATTGCGACCGGGCGCCCGAATTTTGTCAAACCCTGTATATGAGGGTTAGCAATTTTTTTTTTTTAAATAGTGGTCTGTAAAACCGGTAAAGAGGAAGTTCACTCTTATCTTAAAAATCACAACAAAGGCAACTTTAGAAATGTTTAGTTATGGCAATCTACAGATAAGTAAAGATAATTGCAGGCTTTTAATTCTTTACATAGCGTATTTTTTCACATTCTTCTCACAGTGGCCATTTTCACTAAGGGCAGATAAATCCCTCTACTTGGATCTCTGGCTCTGCCTCATGGAACATGTGATGATCCCTCATCTGAGGGAAAGTCACTGGTGATGTAACCTTCTCAGAATGCATCTGCGAGGTCCTGGTTACATTACCAGTGCCTCCAAAAGTAAATAATGTTTATTTAACTAATGAATGTAAAATGATTTCATTTCAGCAGGTAGAGATGCAGGTCAATGTGATTTTTAGTGAAAGGGGGAAAGGTCTGCTTTAAAGTATATGTGACTTATATTGAAAAACAACCACTTTATATATAAAAATGCAATAATACATTTTTATTTTTATGATCACATAACCTCTCTTCTCAGCTGCATCTTGGAGGGCTGGGTGGAGACTACAGGGAGGTGTGTAAGAGGGAGAGAAAACAGCTATACACTGATCTTCCCAGTAAAGAGCTGTACAGGTGGGCATGTCAGTACAAGTCTAATTGTTGGAGGACAGGTAGGCTGTGCTCCCAGGATAGACAAAAAATGTAACCCTCTGGGGTGGTTGTTCTACCCAACGTGGTCAGTATGAAACAGGGAACAGAATACTTTTTAATACATGTACATGGAACAACAGACACATATCGGGAAGACATAATAATGTTGCGATAACTCTTCACGTTTTCCGTTCACTTCCTACATGGTCACCATGACAGTATACTATATCTCTAAAAGTAAAGAAAGCAATACAACGTTTTGATTTAGCACAGGAATTCTGTGTAGATTTTACTTCATGTGTGGTCACTTAGGGCCAGATTCAGATACAATTAGATTATCGTAGCGTTTCCCAAATACACTACGCCGCCGTATTTTACCTGGCTCTACGTGGAATCCAGGTAGATTTTGTCCAGTAAACGACGGCGGCGTAGTGTATTTCTCCCGTCACAATCCATCTACGCGAGTAGGGGGCGTGAATCATTTAAAATAGGCGCGTTGCCGTGGCGATCGAACTGCGCATGCTCCGTTCGCAAATTTCCCGCCGTGCATTGCGCGAAAACACGTCGTTACGTCATTCGTTGTTTGAGTAGCGTCGTTTACGCACGATCCTCGTCCCGAACGAGTTACGTAAAAAATAAAAATAAAATAAAAAATCGACGCGTGAACGACGGCCATACTTAACATGGGCTACGTACCGTTAGACCAGCAAAAAGCTGGTCTAACAGTACGTAAAAAAAAATAGACGAAAGCGATTGCGAAGACCACTCGTATCTTCGTGGATCGCCGTAAAAACACATTTGCATATCCCGACGCATGAAAACGACGCGAACTCCTCCCAGCGGCCGCAAATATATCGCAGCGTAGATCCGAAGGCTTACGAAGACGTAAGCCTCTCGGATCGAAGCCCGAAGCCGCCGTATCATGGTTTGAGGATTCAAACTAGTGATACGGCGCGCGAAATTTGAAATTACTCCTGTCTAACACCAGTTAGACAGGCGTAATTGCTTTCTGAATCTGGGCCTTAGATGGGAAAAGAGGGAAAATCTTCTCAATTGGGATGCAAACAGTATGCAATTTTGACAGAGGTTCTAACCCTTCTCTATTCTACCCAAAACTAAAATGTTCAGTTTTAGTTTAGTTTTAAATTAATTATAGCCATTGCATGGTACTTCTGTATAGGCAATTGTCTTACCAACATACAATATATTGAGCACGCAATACACACAGTACATTTCTCAACACTAAGAAAAATTACCCAAATTTTCCAAAATAGACCATCACATTTTTTTCTGTTTTTTTTTTTGTTAAAACTTTGTTACTCCATCTGATCAAAGGAGAACAATTAGTGCAACATAGACATATAGAAGAGGAGCAACAGAAAAATACAAAGTTGTCCATCAAATCTGCCTCACTTTTTTTTGTTGTTGGTATAAATCAGTGTTTATTCCATATCATTATATAACCAACTATTTCATTTTGTTTGTTGTCGTTGTCTTTGTACCTTTTGCAGTCGAGCCCTACTTGATTATACCTTTTCATAAGGTCTGTCCATCTTTATCAGTTTAGGTATTTTATACACGGTACTTGTATTTCAAACAGTTTTGGAGCTATTTTACACTAAAAAGGTAAATACATATTCACATCACTAAATAATTGTCTTGCATTATTGGTAACATTAATTAATCTTCCTTGGCATGAACAAGCCTAAATTTAAATGTCCTGTGAAGATGATCCATTGATGTCCATTAGTGGTTACACTGCATAGCCCATTAATTTGAACGGGAGTTAAATCTGGAGTAGCCACATTGACATTAATGGACCTAGATGGATCACATCCATGCCTCAGAAGCATGAAACATCCTCCCATTGAGATAATGCAGAAAAGTCTTTGCCGAGCTAATGAACATTAACTTGCAAAATCAGTAAATACTACAGTTCTAAATATAGCAAAGATGCATTTGCCCTTGAAATTCAGAGAATCGCCAAGTAATTTAAAGCCTGTGACAGCATGTGTTTGATGAGTTGGAGCCCAGGGACTCCTATTCTCATTTAATTGGACTGTTCAGTACAGAGTAAGCACAAACTTATCATGGTGGGCAGATGTCTTCGCTGTCATAATGAGCTTCCCCTAGCCACACTACTGAGTACCCATCAGCCCCCGTTTAGCCTTTCTTTCCAACGCATGTCTAAATCTTGTCAAACAATTATTTTATCTCCTACGTCTGATAATAACAAATTTGTCTTCTGACAGTAATTTGACAACTTTTCAAGTGAGTATTTTAATGAGATAAAAGTAGCTCTGTGTTGTAATGATTGCTGTTAATGGTTTAAGACTGTTTTGAAAGCTTAATAATAATTCCAGGTGATATTTTCTGTCACTGTTGACCATCAGGACTTACCTTCTACTGTAAAGATCAGGTCCTTTTCTGAGAAGTGCATTAGCATTAATCAATGCAGGAATAAAACACAAAACAAGGTTGTATTACCTTGGTATAATTTAGGAAGTCTCATACATATAGTAACATCTACACAGTTGGCAGGCAGCCCAGGTATGGCATCTTAATATTCATCTCCTAATTCCTTTAACAACCATGGAATATAATTTTTGTGAGCTAGAAGTCGAGGTGCAATCAAGACCATTCTTTTTTTCTAACCAAGGCACCCTGAAATGTTAGCCCGCCATGAAAAGCCCCATGAAAAAACAAAATTTCTTGCAATTGTTACTGAACTAATTATTGTGTACACTGATTAAATGGGAGGCAACTGCTAAGGAGCTGACTGGGACAAAATCTGTTCTCATGGTAGGCACTCCTTTTTTAAACCAATAGGACTGATATTACAGTGCCTTGCGAAAGTATTCGGCCCCCTTGAACTTTTCAACCTTTTGCCACATTTCAAGCTTCAAACATAAAGATATAAAACTGTTATTTTTTGTGAAGAATCAACAACAAGTGGGACACAATCATGAAGTGGAACAAAATGTATTGGATATTTCAAACTTTTTTAACAAATAAAAAACTGAAAATTGGGCGTGCAAAATTATTCAGCCCCCTTAAGTTAAAACTTTGTAGCGCCACCTTTTACTGCGATTACAGCTGTAAGTCGCTTGGGGGTATGTTTCTATCAGTTTTGCACATCGAGAGACTGAAATTTTTGCCCATTCCTCCTTGCAAAACAGCTCGAGCTCAGTGAGGTTGGATGGAGAGCCTTTGTGCACAGCAGTTTTCAGTTCTTTCCACAGATTCTCGATTGGATTCAGGTCTGGACTTTGACTTGGCCATTCTAACACCTGGATATGTTTATTTGTGAACCATTCCATTGTAGATTTTGCTTTAAGTTTTGGATCATTGTCTTGTTGGAAGACAAATCTCCGTCCCAGTCTCGGGTCTTTTGTAGACTCCATCAGGTTTTCTTCCAGAATGGTCCTGTATTTGGCTCCATCCACCTTCCCATCAAATCTAACCATCTTCCCTGTCCCTGCTGAAGAAAACCAGGCCCAAACCATGATGCTGCCACCACCATGTTTCACAGTGGGGATGGTGTGTTCAGGGTGATGAGCTGTGTTGCTTTTACGCCAAACATAACGTTTTGCATTGTTGCCAAAAAGTTTGATTTTGGTTTCATCTGACCAGAGCACCTTCTTCCACATGTTTGGTGTGTCTCCCAGGTGGCTTGTGGCAAACTGTAAACAACACTTTTTATGGATATCTTTAAGAAATGGCTTTCTTCTTGCAACTCTTCCATAAAGGCCAGATTTGTGCAGTATACGACTGATTGTTGTCCTATGGACAAAGTCTCCCACCTCAGCTGTAGATCTCTGCAGTTCATCCAGAGTGATCATGGGTCTCTTGGCTGTATCTCTGATCAGTCTTCTCCTTGTATGAGCTGAAAGTTTAGAGGGATGGCCAGGTCTTTGTAGATTTGCAGTGGTCTGACACTCCTTCCTTTTCAATATTATCATTTGCACAGTGCTCCTTGGGATGTTTAAAGCTTAGGAAATCTTTTTGTATCCAAATCCAGCTTTAAACTTCTCCACAACAGTATCTCGGACCTGCCTGGTGTGTTCCTTGTTCTTCATGATGCACTCTGCGCTTTAAACGGACCTCTGAGGCTATCATAGTGCAGGTGCATTTATACGGAGACTTGATTACACACAGGTGGATTCTATTTATCATCATTA
This sequence comes from Rana kukunoris, assembly GCA_029574335.1. Classification (NCBI taxonomy): domain Eukaryota; kingdom Metazoa; phylum Chordata; class Amphibia; order Anura; family Ranidae; genus Rana; species Rana kukunoris. The sequence continues at coordinate 263,585,482 of CM056053.1, forward strand.
GTCATTTAGATCAACAATGGATCATTCAGAGATACTCACTGAACTTCTGGAGAGAGTTTGCTGCACTGAAAGTAAAGGGGCTGAATAATTTTGCACACCCAATTTTTCAGTTTTTTATTTGTTAAAAAAGTTTGAAATATCTAATACATTTCGTTCATGATTGTGTCCCACTTGTTGTTGATTCTTCACAAAAAATTACAGTTTTATATCTTTATGTTTGAAGCCTAAAATGTGGTAAAAGGTCGCAAAGTTCAAGGGGGCCGAATAATTTCACAAAGCACTGTATGTTATGCTAGAATAGTTGAAAGGTTTTAAGCTGCATTGGCAGATTGTCTTCTGAAAGTAGTGGTTTCTAGATGCTCAAGAAGAAAGCCATTATAAGTAGACCTAGTCATATGCAGGTAATATACATCACACCAGGAACTTGTAAGACACATGGGTTCAACAAATCAGTGTGAATGGTGCATATAACATAGCAGTGTTCTGGGACCTTCCAGATGTATCTCCTTCGCCGAATTTGTCTTCTTACAACCATTGTGACTTTCTTCAACACCCAAGAAAGGGTCATACTGGCAAAATAAATGCTAAAATAACGGCAAGAGATTTGCAGCACATTTCCAATAATTCTGTTTTCCAGTTTTATAAAAGCATTGAGAAAGCAAAGAAAATTTATTTATTTAGAATGTCTTTGCTATGTACAGGTCTGTAGAGACAACAGATGAGGACCATAATTGTTCTGGCAGTGAAAGTATAACTAAGCCCCTTGTTACACCAGTGTGACTTGTCATGCAATTTGACAAATTCAAATCCCATGACAAGCCACACCCTATTGTCCGCATTACAAGAGGTCAAATCGTGCGACTCCGATTCCATTAGAGTCGCACTGATTTTGAAAGTAGTTCCTGCACTACTACCTTTTTCAAGTAAAGGTGCAACTTGCATAGACATCTGTGCATAATGTACCACAGATGTCTTCTAAGTCGCACCTGAAGTAGCACTGAAATGTAGACATGTGCATTCGTTTTTGAACTAATGCATTTTCGTCCAAATTTGGGGTATTTTCGTTATCAATCGTACAGAATCCAAAATATTTTCGTTTTCACGCAGAATCCGAAATCCGAAAGATCCGACATAAAAAAATGCTTTCTATTCGCTTTCGCTGCTACAAGATTTCAATATAGATAGGAGATTCGACATGACGCTGACAATAGCAATCTGTTTCTATCGAACCTGTGGTCGAATGTGCCTAACCTTAACTCTATTAGTCCAAGACTATTCTACATAAAGAGGAAAGATTTGACACAGAGAGAAAAGATTCGACAGTGTTGGGGTAGACCATTCAGCACGAATGACGAAGATTCTACAGCGAAAAACATACAAATGTTGAATCTGTCATTGAAGGCTTATGGTGTCTGTCGAAAGTTCTAAGAAGATCAAGAAAAGCAGCTAAACTGTACGACGCCGCAATCGTACATTTCCGGTCAAATGCTCGGCCCATAGGCTATAGAAGAATTTGAATGTTGGTTGACTAGTAATAATTTATAAATACAATTATTCACAGTGTCATACAACATTAGAATTCTTCTATAGCTTGTAGGCGGAACATTCGACCGGAAATGTACGATTGCGACGTTGTACAGTTTAACTGCTTCGTCAAATTTTCCTAGAACATTCGACAGACACCATAAGCCTTCAATGACAGATTCAACCTTAATTAATTCAGATTTTTGGACTAATGCATTTTTTTTTTTTTTTAACAATCAGGAGTGCTTTATTGAAGGAGTACAAGTACAGGAAATAAACATCTGGAATATAGACAGTTCGTTAAAGAATAAAAATAAGGAATAAATCAAGAGAGGACAAATGAATAACACAGTGCACAACAGACATACATATCACATAGTAGGCAGAGTCAACCACAGACTAATGCATTTTTAATGAAAAAAATAAATAATAAAAACAAATTTCAGGAGTAACTTTCGGACGAAAACTAAATTCCGTAAATAAATATTTCAGTGTGCATAGGTCTACTTGAAGTACTTGAATAAATATTTCAGTGTGCATAGGTCTACTTGAGGTACTTGAAGTAGCGCGATTTCAATGTCGCGATTAGTGTGATCGGGGTGTAAAGAGTAAACCTTTTTTTTTGTTTTGAATAGACTGGAGAGGGACCTGTCAGTATTTATTGTCGTCTGTGCTCCGGTTAGGGAGATTCATCCTCGATATCTCTCCTGTTTATCATTGTAATTGAAAGCGAAAGTAAAAGAAAATCTTAAATTTTGGGCTGTCTTCAGAAACAAAATTGAGGGGAAATCTTTCAATGGGGATACTAGTTCTGGTGACCCGGGGACTCCAAGGGATTCCCTTAATTTGCAGGGATGTCTTCTCACTTACGCTCCCAAATGGGACACAGATATAAAAAAAAAAAAATTGACGGTTGTTATAACCCTCCCTTACTTTATTTGAAGTAGAAAAAACATTTTGCCTAAAGTTTTACTTTAAGATTTGGAGTCATCCCTGCTGATTGATACCCCAAAAAGTAATAACATGCTGTTAGTGATTTGCTGAATGTGTTAATTGCCTAGTAACATTTCACAGACATCACCTATTACCATTTACAATTAAATAAAACTGGCCTTTAAAACCTGTGCTATGGCTGTCTTATTGCTATTTGATCATAATTACCAATTATTGTGTACTATAAGTAGTAGCCTCTAGTGTGCTAGAAGGATAGTGCTATTTTTTTTTTTTTTTTAAAGTAGGTCAATTTCCAGGCTTGGCTGTGTTTTGATCTGGGTTGAAAGCGACTCAGATCAGAGCTGGTGACTCACTAAGACCTCCCTCTTCTTTCCAGAGCCTTCTAGAATATCATGGAAAAAGAGGAGGAGAGGGGGGTATTTTGAGGAGCCCTGACGAATCCCCAACTTGGATTGGCAGTGGGCAGGCCTCCTTAAATACCTAGGGTCAGCCCAGCTGGGGAGGAGTTGTTTGGGAGGAAGCTGGAGATGGAGTGCTAGGCTCTTGTGGCCTTGGAGGGAGGGGTGACCTTGGGTCCGGGCTCGGGTGCGGACAGGACCCTCTAAGAACATGTAGAGTTGTCCTGGACAAGAGGCACAGGAGCAAGGAGAGGAAAATAGGAGAGAGCACTGATGGACAAGTCTCCAGGGAAAAACAAGAGGTTGTACCCAAAAGGTGGCATGCCTGAGAGGAATGGGAGAGTGCATAATCATCTGGGCATCTTAAATTCCCTATGAAAAATGTATTCCCCTTAATAAAAAACAACAAAAACAAAGTTTAAGGACTGGTTTTGTACCTGATGGTGAATAAGAACTGTGTGCCTGGCTGGGCAGCGTGACAAACGGACTACAACATTCAGCAGCCCTCAAAAGGGTACCACTAAATATATAATATATATTTTAATCGATTCTCTAAATGAGATGACCTATTCCATAAAAAAACAAGCACAGAATGCTGTTATGATGCCTTTGAAAATACAGTGCCCTGAAAAAGTATTCATATCCCTTGAAATGTACCATTTTTTGTCACGTTACAGCCAAAAACATAAATGTATTTTATTGGGATTTTTTGTGATAGACCAACACAAAGTGGCGCATAATTGTGAAGGGAAAAGAAACGTAATAAATGGTTTTAATTTTTTTTTACAAATAAATATCTGAAAAGTGTGGTGTGCATTTGTATTTAGCCCCCTTTATTCTGATACCCCTAACTAAAATCTAGTAGAACCAATTGCCTTCAAAAGCCACCTAAATAGAATCCACCTGTGTGTAATTTAATCTCAATATAAATACAGCTGTTCTATGAAACCCTCAGAGGTTTGTTAAAGAACCTTAGTGAACAATCATGAAGACCAATGAACACATCAGTCAGGTCAGGGATAAACTTGTGGAGAAGTTTAAAGCAAAGTTAGGTTATAAAAAAAAAATCCCAAATTCTGAACATATCAGGAAGCACTGTTCAATCCATCATCCAAAAATGGAGAGTATGGCACAACTGCAAACCTACCAATGCATAGCCGTCCACCTAAACTGACAGGCTGGGCAAGGAGAGCATTAATCAGAGAAGCAGCCACGAGGCCCATGGTAACTCTGGAGGAGCTGCAGAGATCCACAACTCAGGTGGGAGAATCTGTCCACAGGACAACTATGAGGCCCCGTACACACGGCAGAGAACCTCGACGGGCGGAACACATCGTTCCGCCTGTCGAGGTTCTCTGCCGGCCGTCAGAATCAGCGACCTGCCCGTCGGGAAAGGCAACCAGCCATTCATCCCGACGGGCCATCGAGCAAATAGAGAACCTGTTCTCTGTTTGCTCGACGGGTTTCCCGACGGGCGGGGCTCGCCGAGAGCGTACACACGGCCGAGGTTCTCGGCAGAATGCGGCTCCCAGCGAGGTTCTCGCTGGTTTCTGCCGAGAACCTCGGCCGTGTGTATGGGGCTTTAGTCGTGCACTCCACAAACCAGTTATTTTTGGATGAGTGGCAAGAAGAGAAAGAAGTCTCATTTGCAGTTTGCGAGAAGCCATGTGGGGGACACAGCAAACACGTTGAAGAAGGTGCTCTGGTCAGATAAGACCAAAATTTAACTTTTTGTCTTAAAAGCAAAACGCTTAAAAAACGCTTAAAAAATGCTGTTCACAGACACTCTCGATCCAATCTGATAGAGCTTGAGCTATTTAGAAAAAAAGAATGGGCAAAAATGTCACTCTCTAGATGTGCAAAGCTGGTAGAGTCATCCCCAAATAGTCTTGCAGCTGTAATTGCAGCGAAAGGTGGTTCTACAAAGTATTGACTCCAGGGGCTGAATACAAATGCACGCCACACTTTTCACATATTTTTTTGGAAAACAATTGGAAAACCATTTATTCATTTTTCTTTCACTTCACAATTATGTGCCACTAAAATCCCAATAAAATACATTTACGTCTGATTGTAACATGAGTAATGTGGAACATTTTAAAGGGTACGGACACTTTTTCAAGGCACTGTATGTAACTTGTTTTCCTCCATATGCCAATTTTTGCGCAAACATTTTCTTACTATTACAGGGAAACTTTTCTATATTATGGCCTGTAGAGATGACCCAATGTGGTACAGAAAGCCTATATAGAATACCACCAATCTGATTTAAGCAATGTACAGTATGTGTACAGCTATGACTATATCACCAATCTGAAATGCATCTATGCTGCTTTTCTTTCAGCTCTTTTTCTGGGTATCTGGTTTAATTGCAAATACAAGTAAACAGAACTAATTCTAATGGTTTGTGTCAGATTCTGTAGCCAGTTACAAATGTACATTGTAGCCACATTATCAATGTACCAAAGAACCCCACAAGCAGATTCAGCACCGATATGACCATATAGGGGGTATAGTAACTGTAAAAGGCAGGCAACCTTAAAAATTATATAATACAAATGTTATATGTAGGGCATAGGCCAGAATATTACTTCCCATTACTCAGTGTTAATGTATAGATCGCTGTAATATTTACATTTTGCAGGCTCACACAACAGTAAAATGCTGACACTGGTAGTCTCCTGCTCACAGAACTTACTGCTCTGTATGATTTATTGATGCAGAACTCAATCTCACATCGAGTGTGGCTGCTAGGTGAACAGATCACTGGCGATATAGTGACATAATGCAAAAGTGTGGGGTGGCCTGTAAACAGTCACCTTACCAATGATTGCATGCAGTGGTGGTCAGAGGCTCAGGATGGGTCTCTATCTTTGCCAGAAGAAGGTAGCACAGTTGTTTTGCAGCTCTGGAAAGTTTGCAAATAGCTATAGCCTAAGCTTAGAGCTTCATAGGATACAGGGGGCCACAGGCAGTTTGCAAAGGTATTGTGCCCTAGTGGCTCCCCATGATGACAGTGCCATCTACCCTGTGCAAGCCCAGATAAATGCACAGCCTTTTAAAATGTACAGTTTTCTTGCATTACTAAAAACTATATCTTTCATGGGAGTAATTGTTCCTATATAAATCATAAGTCCCAATTGCCGTCATCTATAGAGGGGATAGCAACAATAGCTAGAACAGGTAAATAAAATGACTGCAATAACTAATACAGATAATGAATCTATTTGCTATTTGTTAATTTATCATATACCTGTAATTTTCCAGTTATGTAGCTGTTCTAATTAATTAACCATAACTAAGTAATATTTTATCCACTTCCACAAATAACAAACCTGAAATCATAAGAAATATATCAACACAAATAATGTACACAAACCACACGGTTATGTGATCAAACACAATTTTAATGAAATATTTTCTCATTTTAAAACTGACTGTGTACTTAAAAACAAAATCTACATATTGCTACTTAAGGTCACAAAGCGCATAATGTCAGACATTTTCATAAAGCAAAGTCTAGCTTTACATTTAAAATGCAAATGATAGCTACAGAGTACATACATTACAAAAAATATATAAATATGTACACACAAATAGAAGGATACAAGTGACGCTACACAGTTACAGCATGTTAGTGATGACAATACAATGTACATTTACTACTGATCAGTTTTGTTTGTATATAAGCTTAAACCTGCATATTCTTTCCCCTGTAACACTTGACAAGGTAATTCCTTTCTTTAATTTACACCCGTCGCCTGCACCCAATGGAGAAAGCCATACTTGGGGGTGGCCAATATTTTACCTATCAATCTTTAAATGACAATGCCACACAGGATTCACTGAACTGTTTTGGTTGGGTGGTGATGCAGGGAGTGTGTCATGTTATCGCCTTATTGTGTCATCCACCTTCATTCAAGAGGCCACAAACTTATTAACATGGGTCTTGTTGCTGTAAAAGCAATGAGTTTTCACAAAAACACATTTTCTATTCTAGTAGTTTGGGTTAGGAAGAAATCAGGCATTGGTATAAACATAAGGCTGCTCTTGCAGACCCTTTCTTTCTGGGAATACTAGATAGCTGGCTGTTCTGTCAACCTGCTTGGCTTACTGAACCATTAACTCAGAATGGTCAGTCGCCCAGTCGTATTGAAGGCCGTGGATTAGCATTACAGAAAGGCAACTTCTATTGTCAGAAAGTAGCCAGCAACCGTAACACCTCCTGATGAGCTTACCATAGTTCTGAAATAAAATATGCTCAAATATAATACCCAAAGAAAATGCTATCAATAAAAAATCCACCTAGATATTATGGTGTTACATAAGCTGCTCCTAGAAAATTATCTGGGCATTTAGCTGCAACACAAGTTAGTTATATGACTTCTGTATCTCTGTTCCAGGGATGTTCAATTTTGGAGGCCAAATACTTCCACATGTGAACTTCCCCCAGTTGGTCTACCTTTATACTGTGTCAGACCCATAAATGATTCTGTGAAGGAGGGTAGGACCTTGAAAATGGCATAACGGGACTTTACATTATTAGAAGATTCACTTAACACAAATAATTTCAGTGAATTTTGTGAGGACTTAATAAATGTTAGCTCACCTCAACAGTACTGGCTACCATCATCGAGCTTAGGTGACAGGTTCGCTTTAAAACTATCATGTAAGGCACACAACCTAATAAAGGCACTGGCTTTGAAAGGAGAGTGGGCTATTTATTTTGTCATTTTGTCAAACAACCTGCTTCTCAGTTCAGTTTGCATTGCAAATGTTATCCTATTAATGACTTACTATAATTAACATGGTTAAACATAAATGAGATGGTGTTTCCCCCTGCAAATACAGGGCCAGGTCTGGTGTCACAGACTCACTGAAAGGGGACTAGACTACAAAAAATGGAACAATGAAGCAGAAATGTAATCTATGCCTGTTGATGTAAAATTTCAGTAAGAGTGATTACTCTGGTTCTGTAGGCACACTTTGAAGTTAGTTACATTATTCCAAGCAGCTAAAATCCATGTTTAGAAACAAATTGCCTGGACAGGTGACCACATTTATATGTAAGCAAGTCTATGGTATTAAAATTAATATACAAAATATCAAAGAAAAAACAAATGCAAGATATTTTCTTAGTGCATGTGTATAGAAAAATAAAAAGGCGATCATGAAATGCTAAGTTGTCCACATTTATAATAACCAGATCATGTACTAGATCAGAAAATTCAATGTCAGTGAAAATATACAATACAGCATTGTGTTTGCCAGGGATTAAAAGTGGTTGACCTAGTCAGAAATGCTTCCTTACATATGATTGGGTTGTAGTGTGAGTTGTCATTGTATGACTCTAAAAAAGTTCTCTGGGTGGTCTCTGCATGTGACAGTCAATAGATTTGTATGAACACAATCATTAGACGCCATTAAATGTCATTCATCTTCTCATACCTGTTAGAAAAATTGTAATTTATAATTAAAATGAGCAAAAGAATAGAGGCGCCTACTGCATTGAAGGAGTTGACCACTCAGATATGACATGTTGTGGTTATGTGGCCAAACAAAAGTCCTAAATTTCAGTTTAAAAATAAATTGGTCCTAGTGGAGTTCTTATTTTATTTATTTCCATAGTGGTGGCTGCCATACCAATGCATTGAATTATCATTAATTGCAACAAATGTAATAGATGCTCTAAAAGTACTGATCTTATATACCAATCCACACATAGCGTTTTTCGTGACAATTTTGGAGCTAATGGTTAAAAGAGCAGTCCTTCACCTGTTTAAATTGTTTCCCTATTTAAAGTGATGAAATGATAAACGGTGGTTTTTAATCAAAGCGATTGCAAAGGCAGTTGAAAGGTATGTTAAGCGTATTTTTTAGTAGTTAAATCTATTCTTATTTTGATCATGTGGTCACTCTGGAAAAAGGCCAAAGCCATGCATTGCAGATGGCTGAGAACAGTTGAAGTTCATGAAATTGTACTTTCAAACAAAAGCCAACAGAAAACTTTTAGAATAGCCACATCTCCAAGTATATGGCCAGAATTAGGGTTATCAATTTGCAAAGTGAATTTTTTTACCACGCATCTATTACAAAATAAGGTTAAATAAAAATCCATGTCCATCAACTATGCAGCTCCTGTTCGAGCAGAACGATGATAGCAAATTAGTCAGTTATGGTCATTGTAAAGTAACAACTGTACACAGATAATTTAGTGTAAACTTATCCTAAACATAAATTGCATAATAATTATGTTTTAATGAATTTATCCCCAGGCGTTTCATACATTACTGCTTCATTATCTCTCAAGTGAAAAAGCCAATTATTAAGATTCACCACCTACTAGATTGAGAGCCAGTGCTGGGTGCTGAACAGATACAAGGGTTGAGCTATTATAATATATATACCTTAGAAAACAACATAGAGTCAGGTTACTACCTTTGTCAGTTAAAAGATCAATAACATGTTTCAGTAAAAGAAATATGCCATAAGCAGGTAGTCCACGATGAAGCTAAAGATTACATTTTTCTTTAACAAATGTAAAATGATCATGAGAAAAAGACGGTTTGGTACATTAAAAAGCTGAGCCTGACAGATCCACATTTGGAAAAATAAGTGCTTTTAACTTGTGTCAGAAACAGGCAATATAACTGTAAGGATGCTGTTACATACACCAGAATATTTATTCTCTACTAGAAAGAGATAATATCAGTATATAATACAACAATGATTGATAGACATAGACAAACACAAACCTATCATCCTGCACTGTGTTAAAATACATGGTTTTATTAAGCAGAGAGGTTTATGGCTACAGGGAAACATTATTTGTTCAGGTTTAACAGTAGACCAGTATATCATTATCTGTTTCTGTAATGAGGAACTGATTGCATTTGGTTTGAAAGCAAGAACATCAAATGCACAGTGGAGTACCTGACAATGGGAATGGTTCATAAAAATGGGAGGAAATAAAGCATATGGTGTTGTCTGCAAGGAATATGATTGGTTGTTACTGTTGACATTGACACTTCTTTCCTGTGCATTTTTATAAATAATTCAAAATGTTCTTAATGTTAATTTCAGCAAGTCTTCCAGAAGAACAGTTATTGTTTTTCTTACCCTGGCTTCAGCTCTCCTGAATGAAGCCCTGTACACACGATCGGTCCATCCGATGAGAACGGTCTGATGGACCGTTTTCATCGGTTAACCGATGAAGCTGACTGATGGTCAGTCGTGCCTACACACCATCGGTTAAAAAAAATGATCGTGTCAGAACGTGGTGACGTAAAACACAACAACGTGCAGAAAAAAATGAAGTTCAATGCTTCCAAGCATGCGTCGACTTGATTCTGAGCATGCATGGACTTTTAACCGATGGTCGTACCTACAAACGATTGTTTTTTTGCTATCGGTTAGGTATCCATCGGTTAAATTTAAAACAAGTTTGCTTTTTTTAACCGATGGAAAAATAACCAATGGCACCCACACACACGATCGGTTAGGACCAATGAAAACGGTCCATCCGACCGTTCTTATCGGTTTAATCGATCGTGTGTACGCGGCCTTAGTCGTACAACCAGGCATTAGGACCTTATGATCTACCTATTGAAGTTTTTATCTGTGGTGGCATGTGGACTCTGGGGTGTGATCCATTACATTTATAGTAGGACTGACCAGTCCTAAACCCACAGCTGAAACAGGCTAATTTAAAAAAAAAACATTGTGTATGAAAATATGTAATGGTGCTTTTTAGAGGAGAACTCCATAAAGACTATTGGTTGTGAGCAAAGTGCTTTATATTCTCACCATACCCAATCTATTGACCTGCTACTAAGTTGTTATTCCTGAGCATTTTAACAATACTTTAGTAGGAGGAAGATCAAAAGCAGTAGTGTTTTTATTGTCAATGCTTCGATGAAGCTCAGTCAATCTTTCTGAAGTCTTGCAATTTATATGGATTTCTTTGTGGGTGAGCACCTAACCATTTACTTCAAACATAGAGAGCCGTGGCTACCCTTGGAAAGGTTTAGGCTTATATACTGTATGTATACGAGTACATGCAATATGTGGCCCAAGTGAAAGATTACAGTATACAAGTGGGCCCCTGCAATGCTTATAAAACAAGATTGTATTGTAAGTTCTACTTATATAAAAAAAATAAAAAGGCGCAAAAGTGGTTGCCTATAAAGATCAATCAAGCCCCTTGTTTCATTTAACTGAAAAAAAAAAACCCGTACACTACAAGCAACAATATTTTTTTACATTTTCATAACTAATTGAGGATCACATATATTCTACATACTGAAAGATGCTGATCCACTTATTTATTCTATGTGGCCTGGAGTAGAGGAAGTACACCAGAAGGAGTTTCTGGTATACAGCATATGTCTCAAGTCCTAGCAAATACTGTATTTTTTGGCGTATAACACTCACTTTTTTACCCTGAAAATAAAGGGTAAACTGTGCCTGCGTGTTATACGCGGGGGCGGTGGAAAGTTTTTATCCTTAAACTTCCCTCTTAAAGTTAGGGTGCGTGTTATACGCCTGTGCGTGGTATACACCAATAAATACGGGTAGTTTATATTTGAAGCAAATATGGTTTAGGCTACATTACTAATTCTATTGTATACATGCCACTCACTTGTTTTACTCCTCAGTGTGGGTCAATTAATCTCAACCCAGGGATTTGAACAAAATATATTAGGAGGATGAAGCTTTCGTCAAGTACTCCTCACCATGGGTCAACTTCTATATTTTAAGTTATGTATACATTTATTGTCTGTGCCCTCAATTGGCTATTTACAGACATAAATGTATACATATCATAAAATATTTGAGATAAGTTGACCCATGGCGAGGAGTACTTAAAAAAAACGTCATCCTCCTCATACATTTACTTATGTTTAAATGCCTGCTTACCTGAGGCTGGTTTGTACTAAATGCAGATACTTACCAACCCATTAGATCCAGCATTGTCCTGCTGCAATCTACTGTGATTGCATGGGTCTCATGCAATCAGCTGCTATCCAATAAAAGTCATGGAGAAAGATGTCTCTTCTGGATTTAGGAAAATGTTTCCTGATGATGCGCCACTGGGCCCACCCCCTACTCGTTCCAAGCCAATGCCACCTGCAATATTTGATGTACACATTCCAGGAGGCAGCACAACATTCTCATCAAAGTAAGAATGGAGGATATGGAGCTGGAATATGTAAAAAAAAAAGAAGGCAAACAATGAAAAAGAAAGGGGGGTTTTCATGTAGTGGGAGAGTGTTGAATTGAGAGGGTGAACATTTTTTTTTCAGTGTAAAGGTTAATTTTAAATAATACTGGCCTTAATAACTGCATAGCTGAATACATTTCAGAAACACTAATGGGGGGGGGGGGGGGTATGATTTTCTTCACATTCTGAGAATCCAAGTATTGTTATTTTACAAATCTCTATATGTTTTTTGTCCTGACATAACACTAACTGTAACTTAGAACAGCTCCACCAATAATCTCTTTGTGAAATTCTCCTTTCATAAACAATGGTGCTAATTAAAACCGAAATACATAAAAAATATATAATAATGGATCTGAATGAAGTTAGAATTTTCGGTGTGCTATTCTATGAGACTCAAGTAGAAGGTGTCAAATAAACAAAAGTGATTTAGTCTAAATTTACAGTTAATGACACGAAAACTGTTAAACCTAAACAAGATGGTTGCCTTGCATCCATGACAAGAGAGTAATGTACTTCACACTAACCAATTTGAGCAGCTTCCTTAGCTGTCCCTAAAAATATACATCAGCATAAATTCAAATTATATTGGCAGTTTAGCAGCACAGTTTACAAATCTTTAGCTATAAAAATGTAACAAAATAAAGAATACTCTGATATTAGAACAACCGAAAGATAAATAATTATTTTAAGTTACCAGACACTGATACGAGCGGGCCGCCAAGATCCTGGCCCCCTAGTAAGACGTGGAGGACCAGCCAAGTAAGAGTCTATTAGAAATCTCTTTTTGGTTATGTACTGCAGCCTCAGTGATACTGCTGGAACATATACAGTATATTTTCCTACATTACCCCTTACAAAAATCTTCTACAACTTAATGTGAAAGAACACCAGTTTACACTATACTGTGGTGAACTGTTCACTGTATATTACCAAAAGACAACTCCAGTTTCTAATGGTGAAAGAGCAGCAAACCTATATTCAGTTATATAATGTACAGGTTTATCAGTTCACCTTCTTTTTCATGACCACTAAGGTACTGTGCACATTAATAGTTGTGATATGTTTTCCCATCTGTCATCCTACCCTCTAACCACAAAAAAAGATGCATAAAAGGTAGACAGCATTCAGTATGATAAAGCTGGTACATACACCAAACAGATAATAAGGTAAGGTAACTTACCAATAAGATATTTGAATAATGGCATGGGGCTCAGACTTTTCCTGTTCAAATCAACAGTTCATATGCAGATTTCTCAATTAAAACAGGCTGGGGTAAGGTGTTTTGGTTTTATTTTTGTAAGGATAGGAAGGCTTATACAATCTATTGCGATATCCTATTAACCCATCCTAATGTTAAGTGAAATAAGAATTATGATTGTTTTAGTGGATAATTAGGCTATATTGATGTTTTGAAGTAAAGTCCATGGCTTTAGTACTAAAGTGTTACTAAACAGTAAAATCAGTCTGTATATGCATTAAAGTTGGTTATACTCACTGTGAAACCTAAGGGATTAAGCCTCTGAATTGTGTAAAAAGGCTGTTTTATCCTGTATGCACAGATCCTCCTCTTCTTCCACTGACTTCAAAACATGTCGGATAAGACAGGGTTAGTAGAGTCAGGCTGCACATGGTTAGTTTGGTGTGTATTGCTAGAGAGTATTTTTTTTCTTGGGAGAGTGCATGTGATCAGCACAGAACCAATCAGCACTGTCCATACAGAGGGCCAGGGGTCCTGCATCCTGATAGGACAGCAAATGTAGTATGAAACTTCCTCCTACAAACTTTACCAAGCACCGTTAGAAGTCACAAGGTATTTAGCAGTTTATATTTACTAAAATGGTTGCATTTCCATGTTCTGTGTACTATGGAAGACCAGTTATAGTGAATGCAGGTTCTGGGTTTAGTAACACTTTAACTAAAGCCACAAGAGCCTTTTGAAATTTTGTAATTTCATCCACCTCTCCGTCTCCCCTTATGGCCCATTTGGTGTGTACATAATGATGCTTATTCTTCCCCAAAACTGAATAGCTTCTGCCTGATCATTATCTCTTCTTCAAGTGGAAAGTGGAAAGATGGGGGAAAAAAATATCACATCTCAGTCACTTGTCTGTTCTAAAATGCTTGTTGCCTTATATAACAGTTTCTAATGATATCATACAGGGCCGGGTTTGTTTTGACAAATAGTGAACATATACAAAAGACTGGCAGAGATAGGAAATGGAACTTTTCTTTTCACAGCTCAAAAGCTAGTAATATTTAGTTCACTACTTAAGTTCAATTTACATTTAAAAGGCAAATAAAAGTGGCATAAATTAAAGGTTACATGCATAGATTATTAAAGCGACTCTAGAAAAAAAACATACCAGGATAAAAGGTTTCCCAGAGAAACAGCTAATTCTTTTCCCACTGCTAAAAGTCATCGATCACCACTACAAAGAGGAGACATGGTCCCTGAAGTCTCTGCAGAAACCAACGCTTCCAGAAGTGGCGATCTCCTGAGCCCCCACTGTGCTCACTGGTTCCTCCAGCTGACCTCTACGTCAGTAAAGGACACAGTAGTGTCCCAAAGCACACGTAATAGTGACCCCATGTGCTTAAGTCTGGAAAAATACATATCATACACTGCAAAATGTAAAAAAAAAAATGTACATGTTTTACATGCTGTGGCACAAATGCTGTGGTGTGAAAGAGCCATTAAAAACTCTTTTTACCGTAAACACATGTTTTTTTACTTTCTGCGATTGCGCTCTAATTTCTCTTTTAAAGAGAAAAACAAAATTTTTACTGCGCCTGAATTGCAACTCAGTCTGTTTAAAGATAACATTAATGGAATATCCCAGTATTCTGAAAACACAAAAAACACTGCCAATTTTCTTACCACCTATTATCTTTGACGAAAAAACAAAACATATAGCTTGCTTAATCTGCTGTTCAGACCCAAAGATATTTTACCAAAAGCCTCAAAATGGCTAACCCCTTAAAATACTTTTAATATATACCAGGGGTCTCCAAACTATGGCCCTCCAGGTGTTCAGAAACTACAATTCCCATCATGCCTAGTCATGTCTGTGAATGTCAGAGGTTTACAATGCCTCATGGGAAGTGTAGTACTGCAACATCTGGAGGGCCATAGTTTGGAGATCCCTGATATATACTATAGAGGAAAATGGAAGTTGTTGACATATTGTAAAGACTTGCATAAAGGGTTCTATGGTACACTCTGTGCATTGCATATGCTGTCAGCCCTATGGACAGTGAGCCAATGGATTTGGGTTTCAACAACTGCACAAGTAGTCAGTTACATGTAGGTAGGGTCGCAAATCCAGCTTGCAACAAGTGTTCAAAAATTCTGAAGTCTGCAAACATCAATAGTAGCCCTTTCATATCAGGCAACAAGCATTTTTCTAACTTGTCTTGGTAGCAAGAGTTATGTGACCATATTTTACCCCTACAGCTCAACCTCTACCTATGGAATATTATGCAAATTGTATAATCCACTAAAATATATTATTATGGCCGATAAGCGTTTAATATTGGGGTAAACACCAGTATGGGTTGTGGTTACATTTCAGGTACATATTCAGATCTCTATATATGAGACCTACAGAAAATTACAATCAACATGATTACCAGCCATCCCAATATTCACTTTTCTTCTAACAGTTAAAATATAATAAATTGCCCAATTCTGAAAACAGTATGTACACTTCATTCCCACACCTTCAGAGCACACAACATTCTTTACAAATAAAAAAAACTGCCACTCTATAGTACAAATGTAATACATATAGTGAAATCTTGGAACAATCGAAAGCAACATAAATGCTGAGATGCACACTGGTAGGAAGGAAGCAGCATTGTTTCTACATAGCTAAAACAAGGTCCTTTACATTTTTTGATTGTTATACTTACAATGCCAACACCATCACAAAATTAGTACATGCTTGTTAGGGGCTGTGTAGTACATATAGTGCTCTCTTTACTACTGCATGCCAATGGTTCTCTATGACTGGAACCTGAGAAACATTGCAACCTTTGGCTACTATATCATACAAAGATAGCATGCACATACATTGGATTCACAGCCCCTTTCTTACCTGTGGTTACCATTAGTATAACATAACAATACGAGGACAAACTTTTAGTGGTGTTCAGTCATGCACAAATATATTTGCATTATTAGTCATTAATTCTACCAAATGGATCCTTACACCATATTTCAGAATGAACCACTGGTATTTTTTTTAGTTTGTACATAGTAAAGTATATAAGATAGGTAATCTGTATGCTTCTTTGAGCTACTATATTTTACCCAGATATATGTCTAGTAATCTTTTGAATGTAGAAGATTAATTTTATGTATGCGGACTGAACATTTCGGTTACTCTTCCAAGTCCTTATTGCTTCTTGAATTTTTGGTTAATTCTCTTCTACACGTGACAACATTCCATGTGTATTAGAGATGGAGTCAGGCGAATTTTTTTTACAGTGAGTGCTAAGTCAACTTTAGTTAGAACCTAGACTTTCATAAATGAAAGCTATTGAGACCCTACTACTCGCGAAGGGCACAACTAAAGGCTTTTAACAAAAATATGCTTTTTCTTAAAAAAATATATGTATACTAGTTTTGGAAAGAAAAATAGTATGCTTCAGAGTAAAATAAGTAAGGTCTTCTATTAGGACGAGAGAGTAAATGGGGCAGCAGAAGCATTGGCCAACGTGTATGCCTTGACATACAAAAAGAACAAATACTCTCTGTGGAAAACTGCCACTTGAGCGCATACAATCTGTCCTATTGCACAATTGTTTTTCTAAATGTTACAAATATAAGAACAAAGAAAAAAACATTGTATTCTCATTAACAATTCAAAAATCTCAACGTTATGTTCTAATTTAGAATTTCCCTGTGTCAGTCCTTACAAACCACACAGACACATACAGTCTAGGAATTTCTCTAAATACTGTATGCGTAAAGTGGAGCATAGTATTTATTAACTGAAATAAATCTAAATGTCCAGGGCTAGTATACATCAAGATCTATGGACCTGATGTGTTCTTCTTGCCACTAGGTGAATTACTGTACCGTAGTATATAAGAAACTCATTGATCCCCATGTTTGACATACAATTGTAGGGACACCATGATTTGGTTATATGGCATGTGCTGTTACATGTTGATTAACATTCTACACAAGGTCTAAATATTAAATCAGTGAATGTAATCACTCCATGCAGACGCTGACTTTTCATAAGCCAGCAGCTAGATCTGACTTCATGATATTGTTTATATTTTCCACTCAACTATTTTAGTAAAGTCTGCCTGAGTTAAAGGAAGCATCATGAGAGGATCTGAGATAACAATGGACATGCACTTTGCAATACAGTGATAAACAATTATCCTGTTGAATGAAATCTACAGTGATACCATAAGGAATATTGAAATTCTTATGTAAAAATCAGCTGCCACCCTCTTTCTTACTTTTCCCACTGGTGTTCCCAGCTCAAACCCTTACTAAAAACATCATTATTTACTTCAGCCTTAGGTAGAGTGGGGTTGTCACTCTCAAGCTAATGGATTATATACAGTAAACAATATAGACCATAGAAGGGCTTGTTTGCTGGCCAGGATAGAAAATGGAGACAGAGATGGCAATAGGAAGTTCTCCTAGAGGCATCCTAGCAAGGTAAAAGATGGTGGCAGGTGATACAGCCTTCCAACATCCACTACAGTTGAAATATCAGTTTTTAGCAGAGTCATCTTTAAACAAATAACAAAAATATATAATATATAGTTATTGGAAATGTATTAGTTTACAAAAAGCAACATTTTTTTATGATAGTGTCCCTTTAAGGAAGTTCCACCTTCAATTAGAAATGAACTTGAACAACATCTCTCTGTGTAGCAACACATCACTACCTTCTCGTAGCATCCTTTGGACACTTTGGGGTTGATTTACTAAAACCAGAGAGTGCAAAATCTGGTGCAGATGTCTAAGTTAGCCAATCAGCTTCTAACTTCAGCTTGTTCAGTTAAGCTTTGATAATAAAAACTTGAATCTGATTGGTTTCTATGCACAGCTGCACCAGATATTCCACGCTGCAGTTATATTAACTTGTTTATATTAGACAGGGGGAGCTAATATGTATATAGCACTGTCAGGTGCCTCATTATATCACCACAGCAGGCCTGCTAGATGACCTCTGCAAGCATTGTATTGTTGCAACAGATAAAAGGAACTTAGGGGAGAAGAAACCCACAATACTGCTACTTGGAAAGTTGTTGTTCTAGAGTCCAGATCATAATATGACAAATGGAAACCCCCTTCAACAAACAAGGTGCATTTTTTTTTAGCTAAACAGCTAATCTCAGTCAGAATCAGTTTTAAAGAACGATTGGACCTATATTAAAATAAATTGCATTTTCACTGCAAATATAGACTAACCAGCAATCAAACATTAATGGATAATGCAAACGTAAAAGAAAGAGTTCAAAAATAACTTCTAAAAACCCTAAAATTATGTACTGATGTAATTCAACAAAACATAAGCTTATTTGTTTTGTCTGGTTGCCAGATATTCCTGGCTTTCCTACCAAAGCCAGAGATTTGGATACTACAACTCAAAAAACCTTGTACATAAATCCAACTGGAGCTGACAGCACCACAAAGTTTGACACAAAGTTATGATCCCATTTTCAATGGGATCATTACAGAAACAAATTCCTCCATGTGAACGATGCTTAAGGCAGAGGTCTCAGAGGTTTGACATTCTTTACAAACAATTTATTTTCGTAACTGGATGGAATCACAAGGGTCACAGCTTTGTCTGAAAGAGCTTAACAAAGCTGCGTTGCACGTGAACACTGTACTGACATCATTGCTTTAATTGGGCTAATAATATCTTAATATCCAATTGGAAATGAAAGGTGTGTAGAAAATATGCTGTTTACATATGATAAATGTGGCATAGTTAAGGCAACTTCAGTAAGACTCAATCAGAGGAGTGGGCAGAGGGGTTATTTCTGTTAATGGTCATATAATCTGTGCCTTTCTTTGCCCTTTAAGGCCCATTGATCTCTTAGACACATGTGCAAATTGGCCAATCGTACTCATCTGTTCTACTCCACTTAGGGGTTCTTACAAAAACTGTCCTTTAGGTACTGAAAAAGTCATTAATTTCGATTAGAAGATGACTATGTCTATATTTGTTTTGCTGTTCTTTAATCAGTGTTGAATCCTGGATTTAATCATGGCTTTCTTTAAAAAACACTGATGTTCTTAAAATCGATGATCCAATAAAACCATTATGACAGCCATAGCCAAAATAGTCAGATAGAGTTTTAGTCTGTATTCTTTTCATGTTCTGGCTAAACTTGTTTGATTTAGATACAGATTTGCATTTTACTAAATATTCTGGCAACCAGACCAGCCTGGTAATGGAAGTAAAAGGTAGAAAAAAAAAAAATAAAGTGACAAGCAACTAGTTACTTTTCTAGCACAACAGATATGATACTCTGATGGTGAGGCTTAACATGAAATGCAAATACATTTAATAAATATAACTACAAAAAGAAAACACATCTAAAAGAAAGAAACAAATCCTCCTTTGGCAGTCATAGCTGATTTGACAGTTGGTCCATTAGTCTTATACGTAGAAGTGTCCCTTTAAATACGTGACGTTAGATTAGAGGCCGTGCACATTATCACTTGTGTCCCAAATAGGCACCTAGCGTGATGCATGCTCCAACGACGGCAATACTTAGGATGGTCTTGATGGACAGCCATGAAGGATCAAATGGTGGCCGGACACTGCTGCCATACAGTTCAACAAAAGCCTCCTGCAAAACAAAAAATGTCGTTTAATATACTAACAGAAAAAAAGGTGTGAAAATGTTAAAAAATATACATCTTTCTGCATAATTTAGTATATGTTATAAATTTCTACAGAACTAAACACATGACTATACATTATCATTACATTTAAAAATAGTAGTATGAAATATAAATTATCCATCAAGATAAAATTAATGTAACAACCAATTGGATTCTTGGTAATTAGACTGTAAATCACTTTTGCACATCCAAAAGCTACATATGTATATATGAATATTTTTAGCACTCAAAATATGTCATATTTGTTCAGTTTAGCTAGTCCTGGGATCCAGACATCTTAGCCAGACACCACAGCCAGGTCTTAGACCGTCCTGCAAACTGCACAGCAGTGAATTAAATAGCTGCATTACAATTATATTTCTAGATTGTAAGCTCTAACGAGCAGGGTTCCCTGATCCCTCCTGTAATAAATTGTATTGTAACTGTACTGTCTGCCCCCCCTGTTTTAAATCGCTGCGCAAACTGTTGGTGCTATACAAATCCTGTATAATAATAATAATAATTATAAATATAACAGGGTTGAGTAAAACCAAAGAGCCAGGTAAACAATGCTTCCTAAAATTTACAGCTGGTGCATAGCTTTTAATTTTTTTTTTCTAGTTGTCAATGGAGCCGGCTCTAAAAAACATATAGACAAGTGCTTCACAGGTCTCCATAGGCATAATGGTTATTTTTCTTTTAAAGTACAGCTCCACTTCCTAAAATATAGATACCCCCTTGCCCCCCTCCCCTTCCAGATCTCAAGCCATTCTTCCCACTCCATCTGTTTACGTAGCACCGTGGCACCGCTTCCACCGGGGTATTCAAAAAGCTTTGCATACGTGAAGATTAGCCTAGGAGTCCCGGAGGAGAAGGCGGTTGGCAGGAGTTTAATTAAAAGTACAGTCATTCTTTAAACAGCTCTTATTAGGCCCAGAGTTGCAACAGTAAAAGTTGGTAATTTTTTGGTCTTATGACAAACTGTTACTCGATGAAAATAATATCAAGTACCAAGTTAACAGAAACAACACTGGACGATATCTATTTCCTATGAAGCATAAATTATATTGATCATAATAATATACTCTTTTCTTCTACTATGCAAGGAATACTGTGCATTTTCTAATAGAGGTGTTCTGGTGAACAGGCTACTATGGCAAAGACTGCCAAACAACGACAACAAATAAAGTTCCCATATCAGCCTTATAAGATCAAAGATAAGCCTGAACCAAGTGAATATATAATTCAAAGGTCAGATGTTCTCTTGCATTACGTTTACTTATATGAGGTGTCAGCAATAAAGCATAAAACAAATGCCATCCTATTTTAAGCACCTTTCATCGGGTTCCAGCTTTAACAAATCTAAATCACAAAGTTGCCAGCAGAGGGTGTAAAAGAACTGTCTTAGTTAAAAGGTAAATCCCTAACATGGCTACAGATACTTATACAAAGGAGAATCTACTACACCGACTGCTTTACCCTACACTCTGAGACCTGCTTATTATGAAAATGGAAACTTGCAATATCATTGGCCTCCTCTTTCCTGTCTAATTAATTGCATGTCTGCAGTATTTCCAGATAATGTTGTACCGGGTTATCATTCCAACCACATCTGGACGCCTTATTATAATTAGACATTTCCCGTTACGACTAAAATTATTTAAAGCGTGGCACAGAAAATATGAAAGCGCTAAGTTTACTATTTTCTGTATTAAGCCAGGAGGATGACAGTGACTGGTTTGCTGTAATGAAATCAGTTTGTTTACAGATACTACAAAAACTGCAAAGCTGTAGTTACTAGCACATCCAATCCGACTTACTTACCTTTGCATTCCCTCGATTAAATTAACTTTCTAAACTTTAATTACATTTTTAATGGAGAATTGCAGACAGAATTTCTCGTTCGTTTTGGCTGCTCTCGCGTTTTAACTGATGTATTTCTTTTAGGTAAATTTCTGATCACTGCCTCTATGGTCACAGGACAGAAAGTTAGTGAGGGGAGGGGTTAAAAATTCTAAGATTTTTATTACTGTCCGTCCCCACTGGAGTAATGTCAACATACTTCCTGTGAGGTCACTGACTGGACAGGAAGTTAAGGGAGTTCCCCTCAATAGAGTCTCTGAGATCAACCTGGCTCAAAAGGTTAAAATGCTATAACATATTGTGGCAGAGTTTCCATTACGTTTAATGTCCAAAAATTTGATTTCTGGTGTGTGATGGAAATGAGTTTAAGGACTACTTATTCAACAAAATGAAAAAAAGAGCACAGTGGTTTGTGAGCAACTCAGAGTACAGCATTTTTACAAACTCCAGGCAAGGTTTTGTGTTGGAGAAAGCGGAAAAGGGGACCTATTTACAATAGAAATGAATGTGGTAAAGCATGCGCTATAACACTCTGTATTATGCTTCTCCTCATGCTGCATTACCACAGTATATTCTCTTTAAATGGGTCCCAAATACAAAAAAAATTACGTTTTTTTTCTTTTACCACAGCACATCGCAAATTATGTGTTATGGTACACTGAAGTGTACTATGGTGCAGGTATATTATGTATATACATGTGTTGGAGTGCCATTCAAAATGAAAAAACACCACGGCCAACACTGCAGTAAGTCAATGCAATAGCTATTCAACGTTCAAATTGAATGGCAAAGCACAAATTGCACCGTCCATTGTGGTAAAAGTCATTACTGCAACGCACTGGTGTAAACGTGCCCTTAGAACTCAAAGTTAAAATGCTGTTTTTATCCTATTCGAGGAGATTGCCCTTCACTTCCTGTTCTGTCTAATACAAAGGAAGTAAGGGAATGGGTCACAGACTTGACAGTGGTCCTAACCGTCCCTCCCTTTAAAATAGTTTAGCTAAAATAAAAAACAGAAAAATTATCACAAACAAAATAACGTACAGTCGGTAGTATGTGTCCCTTTTGCTGATTCCTCTTCTTCTCCTCTGCACCAGGTGTTAACACATCTAAAGGGCTTTCAAGAGAACCTGACCACCTGTCCTCCCAGCTCCTTCATTCACGGTAGCTGTACCATAGCTTCTATGAATGAATCATGTTCACAAATGGAGGGGGTAAAGCTGTCAATCCATCCACCCACCCTCTGTTCATAAATCTTGTTTCATTCATAGAAGCAGTAGTATGGCTTCCATGAATGGAGCAAATGGGTGGAAAATGTGACCATAATCTGGCACTCTTGATGAGAACCCGTGATAGCTCATTAGTTCTTTTAACCTCTGTTGCACCAGAAGACTATGGTGGTGGGGGTGGGAGGTGTGAAAAGGGATCAGCACAACGGACACATACTACTGGCTATAAGTTATGTCCCTTGTGCTGATTTTTCAGGTGAAAATAAAGATGACAAAAATCCTTAAAAAAATAAAACTAACGCAACCACCTCATTTAAGGATTAGTATGCCATAAAATATTATGGGCCAGATTCATGTACAACGGCACATTTTTTGACTGGCGTAGCGCACCTCCTTTACTTTAGACTGCCGCAATGTAGCTGCGCAATCACCGTATTCTCGTTTGATTTGCGCAGAAATTAGCGCCTGTGCAACGTAATTTCAGAGGCGTAAGGCGGAGTAATTCAAATTGGGAAGGGCGTGGGCGTGTTACATTGAAATGAGCCGTGACCCCATGCAAATGAAGGGCCGGCCGGCTCGCGCATTCGCACATGAAGCAGACCATGGTCAGCACCTCTGTGCGCATGCTCACAACTCGGGAACGGCGCAATCAGTGAAATTGGAAGTGGACCCGGGCAACTTAGTGAACTATGCAGACAGCATAAATAGACAGACACAAACGCACTTCCTTTGCAAAAGTACATCCCTTTGTATCCCTTCCTATACAGCAAGGTGCTTTTGTTCTGTTGTTTATTAGCGTTTGTTTGTTTGTTTGTGACGTGTCTTTAAAGATATTTGGGGACTGTTTTGCAGAGTGATTTTTGTCTTTTATGTGTTTTCTTTGTTGTTATTTTTTTTAAATTATATTTTTGCTGGGCAATTTTTTTTTTTTGGGGTTCTGTTTGTGAATGATTTTGGAATGTGGGGGTGACATTCCTGCCGGAAAAGGGGTGTCACCCTCATTTGTGGTGGAGAAGTGCGAATGGTGTATGAATGTACAGTGACATAATTGGAGCCGTGGCATGGTGTTGCTGCTCACAAGTCCTGCATGGTGGGCTTGTGCTAATCCAATGTGATGAGGATGTGATGTGTCTGTGCTAGGGACCACAGTGGTGTGCATGCATGCATTCTCATTGTGCCATGATTAATGTGTGTGTTTAACGTGCAAAGATGCCTAATGTGAGCTGGCTCCTGGCTGCTCTTCCCTCAGAAGACTGGATAGCCTCAGTTAGGGGGGATTGTCTGGTTCAGGGGTCAGGTCATCACGTATGTCAATCTGCAGGCCCTTTCTTACTGCGAAGTTGTGCAGCATGCAACATGCACCAATGATCTGGCATACAAAGTTTGGGGAATATAACAGGGTACCATGGGGGGTTCCGTATAGGAGTCATGAGATGGGGTCCCAGTGCATATGCAGAGTCATCCTGAAGGGATACGACAGGAGGATGTTAGTAGTGCATGTGCCCCTTGTGATTTCAGCATCATGGGGGGGGGCAGTCATGCCTGCCACCCATGTCACTCACCAACCAGCCAGCTGTCCCCATACATGTTATGTTCGAAATCTGTGGGGATGGGGCTAGGATTGTATATGTAGCTGTCATGGGTGTCTTGGGTGGTGTCATGTGTTGGGCTGGTGTTGGGCTCCTGCAGGGTTGTGGTTAATTCCAGGATGGCATGAGGGGTGAATCTGAAGATGCGAGACACCTTAGAATCACTCATGCCAAAGATGTCTATGCGTGTGTGATATATCAAGTGAAGAGTGAGGGGCTTGTATCAGATTAGATTATTATATCCATCAAGGTTTTAAAGGGCTATTGAAAGATAGTGAGACCGTGTTTGTAATTTATATGTATGTTATGTATGTATTTTTTTTGTAAAAATGTTTATAAAAGCAAAGAACATTTTTTTGGGAAAAAAAAAACCTCTCCCGTGCCCTCCTCCGTGCCCTCCTCCTTCTTTGCTCATCTAAAGTCAGTAGTATAGCTATGAGCAAGGATGCCCCTGGCATGTTGGCATACAGTTTGTTGGGCAGCAAGTGTGACTGCTCAGCTCCTCACTAACAGTATTGCTTTAGCTGACATGTAGACGGATTGTCTAATTTTATACCACCTTTTATATGGTCTAATTTTAGACAGAACATGCAGCTGTTGCACACAGTGCGTAGCCTGCGCTGCACCAATGTTCTTTTGTGGATCCCCGTAACTCCCTCATTTGCATATTTGAATAGCAAATCAATGGTGTGTCTAGCGCAGTTTTGCGCGGACGGATGCGCCTGTCTATCGAAATTACGCGGGTCAAAAAAAAGTAGATTTCTTGCGTATCTCGTTTTGGGGATGCAGCGCATCGAAACGCATGTGCAAATTTAGACTTACGCCGCGCATCTCCTGTAACGCCGGCGTAATCGCTCTGTGAATCTGGCCCTATATTTTTAATACTGTTTTAACACTAACACAAAAATAAATCCATCAGAAGACAACACCATGACTTATGGACATATTAAGCTTAGTAAGCCATTTCTAAGGCTGGGTTCACAGATCACAGCGGGAGTCCAGTGCATCTCCATTCATCATTTCAGGTCTGATTTCAGCCCGAATTC
Source organism: Rana kukunoris (assembly GCA_029574335.1). Lineage (NCBI taxonomy): Eukaryota > Metazoa > Chordata > Amphibia > Anura > Ranidae > Rana > Rana kukunoris. The sequence goes on from CM056053.1 coordinate 263,611,181, forward strand.
TGGGCTAAATTTAGACATGAAATGGACCAATAGATGCAAAGGGTTCCTAAGCAATTTGATCCGGAGTGATCCAATCAAATTTGCAATAATGTGAACCCAGCCTAAAGGTTTTTATGACATTTCCTGGGACTTCTGGACATCTGCTGAGTGCAGGACAACGGTACATACCATGTGTTCTTATATACTATGTGCCCTTCTTCCTGCAGAAGCTTCTGTGAATAAAAACGCACAGCTTAGAAAAAGAATTCAGGCCAAGAAGGACTATGCACCCCCCCCCCCCGCTACGTGATCCTTGTTTTCATGTTATTACAGAAGTCTGGTGTCCATCACTGTATATATGATATGTACACACCGAATATTGTCCTTGCTTGCTATTTGCTATAATTTGAAGGGAATGTATTTAAAATATCTTAGATCACAGCATGTGGCAAGCTATGTTTGCCTACAGCGGAATACTAGTATGGAAAAATAATCATACAACTATAATCATTCTATAGCTGATACTAACCTCAGATCTCCAGCACTTAATGAGCAGCACAAGCTATATTATTCATATTTACAACCATACCATAAGGCAAATTAATATTCTGTACATTGCTTGGGGTAAATAGATCAAACATTTTTTTTCATGTTTAAATTTTATGATGATATATAATGAGATGACCAAGTAACAGAAGAAGATCTTAGATGTTATGTCTGCAGGAAAACTTTAATGAAATGTATAGAATTCTTGATTAGACAACTAGTGTAATAAACAAGAACTTTATATGACTCCATTTAGCTACTTTAAGCTCAACTCCAGATAAAGAGCTAAAAACATGGTTGAAATACATGAAATACATATGTCTTCCTTCAAGTTGTAGATTTACATAGACCTACCACAAGCACAGTTAGCCTGGTGACCTTCTTTTACAGTAACCAAGTGGAACAGCTAGGTCACCTCCCTGCTACCAGCCTGTCACTGAACAGTGAAGTAACAGAAAATGCCTGACTAGGTCATCTCTCTGCTCTGTTCTCCTGTCAGCACATGCTAATACAAGATGTCCCTTTGACTGCAAGTACTGCCCCTCCTTATTCTAATCTAAGTGCTGTTGAGAAGGAGATTAGGAGTTACATTTTAAGCTGAAATAATGTCTCATTGCTAATCGTCACCGGCTGTGTGTGTGTGTGTATGTCTGTATGTGTATGTATGTCAGTGTATGTGTGTGTGTATATCAGTATGTGTATGTATGTCAGTGTATGTGTGTGTGTATGTCAGTATGTGTATGTATGTCCGTGTGTGTGTCAGTATGTATATGTATGTCAGTATGTGTATATATGTGTATGTGTATGTATGTCAGTACATACACATACACACACACTGAGATGTCTTGAGTTTTATGGTACAGGCCAGTCTAAGGTTCCATGGTCCTGGTCAACCTTAAGGTCTATGGTGCCAACAACTCTTAGTTTTTTTTTATACAAGCTGGCTTCTTATTCTATGTTATCAGTTGGTCTTAGAAAGAATGTGTTCTTCCCTAGGGTGGCACGGTACTTGTAATATCCTGATGTTCTCTGTTTTTCAAGGTGTAGACCAAGGCTAGTCACATATAGTACACATTGCATTGTGTAAGTACCCTTAAAGGAACACTAAAGGTTTGTTTTTTTATTAGCCCTGCGTGAAGATGCTCTCTTATCCCTCACAGGCATGGAGTCTAAGCCTAATGGGAACTGTAGTTCCCATTAGGCCGCGATGTAGCAAGAATGAATGCGCACTGCAAACCAGGAGTCCAGTGAGAGTAACGATTCAGGAATGACGAAGGTGAATAAAACAGCTCGATTTCAACAGGTATCAAACTAGTTATACTGCAAAACATTACTTTTTACTTTATCAGCTACTGTCAGACTTTAATTTAAGAGTAAAATATTTTTGTCTTTACAACCCCTTTAATCTTGCAGGAGAAGGGAAGCCTTTGATGGAAGCTGCCGTTTCAGCAACCCACAACTTAACTGCTACAAATCCTAGATCCATGGTTGGTCCTCCAACCATCTCGTGGCCAAAGCTCCATTTCCCTCCATGTCGCACCCATAGGGACTCACCTTCCTGGCAGGGTCCTGTGTTTTTCACCTTCAGCTCTGTCCTCAGCCTGGTCCTGGCAGCCTCCTGAAAGGGCAGATGTTTTTGGAGGTCCTACTGTCGGTGCCGCACACTCTCTTCTAGCTGGGGCAGATGCACTGGGGTTCCTCGCTTTGCCCGACTTTTACTTGGCATCTCAGTTCCTCTCCACAGGCCCCAAAATGATGCTTCATCCAAGGCAGGTTACACATCTGTCCCTCCACGTTGGCTCACTCCCAGCAGCAGTCACAGCGATCCTTCACGCCCCCTGGGGATCTCATACTGATGTGGCGTGGTGCCGCCGGCCGGCATTGTAATCCCTGCTTTCTGGAGCTCTGCAGCGCCTATGATGGATGTCACACGTCCTGCGGTCCTGGCATTGGACCAGTGGGACGTCCATTACAGGCATTGCACAGGCTCCAGAAGGTGGGACCTGCTGCTATGGCACTCGGTTTCCCCCCTGCCACATTCGGCGGCGCTCAGGATCAGATCGGTCCCGCCGCTCGCTTGGGGCTAACAATTGAAACCTGCAGTCATGAGACTCAGGGCTTTTCAGGGTCACATTTGGGGCTTCAGGCCACCTAGCCACCCCCTCCCAGTACCCAGGACAAACATGATCTGTACACGTTTTCAAAGGCAGTGCTTGAAGGAGTGCTGAAGAAGGCCAGAAAACAATAATTGTCAGAAGAAGTGGTCAAAAGAAGTGGTCAGTCCATATTCTCTTAGTACAGATTTCCTTTAAATGTGTGCAGAATCATCATATATTGTAGGGAAAGGTTATGAATAGGTGCTTTGTAAAATGGAAATGGTCTTGGGTTTGCATGCTGAAAATAGAGCAAGAGAGGCTTGTCAATGGCAGGAAAGTATCACAAAATTGGTGAAATTCTATGAGAAACAGACGTCGCCTTTATAGGTTGCATATATTGTATCCCTCTTGTGCTTAGAGATGTTTTAATCTTTATAATGTGCTGAGCATATGGATTCAATTCTGCATACCAACACAAGGGAAAGGGTACAACGAAAGAAGAGTATCGAAATGAAGGAAAAGTCTTAGCCAAAAAGCCCAACACATTATTACATGAAGACTTCATCACACTGCTCTTTATCTTCCATTCCTCAGACTAAACATTGTATATTGACTGATATATGAGGGGATTTCATTGCATATTACCACAAAGATTTTCCCTCAGCTTAGACATTAGGCCAACCACAGTATGTACGTCCACGCAGGCTGATGCGAGAGAATAAAATAGCACCTATTCTGCTGGGTATAGATGATGTGTTTGTTGCTCTACTTATTAAATAAAAACCAATTATAAACATAGACTTTACAAAGAAATAGTTAAAATATCAGTAACAGAATCCTCTCATTAAATCAATAGCTTTGCCTAATAGCACAGAAAAATGACCTTTCCTGTCTATGTTAAAGCAAAGTGAACATTTGTACTGACAGAACTAACAGAAAGCTCAATAAAGGTGAACTAAACACAAACAGCTGAATGCACAAATGAACCACATATAAAAGGAGCTGTTTAACTAGCCAAATTTGTATTTATGTCCATTTAGTTCTGGTTATTTTCAGCCTGCTGACTGGACAGTAAACGATAAGACCTGGACTGATGAGGTTATACCTCTATTCATTCTGGTGTGTTTTTCTTGCGAGCACACCTAATCCGCTCTCAATTCTGCCCCTTTCTCGCCTGGTCTGAATGCTACTGTATAGGATTGCAAGAGGCTGATACCAAGCCAAATTCAAGAACTTACAAAAGTTGCATTAACCACTTGCTGACCAGCCGCCGTCATTATACTGCGGCATTTCGGCACGTTCCCTCGTGCTGTCATCGATGTACGTCGGCCCTTTAAGCAGGGATATCACATGCGACTGTTGCACTGCGGGGGAACTGATGCATGTGGCGGTGGTCGCAATGACCGCTGGCCACATGGGACCACTGGCACGAGAGCCAGAACAGGAAAGTGTGTGTGTAAGCACACAAATCTCTGTTCTGTGAGAAGAGGAGAGACAGATCGCCTGTTCATACTAGCTAGGAACAACGATCTGTCTTCTCCTTTAGTCAGTTCCTTCCCTCTACAGTTAGAACACACACACTGAGGAAACACAGTTAACCCCTTGATCACCCCCCTGGTGTTAACCCCTTCCCTGCCGGTGACATTTCTACAGTAATTAGTGCATTTTTATAGCACTGATCGCTGTATAAATGTCAATGGTCCCAAAAATTTGTCAAAAGTGTCCAATCTGTCAGCCACAATGTCGCAGTTCCAATAAAAATCGCAGCTCACCACCATTACTAGTAAAAAAATAATTAAAAAAATGCCATAAATCTTTCCCATAGTTTTTAGACAATATATATTTTGCGCAAACCAATCAATAAACGCTTATTGACCAAAACTGATGAAAAAATTAGATTTTTAAAAACACTTTTGGGGGATAGTTATTATAGCAAAAAGTAAAAAATTTGTTTTTTTTTATTTGGAAATTTGCAGGTTTTTTCATAGCGCAAAAAATAAAGACTGCAGAAGTTATCAAATACCACCAAAAGAAAGCTCTATTTGTGAGGAAAAAATGGCGTAAATTTTGTTTAGGTATACTGTCGCACGACCGCGCAATTTTCAGTTAAAATAATGCAGTGTCGTATCGCAAAAAAAGGTTTGGTCAGGAAGGGCGTAAATTCTTCCAGGGCTGAAGTGGTTAAAACAATTGAGTGAGTTATTTATTAAAGTGCATCTAAACTCAAATACAAAAATGTAATATATTGCAGCTTATCAGTCTTTAGATGTGGTAACTGCATTTTTTATTTTTTCAGGTTTTATTTTCGTCTGGTGCTCCTGCCAGTAACCATATTGCCATTTACCATACTGTATCTATTATGGAGCGGCCTTGTCTGTTCTCCTCTCTTTTACATAGGTAGGTGTTTTAGTAATTCACAGACAACAGCTCCGAAAGCTGATTACCTTCTTTTAGATAAAGTAACCAAGAATTTAAAAGGACACTGACATACTTCTCAACTTTGTAACTTATATTTGCAGAATAATTGCAGGCATGGTATATTTTTACATTGTTACATTCGAACAGCTTGGACCAATTTATCTATGTACAGTATATACCATAGCTGTTTGATGCCCCTGGAAGCTGGACATCACTGAAGACATCACCACCCTTCTTCTCCTCCTTGTTCGAGAACATTTTGCAAAAAATGCAAAGTGTTTTCTGAAGGGCATCCGTTCTGAGGGGCCAACCTTCTGTGTACACAATGAATCAAGCTGGCTGCACAGTATGGGGCCCATAAGCATGTGGAGATCATAGGGCCAAAGGTGTCTACTTCAGTGATTGCCAGCTTTCAGGGGCATCGACCAGGTATGGTATATACAAAGATACATTGGTCCAAGCTGGGCCATATCTGGAAATCATTTTTAAGTATGAGGGACACCCTGGGATTGGGAATATATGCATTGTACGCATTGGCAAACATTAGGGTGAGCACGTCTCAGGCCATGTACACATGATCAAATTTATCTGCTGAAACCGGTCCGACGGACCGTTTTAGCAGACATCTCCGATCGTGTGTACGGGCTAGCGGACAGGTTTGTCCATCGGACAAATTTCAAAGCATGCATGTCCGCTACAAACCTGACCGTCGGATCTGTCCGCTGGTTAGTACACTAACCAGCGGACAGAACTGCCCGCGCATGTGTCGAATGGATTCGATGCATACACGGAAGCATTTTATTTCCTGGTTTGGTGACGTGGCGGCGTCAACGTCACCGCCACCTCAACGCATTCTCAGATCGAGGCGATTTTCGTCCGATGGCGTGTACACGCCATCGACCCAAAATCCGATGAAACATGTCCGCTGCAAACGGTCCATCGGACATGTCTCATCGTGTGTACGCAGCCTAAGACTTATTGACTAGTAAAACAGACATTCCCCCAGTGAACATGCAATGCATTAAAACAGGAACATACTATAATACAACAAAAGGGGCAAAGTGGTAACCAAAAGAATGAAGAGCATCGCCATCAACATTTGCCACATCCTGAACAAGCAGCTCCCAAATAACCAAACAGACACATTTTCCAAGAAGAAGAGTACGGGTTTATTCCAAACTGATTGGTATCACACACAACGCATTGACACTACCCTGCAGAAAGGGCTGGGAAAAAGACTTGGGTCCCATAGACGGTAATACATGGGAATTATGCTTATCTTCTGCCCCGCTAGTATCGGTGTCAACGCAACATAGATTATCACACCTATATCTGTTTCACAGAGCCTATAGGACACCGGCTCGTCTATTCAAGTGGGTTCTAAGGGATACTCCGCTATGCCCAAAATGTAAAGCCCAGGAAGGAGACTCGTTGCACATGATGTGGAAGTGTCCAAAACTCTTTCGTTACTGGCACTATGTCACTGACACTATATCACAGGCATATGGCTTTCCGGCACCACATGATAAAGTAGTATGCCTCCTTGGGGCTCTCGAGGTGCCTTCACTCTCCCCTCAAGGCCACACAGCTGTGATCCGGCTGCTCTACACTGCCCCTCAGAGCCATTGCTAGATTTTGGATCACTTCCAGAGTGCCTACAGAGGGACTATGGGTCAAACTGGTGAATACCATGTTGATACGTGAAAAAATTACATATCAGCACAGAAATGCATTCAAAAAATTCTATTCTATGTGGCAACCTTGGCTGGACGTTCCTGGGCTGGGACCGGCAGAACTAATTATGGATAGGCTACTACAGTGATAATGGTTCACAGGAAAAGGGGGATTGGACAAAACATCTACAGGGTATTATATAATACAGTGTGACACGGTTGTGGGTTCAGGATCACGGTGCACTGGAACACTACGCTGACTGTGCTTTATATTGATACATAATGGTCATAGGAGTATAGTAAGAGGCAGATATTGAAACTGGCTGGACCACAGGTTCAGGGAAGAATTTGAGACCTTTAGTAGTGATCTCAGGTATTTGAAATGTTTGGATTGCAAAGAGGGAAATTCCTCTCTCACTATTTACATGCCTTGAATGAGTACGTAATCTACTTGTTGTATTCTTGTTTTATTGGTATGCATTTTTGTCATTATGATGTATGTTTGCTCTGCCTTAATAAACTATTTTCTTATTAAAAAAAAGAAGAAGAGTACGTACGAAAAACACGAAAGAAAGTAGAGATGAGAAATAAGAGAGAGATAAAGAAAAGGCAAGTAGGGAAAAAAAGAAAGGGGAGGAAAGGGGTAAAAAATGGGGGGGAAATTAGGGGGAAGTCTATCGACCCCATCTCTTACGCTTCTTCCCCAGGGAGGGGATTGCGAGATTCAGGTGATTAACAGGCCTCAAGACAATCCTGTTAGAAGCCCAGAGCTCAGCCTTATTCCCCGTACACACGTACGGGTTTACCAGTGGACTTTTTACTCCCGGGAAACCTGAGAACCGACTCGGCAGCCTTTTTCCCCTTACACACGCCCGGTTTTCCTGGCAGGAAAACTGCCATGAGAGCTTTGGATGGGAAACCCGGCCGTGTGTATGCTCCACCACAGTGTTTCCCATAGGAAAACTGCTGGGAAAAAGACTTCCGGGAATTGCGGCAGGAAAAAAGAGAACATGTTCTCATTTTTCCCGCCGGGATTCCAGACGGTTTTCCTGTCGGAAACAGGACAGGAAAACTGGTTGTGCGTACGAGGCATTAGACTTCTAGGTAAGTCCTATAATCAGCTTTCGTCTTAAAGCGGTTGTATACCCGCTATTGGAAAAAAAAAATTCCCCCACCTGAAAGGTAAAAGGCATAATCAGCTAGTATGCACCGCATACTAGCTGATTATGAAATACTTACCTCGGAACGAGGTGAAGAGCACTTACCTGGTCCACGCCGAGCGAGGTGTCATCTTGCACCGGCGTGTCTTCCGGGTATCGCCGCTCCAGCGCTGTGATTGGCTGGAGCAGCGATGTCGTCACTCCCGCGCATGCGCACGGGAGATTTCAATTCGACAAGGTCCGGCGGCTGCCGGTCCTTTCGCCGAGGATCCCCGCTGCGCAGGGGGCCGCTGCAATCAGCGCGCATTACGGGGAGAATATCTCCTAAACCGTACAGGTTTAGGAGATATTCTTTATACTTACAGGTAAGCCTTATTATAGGCTTACCTGTAAGTGAAAGTGGAAGTATAGCCTATACTACCACTTTAAAGTCCAACCAACAAAACCATGTGGCTGTGACCTCAGACATCCTGTCTTGTGAGATTTGTATCAGCTCTTCCATCTCCTCCATGCTAAAAATCCTGCGACTAACGGGCATTTTATATGCTTCGTAGTGAGCAAGGCCCACAAAGCTGAACCGTGTTTACATCTGCTATCTGTTACTGTGTCTTTTATGGAGAATCAATCAATTTTGAAGATTTTAAAGAGCAAGCAAGAATTTGCGGACCACCTTTTGTAATTTGATATGCTTAGCATGATTTTCCAGCGCTTTTTCCCACACCCAGGAAGCCGCAGGAGCCACCTAGAGCCTGCCATAGAAGTGAAGGCTGTATGCGGGTGTATGCGGCTGTACTCTTTTTGCATTTGCGTTTACCCGTGCATGTGCGTCCAGCATATTTTCTCAACGTTGAAGTAAAGCACAGTAGGAAAAGAAGACAGAACAATAAATGGGTACATGAAAGTATTGACATGTGCATCTCAAAATGATATTAGCCCATAGGTGCAATACTTAATGAGCTCTAAATCTGAACTGTATTGTGGTATAGGTTGTGGGTTAGTTGTGTACAACCAGACAGAGAGAAGGTCTTCATTGATTATTTCAAAAAGGGGAAATGTACCTTCCTGTACTTGTGAAAGTTGTGTGTGGGTGGTAGGCAGGGCTGGGATGGGGAAGTGAGGACTTCCTTTCAATACCTGAGTAGAACAGCTGGCTGATAGGAAGTGTCATTACTTCCTCCTCTATGCTGGACAGGATATCCTTGTGGTAAGAATGTGCTGACTGAAGCAATGCAAAGACTGTACACAGAGAATGGGAATTCCTAACTGTAAATGTGCTCGTAGTAAAAAAAAAAAAAATCTTCTCAATGGATACTACTGCAATTCAGTAAAATCATTGGGATGTACACATTTAGTCATTTCTCAGCAACCTCTCTGATATACAATGTCTAAAAATAATATCATATCCAAATATTTCTTATACTAAAATAAATATGTAGTCAAAGCAGTATTAAACCCAACATTTATTATATTGCAGCTTACCAATACTTATTGTGATGGCTGCATTCGTTTTTGTTTTTTTTTGTCTTTCAATATTTTTATCTGGTGGTCTGACCCATAAGTCTGTTGTTTTTCAAAAGAACAATCTCTCTTCCAGATGTATCAGTTTACAGGGATGAGACAAACCATTTCACATTAACAGGGGTGCTTACAATGATCAGCTTTTATTTATTTATGGTAAGATTTTTTTTTTTTTTCTGTAACTGCTTAGAAAGTGCGAGTTGATAGTGGCCCAAGGACGGAGCCTTGGGGTACCCCAACAGAATGAGGAAGAGGAGCAGAGGAGATTAAGTTGTAAGTGACACTGAAAGTGCGCTGAGGCCAAGGGAGTGTAGTTCGCCGAGGAGGAGCAGGTGGTCAACTGTGTCAAAGACAGCAGAGAGGTCTAAGGCCTCGTACACACGATCAAATCTGTCTGCTGGAAACGGTCTGCTAGACCGTTTCAGCAGACAGATTCGATCGTGTGTACGGGCAAACAGACGGATTTGGCCACCCGACAGATTTCAAAGCATGCTTTGAAATCTGTCGGCTGGGAACCCGTCCGCCCGACATGTCTGCTGGTTAGTATGCTAACCAGCAGACATGTCTTCTCACACACGCGCCGAATGATTTCGACGCATGCGCGGAAGTGTTTTACTTCCTAGTGCGGTGACGTGGCGGCGTCAACGTCACCGCCATGTCACCGACACGTCAGCACGCTGTCTGCTGGCGGGGATTTTGGTTTGCTCGTGTGTACACGCGAGCAAAACCAAAATCCAAGCAGACAGATCTGTTCAAATCGGTCGGTCCGACCGATTTGAACAGACAGATTTAATCGTCTGTACAAGGCCTAAGAGTATGAGTATGTAGTAATGCAGCCCTCGAAATTTCCACTCGCCTGCTAGCATTTCGCGAGTGGGAATTAGCTGAGGGCAAGTGTGAAAGAGGAGAGCTGGCCGGATTACACAGAGAGGGGAAACTCCACTGTTAAATGAATTTCCAGCCTCCTGGACAGGCTCTCTTATGATAGACAGCATACTTGTCCAATACCAGGAAACTGAAGTAGTGTGACATCTACCATAAGAGCTGGTCCAGGAGGTGGGACTTTGACAGCGGAATTCTCCTCTCTATGTTATCTAGCTGGATTTCCTCTTCCTCTCCCTTCCCCAAGGTTTCCTGGTCGTTTGCTGGGAGGAGAATCGGCTCCTATGATGCTGCATTGATGGACACCGATGAGGCTTCATTGATGTACACCGATGAGGCTGCATTGATGGGCACCAATGAGGCTGCATTGATGTACACTGATGAGGCTGCATTGATGGGCACCAATGAGGCTCCATCGATGGACACCAATGAGGCTGCATTGATGGGCACCGATGATGCTGCACTGATAAAGTTGTTGTTAATATTTATTTTTTGAAACTTAATTCTACATAAAACATTTAACAGTATCTTTTTATGAGATAATTTACGAGGGCGCGTTTTGGGGCAAGTTAGAATAGGTGTTGGGTGGGGCAACTGGTGGGAGCAACTCTTAAGGCCTGGCTAGTAGCTTAGGACTTGAAATTTTGAGCCCTGTAGTAATGGTCATTGGTTTTAGCAGTCAGTAGGTCATTGGTGAGTTTTAGTAGGGCAGTTTCAGTAGAAATATTGTGGGCGGAAGCCGGACTGTAGGGAGTCGAGAAGATTGTTGTCCGTGAGGTAGCGACTCATTCAGTCATGAACAAGGCTTTTGATGAGCTTGGAGGCAAACGGAAGAAGGGAGATGGGTCCTAAGTCATTCAAACAGGTGGGGTCTAGTGAGGAGTTTTTTAAGTATGGGGGTAATAGGTGCATGTTTGAGCGGGGAAAGAAAGGTGCCAGAGGAGAGGTAGAGTTTGAAGATGTGGGTTAGGGTGTTGAGGATAGAGCGGTGAGGTGAGAGGGGACAGGGTCCATGGGACAGGTAGTGAGGTGGGCCATGGAGAGGAGTTTATCAACTTCATCAATGGTAACTGGACAGAAGGAGGAGAGTATTGAGTGTGGTGTTGGACCTGATGTGTTGGGTAGGGGAGAAATTTGAATGCTGGATATCTCCTAGCGAGTCTGTGCAGTTACCAGAGGGCATGAAGAGTCAGGTGGGAAATCGCAGACAGGTAGAGCAGTCGACTTATTGTGTTGCAGGGAAGATCAGAGCAGCTACCATGTTATTGTTGATGATGATCATTAATTTACCAAATGCTAATAATCCACAAGATGATTGTTTTCTCTCCAGTAAAGCTCACTTCCTCCTCTTCATACTCATATACAAATCTCTTGTTGATTATTATTCCTCTGCCAATTTAGTGTCTTCTAACCTCAGCTGTGTGGTCTGTTTTGCCGTGTGTGTGATAAACACAGCCTACCCAGCACTCGGTGTCAGACAACATGTTTATTGCAATTGGGTGGAAACCCAGAGCTGCTTACAAGTATGCACAAACCATTGCTTCATAACACACTGTGCCTGGTTCTTTTTTTTTTTTTATTCTTACTAAATTTGTAAACATTTAAAAAAAGGTCCCCACCAAATAGGCAAATGGTGTTGTTAAATGTTTAATTGAAATTCCAATGTTTCTGGAGATCATTTTCAGGTAATTCTTTTAACATTCTGTAACCCAATCACAGCACTTGACTTTAATCAATCCAACACAGTATGCAAATTGATGGCAGTGTTGAAAAGACATTCATTTCCATATTGTGCCAGGCAGATGGTAACACAGTAGGAGCTAAACTTAAGATTTCTGTGAGCGTTATTAAAAGCTTTTTGCTTGTGTATAAATGTGTCCATAAAACTATTTTGGTAATACCAGAATTCAGCTCTATTCATCTGTTTCCACATTCAGATATTTTGGCGTGATATTAGACTTGAAGCGCAATAAAGGGTAAATAGTGAGCGTCTAGTAAGCTACTGATGGTATCCAGTAAACACGTCAGATGTGCTAAAATCAGAGGGCCAGATTCAGCAAGCATTTACGTTGGCGTATCTCCAGATACGCTGCCGTAATTTCAAATGTGCACCGTCGTGTCTTTACGCCGATTCTCAAAGCGAGATATGCCGAAAAATAGCCTTCCTCCGCCCGACGTAACTCGTCTACGCCGGCGTATCGTGGGCGCATAGTTACGCTGGACACATTCAGTGTTTCCATTAGAAATATGCAAATGAGGGAGATACGCCGATTCACGAACGTAGATACGCCCGGCCGCTTCATATACGCGCTTTGCGTAAGGCTTACGTCCGGCGTAAAGTTACCCCTGCTATATGAGGCACAGCTAATGCAAAGGAATGGGCCAGGGAACGACGCCATCGAATTTTACGTTTTCCCGTTTATGTAGTACGGGAATAGGGCTGGGCGTAAGTTACGTTCACACGTCGTAGCAATTGCACACCGACACTTAGGGAGTTTTTTCAACGTGATTTTGAGCATGCGCGTGCATGCCCAGTTCAAGCGGCTATTTATTAGCATGGGGTCATGCTTAATTTAAATACATGACGCCCACCTCCTTCCTATTTTGAATTAGGTGGGCTTACGCCAGAGCATTTACGCTACGCCGCCGTAACTTAGGGAGCAAGTGCTTTGTGAATACAGCACTTGCCTCTCTAAGTTGCGGCGGCATAGCGTAAAGAAGATACGCTTCGCCGCTCTAAAGATACGCAAATGTATCTGAATCTGGCCCAGAAAGTTCAATGAATTTTCCTGATCCAAGGTCAATGGAATCCGCTGCAGAACAGGCACACACACCTCCCCTGAGGATCAGTAGGAGGCCAGTAGGAGTGTACTTTTTTAGGGCTGTGTCACTTTCTTTCTCTTTCGGTTACCACCAATCACAATTTAAACTTCCACAGCTGGTGGCTGCTGACTTTTGTTCTTGATCAGTGACTCAGTAGGTATTAAATCTAATGACAGAGTATAATGACTGGGCAACTAGCATGTTCAGGTCAGCAGTAGCAGTTGTTTTCTCCCATAACAGGTCTGTTTAATGTATTTTAATGCTCAACTATGATCTAAATCTGTATTAATACAAGCTTTCTGTAATCTGCTACACAGATGCATCAAGACTGAGAAAGGGAAGGGAGCTTTCTGAGCCAATGATGGTATTTTGTGTTGTGCAGTGATGTCAATCTAAGCCTTGAAAATACTTTCTCTACAAGAGAGCACACAGCTCACTTCACTGTCCAGTTATAGACTGGGTGGGTCATTGATCCTAGATGTATTGCATAACTACAGTGCAGATCAGGGGGCTCCAAACTTTGTGAACAGGGGATCAGTTTACTTTTCTTCAAACTTTAGGTGGGGAGGTGAGGACTATGGCAAGTGGGAGTAGAAAATGCCCCAGCGTCATTGGGAATAGACAATGGGGTTCATTTACCAAAACTTGAAATCTGGTGCAACTCTGCATGGTATCCAATTGGCTTCTAACTTCAACTTTCCAAAAAAATATGGAAGCTAAATGGTTCCTATGCAGGGCTGCACAAGATGTTGCACTCTCGGGTTTTAGTAAATCAACCCAAATGTCTTTAGTTTGGTGGTCAGTGGGGTTAAAAAATTACATAGCACCAATGCCCAGAAGGTGGAGGAATAGTACCCCATCATACATATTAGTGGAAGGAATAGAGCCCTACTGTTGGTGTCATTCGGAGGAATAGTGCCCTATCGTTGGCATCATTAGAAGGAAAAGTGCTCCATTGTTGGTGTCAGTAGAAGGAATGGTACCCCACTATTGGTATCAGTGGAGGCAATGGGGCCTCATCAATCGTGTCAAAGCACGAGATGTCACCAGCACACCATGGGTCTCCAAAACTGGAGACCCATGGTGTGCTGCTGACATCTCTTGCTTTGATTATTCATTGTTCCAGCCGGTGGTCGCTTCAGCACCCACTTTTATTTAGAGCCACTTTTACAGGATTGTGTGCATTGGGAATAGTGAGTTGGAATCATCAATGCTGTCAGTGCAAGGAATTGTGCCACACTGTTGGTGTAGTGTAAGGAATGGTGCTTCATTAACCACTTAAGACCCGGACCATTATGCACGTTAAGGACCTTGCCCATTTTTGCGATTTGGCACTGCGTCGCTTTAACTGACAATTGCGCAGTTGTGCAACGTGGCTCCCAAACAAAATTGGCGTGCTTTTTTTCCCACAAACAGAGATTTTGTTTGGTGGTATTTGATCACCTCTGCGGTTTTTATTTTTGGCGCTATAAACAAAAATAGAGAGACAATTTTGAAAAAAAATCAATATTTTTTACTTTTTGCTATAATAAATATCCCCCAAAAATATATAAAACATTTTTTTTCCCTCAGTTAAGGCCAATACGTATTCTTCTACCTATTTTTGGTGCTGCACTGGCTATACCCTGGGACACGCTATATCTCTCTATATGTGAGATTAAACCTATAAAGGCGTTGCTCTGCTTTGGATGGTGCGGTCTGGCTGCCCAGTTTGGACATATTCCCTGGTTTAGCCCTGCTCTCCGCTCCTCTGGTCCCGGTTCCCTTGATATTTTGGCTATTTGTTAGAGTGAAGGTTCTATTACGGATCTGGTGCTGTTTCCGGTGCTACTCAGAGTTATTCTTTGATGCCTGGCTGCACAAGTGCTCTTTCTTGGTCACATATAAACTTTTTTGCTGCATACCCACGAATACAAATGTTCGTGTTACAGTGGATGTCTGATAACCATTCCGATAAATGAAACATTTTTTATCCTACTCTCAAAATTCTCCCACCTCGTCCTGAGGAAGCTAAGAAGTGAAACGCGTAGACGAGAGGATATTTTGAAATTTAATGTATACACTGTATGGTTTTAATGTATCTTATATATTTTTTGTATTAAAGTAATTTAATTTCTTATATAACTTTTCCCGTTCTTGCCTTTAAAAGTCTGCCTTGTCACTGCTTTCTGGCAGTCCAAACTCTTTCTATTCCCTATATCAGGGAACAGACGAACAATGACACTGCCACAACGAAGAACAGGGAAGATGTAACCGATCGCGGGACACCGGCGGCGATCATGTCCGCAGGTCCCACGGGCACAGTCACAGAGCTTCGGACCGGGTCCGACACGGCTGGGCTTAAAGAGACACGTACATGATTGTGCTCAGCCGTGCCATTCTGCCGATGTATATCGGCGTGAAGGGGTCCTTAAGTGGTTAATGGTGTTAGTGGGAGGACTAGTGCCCCATCAGTGGTGTCAGTGCGAGGAATTGTGCTCCACTATTGATGTCAAAGTAAGGAATGGTGCCTCATCAATGCTGTGGAAGGAATAGTGGGAAAACAGTGCCCAGAGGGCTGGATAAAGGGAAAACAAGGGGCCACATCTTGCCAGCAGGCTACAGTTTGGAGATCACTGGTGTAGACTGAAGGATGCCCATGACCTGGTTTTGGTGTCTTGTAGGTGAACTTGGTTCACAAGGAAGGCTGAAAAAAAAGGATAGCAGCCAACATGCAAACATCTGACATATGCATTTAACCATACATTTTTTTTTTTTAAAGTGTATTTTGTGCGAGAGAGAGGACCCGGGCTGCAGGAGTTGGGAGTAGGCAGACCTCCCCCAGAGGCAATCTGCCATCTTTCTCCATGCCCCGGGTGGCAATGTCGGGTGTGAGGGGGTCCTCCCACACAGCCCGCCCTACCTGCTCCGCTTTGAAGCCCAACGGGGCAGAGGGACTCCCCTATGAGGGAGTAAGAGGATCTAGCCCACTCAGCCAGCCCCGTTAGCCCTTCGCCTCTCTTTTTTTAGAGACCGCGTGGCCAAAGTGCATGCATGTTAACCCAATTTCGAGTGTGTGTAAGTCTGGTGGTTTTGTGGGAGGGGGGTGAGCGTACTAAGCGCAGGCATACCTCGCATAGCACACCCACCGGGAGCCGGGCTGAGACCACCAAACTCAATTCACATGCAGCCGAGACTGGCTGCAGAGGTGAACGGCTTGTCAGCGCAGTGCCAATCGCGTTGAGCCACCGCAGCTCAATATTTAACCATACATTTAGCAGTTTGACTGACGTTCATATTTTATTAGCAGTTTGACTAACTGTGAAGTGAGCCTTTTGATAAAAGTAATATTTAAACTAAAGCTACTCACCTCTCCGGCTACAAGTACCACTATTCACTTCAGTTTAAGATTCAGAATACTTTATTAATCCCAAGGGAAATTATTAAATTATTAATTTACACAGTGAAGAGAAAAGGCATGCTAAAGAAACTTCCAAAAAAAAGACACTTCTGGGAGTATCTATCTCCTGGTACCCCACTGTGGCTCTAGGTTTCCTCCTGCCAAGCCTTACCTCGCTACAAACAGAAGTCAGCAAGGGGGAACCACCGAGGACAGCAGGGGATCAGACCGAGACCCTTTAATAAAGTTCCACTTATCAAGAAAAAGGACAGACATAAGTAAAGAGACAATGAAAGGCTGGGCTAAATTCCTAGAACTGCTTCTTCAAAAGGAAACACCACCTTGATTTCAGTGTGTAAAACTTCCTGTGCTTTGAAAGATAAGACTTTGCCTGGAATAAAACACTGACACTGACAATGACATACTGGTGTACCACAGTGTTAAATTGGTAAATAGCAAACCGAAACAAGAAGAGAAGGTATTTCACAATGACAAACTAAAACATATGCTTCACTTATAAAAAAAAAATAACAATAAAATGCTATGGATTTACCAAAAATGCATAAAAAAAGAGTGTGTTTCCCGCCAATATCATCTATTCTCATGGGTTACTTCTTCGAAAAGTAAAAAGCCATAGTTATACAGATATATATTAGCACCATTATTTAGGTTAGTAGCATCACTTCAATATTTTCAACGTAGATATCTTTATAAGCCCTTTAAATAGCTGCAAGAAGACGTCATTTAGGGAAAAAAAAAAAAAAAACAATAATCAGAAATAAATACATAAGAAACAGAAATGCCTACGGCTAAATCTGGGGAGAGGGCGCTCCCAACTGCAAATGCATTTTTATAATCTGACCTTAATCTTTTCTTTATTTATGTATGATCGGGATAATTCTAATTTATTTTAGCTTAAAGGAAAAAATCCTGGAAGATGATTTGAATACAGGAAGCTTGGCGTTCACAATTACTTATTTGTTGGGTGTTGGGATACTGTAGCTATTGTGCTCTAGCTCTGTTGAAGATGCAATACAACATTCATTTGGTAAAAAAAAAAAGACGAGGCTTTGTGACCCAGGCACAGCCTGACAGCTGCAAAGACCATTCTTTTCCAAGAAGAACCCGCTTAAAGTGGCCAGTCACAGTAAGTTTGTAAGCACTGTCACAATATAAAGAGAAAAGCAGCTCAATCACCAGGCAACAAAAACACCACCATAAGGTTATAGTCACAGGGCAGTTTAGCAGTGGCCAGGGGTGGGCGCCAACAAGAAACAGTACATTCTTGCCAGCGCTTGTAAACACTGCCTGCCTGCAAACAGCTGCACAAATCAATGGATGGAGCCGCTGTTTACATGTAACTGCTCATCTGACTGGTTAAACACTTCAATACAGGGCATTTTCACCCCCTTCATGCCCAGACCAATTTTCAGTTTTCAGCGTTGTCGCACTTTGAATCACAATTGCGCATCCATGCAGCGCTGTACCCAAATCGTAATTTTTTTCCCCCCACAAATAGAGCTTTCTTTTTGTGGTATTTGATCACATATGTGGTTTAAATTTTTTGTGCTACAAACAACAATTTTTTTTTTTTACTTTTTGCTATAATAAATTTCACAAAAACTAATTTCTTCATCAGTTTAGGCCAATATGTATTTATTTATATTTTTGGTAAAAAAAACATAAAAAAATTATTGCAATACGTGTTTATTGATTGGTTTGCGCAAAAATTATAGGCCCAGATTCACGTACATCGGCGCATTATCGGTCCGGCGTAGCGCACCGCCATTACGTTAGACTTGCGCCATCTAGCCGCGTAATCCCCCGATTCACGTAGCTTTTGCGCAGGAAATTGCGCAAGCGTAAGGTTTTTTCCAGAGGCGTAAGGAGGAGTAATACAAATTGGGAGGGACGTGGGCGTGTTACATTGAAATGAGCCGTGACCCCATGCAAATGAAGGGCCGGCCGGCTCGCGCATGCGCGCTTGAACGAGACCATGTCAGCTCCGCTGTGCGCATGCTCACAACTCGGGAGCGGCGCAATTAGTGAAATTGGAAACTAGGGCAACGTTGTGAACTACGCAGACAGCATAAATAGACACACACAAACGCACTTGCATTGCAAAAGTACATCCCTTTGTGTCCCTTCCCATTGAACCTAGTGCTTTTGTTCCTGTTGTTCGTTGCAGTGTGTCTTGTAGTTGTCAGATTAGTGTTCTGTGTGATCAAGTGCTTGTTGGTATATTTGTGAAAGTGTATTTGATAAGTGTTTGAGAGACTGATTGTTTGATTGATATATTTTTGTTCGTTTGTTTTCTTGCTTTTTTTTTTTGGGTGACTGTTTCTTGCTGAGTGCTAGTGTGATTTTTGGGTGTTCTTTTTCTCTTTGTGTGTGTTCTTGCCTGATTGGTTGTGCTTGTATTTGTGACTGATTTTTTGGAGACTGGTAGTGAGTTTGTTTGGAAGTATGACTGAGAGAAAAAGAAAGCTCAATTTTACTGTGGGGGAAAAAAGAATTCTTGCCCGGGCCATTAGCGAGTATGGACGTTTTCTCCACGGCCCGCAGAGTGCCACCACCACCCCGGCCAGGAGGAGGGAGATATTGGATAGGATCACGGAGCAGGTGAATTCCTCGGGGGAGGGGGAGACACGGACCCGGTCTGGGATCGACAAAAAAATAAATGATCTCCGGCGTCAGGTGAAAAAGAAACTGGCCGCAATGCATGCCCATGCCAGGGGCACAGGAGGGGGCCCACCATGCCGTATTAGGCTTACAGCGACGAAGCAAGTGGTGGCCCTGACCTTTCACCGGCATGAAGTGGAGGGCCTGCCAGGCTTTGACACAAGTCCGGTCCCCGCGGTGCCAGGTAAGGTTTTTTTTTCTATCAGGTGTGTAGCATGTGTGGGGGAGGGGGTGAAAGGGAATATGTGGCAAGTGTGTGGATCCTCCAACCTGTGAATGCTTTGTGTCATCCACAGATGTGCAGGAGGGTGCAGGGCCATCTGGACTGACCGCTCCAACACCAGGACAGCAGCCTAATGAGGCCCCCCCAACAAGGCCACAGTCCGCGGAGGAGGTTCGAGAGGAGGAGGACGACCATGAGGAGGAGGACGATCATGAGGAGGAGGGGAATCATGAGGAGGAGGACGATCAGGAGGAGGAGGAGTCAGGCACTGGACGAGTGGTTTGTGCGGACTCTTCCCCTCTGGCTGGAAGAAGCCTGCCCTCCCTAAGGGGGAGCCCCCCCCCTCCTCCCCCAACATGGCTCCCCTCACAAGGGCCTCCCCTTCTCCCCGCCCACAACCATCAGCTGGAGGCAGGATGTCATCCCAGAGCACCAGGGGGGCGCCCAATCTCCTGCCCGCCAGTCTGCGAAGGGACCAGGCCCTCCAGACCCGCCATCTGGGACAGCTCTGCCAGACTTTTGGGCGGGTGGAGGAGAGCCTGTCCTCCATGAAGGATACGCTGGGTAACCTTGACTCCCACTCCCGGGCTTTCACAACCTGCCTAAATGAACTGCAGACTACAGCAGCAGGCGTTGGGCAGGATGTGAGGGCCCTTACCCAGGCTATCCAGGCCAACACGGCAACAATTGGTGCTTCCCTGGACAGAATTGCCGTGGCCTTGGAGGGCAGGCCGCCAGGTGGGCAGATATCAGGGGCTGCTCCTCCTTCCTCGTGTTTGCCCCTCCCCCATGAGTCTCCCCTGAGGGGCCGGGGCCGTGGCCGGGGGTGCCCCAGGCGTGGCTCACGCAGAGGGCAATAATTTTTTTTTCCCCCATTTTTTTTTTTTTTGCTGACATTTTTTTTTTTTTGCTGACATTTTTTTAAAATTTTGGGTTGTGCATGGTGTTTGAATGTGGGGGTGACATTCCTGCTGGAAAAGGGGTGTCATCCTCAATTTTGGTGGAGAAGGGTTCCCCAGGACCAGGGAGAAGTGATTCCCAGGTCCGTGTGAATGGTGTATGAATGTACAGTGACATAATTGGAGCCTTGACGTGGCGTTACTGCTCACCAGTCCTGCATGGTGGACTGGTGCCAATCCAATTTGATGAGGATGTGGGGTGTGTGTGCTAGGGACCACAGTGGTGTGCATGCATGCATTCTCAATGTGCCATGATTAATGTGTGTGTTTAACGTGCAAAGATGCCCAATGTGAGCTGTCTCCTGACTGCTCTTCCCTCAGAAGACGGGGTATCCTCGGTTAGGGGTTGATTGTCTGGTTGGGGGGTCAGGTCATCACGTAGCTCAACCTGCAGGCCCTTCCTCACTGCGAGATTGTGCAGCATGCAACATGCAACGATGATATGGCACACAAAGTTTGGGGAATACAACAGTGTACCCCCAGACTTATCCAGGCATCGGAAACGTGACTTCAGGAGGCCAAAGGTGCGCTCCACCACTGCTCGGGTTTTGATGTGTGCTTGATTGTATCTTTCCTCCCCTGGGGTTTGGGGGTTCCGGATAGGAGTCATGAGATGGGGTCCCAGTGCATATGCAGAGTCACCTGGAAGGGAAAAGACAGGAGAATGTTAGTCATGCATGTGCCACTTGTGAGGTGTGCATCACGGGAGGGGATAGTCATGCCTGACTCCCATGTCACTCACCAACCAGCCAGGTGTTCCCATACACGTTCTGATCGAATTCCATTCGGATGTGGCATTGATTGTAGATGTAGCTGTCATGGGTGGATCCGGGGTGTTTGGCACGGACGTGCCATATGAGGCCTTGGGCATCAACTATCACCTGTACGTTGATGGAGTGCCAATTCTTCCGATTGCGGTACATGTGCTCTGTCTCCAGGGGGGGCTGGAGTGCCACATGTGTGCAATCAATGGCCCCGATGGTGCGTGGGAATCTGGCAATTCTGTAGATTTCTGTCATTGCCTTCAGCCGCAGGTCCTCAGTGGTGGGTTTGATGATTTGGTTGGCCAAGCGTGTGAGGATTGCAGGGACAACCTGGTGCACACATCTGCTCATGGAGGATTGTGACATCCCAGCCACCACTCCACTTGTACGCTGAAAAGAGCCACTGGCAAGGACATGGAGTGTTGCCAGGACCTTCACCAGTGGCTGCACTGGATGTGAGCGTTGTGTTGGGCTGGTGATGTCCTCCTGCAAGGTTGTGGTTAATTCCAGGATGGCATGAGGGGGGAATCTGAAGATGCGATACACCTCACAATCATTCATGCCAAACAGGTCTATGCGTGTGCGGTATATCCTCTCCCGTGCCCTCTCCCGTGCCATCCTCCGTGCCCTCCTCCTTCTTTGGTCATCTAAATTCACTAGTGCAGCTATGAGCGACGATGCCCCTGGCATGTTGGCAGTCAAATTGTAGTGCAACACGTGTGTGTGGTCTGCTCCTCAGTAACGGTGTTGCTTTCTGTGAGATGTAGACGTTTTTTCAAAATTTAGACCAGCTTTTAGGTGCTCTAACTTTAGACAGGACATTTTGCTGTTGCGCACATCGCGTAGCCTGCGCAGCAACTGCGTTTTTTTGTGGATGCCCGCAACTCCCTCATTAGCATATTTGACTAGCAAATCAATGGTGTGTCTAGCGCATTTTTGCGCGGACGGATGCGTCTGTCTAACGAAATTACGCCGGAAAAATAAAAGTTGATTTCTGGCGTAAATCGTTTTCTGAATCGCGCGCATCTAAACGCACGCGCACATTTAGACTTACGCACGCGCAACACCAGTTGCGCAGGCGTAATCGCTCTGTGAATCTGGGCCATAGTGTCTACAAAATAAGGGGTAGATTTATGTCATATTTTTTTTTTTTTTTTACTAGTAATGACTACAACCTGCAATTTTTAGCAGGACTGTGACATTGCAGCAGACAGATTGGACACTTTTGACACTTTTTTGGGACCATTGACATTTTTACAGCGATCAGTGCTATAAAAATGCAATGATTACTGTGTAAATGTCACTGGCAAGGAAGGGGTTAACACTCCTAACTGTGGGGCGATGAGACGGACTGGAGGAGGAGACAGATCTGTCCCTCCTTCCATCAAAATGGGGATTTGTGTGTTTACATGCACAGATTCCCGTTCTGGCTCTCGTGCCCGTGATCGCTAAGTGCGTTGGGTCCCCCGCCATGCAGTGGGCACGGGTTTTTTAAAAGGAGCCGATGTACAGGTACAGTGATTTACGGGAATGAGCGGACCTGCCGCCGTATAATGATGGCGGCTAGTCGGCAAGTAGTCAAAGTGGAACTTTAAGGCCCCGTACACACGAGCAAATGAATCTGTTCAAATCGGTCGGACAGACCGATTTGAACAGATTTATCTGCTGGCTGTTTTGGTTTGATCGATGTACACGCGATCAAACCAAAATCCCCGCCAGCAGACAGCGCGGTGACGTGGCGATGACGTTGACGCCGCCACGTCACCGCACCAGGAAGTAAATCACTTCCGCGCATGCGTCGAATCCATTCGACGCATGTGCGGGCAGATATGTCTGTCCGACAGGTTCCCAGCAGACAGATTTTAAAGCAGGCTTTAAAATCTGTCTGCTGGGAAAATCCGTTGGCTCGCCCGTACACGCGATCGAATCTGTCTGCTGAGACGGTCTGTCAGACCGTTTCCAGCAGATAGATTCGATCGTGTGTACGCGGCCTAACACTATCTCAATAAACATTGATTATTTTTTATTGTCATGCTGCTAGTATAAGTAAATAGATAGGAAAGTATATCATATTTACTTGCTTTAAACTTTTTTTTTTTTTTTTACATTTCTTCAGTTACTTCCTGTTTTTTGTGCCTAGGCAAATGATGTCATACGTTTCAGGTGTCAGAAGGGCCATTAACTGGGTTACTTTTTAAGTAATCCAGGAATCTTCAGGAGGGGAGGACAGGAAGAGGGGATTTCTCAGCTAAGCACACTCTCCTGCATGCATGCTTGAGCTAAGGCAGATGGATTCCAAGACGTAAATGTTAACCACTTAAGCCCCGGACCATTTTGTTGCTAAATGACCGGGCCACTTTTTTGCGATTCAGCAATGCGCGACGTGGCTTTTTTTCTTACAAATAGAGCTTTCTTTTCGTGGTATTTGATCACCTCTGCGGTTTTAATTTTTTTGTGCTATAAACAAAAATAGAGCAACAATTAAAAAAAAAAATCTGTATTTTTTTACTTGTTGCTATAATAAATATACCCCCAAAAATATTTGTTTTTTTCCCTCAGTTTAGGCCGATACGTATTCTTCTACATATTTTTGGTAAAAAAAAATTCACAACAAGCGTTTATTGATCAGTTTGTGCAAAAGTTATAGCATCTAAAAAATAGGGGATAGTTTAATGGCATTTTTATTAATATATATATATATTTTTTTACTAGTAATGGCAGTGATCAGCGATATTTATAATGACTTCGACATTATGGCGGACACTTTTGACACATTTTTGGGACCATTGTCATTTTTACAGCGATCAGTGCTATAAAAATGCACTGATTAATGTGAAAATGACACTGGCAGTGAAGTGGTTAACCACTAGGTGGCGCTGTAGGGGTTAAGTGTGCCCTAGTGAGTGATTCTTACTGTAGGGCGGATGGGCTACATGTGACAAGACAGTGATAACCGCTTCTGATTACAGGAAGCAGTGATCACTGTCATTGTCACTAGGCAGAGCGGGGAGATGCTTGTTTACATCAGCATCTCCCCGTTCTTTCTTACTGTGAGATGATCAGCGCGCGTCCACTAGGCAGAGTGGGGAGATGCTTGTTTACACCAGCATCTCCCCATTCTTCCTTACCCAAGAATTTTGCGATGAATTGTCAGATTTCTTCATCAATAAAATTGAGGGAATCCAGGAAAGCATTCGTCAAAACAATACCCCGTGCAACACCCCCCTTGATCAACCTCGCAACATCGATAGAAACTATCTACAATCAACCAAGTTCACTCTGGAACCCATCTCCGTGGACGCCACAAAAAATATCATCGACACTTTGCGAAACAGCACAGCGCCTAATGATATTATCCCCACTAAACTGCTGAAGGAATGCGCCGACATCCTGGCACCACCTATCATGCAGCTTATAAACCAGTCATTCAGGGAAGGCATAGTGCCCTCCCTGCTGAAAGAGGGCACTATCCAGCCCATCTTGAAGAAACCCACCCTAGACCCCAAAGACCCTACTCACCGCCGTCCCATAACAGGCCTAAACGTCCTCTCAAAGATAATGGAGAAAGCAGTGGTACAACAGCTGAAACAGCATCTAGATACCCATAATCTACTTGATCCATTTCAATCCGGTTTCCGTCCCGGACACGGGACGGAAACAGCATTGCTGAAAATATGGGACGACGCACTTGAGGCCGCAGACGAAGGAGAATCTTGTCTCCTGGTTCTGTTGGACCTAAGTGCAGCCTTCGATACAGTAGACCACAAACTACTACTGACTTGATTGGCTGAAGTAGCCAAAGTCGCAGAAAGTGATCTATCATGGTTCTCCTCCTTTTTGGAAAACCGATCACAAACAGTGAAATTAGGACCTTTTACTTCCGAAAAATGCACGGTGTCATGTGGAGTCCCTCAAGGATCACCCTTGTCACCGGTGCTCTTCAACATCTATCTTAGCCCTCTCTTCGAAATCATCAGTAGCCAACAGCTGCTTTACCACTCCTATGCAGATGACACGCAACTGTACTTTCGCATCTGCAACAAATAGGATCATCATCTCAGTTTAGAGAATTGTCTCTCTTTGATAGAAAACTGGATGACAAAGAGTTATCTTAAACTCAACAGCTCCAAAACAGAACTTCTTCTGTTTCATGCAAGTCGCAAGAGTCAACTTGCAACAACCTGGACACCCCCCCCCCATTCTGGGCCAGATCATCACCCCTAGCTACAAAGTCAAAAGTCTCGGAGTCATCTTTGACACCAACATGACAATGGACGCACAAATAGGGTCAGTAGTCAGCGAATCACACCATCTGCTGCGCCTACTACGTAGACTTATTCCTTTTATCCCCAAAGAAGACGTAGCAGTCGTGGTGGGAACAATTGTGAACTCCAGACTGGACTATGCAAATGCCCTTTACCTCGGACTCCCCAAGTACCAAATCACTCGTCTGCAAGTCGTTCAAAATACGGCCGCCAGACTTGCGACTGGGAAAAAAACATGGGAATCAATCTCACCTTCTCTGAGAACCCTTCACTGGCTGCCAGTAAAAGACAGAATTGCTTTCAAAGCACTCTGTCTAACACATAAGTGCATCCATGGGAAGGCTCCGCAATACCTATGCGAAAAGATAGAAGTCCACAACCCCAATCGCATTCTGCGATCCACCGACCAAAATCTGGTCAAGATACCCAAAGCCAGATACAAGTCCAAAGGAGAAAGAAGGTTTGCTTTCCAAGGTCCCAGACTATGGAACGCTTTACCAACCAGCATTCGGTTGGAGGAAAACCACCTGACCTTCAGAAGACAGATAAAAACTCTGCTCTTTTGATGACCAGAGAGACAGAAACAACAAGCGCCCAGAGGCGATTCAGTTCGCATGTGCCGCGCTATATAAGTTTTTTATTCATTCATTCATTGTGAGATGATCAGCGCGCGTCCACAGTGCAGCGATCTTAAAGGGGACGTATGTAGCACTACCCCCGGTCCAATGGCATCTGTCCCTCAAGTACCCCTCCCAGCATGCATGATGGGAAAATCACCCCCACTGATTGGCTGCCGAGTGGGACACCCAATACACCCTGACTCTGCTGCTGCCACCTTTGGCCTGAGATGGTAATAAAACCACTAGGTGAACAACGGTGGTTACTCCCAGCACAGCCATGACTGGAACAGAGGCTAAATTTGGCCAAAATTACACATGTCTGAGTCAACTAACACTCAGACCCCCTCTAAATTTAAAGCAGCGCCTGCCCAACAGGAGCAGGCCGCTACACGTATATATACGTCCTTCTGCCTGTCCGTGTCATGCTGCCGACGTATATAGTCGCGTGCTGGTCGGCAAGCAGTTAAATGAATCTTTTGCCCTTACTGAAGATAGCCATGTCCAGGAATGCTAGGGGGTTGTTTTTCACTGTGATTTCCCAACAAAATAAAGCAAAGACACATGGATGGATGGGGAAGTTTGCTTTGAATATTAAAAATGAATTAACTAGTGTTTTTGATTTGTGGCGTTCAGATGCAGTGAACATCCGCTTTAATTATTGTTTGCATCCTATAACTTGCAGAGATACAAGCTTCCTGTAACTGGATTATGATAAAATATGATGGCTGTTTAAAGCCACTGTCTTTTATGAAGGTATTCAGTCATCTGGAGAACACAAGAATATACAAAGTACAGTTGAGTTACAATAAGCACACAGGATACAGCTATCTGACTTAGTCCAATGTAAAGCACAGTAGTTATCCGCTTCCCATTACAGAACAGGCAGTCATTCATACTAGGCTAGCAGTATCAGAGACTTATATTTGGTGCTTTATGTAACATCTGGGGGTGACAATACAAGCCTATTGTTTTATCCATTGCATAGGAAACAGCTTGCATAATGCATTTAGTAACCAGGAATATGAACGCTTCTCGCTCGAGATAACAATCCTCATTGATAACAATCCTTTACTTCCTAAAAACATACATTTAATTCATTATGTGTCTGGCAGAAACATTTCGGTCACACAGCCAGGTTCTGAAGGTTAAGTAATAATTTTCTTGGTTAACCACCATCCATCCTGCATGTTTTTTTACACTACTGAAATATGATACTTTAAAACTCTCCCTACAATTTTGGGTTGACTCCCGTGCTGTAAGCTAAAGTGGATTAGAAAGCAAATTTGTTAATGCATTCCATCTGAGCAGGTTGCAGTAGCACTATTATCAGAGGGATGGGGTCTGATCCTCTTAATTGCCTGCTCTGAGGGGCTCTGTACATTGCCAGTGGACTTACAGGAGCCTACTAGACACCCACAATATACAGTAGGTGCAATGCTGTATCCTGGCCTATGCCAACAAGGCCCAGGCCTAGGGCAACACTTTGCAGGGGGGCAGCACGGACAGTGTCCCCGTCGGCTTGCGCTACACTGTTAGGCAAATTAGTTTAGCGCCCCCATAAATCGGCCGCACTGCTTCCAGTATGTGGGGAGAGGGGTGCGTTGCTTAAATTTTTTTACCATCCCTGTCCCATTGCAGAGATTTCCCTTCACTTCCTGCCCCATAGCCAAACAGGAAGTGAGAGGAAATCTATGCAAATTAAGGGAATCCATTGCCCCCCCCCCCCCAGGCCATCAGTGTCCCTACTTGAAAATTTCAGGGTGGGTCTTAAACCGCAAGGGGTGTGGCCTTGACAGGGAGGGGGTGGGTCATATTCAAATTAGGGGGTGCATGAGTTTAGTCAGGCCTAGGGCAGCACAAAACCTAAATACACCCCTGAGTAGGTGGTTATGATTGGAAAGAAATATGTGAAGGATTCTGTTCTGTATGCACAATGATGCTGTTGCAGTCATGATATCATTGTATTATGACCTGTGGGAGAAAATGCATGTTCCCGGTAATAAGGCATGATCCATGTACTCTAGAGCAGCAGTTTCCAATATTCCCCGGCACTGCCAACGACAGCCCCTCCACAGACCAAGAGTAAGGTGACCAGATTTTTAAAATAAAATCCGGGGACATATTGTTTCTTTACTAGTAATGGCAACAATCAGCGACTATCTGCCTGCCTGCCTCACAGCCTCCCAAGTCTTACTCTTTGGGCCCCGGCTACTACTGGATGGGGAGCGGAGGAAGATCACTCCGCCAGGGAAGGCATGGAGAAAGGGAGGTGGCTGGCCAGGATTTGTGCCAAGGCAGAAGAACATGCGAACAAAGCTGAATGAGCATGCGCCCGAAACTGAAGAAATATTCCCTCTGCTCCGACCAGCACATGATCATCAGAAAGGGGTACAGATAATGGGAAAAATACAACACCCCTATGCTAGTAGGGACGGCGGAGCGGGGGGGGGTGTAGATCTAATTTTTTAATTTTAATTCTGCACCGATTGTCTATAAAATTGCCCCTGTCCCCCTATTAAATCCAATCTGGGGACAAAACCAGGGAATTTTCAGGGGAAAATTAGGGGACTGTCCCCTGAAACTGGGGATGTCTGGTCACCCTAACTCAGAGAGGCGTAGGGGTTTATGGGGGGTTTGGACAGCCTGTCACCTCCCTTGTAGCTCAAATGTGCAGCGCTATATATTTAAAAAACAAACTGAAATATGTGCAATTCACAATTAACATCACCTTCAATTGTCAAATAGTGAAAAAGCAACATAAAAATGAATAAAAATGAATAGAAATAAATACAAATAGAAAGTGTCCATTAAAGTGTCTATAAACACCAAGAACAAAAAAATCTTCCAAGAGGATCTTACCAGAATGATGTGACCATCAGAATATAAATGGTAAAATGCGCATAATGGGTTAATGATCCAGGTCACTGTTACATCTGCCAGCAATCATCATGGAACAGTTTGTTGCCTGTCACCTCCAGGGGGGAGGAAATTGGGGAGTGTGCCTCCTGTCAAACAATGCTCTATGACCCTGGCCCGGATCTCCTCCTCCCTTCTTCTTATGCCCCTTACTCTCCGTAGGTAAGGTGACCACAGAGAGGGAAAAGAGTAATAGTGCTCACAGAAGTGCAGCGGGCACCCTCTGGTGGTGGGAGGATGGCAGTGCATGTTATTCTAGCTCTCTCTGATGCTGCCTGCCACTTGTCTCGCTGCCCGGCCTCCAACAGGCCATGGATCAGCACCAGGCTTTGGCTCGGAGTTTGGGGACCCCTGCTCTAGGGGACATAGAGCCTTTATAACTATTGATAAGGAATTCCCTGCAAATACTGGCAACCAATAACTAAGGGACCCAACGTTTGGACTGTTTAGTAAACCTATGCCATTTTCTATCTCCCATGATAAGGTGGCACTAGCTGCATCCCTCCCCTGTTCTTCTATCCTACATTCAAATAAACTTGTAAACTCAACCTAACCAACCTTAACCACTTGACCACTGGGCACTTAAACCCACTTAATAACCAGACCAATTTTCAGCTTTCGATGCTCTCACATTTTGAATGACAATAACTCAGTCATACAACACTGTAACCAAATGAAATTTTTGTCCTTTTTTTCCCACAAATAGAGCTTTATTTTGGTGGTATTTTATCACCTCTGCTGTTTTTATTTTTTTCGCTATAAATGAAAAAAGAACGAAAATTTTGTAAAAAAATGAATTTTTCTTAATTTCTATTATAACATTTTGCAAAAAAGTAATTTTTCTTCATAAACTTGGCCTAAAATGTATACTGCTACATATCTTTGGTAACAAAACAAAAAAAATGTAGATATTATTTAGTCTGGGTGAAAGTTATAGGGTCTAAAAGCTATGGTACCAATTACTGAAAATTGATCAATTTGATCACATCTGATGTACTGACAGCCTCTCTCATTTCTTGAGACCCTAACATGCCAGAAAAGTACAGATACCCCCCAAATGACCCCTTTTTGGAAAGAAGACATTCCAAGGTATTTAGAAAGAGGCATTGTGAGTTTTTTGAAGTTGTAATTTTTTCCCACAATTCTTTGCAAAATCAAGATTTTTTTCATTTTTATTTTCTTTCCACAAAATTTTCATATTAGCAGGTTATTTCTCACACACAGCATATGCATACCACAAATTACACCCCAAAACACATTCTGCTATTCCTCCCGAGTATGGCGATACCACATGTGTGAGACTTTTACACAGCGTGGCCACATACAGAGGCCCAACATGCAGGGAGCACCATCAGGCGTTCTGGAGCACCCAGACCAATTCGGACATTTCTCTCCTACATGTAAAAAATCATAATTTATTTGCTAGAAAATTACAAAGAACCCCAAAACATTATATATGCTTTTTTAGCAAAGACCCTAGAGAATACAATGGCGGTTGTTGCAACTTTTTATCGCGCATGGTATTTGCACAGAAATTTTTCGAACACATTTTTTTGGGAAATAAAACAGTTTTGTGCTTTTAAAAAAAAAAACATTAAATTTAGCCCAATGTTTTTGCATAGTATGAAAGATTAAGTTACGCCGAGTAAATAGATACCCAACATGTCACCCTTCAATATTGCACACGCTCGTGGAATGGCGCCAAACTTCGCGACTTAAAAATCCCCATAGGTGACGCTTTAAGTATTTTTACTGGTTACATCATTTTAGTTGGAGAGGAGGTCTAGGGCCAAAATGATTGCTCTCGCTCTAACGTTCGCAGCGATACCTCACATGTGTGGTTTGAACACCATTTTCATATGTGGGCGGACTTACGTGCACGTTCGCTTCTGTATACGAGCACGCGGGAACAGGGGCGCTTTAAGTTTTTTTTTTTTTTATTGTTCATTTTACTTTTTTTATTTTAGTTTGACACCTTTTTCCCCAAAAATAAATGTTTTGATTACTTTTATTCCTATTACAAGGAATGTAAACATCCCTTGTAATAGGAATATAGCGTGACAGGTCCTCTTCAGTGTGATATGGGGTCAATAAGACCCCACATCTCACCTCTAGGCTGGGAAGCCTGAAAAAAAAAACGACCGCAGAGTATTGCGCAGGGAGTATTGCGCAGGGAGTATTGCGCAGGGGTACTGCCGAGTATTGTTCAGATTATTGCAGAGTATTGCGCAGGGGGTACTGCAGAGTATTGTTCAGAGTATTGCAGAGTATTGCGCAGGGGGTACTGCAGAGTATTGTTCAGAGTATTGCAGAGTATTGCGCAGGGGGTACTGCAGAGTATTGTTCAGAGTATTGCAGAGTATTGCGCAGGGGGTACTGCAGAGTATTGTTCAGAGTATTGCAGAGTATCGCGCCGGGGTACTGCAGAGTATTGCTGGGGGGGGGGGGTACTGCCGAGTATTGTTCAGATTATTGCAGAGTATTGCGCAGGGGGTACTGCAGAGTATTGTTCAGAGTATTGCAGAGTATTGCGCAGGGGGTACTGCAGAGTATTGTTCAGAGTATTGCAGAGTATTGCGCAGGGGGTACTGCAGAGTATTGTTCAGAGTATTGCAGAGTATTGCGCAGGGGGTACTGCAGAGTATTGTTCAGAGTATTGCAGAGTATTGCGCCAGGGTACTGCAGAGTATTGCTGGGGGGGTACTGCAGAGTATTGCTGGGGGGTACTGCAGAGTTTTGCACCGGGGTATGCTGAGTATTGTTGGGGGGGTATGCTGAGTATTGCGCCGGGGTACTGCAGAGTATTGCACCGGGGTATGCTGAGTATTGCACCGGGGTATGCTGAGTATTGCTGGGGGGTATGCTGAGTATTGCGCCGGGGTACTGCTGAGTATGGGGGGGTATGCTGAGTATTGCTGGGGGGTATGCTGAGTATTGCTGGGGGGGTATGCTGAGTATTGCTGGGGGGTATGCTGAGTATTGCTGGGGGGGTATGCTGAGTATTGCTGGGGGGGTTGCAGGGATGGATGAGCAGGGATGGATGGATCTGTGACTGCAATAGTCACAGATCCATCCACAGCGCTGCTGCCATCCGCGCTCCCCCTCTCACACTGTACCGATCGGTACAGAGAGAGGAGGGAGGAACCGGCGTCATCAAATGACGCCGGTCTGTCTACATGTGATCGCGCCGTCATTGGACGGCACGATCACATAGTAAACCGCCGCTATGAGCGGCGATTTACCGTGATCCGTGACCCGCCGGGTGTGCGCCCCAGTGGGCGCGCGGGAGCGCGACTCTGGAATCACGTTATATAACGTGATCCCAGCGTTAAGCAACCACCTTGCCTCCGTTATTTTTCGGCAGGTGGTTGCTAAGTGGTTAAAGCAGAACTAAACCCAATGATTAACAGTTTCAAAAAAGTTACATTGCCAGCATATGCCGGGAATGTACACAAATGTCACATTGGTTGTGCTTTCAACCAAACTGTCAAAACCTCAAATGGCTGGTGTCATAACTGATCACATGTGAAACATTATAGCAGTTTATGATCAAACAGAAGCCAAGATGGCAGCTTCCTTAGCTGAAAACAATAGGAGGGTTTAGGTCAGTTTTAAGTGCTATTGCAAGCTTGTGTTGCACATGTTAATGTGCATTGCCGCATTCACCTGCTCTTTGTGCAATGCGTTGCAGTGTCATTCATTATTAAAGCCACCTAAATGCATAGTACTTTAGAACACGACCCACTGCAGCAAACTAGTGATGTTTTTTTTTGTTCATCTGTTCATGGGCTGCTTGAATGAAATACACCTTAATGCAAGTGTTAACACAATGGAATGCTTATGCTCGGTTCACACTACAGCAATGTGATTATGTAGTGCGTCTTTGATACAACTTTGGTTGCATTTTGGATGCGGTTTGCCAATTCTATGGGGTTTAATCACACTGTAAATCACACAAATCAATTGAATCACACCAAAGTAGCACAGGATCCTTTCCCAAATCACATTGCAGCAGCACTACATTGATGTGAACAGGAACCATTGAAAGCAATGTTATTTCCATTTTCAAGCGAGTCGGTTCGACCCAAGTCACATCTGAGATTGCATCAATGTGAACCAGTCCTAAGAGTGATTTTAAAGGTTTGCAGTTTTTTTAAATAACAAACATGTTATATTTAACTTCTATGTGCAATTATTTTGCACAGAGGAACCCTGATCCTCTTCTTTTTGGGTCCCCCAATGGCGGCCCTGGCTCCTCCCCCCTGCTGACCACCCCAAATAGCAAGCCTCTTGCTATGGACGCACTCAAACAGACTCGCTCTCGAGCCACGCTCCTGTGAATTGGTGGCTACTGCTGCCTGCTCTCTCCTCCATGGCTCACTGGCTGGGATTGTGCCATTGGCTCCTGCTGCTGTGTGAACCAATGAGGAGAGAGAGAGGCCACTGGAGAGCTGCTGATCTGATGCACATTGCTGCTTTGAGATGGGGCTCAGGTAAGTATAAAGGGGGGGCTGCACCCATAGAATGCAATAAGGCAAAACACCTTTGCATTTAGAGCTATTTTAAGTATGAATGGATCCAAAAAGTTCATTGTGCACTCTCTAGTGGTCTAAAGGTGGTTGCATCTTTCAGCACATATCATGTAGGCAGAGGGCACACTCGCAGTTATGCATGCCATAAAAAAATAATATTCAGAATATGGCTTGCATCTTTAATCATGCTCTATAAGTATAGCTAGCTAAAGACCCCTCTAATATGTGCTAGGAGCTCCAACACTTTTTATTATCTCGTAATCTCAGAGGCAGACAGTTCAGTGACATCTCTACACAACTAGACAACAGGCAAATGTAAAGGTCAAAATTTTCCTTAATAAAATGCTCGAATGTTTTCTCTTACGACAATGAGCCAAATCACATTTTTCATTGGGACCAACAGACGATTGTTAGATACAGAAAATAATAATAGTTTTCTGCACACCAAAACTAAAACTGAAATAACAGTTTCACTGTAGGTCAGCCAGACCTACATTTTGTTGCTTCCAGTACAACGGTATTACAAATTTGTCCTGCATTTTTCCCTTTGCCTGCAGTTTTTTTTTTTGCAATGAGCATAATTTAAAAATAATGTGGGCACATTTTTAAAACCACATAATTCTGATGTTATGTCTTTGCATTTACGATACATTATTATACACTGCTCGAAAAAAAATATATTACAGGAACACTTTGAAAACACATCAGATCTCAATGGGGAAAAATTGATTGAAAGGAAAATTATCCACCTACAGAGGACTGAATTCAAAGACACCCCGAAAATCAAAGTGAAAAAATTATGCAGCAGGCTAGTCCATTTTGCTAAAATTTCATTGCAGCAACACAAAATGGTCCTCAGTAGTTTGTATGGCCCCCACATGCTTGTATGCATGCCTAACAATGTCAGGGCATGCTCCTAATGAGACGACGGATGGTGTCCTGGGGTATTTCTTCCCAGATCTGGACTAGGGCATCACTGAGCTCCTGAACAGACTGAAATGCAACCTGGCGATGTCAGATGGACCAAAACATAAATGTCCCAGGGTTGTCCTAGGGCAGGGGTGCCCAACCTTTTGAAGACTTAAGCGACTTGGTAACCGGTTGCGGGCCACAATGGGAGGAGTGGGTGGATGGTAGCCCACTCGGCTCTATAGAGCCCACTCTACTCTCAGCACAACAAACGCAGGTAATAGAAGTCTATGGCTCATTGCAGGTAACCCACAAGTGCACTGCTCTGCACCTGTAGATCAGTTTAAAAGCAGCCAAGTAACCACTGCAGAACAGATATGCCCATATATACACTGTGATTTTAGTAATAACCTGACCTTTTAATAACAGTATTCTATTTTATTCCATCCCAGAGCAGGAGGTCGCGGGCCACATCAGAGGGCTCTGCGGGCCACATGTGGCCCCCGGCCACTGGTTGGGCACCCCTGTCCTAGGGTATACAACCACTTTAAGCTGAGTTCAGGTTTAAAGCTGAACCCTAGGAAGATAAAATAATCACAAAGAACTTCAGCTCTGTAATTGTTGATACATCAACTAATATGTTTTATGCAATGCAATGCACATACCTAAGTTGGATCTGGTATTAAAGCAAAAACCTATGTGCTATGTGAAGCGCACAGGTAAACGGGGGGGGGGGGGGGGGGGTTGTCCTTAAGGGTACCACAAGTGTAAAAGGATGGGGGAGGGTGGAAAAAACTTGCTTCCAAGAATTCCATTCCAGTACTAGGGGTCATAACTGTCACTGTTTTGATCTGGTATTAGCCTGTACAACAGGGCTGGAGTGTGAGCAACACAAAGACAATTGATTCATGTTGTGACAGAAGATTACTGATAGGAAGAAAAAGCTGAGTGGGCTGGGATCATTACTGAGCTGCTTCTTTTTTCACTGTCCAGTCACAGACTGAAGGGAGTCAAGAGTGACCTGGCCTCAGAGCAAGTTGATTGATGGATGCTAGCCACCAGAATGAGGACATCTAGTGGCAGAAAAAAGCACTAAAGGTAACATTTCTGGACTAAAGGTGAACATTCCAGCAAAAGCTAGTTTTAATCTTTTATCATTGTATTTAGTGAACTATTTATTGTATTAGATTATTGGCGGGAGTCCTGCTTTAAATCTAACTTGTCTAAATACTTAGGAACAATTTTTTTTCCAAGTCTGTGTCCATATTTCCTTACAGGCAAACAAACTGGGCACTCTCAGAACACAGAAACAGAGGGCCAGATTCACTCCGGTCTATCTTCTGTTAGACCGGAGTACTTTCAAATTACGTGCGTCGTATCATTAGTTTGAATCCTCAAACCATGATTCGACGGCTTCGACGGGACAGGCTTACGTCTTCGTACGCCTTCGGATCTACGCTGCAATCTTTTTCCGGCCGCTGGGTGGAGTTCGGGTCGTTTTCCACGTCGGGGTATGCTAATGAGCTTTTTCCGGCGATCCACAAAGTTACGATCGTCCTTCGCAATCTCTTACGGCATCTGTAGTCATCTTTTTGCTGCGTAAAGTTATACCAGCTATTAGCTGGTCTATAGTTAGACGGCCCATGTTAAGTATGGCCGTCGTTCCCGCATCGAATTTCAATTTATTTTTTGCGCAAGTCGTCCGGGAATAGGAATGTACGTAAACGACTCTACTCAAAAAAAATGGCGTAACGACGTTATTTCGCGCAATGCACGGTGGGAAATTTCTGAACGGAGCATGCGCAGTTCGATCGTCGCGGGGACGCGCCTAATTTAAATGCTTTACGCCCCCTAATCGCGTATTTCGATTCCCGCCACGAGAAATACACTACGCCGCCGTACCTTACGGGCCGAAATCTACCTGAATTCGTCTTAGAGCCAGGTAAAATACGGCGGCGTAGTGTATCTCTGATACTCTGCGCCAGGGCAATTGTACCTGAATCTGGCCCAGAGTCTGCATATGTGTTTTATATATCCTTTCCCTATAGCTCCATGATGTTGTAAGGTTCTATTACGTTTATTTCCACCATCAAACCCTTCTACTTGTATCCACTTTCTGGTGACAAAACTATGAGGTTTTCTCAGCTTACAGCAATAACCAAAATAGACTGGGTCCCCAGCTAGGATTTCTATTGCCACTGCCGTTTGCCTTGCCTTTGGTGAGCCTATAAATGATTCTGGTGGTCTGCCCACTATGATCTGAAAAAACTGGAAGCCTTCTGCAGCACAGCACATGGATTTTCAAAGTCTAGATAGCCCACAGTCTATGTATGCCATAAACTGCTGTGTAAATGGGCCGTGTGGTGTAGGACACCTTTTTCAGGACAGTACATTCTTCTAACATAAAGTAACCCTAAATATGCAAAATTACTTATGATAAACTCCTAGCTTTACAAACTGATCATTTGTATAATTGCATTTCACCTTTTGTTTTTATTTAGCAGACAGTAATTGCTGAAAAGTTCCTCCCTGCTGAGAAATGCCCACGGTGTCAGCATACTAAGGAGACAAAAAAAAAAAACTTACTGGAAATTCATAGCCGATAAAGAAACCAAACCAAAGTCCTAATGAATAAAAAGATTATCATAATCCTTCATTTCAATTTAATCTTTACCAGTCTTCAAAGTCCCTGTATGATTAATAGTATTCAAAGCCCAAGCGGAACATAACCAGTTAGAAAAAACATAACTGGCATGTAGGTCATGCTTTAA
This sequence comes from Rana kukunoris, assembly GCA_029574335.1. NCBI lineage: Eukaryota > Metazoa > Chordata > Amphibia > Anura > Ranidae > Rana > Rana kukunoris. The sequence continues at coordinate 263,648,296 of CM056053.1, forward strand.
ATCCCATCTTTCTAGAAAGAGATTTTCTTCTAAATATGTGGTTGCATTGCGAGGAAATGTTTAAATAATTCAATTACTAGAAGTTCAAGGGAACCTGTCAGCATCTCTGTTATTACAGCTGATGTTTCCATTGCCCAACTACTCAAAGTGGTAGACATGTCTTCCAAAGTCAAGCCACAGAGCTGGGCTCCACCAAGATCCGGCAACACTTCTTAAAGCTAGGTAAAGGTAGTCTCAAGCACTCTAAACCTCTAGAATGAAGAATATACAAAGCAAATCCTTCTATAGTGCGCACTTGCCTTGATTTAAAGCACCAAGCATGATTTCTGTCTGTTATTCATCTGCTATCTGCATGAGCTACTTCTGGCAGCCTATGAGGACACCAGACAATCACATGCGATGGCTCCACTCCTCCCATCCTCCAGCACATAGCAGATGGTTGACAGCCTGAGCTGTGCCTGTTTCACTGTAAGACGGTGTAGAAGGGGGGGTGTATCCATTCCCTGCACCCAGGTCTCAGATTACACTCAACTCACTGCTTTATGCTGTGCAGTAGAGCTGCACGATTAACCACTTGCTTACTGGGCACATAAACCCCCTTCGTGCCCAGGCGAAATTTCAGCTTCCGGCACTGCGTCGCTTTAACTGACAATTGCGCGGTCGTGTGACGTGGCACCCAAACAAAATTGGCGTCCTTTTTTCCCCCACAAATAGAGCTTTCTTTTGGTGGTATTTGATCGCCCGTGCGTTTTTTTTTTTTTGCGTTATAAACAAAAAAAGAGCGACAATTTAAAAATATATACAGTGTGGAAAATAAGTATTTGAACACCCTGCTATTTTGCAAGTTCTCCCACTTGGAAATCATGGAGGGGTCTGAAATTGTCATCGTAGCTGCATGTCCACTGTGAGAGACATAATAAAAAAAAAAAATCCAGAAATCACAATTTATGAATTTTTAACTATTTATTTGTATGATACAGCTGCAAAGAAGTATTTGAACACCTGTCTATCAGCTAGAATTCTGACCCTCAAAGACCTGTTAGTCTGCCTTTAAAATGTCCACCTCCACTCCATTTATTATCCTAAATTAGATGCACCTGTTTGAGGTCATTAGCTGCATAAAGACACCTGTCCACCCCATACAATCAGTAAGAATCCAACTACTAACATGGCCAAGACCAAAGAGCTGTCCAAAGACACTAGAGACAAAATTGTACACCTCCACAAGGCTGGAAAGGGCTACGGGGAAATTGCCAAGCAGCTTGGTGAAAAAAGGTCCACTGTTGGAGCAATCATTAGAAAATGGAAGAAGCTAAACATGACTGTCAATCTCCCTCGGACTGGGGCTCCATGCAAAATCTCACCTCGTGGGGTCTCAATGATCCTAAGAAAGGTGAGAAATCAGCCCAGGACTACACGGGAGGAGCTGGTCAATGACCTGAAAAGAGCTGGGACCACCGTTTCCAAGGTTACTGTTGGTAATACACTAAGACGTCATGGTTTGAAATCATGCATGGCACGGAAGGTTCCCCTGCTTAAACCAGCACATGTCAAGGCCCGTCTTAAGTTTGCCAATGACCATTTGGATGATCCAGAGGAGTCATGGGAGAAAGTCATGTGGTCAGATGAGACCAAAATAGAACTTTTTGGTCATAATTCCACTAACCGTGTTTGGAGGAAGAAGAATGATGAATACCATCCCAAGAACACCATCCCTACTGTGAAGCATGGGGGTGGTAGCATCATGCTTTGGGGGTGTTTTCTGCACATGGGACAGGGCGACTGCACTGTATTAAGGAGAGGATGACCGGGGCCATGTATTGCGAGATTTTGGGCAACAACCTCCTTCCCTCAGTTAGAGCTTTGAAGATGGGTCGAGGCTGGGTCTTCCAACATGACAATGACCCGAAGCACACAGCCAGGATAACCAAGGAGTGGCTCTGTAAGAAGCATATCAAGGTTCTGGCGTGGCCTAGCCAGTCTCCAGACCTAAACCCAATAGAGAATCTTTGGAGGGAGCTCAAACTCCGTGTTTCTCAGCGACAGCCCAGAAACCTGACTGATCTAGAGAAGATCTGTGTGGAGGAGTGGGCCAAAATCCCTCCTCCAGTGTGTGCAAACCTGGTGAAAAACTACAAGAAACGTTTGACCTCTGTAATTGCAAACAAAGGCTACTGTACCAAATATTAAAGCGGATCTCCACCCTAAAGTGAAGATCCGCTGATCGGAACCCTCCCCCCCTCCGGTGTCACATTTGACACCTTTCAGGGGGGAGGGGGGTGCAGATACCTGTCTAAAGACAGGTATCCGCACCCACTTCCGGCCCGCAGTCTCGGGCAAAAGACGGGCTTTTCCCGTTGTGTGCTGGGAACTCTCAGCTCCCAGCACACAGCGGGAGCCAATCGCCGGGCGCAGCGCGACTCGCGCATGCGCCGTAGGGAACCGGGCAGTGAAGCCGGAGCGCTTCACTTCCTGGTTCCCTCGCCGTGGATGGAGGGGGGAGCAGCAGGGTGATGAGCGATCGCTCATCCTCTGCTGCAGACGCCGCTGGACTCCAGGACAGGTAAGTGTCCTAATATTAAAAGTCAGCAGCTGCAGTATTTGTTGCTGCTGGCTTTTAATATTTATTTAAGGTGAACCATCCGCTTTAACATTGATTTTCTCAGGTGTTCAAATACTTATTTGCAGCTGTATCATACAAATAAATAGTTAAAAAAATCATACATTGTGATTTCTGGAATTTTTTTTTTTTGATTATGTCTCTCGCAGTGGACATGCACCTACGATGACAATTTCAGACCCCTCCATGATTTCCAAGTGGGAGAACTTGCAAAATAGCAGGGTGTTCAAATACTTATTTTCCGCACTGTATATATTTTTTACTTGTTGCTATAATAAATATCCCAATTTAAAAAAAAAAAAAATGTTCTCAGTTAAGGCCGATACGTATTCTTCTACGTATTTTTGTAAAAAAAAAAAATCACAATAAGTGACTGCATTGCGCAAAAGTTATAGCACCTACAAAATAGGGGACAGAATTATGATTTTTTTTATATTTTTTTTTTACTAGTAATGGCGGCGATCTGCGATTTTTATTGGGACTGCGATATTGCGGCAGACACATCGGACACTTTTGACACATTTTTGGCGCCATTCACATTTATACAGCGATCAGTGCTATAAATATGCACTAATTACTGTATAAATGTGACTGGCATTGAAGGGGTTAACACTAGGGGGTGAGGAAGGGGTTAAATGTATTGCCTGGGTGTGTTCTAACTGTGTGGGGGGGAGGGGGGTGACTGGGGGAGGTGATCGATGTTGTCTCCCTATGTACAAGGGAAACAGCATCAGTCGCCTCTCCCTGACTTTACACACACAGCTCCACATCCCTGCTCTGTCACCGCCGATCGTGTGTACCTGACGGACATCGCGGCCGCCGGGTACACGCATCGAATCCTCGGTGATGCGTCGGGACTGTTTTTCCCCGCTGCGCGCCACAGGGTGGCGCGCCGCAGGGAATTACAAGTAAATCACGTCCAAAGACGTGACCCCGGCGCCTCAGGTCCGCGCTGTTGACGTGTTCTGTCAATGGCGCGGACCCGAAGTGGTTAATCGTTACAAAACCGTTATCGCGGTTCAACCCCCTCGCAATCTTAATCCAGCATTTCTCAGATTCATGGTATACAAGTGCAGAGGCGTTCTCTGCTCAGAGCTGCCAAAAGAAAAAAAAAACTGGCAAATGTTTATCAACAGCGATAAAGTGAAACAATGCATCTCTTGGTTCTTTTAGATCAAAGGAATGAACTTCCATCTGTAAATGATGTCAATTTACCCACTTAAAGACTAAACCCTTTTTGACACTTGTTTCTTCAGAATTCTTTTCTAGAAAATTACAAATTAGAACCCCCAAACATTATAATATATATTTTTTAGTAGAGAGCATAGAGAATAAAATGGAGATTGTTGCAATGTTTTATGTCACACTGTATTTGCGCAGCAGTCTTTGAAAATATTTTTTTGGGTAAAAAAATATACTTAAAGGGGTTGTAAAGGTAAAAATCCCCTAAATAGCTTCCTTTAACTTAGTGCAGTCCTCCTTCACTTACCTCATCCTTCGATTTTGCTTTTAAATGTCCTTATTTCTTCTGAGAAATCCTCACTTCCTGTTCTTCTGTCTGTAACTTCACACAGTAGTGCAAGGCTTTTTCCCTGGTGTGGAGTGTCGTGCTCTCTGCCTCCCTTAAGGGGCGAGCAGGAGAGTCAGGACGCCCGCTAACACACAGCTCCTTTCTCTATCTGCAACGTAGAGAGCATCCTGACTCTCCTGTAGTCCAAGGGAGGGGGAGAGCACGACACTCCACACCAGGGAGAAAGCCTCGCATTATTGTGTGGAGTTACAGACAGAAGAACAGGAAGTGAGGATTTCTCAGAAGAAATAAGGACAGAACATTTAAAAGCAAAATCGAAGGATGAGGTAAGTGAAGGAGGACTGCACTAAGGTAAAGGAAGCTATTTAGGGGAATTTTTTTTTTTTACCTTTACAACCCCTTTAAATGAAGTTAGCCCATTTTTTTTTTTGTATAAAGTGAAAGAAGATGTTTCGCCGAGAATTGTGATCTTTATTCTAAGCCAAAAAATTGTGATTCTCATTTTATCCAAAATTGTGACGTTCTACTGTGTAGTGTGTGACATCATACCCCCACCCCCTGCCCTCTGGAGTTCAGAAATGCTGTGTAAGATGTTTGCTTTGGGAAGCAGCGAAAAGAGTGCTGCACATAAACAGATACAACTTATGTAGGATGATTTGTTTAATCTATGTGTGCATCACCTAAGGTTTTTCACTTTAGTGGGTACATATAAGGGTTTACAACCACTTTAACCACCTCAGCGTTGGAAGATTTTACCCCTTTTATGACCAGGCAATGTTTTGCTGTTTAACAATGTGCTACTTTAACTGGAAATCATGCGGTCATGCAACACTGTGCCCAATAAAATGTACCGTATTTATCGGCGTATAACACGCACCGGCGTATAACACGCACCCCAATTTTAAGAGGGGAGTTTAGGGAAAAAATGTTTTTTCAGGACCCTTTGCAGTACACAGCCTCCCCCATCCAGTTCACATCCCCCCATCTAGTACACATCCCCCCTCCATTATACATCCCCCCCATCCAGTACACAGCCCCCCCCCCATACAGTATACAGCCTCCTCCCCAGTATACATCCCCCATCCATTATGCATCCCCCACCCAGTATACAGCCCCCATCCATTATACCCCCCCTGCACTCCCAGGAGACCCCCAGTCTCCTGGGACAGTGCTGCCAGCATTCTCTGCAGTTGAGTAAAAAAAACACTGTCAGCCCCTACCACACTGCTCCTCCTGTGTCTATTGCAAAACGAAACAAAGCTTGCATTTACCTCAATAGCTCCGTTTTTTTTCACTGACCTGGGGTCACATGACTGCCCTCCTCAGATGGGCATGTGACTTCTCTCCTCCTCCAATCAAAGCTACACTCAGAGGAGGAGGAGAGCAGCCTAAAAAAAACGGAGCTATAGAAACATTTACAAGCTTCGTTTTTTCATTGTAAAACACAGACTATCCGCGCCCCCTGCTGGTGAAACATGTAATCGGCGTATAACGCAGAGGCACTGTTTAACCTCTATTTTCAGAGGAAAAAAGTGCGCGTTATACGCAGATAAATACGGTATATCATTTTTTTTCACACAAATAGAGCTTTCTTTTGGTGGTATTTGATCACCACAGGGTTTTTTTTTTATTATTATTATATAAATGGAAAAATACCAAAAAGTTACTTCCTGCTATATATACATCCAATTTAAAAAAAAATGTATATGTATATAAATCTAGGCCAGACACACAGTGGACTTTTATTGTTTTTTTTTGCAAGGACTTTATACAAAAACACTCACTTGTCCAGTTTTGGTTCTACACTACAACATGATATTGTTTTCACATTTATATTGATTCATATTCCAATATTTATTCACACAGTCTGGTTGTCATTTGTAATTTTTTGACTTAGACATTTAGCACTATACTATGGGCCAGATCCACAGAGAGAGTACGCCGGTGTATCTACTGATACGCCCGTGTACTTTCAAATTACCCGCGTCGTATCTTTAGTTTGAATCCTCAAACCAAGATATGACGGCATCTGGGTTCGATTCGACAGGTGTACGCCTTCGTACGCCTTCGGATCGTAGATGCAATACTTCTGCGTCCGCTGGGTAGAGTTCTCGACGTTTTCCGCGTCGAGTACGCAAATTAGCTATTTCCGACGATCCACGAACATACACGCGGCCGTCGCATTCTCTTACGGCGTCTTTAGTCGGCTTTTTCCGGCGTATAGTTAAAGCTGCTTTTTTGCGGCCTATAGTTAGACTTGCCATGTTAAGTTTATTTTTGCGTAAGTCGTCCGTGAATAGGAATGTACATGATTCACGCTAGTAAAAAAAGTGTGCCCTAGGGGAGTGTTCTTACTGTGGCGGGGGGCGTGGCTGTGCGTGTGACGTCACGGATCATCGTTCCCTAACACAGGGAACAGACGATCAGTGACAGCCACACTAGGAAGCACAGGGAGAGGTTTGTTTACACTTACCTCTCCCCGTTCTTCCTCTCTGTGACCTGATCACAAGACACCGGCGGCGATCGGGTCCTTTGTTCCCGCGGGGAAGGTCACGGATGAGAGGACCGGGTTCGCGAGCGCGCCAGCGTGACCCACAGCTGGGCTCTTAAAGGAAATGTACATGTACGCCCTTGTCGCCAGCCGTGCCATTTTGTTGACGTATATTGTCGTGCGGCGGTCCTCAAGTGGATAAAGGCAGTGCTGGGTTATTTTTTACACTAAAAAAATGTTTTGCTTGAGTTAATCTTTAAAAATGTAGGTATATTTGTCCATGAATCTAAAACAACTTTATCAGGATTATGAAAAAGCTGAAAAAATAAATAAACTGTTAATGACATAGGAGTCCAACACTATGATTTATCATGTTACAGAAACAGCAAAACATAGATGAAGTGTTGCTTGTAATGACAGACTTTATAATGATAATTATAGGGCATTCTAATTAGATGAGGAAAAGGACTTCCTGGGCATCTGACAAACGTATCCTGAATATAAAAAAAGCCTTGTTCCAGCTTTAATGCTTCTCCGCTTAGCTGTATATTTATTGTTCTGATTGTAGATGCATTTTCCTTGTCACTCAACCTTCTACAAATGGTACTTATCTAAGATTTCAATCAAATAAACTGTTAGTCTGTATGTAATTAAATTAAACTTGAAAAGCAATGGAATAAAGAAAAGCACTTATAGCCTGGATTGGTTTTATTGGATAATTACAACAGTTATCAGCAGAACCTGTAGTATGTACTGTATATTGAAACACAGAGTTTAACAAATACATTTTAGTCTGCCTTTGTAAATGTTCTTGGCTAGAATTATACACAATCTGATTTGTGTTTATTGCAGTGATAAAAAAACAAAACAAAAAACAACGATACACAGTGGAGCCCTTTCATTTTGGTCCTTAAAGCGGCATTTAACCCAAAACCAAAAATGTAATATATTGCAGCTTACCAATCATTCAGTGTGGTGGCTGCATTAGTTTTCACCTTGTGATCTGGCCAGTAACACATCTACTATTATACACTGCCCCCCATATGTCTCCACTGGCCAGGCCTTCAGGACTTGCTCCGGAGGTTTTTTATTTCCACGTCTCCAGGCTCTCATCCAGGAACAGATATGTGGGGGAAAGAAATCAGGAGGTAACCACCTATAGTTAAAATTTTATTTTTATTTTAGTTTAAAAACATTTAAAATCCCCTTACAAATTCAGATGGCTTGTTATCACAAGCAATATAGCACATAGAACTTCCTGCAATGCTCCTGCACTCCAGGACCAGGAAATGTGAAAGCAGAAGTGACACAAGAAGCCCTGTCCAATGTGTTTCGTCTTCAGTGACGTCATCAGTAATAGTGTCAGCTGGCTCCACTTAAGATTCTTATATACTGATGCACCCAATCGGCCACTTAACCCTTTTTGAATCAAACATACGAATCAATGAGAGCCTGAAGAGGTGGAGATCCAAATCCTGGAGAGCAAGTCCTGAAGGCATGGCCGGGGAGATTTATTTCTTAAAGTGTCACTGACCCACTTATGATGATGATGAGTCAATGAGTTCATGTGATTGAGGTGTTCAAGGTGAGCGCACGTGATCACACAAGATTTAGTAAAGAGACAGAATTTATTCCAGCACATTTTGGGCACAATATTTTCACAGAGACTCTAAATTGCACTTCATAGACATTATTTTACAATAATAGCACAACTGTTACTTAAAGTAGTTGTAAACCCTTTACAACCACTTTTACCTACAGGTAAGCCTAGATTAAGGCTTACCTGTAGGTGCTGGAAATATCTCTTAAACCTCCACGGTTTAGTTGATATTTACAATAACGATGGGCGCCGATGACGTGACTGGCGGCTCTCGCACGCATGTGACAGGCAATCACAGTACCGGAGCCGCGATACCCGGAAGTAACCCCCAGGAGAGATATCGGCCACCCGAGAGGTGTACGAGGACGGCTGCAGGGACTTCGATCTGAGGTGAGTATTACATAATGAGCTAGTATTCTATACTAGCTCATGATGCCTTTGTCTTGCAGGTGGTATTTTTTTGGAAAAGTGGGTTTATAACCACGTTAAAGGATTATTGCACATTATGGAAATGTATTCATATAGCAAAACAATTATTATTTAGTGATTTTATTGCAATTTATGAAAATGTATTTATATGTTTGGGTTTGATCAATATTGTGGAATATGCATTAGGAGGAAGGATTTTTATATAAAATAATTATTTTTTGGAATATTTCACATGAAGAAGTCGTGTTAGTTATCTGGGGAATTGTTTTACATTTGTTTTAGGTGGAAGGTGTGTTATAGCACTACACCAAATAGTAACCTTGCATTTATCATTATAATCATAATTCTAGGTTATAAATACTGTGTTTGGGCAGCTATAAATTTACCAACTTACAGCAGTGAAATTTTAGTTTGGGTATATCTTTTTGATTGAGGTGGTAAATAAGGACATAGTTAAGGGAGAATGGGGTGAGTGGCAGAAAAAGGCAGAAAGGGGTTCAGCCAAAAAGGAGTGGTTTAAAGTGATATTAAAGTCTACTTACTGGCTCTGTGTAGTGGTTTTGTAATGGTTTTTCACAGAGCAGCCCAAATCCTTCTCCTCTAAGCTCCCTTGCTAGTGCTCCTGACCTCTCCTTCACGCTAAGTGCCCCCATAGCACGCAGCTTGCTATGGGCCACCCAAACATGAAGCTGCAGCTCAGCCCAGCCCCCTTCTCTCCTCATTGGCTTTATGATTGACAGCATCTAGAGCCAATAGCTGTGTCTCAGCCAATCAGGAGCAAGAGTCCTGGGCATCTGAGGTTCTCATGCAAGATCGCTGCATTGAGATGGGGTTCGGGTAAGTATTAGTGGGGGGACTGCTGCACACTGAAGATTATTTATCCTAATACATAGAATGCATCAAGATGAAAACCCTTCTGCCTTTAGAACCACTTTAAGTTTGTCTGTAAAAGAATAGGCTAGCCAGTAAAATTATTACATAATCTTTATTCTGTACCCTTGAGAAAACTGGTCAAATAAACTAGGTTTTTAGGCAGACGCAATCATTTTTAAAAATAGGCTATATAGGCTATAGATAGGCTGATCAGTAGTTTAAAATACTGGTCGTACATTGAATTTCTGCATCCTGAACCAGCTGAAATATGAGTTGTGGGCGGGCCTGTTAGCACCGCACAGCTCGACAAACTTCTATCTCAATATCGAAGAAGCCAGGCAGAAAATTCTTAGTTCAACAGTGACAGCAGCTAATCAGATGCAGTCACTGTTTGGGTATCCTGACAATAGCTGTCAGAATACTATATCCAGCTAGAGGGATTTCTCCATCTATGTTGTTTAGCATTGATAGGGGAATCAATGAATTTCTCTCATTCAGTCCATTCCAGTCTTGTCCCAGGAATTGGCTATATGGTATTGTACTTGTCCAATCACAGATGGGCAGTTGAAGCAGAGCGGCTAAGATGAGCAGCTGTCACCATATTTTTTGGGGGGGAAATGGGATTATAGGTGCTTAAATAGAATAATGATAATTTTTACAGAATGCATTCCTGCTCAAAGTCAGAACACAGGCATGTTATGAAGCGGTTAGCATTGTCAAGTATTACTGCCTGAAAAGTAAAACTGCTTTCAATGTATGCAGATGTGCACCAGTTACATTTTGTTGCAGGTCAACAATTTGTTTATTAAAGGGAAAATCTAGCAACTAGATTAACCTACAAATGGGGACTAAGGTTTGAGGTTTCAGAAAAGTTTAAAATGAACCTAGATTGACTTTAATTGCAGCTCCTGCGACTTCTTTCGCTTAAATCACCCCTTAAACCAGGCTGAGGACTCCAGGTCCCTATATACCTGCATTGGGTGTCTCAATGTACAATAACCGAACAGTGCTATCACATGGGAAATAGGAACTGGGTCATTGGCCCCTTCATATCTGGAAGTACTAGTGAGGTCACTTTACTTCCCCTGGTAAACAGAGCTGCTAGGGCAAAGAAAGGGTAAATATAAGAAGCCAGGGGAAGCATAGACAAAGTAAGGTTCACTTTTAGGGTTGCTTATAACAAAGTGAGCTCAAGGATGGATTTTAGAGGTGCACCAACAATGTGAAAAGGAATGGCCAAGTAGTTCAGCAAAGTTATTGCTAATGCGAGACCAGAAGTTCCCAGAAAAAGGTTTCTCCTATAAGTAGTGAACAAGAGTTGCCGGAGATTCCGAGGCCAAATTTGGAAAATACCATAAGAGGGATATGTCATTCATGGAACCCACTGGGGGTACACATCTTCTTAAGATCCTCCTACATGAACCTGTTCAAAAAGTGCACGATACTTTGCTGATGACTGTGGCAAGAAACATGACTGATGCAGTCTTCTGTGAAGCTGTGAGCAGGATGTTTTTTGGATTGTATTGAGTAAAGTTTGTTTAGGATCCTAAAATAAAAACTCAGACACACATTTATTTTGCAGAAAATTTACTTAAAAAACAACAAAAAACATCAAATGTAAAAGACTGACAACTTGCCTCCATATAAAACACTTTTATGGCATTAGGCTTAACTTAGAACCTTTTTTTTTTTAAGGAAGCTTTTTGTTCCCATGGTTTTTTTTTCCATCTGTGTCCCATTGGGGAGATTTCCCTTTACTTCATGTCCAATAGCCAAAACAGGAAGGTAGAGGAAAATTGCCAAATCATTGGAAACACTTGTTGTCACCGGGGTTGCCAAAACAAGTGTCCTTTTGGGGAAAAAATCCCCACTATTCCTGTTCTGGTGATGACCCACAAAAATTGGTATTTTCCTTGAGTTTCACTCTTGGTAATAACCCTAAGCAGAAAAAAAAGAGGTTAAATCTCCCTATTGTGGGACACAGCAATAAAAACCTGGCAGGTGTCCTAATTCTTCTCCACTATATTCAAAATTAAAAAAAGTTTTGCCTCTTAGATATGTTTTAAAATCTCAAATCGTAAAATAATATGACATATATACTTACTAAAAATGCACACTGTACATTTAGTATTGTCTTTTTTCTCTCAAAGCAAATGTTTGACCCAAGATTATATATATAGATATATATATATATATATATATCTATATATATATATATATAGTAAATGCCCAGGTCCTCACCCACAAACAAATATACATATAAATCCAACAAAACTTGTATAAAGACAATCTTATTGTCGTTTCAACGCAGCCCAGACTGTGCCTCGAGAAAGATGGACTGAGCTCCATTGAAATGGGCATTTACCATTTACACATAGAGAGTAGATAGATAGATCGATTCTCAATGGGAAGTTTGATCTGAAGAAGCAGAGTCCTTTCTGAATACTTGTACTTCAATGCTTGTAAATCAAGTCTTTTGGCTTTGGTTGAAGCTCTTCTTTAAAACTTATGTAGCTGTAGTTGTGGAGTGGTAGCAGCGATGAAGAAATGGTTTTCTGTTTGAAGCCTGACTAGGGAAAAGTACTGTACTTATTAAAAAATCCAAATGTGCGTCAGCAAAGGTTACTATATCCACTTTACAACTTTCTTCATTGGCAGGTGATGGCTTCTTGACATTTAGAGATCTATTGTCTTCCACTACTGGAGCTGGTGTCTCATACCCGACCAAAAGTCGAAAGTTCTCCAACAAATCTTGGCTTCCCTTTAACCTGGATGACTCTTCCTCATCAAAGTTATTATAGTCCTGCAAAAATAATATTTGGTTATAAATGGCTGAGTAGGTTACACACTTCCCTTGTATCTTTCAGCTATTTTGGAAGTTGATATTTTTCTCCTTGTAGGGCCAGTACAAGTTCCACATTAAAACTGGATAGTGAATTGGCATCAGAAATTTTTTCTTTTCAATTTGACATTTTGCAATGTCCTTGAACCTAATGGTCTCCTGGTACTATTCCACACTGTGGATTAATAGGTATTGGTCCTAAAACAGAGATAATAGCAGCATCCAAAATCAGGTAACACATGGGAACAAACCACCAAATTTTTGCAACATGATGCTTTATATACTTACCATTATAATCCCACAGTAATGCAGAAGAAATTTAGTTGGCTGAAATGATAATATGGCGCTCTGCTATGTCCTGTAGTCAATCTTAGTATTCTTTTTTTTTTCTTGATGCGTTTGAATTTGAATAAGAAATATTTTTCTGCAAATTAAAAAATATAAATTAATAAATTTGAAACGTTATTTATGTAACCTCTTATCCCGACAGCTTTCTTATTAAATTAATTTATGTGTCTTCCTGAATTTTGAAATTGAAATAAAGATAATCCATGGTCTTCAATACCATGCAGCCTAAATGCAAGGCGTTTTGTAAAGACCTGTCCCAAAAGGTGAAACAAAATTCTGTGCATCTAATATGAGAAGAAAATGCTATGTTCCTCTTTCGATGTAAGTATTTTATGAAAGCCGTCTACTATATATTGCATTCACGTTGCATTGCAGTTCTACCAAAAAGAGAAAAACGTGGTAATCTCACTAGTAAGTTTTGCAGGTCAAAGGGTTATTTTTCTTGGTGACAGAAGGGGAGTGACTTTTTTCCTTTTCTGCCACAAGACACTTGCAACAAAACAAATTATCTTCCCTTCCGGCAGCTGGAGAAAGCTAAGGGAAAGGTAAGAGTAAGCTGCTGGCGGGGCCACTATTAAAGTGAATCTGTTGCTTTGCCCTGCATAAATACTTTAATTGTCAATAAAGTTTAGTAAATGACACACTGTATATGGTATGCAAATGTTGCTAACTGCTCTTTTCGACAGGCTACAATTTATAATCCCACAGTAATGCAGAAGAAATTTAGTTGGCTGAAATGATAATATGGCGCTCTGCTATGTCCTGTAGTCAATCTTAGTATTCTTTTTTTTTCTTGATGCGTTTGAATTTGAATAAGAAATATTTTTCTGCAAATTAAAAAATATAAATTAATAAATTTGAAACGTTATTTATGTAACCTCTTATCCCGACAGCTTTCTTATTAAATTAATTTATGTGTCTTCCTGAATTTTGAAATTGAAATAAAGATAATCCATGGTCTTCAATACCATGCAGCCTAAATGCAAGGCGTTTTGTAAAGACCTGTCCCAAAAGGTGAAACAAAATTCTGTGCATCTAATATGAGAAGAAAATGCTATGTTCCTCTTTCGATGTAAGTATTTTATGAAAGCCGTCTACTATATATTGCATTCACGTTGCATTGCAGTTCTACCAAAAAGAGAAAAACGTGGTAATCTCACTAGTAAGTTTTGCAGGTCAAAGGGTTATTTTTCTTGGTGACAGAAGGGGAGTGACTTTTTTCCTTTTCTGCCACAAGACACTTGCAACAAAACAAATTATCTTCCCTTCCGGCAGCTGGAGAAAGCTAAGGGAAAGGTAAGAGTAAGCTGCTGGCGGGGCCACTATTAAAGTGAATCTGTTGCTTTGCCCTGCATAAATACTTTAATTGCCAATAAAGTTTAGTAAATGACACACTGTATATGGTATGCAAATGTTGCTAACTGCTCTTTTCGACAGGCTACAATTTATGTTAATTAATCACAACGTAGAATATTGAGTGAATAACAGTCTGACAGAATTGATATTTAAAGCAAATGTGAAAATGAATAAGTGACTCATCTTCACTCATCTAAAAAGGTGTGTAGATGATGGTATGACTTTTAGTAAAAAAATTAAAGTTTATCTTCTGCGTTCATGTGCAATTCCTGTACATACCAATTATATCATTAGATACAGTGCCTTGAAAATGAATTAATACACCTTGAAATTTTCCACATTTTATCATGTTACAACCAAAATTGTAATTGCATTTTATTGGGATTTTATGTGATAGACCACCACAAAGTAGCACATGATTGTGAAGTGAAAAAGGGATTTTTAAATACAGCTTACCTGTAAAATCCTTTTCTTGGAGTACATCACGGGACACAGAGCGGCATATTCATTACTATGTGGGTTATATGGAGTACCTTCAGGTGTGGACACTGGCAATCTCAAACAGGAAGTCCCCTCCCTATAAAACCCCGTCCCCTAGAGGGAGTCCCTCAGTTTTGTAGCAAGCAGTATGCCTCCCAAAATGGTCACCCAAAAGAGGGGTGGGAGCTCTGTGTCCCGTGATGTACTCCAAGAAAAGGATTTTACAGGTAAGCTGTATTTAAAAATCCCTTTTTCTTTCTCGTACATCACGGGACACAGAGCGGCATATTCATTACTATGTGGGATGTCCGAAAGCAATGCTTTAATGAGGGGAGGGAGACATCTTCCAAAGAAGGATTCAATTTAGAGATAAACTCAAATCATAATAATAATTCCAACTTAGTCAAGAAAAAAACTCTTTCTCTCTTTTTTTTTTTTTTTAACCAAGGGTGTTTCTGATCCCGAGGATTTCAAACTGCAGCCTGTAGTACTGCCTGACCAAAGGCAGCATCCGCATTTCTTCTCACGTCTAGTTGATAAAACCTTGTAAACGTGTGGACTGATGACCACGTTGCCGCCTTGCATATCTGAGCCATAGAGATCTGATGGTGTGCTGCCCAAGAGGCGCCCATGGCCCTGGTAGAATGGGCCTTTACCGACAACGGAGGAGGCAACCTCTTCAACCCGTAGGCTTGAATGATTAATTGTCTAATCCATCTCGAGATGGTGGATTTTGCAGCTGCCTGCCCCTTCTTGGGGCCATCTGGTAGAACGAATAACACATCTGTTTTCCGGATCTTTTCTGTAGCTTTAAGATAGGCCTTCATGGCCCGGACAATATCCAAGGTATGCAGCAACCCCTCCTTTCTAGATGTAGGTTTTGGAAAGAAGGATGGAAGTACCAAATCCTGGTTTAAGTGAAATTTGGATATAACCTTTGGTAGAAAGGAAGGATGGGGCCGGAGAACTGCCCTGTCCTTATGCAGAACGAGATATGGTTCCTTACACGATAAGGCTGCTAATTCTGACACTCTCCTGGCCGAAACTATGGCGACCAAGAAAACCAATTTTCTTGTCAGTAAGACTAAAGGAATCTCAGCCAACGGCTCAAAAGGCTGTTTCTGTAGAGTGGACAGGACAAGATTTAAGTCCCATGGACAAATTGGTGACTTGACAGGAGGATTAATACGCAAGACCCCCTGTATGAAGGTCTTTACCAGCGAGTGGGTGGCCAGCGGCCTCTGAAACCACACTGACAGAGCTGAGATCTGTCCCTTGATTGTGCTTAGTGCCAGGCCTTTATCCACTCCTAGCTGGAGAAAACTTAACACCCTATCAATAGTATATTTGCGGGAATTCCATCTTTTGGATTCACACCAGCCTACGTAGTTCCTCCACACCCTGTAATAAATCACCCTGGAGACCGGCTTTCTAGCCCTAATCAGGGTAGGAATTACCTGCCTAGACAGGCCTCTACCCCTGAGAATCAGGGATTCAGCCTCCAGGCCGTCAAATTTAGACGCTGTAATGTAGGGTGGAGGATCGGGCCTTGTGAGAGTAGGTCTGGTTGTAGAGGAAGAGTCCAAGGGTCTCCCACTGCCATCTTCAGGACTAGTGAGTACCAAGTCCTCCGGGGCCAAGCCGGAGCTACTAGAATGACTGGCTTGTTCTCCACTCTGATCTTGCGCAACAGGCGCGGGAGTAACTGTAGTGGAGGGAATGCATATAGAAGTTTGAATTGATGCCAAGGGCAAACCAACGCATCGGTTCCGCAGGCCATAGGATCCCTCGCTCGCGACACGAACCTGTCTAGTTTCTTGTTGAACCTGGATGCCATTATATCTACGTCCGGCATTCCCCACCTCTGGCAGATTGTCTGAAAGACCTGGGGATGCAGAGACCACTCCCCTGGCAACAGACTCTGGCGACTTAAGAAGTCTGCCTGCAGGTTGTCCACTCCGGGAATGAATATCGCTGAAATGCAGGGTACATGAACCTCTGCCCATTGAAAAATCAAGTTCACCTCCCTCTGAGCGGCCTGGCTCCTGGTTCCCCCTTGGTGGTTTATGTATGCCACCGCCGTGGCATTGTCTGACTGGATTCTCACCGGGAACCCCTTTAATCTGGAGGTCCAAGCCAGAAGGGCTAGGCGAGCAGCTCTGATTTCCAAGATATTGATGGGGAGCTGCCTCTCTGCTTTCACCCAAGTTCCCTGGCGGGAGAACCCCTCGAAGACCGCCCCCCAGCCTGCCAGGCTGGCGTCTGTGGTAACTACCTTCCAGACAACAGGGCTGAAGGATTTTCCCTTTAGAAGATTCTGTGGGTTCAACCACCAGGCCAGGCTTTGTCGGACCCTTGATGATAGCGTCAAAGGGGACTCTAAGGCATGTGCCCTCTTGCCCCAGGCTGCTAGAATGGCTGCCTGTAGGACGCGAGTGTGGATCTGAGCGTATGGTACTGCCTCGAATGTGGCCACTAGCTTGCCTAGTAATCGCATACACAGGCGAATAGTTGGTTTTTTCTTGTTTAGAACCAACTGAACCAACCCCTTGATAGCTTCGATCTTTACAAGGGGCAGGAACACCTTTTGATGTTCTGTGTCTAACCTCATGCCGAGGTATTCCAACTGCTTTGTAGGCTGGAACGCTGACTTTCCCCGGTTCAGGACCCAGCCGAATTCTTCGAGGTACCGAACCGTGAGGTTTACTGCCTTTTGCAGACCCGGCCGTGAGTGATCTATGATTAAAAGGTCGTCCAAGTATGCTAGGACTGTGACCCCTTGGATCCTTAAATTGGCCAGAACTGGGGCTAGGATCTTCGTGAATACCCGGGGGGCCGTGGCCAGCCCGAAGGGGAGCGCCCTGAATTGGAAGTGTCGCTGCCCCACCGCGAAGCGTAAAAACCTTTGATGCGACTGAAAGATTGGTACATGAAGGTAAGCATCCTTTATGTCTATGGAGGCCAGAAAATTGTCCTTCTGAAGCGCGGCGGCTGCTGACCGGATGGATTCCATCCGGAAGGAACGAACCCTTAGGTAACCGTTTAACCTCTTTAGGTCCAAGATTGGCCTGACATCGCCGTTGGGCTTTGGTATGACAAAGAGATTGGAATAGAAACCTAGGCCTTGCTCTTGGGCTGGCACTTCTATAATTACGTCCTGGCCAAGCAGGTGATCCAAAGCTGCCAGCATTGAGGCCTTCCTTGCTGGATCCCTTGGTAGCCTTGATTCTTGAAAATGAGGCGGAGGATACCTTAGAAACTCCAGTCTGTAACCTGTGGTTACAGATGCCCGGACCCATTTGTCGGGGATCTTGGCTTCCCAAACTTCTGAGAAGAAACGAAGCCTTCCCCCCACCCGCAAGAGTGGGGGCGCCCCTTCATAAGGCAGACTTAGGGGCTGTCTTTGACGGCTTGCGATACCACGGCCTCTTACCCCCAGGGGTCTGTCCCTGCGATCTACTGTTAACGTTGGATCGTGCAGGCGGCCGTCGATACTGCCTGGAATTAGAGGGCCCCGAGACAGGAAAGAGCTGCCTTTTAAATGTAGGAGCCCGGAATGTCTTTTTGACCGGTAAAAGGGTACTCTTGCCATTTGAAATAGTCTGAATATATTTATCCAGATCCTCTCCGAAGAGTCGTCCTCCATGGAAGGGAAACCCTGCCAGAAGCTTTTTGCATGGGGGCTCCGCCGCCCAGTTCTTCAACCATAAGAGCCTTCTCATGTGCACCAAACATAGTGATAAACGAGAGGCCTGCTGGATGGAGTCTTTTATAGCATCTACCGCAAAACACAGAGCTCTGGGAATGTCAGAAAACTCTTCTGCTTGTTGGGTAGGCATGTCCCTTAACATTTCCTTTGTCTGGTCTTTTAATGCCTGACAAACTCCAATTGCAGCCACCGCTGGCTGCACCACTGCTCCTGCCGTAGCAAAGGATGCTTTTAAAAGTGTCTCTAATCTTTTATCAACCGGATCTTTAAACATATGTATGTTTTCCACCGGGCAAGTTAGTGATTTATTCACACATGAGATGGCTGCATCCACTACTGGGAGCCTCCACCTCTGGGAGAATTTTTCCTCCATGGGGTAAATGACCGCAAATCTTTTCGGTGGCAGAAAAATCCTGTCCGGCCGTACCCAATCCCGAAAGATCAATTCCTCCAAGAGAGGATGGACCGGAAAAACTGCGTTGCTTAACGGAGCTTTCAAAGAGCCCAGAGAGGATACCGGAGGAACCTGAGGCTCTGGCAATGGTAAACTAAATGCCGAGCGGACCATGTCCGTCAAAGACTGTACCCACAGTCTTTCTGTCTGGGAGTCTGAAAATGGTTCCTCAGAGGCAGATCCCACAATCCCTGAACCCTCTTGGTTCAGGTCTAGTTGATCCTCCTGTGATTCCAATTCCTCTGGAGAGAGAATCTCAGCATCTGAGGATACACTTCTTGGTGATGGGGATCTAACCCGTTTCTTACCAGGAATAGCTCTAGCGATCAATGCTGCTATTCTCTCTTCTAGCCCCCCTAGGGATACGGCTAGCATCTCCTCTGTGATAAACACAGGGCTGGGCTGATCTGGGCCAGCCTCCGCACCAGATCCCCCTAATGGCTCATCCAAGGCGCTTCTTATGTTAATAAGTTGCGGGGAAAGTATCGGCATATCAGAATCAGAAAGGGAACCCTTTTGTTTTTTGGTCTTTTTTGTACCCTTTGACCCCGAACCCTTGGAAGCCATAATACAAAATCGAGGGACTCCGCCCACACAACAGACTGTAGTGGCCAGGAGTACAAAAATCAGAGTTTAGGGGACAATAGATCACTAATGCCCAAAAACTGATGGGATCCCGTATGTTCTTTTTTTTTTTAAATATATTATATATTTTCTTTTGACAACATACCGTGGCCCCAAACTAAGTTTGCCAGCCTCCAAACCTGCTGCAAAAAAGGGGGATTTCCTGGCTTAACAAAAAGGTATTGGAACAAAGTCCACATGTACTACCCCTCTTCCGCCACCGGGAGTCACTGTTCTGCCGCTCTGCGTCCTCTCCTCTGAAAATCAGCCTCAGACTGAGCACTGACAATGCCTGCTGTCTATAACAGCACAAAGGCGCGCCCCTGTATGACGCCGCAGGCCCGCCCCCCCCCCGCCCTCCTGTCTGAACGGCGCGAAAAACGTCGTTAAGACGTGCGCGCGCACGCGCGCGCGCGTATGCCGGAAACAGGAGGAACATGGAGGAGCCGCGCTGCTGGAGATCCAGGAACGCAGAAACAGGCGGCAGATTCAAACCCCCGGCCAGGTAGGACTCTCCAAAGGCCCCTAGGGATCCTTACTAGTCCTAGGAAGAAACAGCAGGTTTAGCTAGCACACATATTTAGACAGGGGGACCTAGTGATGGGGGAGAAAAGGTGTCATCCTGTCTCTCTTTAGACATAGTGAACAAGGTTGCCCATGCAGAGCATACTTAGGCTATCCCCCTTTTTAGGTTACCCCGGAGAGCCTGCTGTCGAACTAAGTCCCGCAGGCTCCCCCTTACCTGCTCCATGCTGCAGGATGTTTGTCCAGCAAACTGATCCAATCTTCTCCCATCTCCGTGGGTAGCGTAGTAGACCTTCAGGCCCTGGGGTCCTATGAAGGTACCCACTGTCCTGGACCTATATAGCACCCTGGCAAACAGGAACTTATGGTTTTTACAAACTCCAAGTCCTGGGCCCAGGGTCCAGCCCTCCAAAGAGGAGCATTATAGGCAAAACCCCACGGCTTGGGGCCCGGGTACTGTCCACTTCGGCACTGAGGCTCCTTGGACAGATCCGGTTAGCCCGCCCTTAATCCCAAGGATGTGGAGCAAAGCTATTCCGTGACCAACACCTAAGACACTGGCGAAAAAACTGAGGGACTCCCTCTAGGGGAGGGGGTTATATAGGGAGGGGACTTCCTGTTTGAGATTGCCAGTGTCCACACCTGAAGGTACTCCATATAACCCACATAGTAATGAATATGCCGCTCTGTGTCCCGTGATGTACGAGAAAGAAAGAAAAATGTTTAATGGTTTTCAATTTTTTTTTTACAAATACATGTACAAAATGTGACATGCATTTGTATTCAGTCCTCCAAAGCCAATACTTTGTAGTGCCACATTTTGCTGAAATTACAAAAGCAAGTCTTTTTGGGGATGTGTCTACCATCTGCGCATCTAGAGAGTGACATTTTTGCATTCTTCTTTGCAAAATAGCTCAAGCTCTGTTAGAGTGGATGGAGTGCGCCTGAACAGCAATTTTCGAGTCTTGTCACAGATTCTCACTTGGATTTAGGTCTGGACTCTGGCTAGGCCAATTTTGACACATGAATATGCTCTGGCTATAGGTTTAGGTTTGTTGTCCTGCTGGAAGGTGAACCTCTGCCCCAGTCTCAAGCCTTTTGCAAATTGCCCTGTATTTAGTTCCATCCATCTTCCCCCAACTCTCTTTTTTATTCTTTATTTAAGAAAGAGGAGCATTTGGAAATAAAGAGACACACGCTAATGCATTTTATAGTAAATTAGATCCTCCCCATACTTTAAAACATATACCAAATGAGAGAGAGTCATCATAGGGGAGACCCATTAAATGTCGAGGGAATGGGAGTCATCTGTATCCCACATGACCATTTTTGCGGAAATTGCCGTTTTATAGATCGATTTTCTATAGCTCTTACTCAGGATTCTGTGATGGTGCAGAAGGAAGAGCTCTGGGGACATTGGTAACTCCCGGTTCGTGAATTTGAGAACAATGCGGTGTACCTCTGCCCATAAGGACTGTAGGATGCGGCAAGACCAAAAGACATGGAGGAGCGTACCAACCTCCTCCCCACACCTCCAGCACAAGTCTGTGCTCTGAGAAAACATCCTGTGCATCTTCTCCAGTGTGTAGTACCAACGGGACAGAACTTTATAGCCCGCCTCCTGGTGTCCTGTGAAAATAGAGATCTTGTGAGTGAAAAGAATGATCCGATCGACTTGTTTCATTGTGAGTGTTATTCCCAGCTCTCGCTCCTATCCGGTGATGTAGGGAGGCCTAAAGTCTGGAGGTGGGGAGATCAGCAGTTGGTATGTTAGGGAGATTGCATGCTTTACCGGAGACTGTTCTAGGCATAGAACATCAAAGGGGGTCATTTGCCTCCCAAAGGCGGTCAGACGGGGGGGCAGTGAGCCAATGTAGTGGGATAATTAAACCTTTTGCCAGAAGGAGAGCCCAGCCAGGGCTGGATCATCCATGATCTGCTGTCTACTTCGCCATTGTCCATTGTTGAGAAAGTGTCTTACCTGTGATCTCTCAAAAAGTTTCAAATCCAGAAATCTAGGGTCCTTGCGTCCCGGAGAGAAGGCCAGATTGCCTACTACCGGGGTAAGTGGGGATGGGGCCGGCGCAACTGATAGGTGGCGGAAAGCCCTCCAAGCTGTCTGTACCGTTACCCCCCCGTGAGATGATCTGAGATCATTTTTGGCAGGGAATGCTGACACCAGGGCAAGGAGTCCAGGTAGACCCCGTTAAGGATTGCTCTATTTGCACCCATTGTTTCAAAGAGCCGTGACGGCACCAATCCAATATACAGGTAAGATGACATGCCGTGTGGTAGAGACTCGCGTCCGATAGAGCAATGCCTCATCTCAATTTAGGAAGGCGAAGAACTGCTTGTGCTAGTTGAGGGGGTTTTCGGGCCCACAGAAACTGGACCATTACTCTATTTACCGCTTTTAAGAAGGCGGTGGGAACCTGTATAGGGAGTGCTTGAAAGTGTACAGTCTGGGCAAAATGTTCATTTTTACTATGCACAGCGACCAAATCAGGAGAACCTACCGTGCTGCCACTCCTGTAGGTCCTTCTTTATGGATGCCAGAATGGGGAGGGGGGGGGTTGAGGGCAAAAATGTCCTCTGTTCTACTGGATCCCTACATATTTAATGTTGGACGTAGCCCATTTGAAAGGAAAATCTAGAGAAATGCAGTTAAAGAGGGAGGCAGAGCGACTTCTAGCGCTTCTGATTTATGGTAGTTGATACGGAACAGTGACAACTCCTCGTATATCTTCAGTTCTTTGAGCAAGTTTGGAATTGATACTAGCAGGTCAGTCACAAAGAAAATAAGGTAGTCTGTGAACGCTGCTATTTTTGGGGACAGGTTGACGTCCAGGCGAGGGCCTGTGATATTTGGGTTAGCCCTGATAAGATGCAGAAATGGTTCAAGTGTGAGGATGAATATCAGGGGTGAAAAGGGGCACCCCTGCCTTGTCCTGTTCACTATCTGGAATGAGAAAGAAAGGTGGCCGTTAACCTTAACCTGGGCTGATGGGCAGGAGTAAACAGCATGCACCCAGTTCATCATACGTTCCCATATGCCTATGCTCTGGAGGGTTTTAAACAGGAAGGGTTAGCTCACCCTGTCAAACACCTTCTCCGCATTCGTTAAAAGGAACAGTAATGAGACCTTCTATGTCCGCGCAGCATGGATCATATTGATTGCCTTAGTCATGTTATCGTGCGCCTCTCTGCTGGGAACAAAGCCGACTTGATTCAAGTGGATCAGTTGCGGCATCAGGTTAACCAGGCGCATGGAAAGGACCTTTCTGAATATCTTGAGGTCCACATTTAGCAGTGAGATCACTGCAATGTGCGCTCTCAATGCGATTCTCTCCTTTTTCTGCCACACATGTGACCAGAGCACTGCCTTCCACGTGTTTGCTGTGTCCCCCACATTTTTTTTCCTGTGTATTTCTTACACTAAATTCTGCTATGATCACTAACATCCAATCAAAATACAGAAAAGTAACCACATGACTTCAGAAAAGGAGTAGGGGTGGGAATTAAAAAATAATGCCCGTCTCAGCCTAGTGCATGAGATATGCAAGAAGAATGGACAAAAGTTTTCTCCTGTTTGTCCGTTTATCTCATTGAAAAAAGAAAAGATGATTGCTCAGAGCTGGATTAACTCTTTGTGGCAAGACTGGGCACAGATGATAGGAAATCTTATACTCTACATGGTGACAGCAAAAAAATAAAAATAAATGTGGGTTTACAGTGCCTTGCGAAAGTATTCTGCCCCCTTGAACTTTGCGACCTTTTGCCACATTTCAGGCTTCAAACATAAAGATATAAAATTGTAATTTTTTGTGAAGAATCAACAACAAGAGGGACACAATCATGAAGTAGAACGAAATTTATTGGATATTTCAAACTTTTTTAACAAATAAAAAACTGAAAAATTGGGCGTGCAAAATTATTCAGCCCCCTTAAGTTAATACTTTGTAGCGCCAACTTTTGCTGCGATTACAGCTGTAAGTCGCTTGGGGTATGCCTCTATCAGTATTTTACATCGAGAGACTGACATTTTTGCCCATTCCGCCTTGCAAAACAGCTTGAGCTCAGCGAGGTTGGATGGAGAGCGTTTGTAAACAGCAGTTTTCAGTTCTTTCCACAGATTCTCGATTGGATTCAGGCCTGGACTTTGACTTGGCCATTCTAACACCTGTATATGTTTATTTGTGAACCATTCTATTGTAGATTTTGCTTTATGTTTTGGATTATTGTCTTGTTGGAGGACAAACCTCCGTCCCAGTCTCAGGTCTTTTGCAGACCCTATCAGGTTTTCTTCCAGAATGGTCCTGTATTTGGCTCCATCCATCTTCCCATACATTTTAACCATCTTCTCTGTCCTTGCTGAAGAAACGCAGGCCCAAACCATGATGCTGCCACCACCATGTTTGACAGTGGGGATGGTGTGTTTAGGGTGATGAGCTGTGTTGCTTTTACGCCAAACATAACATCTTGCATTGTTGCCAAAAAGTTAGATTTTGGTTTCATCTGACCAGAGCACCTTCTTCCACATGTTTGGTGT
This sequence comes from Rana kukunoris, assembly GCA_029574335.1. Taxonomy (NCBI): domain Eukaryota; kingdom Metazoa; phylum Chordata; class Amphibia; order Anura; family Ranidae; genus Rana; species Rana kukunoris. The sequence goes on from CM056053.1 coordinate 263,672,727, forward strand.
GTCTCCCAGGTGGCTTGTGGCAAACATTAAACGACACTTTTTATGGATATCTTTAGGAAATGGCTTTCTTCTTGCCACTCTTCCATAAAGTCCAGATTTGTGCAGTATACGACTGATTGTTGTCCTATGGACAGAGTCTCCCACCTCAGCTGTAGATCTCTGCAGTTCATCCAGAGTGATAATGGGCCTCTTGGCTGCATCTCTGATCAGTCTTCTCCTTGTATGAGCTGAAAGTTTAGAGGGATGGCCAGGTCTTCGTAGATTTGCAGTGGTCTGATACTCCTTCCATTTCAATATTATCGCTTGCACCTTGGGATGTTTAAAGCTTGGGAAATCTTTTTGAATCCAAATCCGGCTTTAAACTTCTCCACAACAGTATCTCGGACCTGCCTGGTGTGTTCCTTGTTCTTCATGATGCTCTCTGCACTTTAAACAAACCTCTGAGACTATCACAGTGCAGGTACATTTATACGGAGACTTGATTACACACAGGTGGATTCTATTTATCATCATTAGTCATTTAGGTCAACATTGGATCATTCAGAGATCCTCACTGAACTTCTGGAGAGAGTGTGCTGCACTGAAAGTAAAGGGGCTGAATAATTTTGCACGCCCAGTTTTTCAATTTTTTATTTGTTAAAAAAAGTTTGAAATATCCAATACATTTTGTTCCACTTCATGATTGTGTCCCACTTGTTGATTCTTCACAAAAAATGACAGTTTTATATCTTTATGTTTGAAGCCTGAAATGTGGCAAAAGGTCACAAAGTTCAAGGGGGCCGAATACTTTCGCAAGGCACTGTACATTCACTTAAACAAACCTTTGCTCATGTACCATAAGGTGAAATGGAAAAGTGGGGTAAAAGGCTAACAATAAAGGGAACCCCTGCATCAGAAAGGCTTGATGACTTTTAGAATGCAGGTGAAAACTGGAGCCCACATGGGCAAATACCATAAACATTGGGATGGAAGAAACAGTCTAGGAGAAAAAAAAGGGACAAGGGAAAATATAAGAGGAGATGCCTTCTATTTTTCTCTCTATCCTGCAAGTCCAGTCAGTTATGTAATTCAATGTTCCCCTGAAATGTAACATATCCAAGGTTCCCAGGCTTTTTCTAATAGTGGAATCTTACCTTGTAAAGTGGCCAACATTTCTCATTTATCATTATCCATGATAGCTTTTATTGTATCAGTGGGAACGGGATAGGCGGAGATCACCATGACCTAGCAACTGCTATCCTGGCAGCCTAAAATATTAAAAGTTTGTTGGTGTGTTTTGGGACTTCCTCTAATGGTCAGTCCAGTATGGCTTGCCATGGGACTTATTAAGATTAGTCTGGGATTAGAGAATATATAAAATCACTTTTGAGCTAGGTTGAGCCAGTTTGCAAGATCTAAGTCCTTGTCCAAATCCCCTTCCCACTTCACCATATAAGGTAATTTGTCCAGTTTTGAAGTCAGAGTAGAATACAGCACAGAGATATGGCCTGGGATCTTGATGATCTTCTTACATATTCCATATGTATTCCAGTATTCCATTGCAGGCATAGTGGTCACATTAGAGTAATAACGTCTGGAAAACATGTTGTGTCTGTGCATAACAGAAATGTTTAATAGCAGGTAGCCGATAGTTATTTTACGATACACCTATGAGCACAAAGATCTGCTATTCTAAGAAAACCCTTATTAGTCCACCATTGAAAATTAGTGGGAGTAAGACCCTGGGTGAAAGCAGGGTTGTTTAGCAAAGGGGCCATAGGGAGATATGAAATTACGCACCCTGCTCAGTCGGTCCCAAAGACCCAGTGAGATAGACAAAGATGGGAATAAAATCAGTGGTCTAGCCTTGCTCAGCAACCAAATCAATTGGTGCACGAAAATGCTTATATTTAAATCTATATGGGTGTTGTATGTGCCAAATAGAATTTATGGAGGTGGGACAGTTGAGCCACATAAAAATATTTAAAACAGATCCAGTACCCCCAGATCCCCCCTTTAAATTAGGAGTGTATAACACTCTTCTCTTCAGCCCGGGTCTTTGATCCCCCCCATATTAATTCAAGTATCTTGTTTTGAAAAGTTTTGAGAACATGACTATAAATCCCTATTAGTAAAATTCTAAGCAGATACAGTAAAAAAAATCTAGGCAAAACATTCATTTTCACAGAGTAAATTCTACCAAACAACGAAGGAGGTAGTACCCGCCATCTATCCAGGTCCTCTGACAATGTTTTATATAAAGGAGGATAATTCTTTTGATATAGAGTTTGTAGTAAGGGTGTCAAGTAGGGTGTCAAGTGTATGCCTAATTAAGAAAGGGCTCCTGTTGTCTTATTTATAGGTAAAGAACATACAAACAACAGAGGCAGCGCACAGTGTGTTAAAATTTATAATGACACTAATAGTCCAAAACACATATAAAAAATTATTTTGCACAGAAGGCATGAATAAAAAATATATATAGTAAAGTAACACAATACACCTAGAGTCCATAGGGAGAAGCTCCTTGTGATGGAAGGGTTAAATATCCCATTGTAAAGGAGTAGCAAAATAGCAAGTAGTGTTGCTCACGAATATTCGCATTGCGAATATTCGCTACGAATATTGCATATTCGAGTATTCGCGAATAACACGAATATCGCGGCGAATATTCGCTATTTCGAATATTCAATTTTTAAAAAAATTTTTTTTAGAACAGATCACATCCTAGAGATCCCCATCGACGTCTAAAAGCATTGCTGGTATGATTAGAGACCTTGGGCCGAGTAGCTGCAGCGCTCATTTTATATTGCCGAAAAATCGCAATGCGATTATTCGGCAATAGCGATATCGCGCGATTATTTTATATTGTAATATATCACGAATATTCTGAGCCAATCAGAGTGCTCCATTCCGCATTTCTCGAAATTTCGCAATTATTTTGTATTGTAATATATCACGAATATTCTGAGCCAATCAGAGTGCTCCATTCCGCATTTCTCGAATATTCGCAATTATTGTGTATTGTAATATATCACGAATATTCTGAGCCAATCAGAGTGCTCCTTCCGCATTTCTCGAATATTCGCAATTATTTTATATTGTAATATATCACGAATATTCTGAGCCAATCAGAGTGCTCCTTTCCGCATTTCTCGAAATTTCGCATTCGCAATTCGCGATTCGCATTCGCATTCGCAATAGCGAAAATTCGCAATAGCGAAAATTCGCAATAGCGAAAATTCGCAATATTTTCATTTCCAAAAAATATCACGAATATTCGTATTTAGCGAATATATCTCGAATATTCGACTATATATTCGAGATATATCGCGAAATCGAATATGGCATATTCTGCTCAACACTAGCAAGCCAAAACCGTAGGTAACGGGATGGAGGATACAATACCTCTATGGAAAGCTCTCCTCTGGACGGCTATAAGTGGACCCTGGATGGATAAATGTGACAGAAAAGAATACTGCACGGCAGCAGCCAGTCCTCACCGCTGCCGTGTAGATGGGCAGAGGTTTAGCTGGTACCGACAGGTCCAGATGGTAGTTCCGAGCCGATGGGAGAGATCATCCTGTCATGTTATACGACAGTGAGTAAGCCTGAGCGCGGAGCTGCAAAAACTTCAAAACAGCCGCGTTACCAGCCAAGATGGAGGGCGGAGCTTCCGCGGCGTCACAGGAAGGGGCAAGGGTTAACGTCCGGACATCAATCTAGGTAAAGCTGTCCTGAATATTACGAAGGGTCTGGGCATCCAGGGAGATATTTAATGCAGGGGATTTGGATTGGTTCACCTTAAGACCCAACATCAGGGTGAATTATTATTGTATTTCAGTAAAACACTGAATTATATTGTATATAACATGCTTCAAAAAATATTATTTCTACAGAATATTGCAAAAACCAAAATAAACATGAAACTTAAATTTAGAAAATACATTTCGTGGCATAATGATTTACTACAAAAGTTGAGTTAGAATTGGAAATAAAACAAGTGTATAGTGAAGTTAGGAAAGACGCATCTAATCTCACCTAATCATAATTGGTATTTTTATTAGATGCTGATTTTGCCTTATATATAAAAGGTATAAGGTATAAGGTATAAAAGGTAGTTTGACAATTTAAAACCGCTGACCCCATACTATGTGGTATTTGGCATCCACACTATCTAGATTAGTGTTTTTGTACAGAAATGTGGATGTCACAGAAAATACATACATTTATTACCGGCGTCGTATCATTAGTTTGAATCCTCAAACCATGATACGACGGCTTCGATCCGACAGGCTTACGTCTCCGTACGCCGTCGGATCTACGCTGCAATCTTTTTCCGCCCGCTGGGTGGAGTTCGCGTCATTTCCTGCTTAGGGGTATGCAAATTAGCTTTTTCCGGCGATCCACGAAGTTACGATCGGCCGTCGCATTCTCTTACGGCATCTGTAGTCAGCTTTTTGCTGCGTAAAGTTAGGGCAGCTATTATCTGGTCTATAGTTAGACGGCCCATGTTAAGTATTTCAATAATTTTTTTTTGCGTAAGTCGTCCGGGAATAGGAATGTACGTAAACGACGCTACTCAAAAAAAAACTGATGTAACGACGGAGCATGCGCAGTTCGATCGCCACGGGGACGCGCCTAATTTAAATGCTTCACGCCCCCTAATCGCGTATTTCGATTCCGCCGCGAGAAATACACTATGGCGCCGTACCTTACGGGCCGAAATCTACCTGAATTCGTCTTAGAGCCAGGTAAAATACGGCGGCGTAGTGTATCTCTGATACTCTGTGCCAGGGCAATTGTACCTGAAAAATAATAGCGGACCTGGAGAGAAAACAGTCTAATAACATTCAATTATCCACCTATTTTCAGTTTTGGAGGAGAAATAGCTCGTCAATTATTTCTAAAAAATACACCGCTTAAAGTTAGACATGTTGGGCCAGATTCAGGTAGAGCAGAGCATCTTTGCTCTGGAGTAACGCATCTCATTTGCGTTACGCTGCTGAAATTTTAGGAGCAAGTGCTGTTATTCAGGAAGCACTTGCTCCTAAAGTTGCGGCAGCGCATCGCAAATGAGCCGGCGGAATTCAAATTGGGCGGGTACGGGGCGTGTAGTATTCTAACTAAGCGCGATCCCGCCGCCAACGTACTGCGCATGCGTCGAGTGTCCAAACATCCCCGTGCGCATGCTCCAAATTCTGTGAATGACCGTCAATGACGTCACATTCCCATTCATGAACTTTTTACGCAAGCGACGTGATTTTTTTTTTTCCCGACGCGATGACGACGCCTATACCTAACATAGGATACTCCAACCCCATGTAGGTATATCTATGCGCCGCGTATCCCGTCCGGAAACGTCGTACCGTCATAGCGTCGCGCCGGAATTCGATCGTGAATTGCCGATTTCCGCTCATTAACATATTTTTTGAGCGTAAATCGGCGGGAACGCCCCCGGCGCCATTTTTAAGTTGAAGTAACGATGCGATGGCGAAACTCAGTTACGCTGCTCGCATCGGAGCTTCAACCCGGCGTTTCTTGTTTTCTGGTTACAGAAAACAGAAACGCCGGCTCAAAGTCACAGTTAGGCTGGCGGATCACTGGATCCGCCAGCCTAACTGTTCCTGAATCTGGCCCGTTGTGTGATTAATATATGAGCTGCCATTGTTGGCCATCATCTGGCTTCGATAAATTTGAATCACAGACTCAAACAAGCATGCATAATAGGTATTGGGAAAGTGTCAAAATACATTTTTTACCAAAATTGCTCAGTTAACATGTTGCAACCTTTTCATTTACTAAGGTGCAGCCTGATCAACATAGATTTCTCTTATTATTAACCACCTAATGGCAATACCAGTGGCAGCCTTCGGAAGGACTTAAGAGTCTAATTCAGGTTGAGGCCTGGTGACAGATGCAAACTATGGATGTATGCAAGCTAGACTATGACATTGAATTATAAACCAAGCAAAATTTGCTTTCAACAAATTGCCCAGCCAAAAGATCCTCTGCTGTCAGAGCACTTACAGACCACAATAATGTTTAATGCTTTTAATGGTTCACATTTCCATCCACTTGGGATCATCAATATATTTTGCAAGCGGAAATGTTTAGACTAAAGAGCATCTATATCCTGGAGAACAACAGAGAATGATTTATAACAGGAAATCATTTGGCATCTTTAATAAATGATATAGCAACTGCATATGAAAAAAATAATAATAACGTCAATCTTCAAAGACTTACGTGACATGAAAAAAAGTACTAAAGCCAATATTTTTCTATATCAGTAAAAGCTCCCCCAAAAAAATGCGGAATTATATTTGTATTAATATTTTGTCCAAATTATGCCTTTATTATTTATTTTTACATTAAATATAGGAAAGGGGACATGTGGGACTTTAAGTGAGGTGTATGAGTATAGCACCTCCATCCCTGGTTTAGGAGATAGAAAAACTGGAAAGGGAAAAATTGGGACTTTGAGCGAGGCTGCAGACAAGGTGGGGATAGTATAAAAGTACAAATTTATTCATGGAAATACAAGCATATATCAACATACAGAAAAACATGTAAATGAAAACATATGTATTTCAAATAGAGGACATTACTTTATATTGAAAACACATAATATGTGCATATACAATAAGTGCAGCAGCAGATGCAGCAATGCCTGGCCAGGTGCCACATGCTAGTGTGCATGGATAGATGGATGCATCCAATGACAATATATGTACAGAAGGCATATTAACAATTATAGCGAAAGGGTTACACATATGAGGAACTGGTAAAAAGCATATAAAAATACAAATGCTAAAATATAATGACATAGAATATAGCATCCATATTAGCCCAGGATATGTATAGCATCCATATTAGCCCGACGCGTTTCGTGTCTATGGGCACTCTTCAGGGGCGGGATGCTTGAATTATCTAGAACGGATAGAGCATAATTAATGAATAGTTCATAAATGGATAACCAGTGTGGGGTGGGAAGAATATCCACCTAAAGTACTCACATAGGATCTAAGGCAAAAAGATATGGGATGTATGGAGCCATAGCCGAAAGGATTTGTCCGCCAGGGGAGCTGTGGCGGCATTACAGCACACACAGGACAGGGACAGCAGGAGACCTCCCAGGCAAAATAAGTGCAGGATCAGGTGTGCATATGGTATATAAACCAAAGCAACTAGCCAGCTGGGGTCTAAAAAAACAATGAGATAGAAAATAAATAGATAAGTATTGGGGCCAGACCGAAGACAGCCAACCCACACAAAGGGGTAGGTAAAATAACCTAATAGTGGCGTCCAGGGCTCCTCTGACATCCAGCAAAAATATGGTGTAGCAACACACTAGCAAGCTAGTGACCAAAGAGATCTAAGGGAGGGCATTTATACTGCTGCCCTACACACGTGGACGCTAGTAAGCCGTCAACGTCATGTGGGCGGGACGGAAATCCGGAGGAGCGACGGAGTGGGCGGGACTGCCCACAGCGTCTACTCATCTATCCGGGTAACGCCCGCTGAGATGGAAACCGCATCCAGCGTGGTGACGCCAGCACTGACGTCACGAGCTGGGCGGGACACATGGCGCCGACGCGAGATGCGAACTGACCCCACCACCGGGCAACCCTCCACCCACAGAGGGCGGGGAGAAGGACGGGAGGGGGCAGTGCATAACGCGCGTCGCAGCTCCCGAGTCGCAGACAGATTAAGGCAATGGACATACAGTGACCATAATAAAATTACCAGACCTATGGCCTCCCGCTACAACATTGTTAATCTCAGGAGATGTCCTGAGTGAGCTGTGTCTGGGACAGGTAATCCAACCTGTCCCAAACTAGATCATCCACCGTGTGGATGGCAGGGGAACACTGCCAAGCCTGTCTGGCACACCTCCATCCCTGGACATGAAATATAGGAAAGGGGACATGTGGGACTTTAAGTGAGGTGTATGAGTATAGCACCTCCATCCCTGGTTTAGGAGATAGAAAAACTGGAAAGGGAAAAATTGGGACTTTGAGCGAGGCTGCAGACAAGGTGGGGATAGTATAAAAGTACAAATTTATTCATGGAAATACAAGCATATATCAACATACAGAAAAACATGTAAATGAAAACATATGTATTTCAAATAGAGGACATTACTTTATATTGAAAACACATAATATGTGCATATACAATAAGTGCAGCAGCAGATGCAGCAATGCCTGGCCAGGTGCCACATGCTAGTGTGCATGGATAGATGGATGCATCCAATGACAATATATGTACAGAAGGCATATTAACAATTATAGCGAAAGGGTTACACATATGAGGAACTGGTAAAAAGCATATAAAAATACAAATGCTAAAATATAATGACATAGAATATAGCATCCATATTAGCCCAGGATATGTATAGCATCCATATTAGCCCGACGCGTTTCGTGTCTATGGGCACTCTTCAGGGGCGGGATGCTTGAATTATCTAGAACGGATAGAGCATAATTAATGAATAGTTCATAAATGGATAACCAGTGTGGGGTGGGAAGAATATCCACCTAAAGTACTCACATAGGATCTAAGGCAAAAAGATATGGGATGTATGGAGCCATAGCCGAAAGGATTTGTCCGCCAGGGGAGCTGTGGCGGCATTACAGCACACACAGGACAGGGACAGCAGGAGACCTCCCAGGCAAAATAAGTGCAGGATCAGGTGTGCATATGGTATATAAACCAAAGCAACTAGCCAGCTGGGGTCTAAAAAAACAATGAGATAGAAAATAAATAGATAAGTATTGGGGCCAGACCGAAGACAGCCAACCCACACAAAGGGGTAGGTAAAATAACCTAATAGTGGCGTCCAGGGCTCCTCTGACATCCAGCAAAAATATGGTGTAGCAACACACTAGCAAGCTAGTGACCAAAGAGATCTAAGGGAGGGCATTTATACTGCTGCCCTACACACGTGGACGCTAGTAAGCCGTCAACGTCATGTGGGCGGGACGGAAATCCGGAGGAGCGACGGAGTGGGCGGGACTGCCCACAGCGTCTACTCATCTATCCGGGTAACGCCCGCTGAGATGGAAACCGCATCCAGCGTGGTGACGCCAGCACTGACGTCACGAGCTGGGCGGGACACATGGCGCCGACGCGAGATGCGAACTGACCCCACCACCGGGCAACCCTCCACCCACAGAGGGCGGGGAGAAGGACGGGAGGGGGCAGTGCATAACGCGCGTCGCAGCTCCCGAGTCGCAGACAGATTAAGGCAATGGACATACAGTGACCATAATAAAATTACCAGACCTATGGCCTCCCGCTACAACATTGTTAATCTCAGGAGATGTCCTGAGTGAGCTGTGTCTGGGACAGGTAATCCAACCTGTCCCAAACTAGATCATCCACCGTGTGGATGGCAGGGGAACACTGCCAAGCCTGTCTGGCACACCTCCATCCCTGGACATGAAATATAGGAAAGGGGACATGTGGGACTTTAAGTGAGGTGTATGAGTATAGCACCTCCATCCCTGGTTTAGGAGATAGAAAAACTGGAAAGGGAAAAATTGGGACTTTGAGCGAGGCTGCAGACAAGGTGGGGATAGTATAAAAGTACAAATTTATTCATGGAAATACAAGCATATATCAACATACAGAAAAACATGTAAATGAAAACATATGTATTTCAAATAGAGGACATTACTTTATATTGAAAACACATAATATGTGCATATACAATAAGTGCAGCAGCAGATGCAGCAATGCCTGGCCAGGTGCCACATGCTAGTGTGCATGGATAGATGGATGCATCCAATGACAATATATGTACAGAAGGCATATTAACAATTATAGCGAAAGGGTTACACATATGAGGAACTGGTAAAAAGCATATAAAAATACAAATGCTAAAATATAATGACATAGAATATAGCATCCATATTAGCCCAGGATATGTATAGCATCCATATTAGCCCGACGCGTTTCGTGTCTATGGGCACTCTTCAGGGGCGGGATGCTTGAATTATCTAGAACGGATAGAGCATAATTAATGAATAGTTCATAAATGGATAACCAGTGTGGGGTGGGAAGAATATCCACCTAAAGTACTCACATAGGATCTAAGGCAAAAAGATATGGGATGTATGGAGCCATAGCCGAAAGGATTTGTCCGCCAGGGGAGCTGTGGCGGCATTACAGCACACACAGGACAGGGACAGCAGGAGACCTCCCAGGCAAAATAAGTGCAGGATCAGGTGTGCATATGGTATATAAACCAAAGCAACTAGCCAGCTGGGGTCTAAAAAAACAATGAGATAGAAAATAAATAGATAAGTATTGGGGCCAGACCGAAGACAGCCAACCCACACAAAGGGGTAGGTAAAATAACCTAATAGTGGCGTCCAGGGCTCCTCTGACATCCAGCAAAAATATGGTGTAGCAACACACTAGCAAGCTAGTGACCAAAGAGATCTAAGGGAGGGCATTTATACTGCTGCCCTACACACGTGGACGCTAGTAAGCCGTCAACGTCATGTGGGCGGGACGGAAATCCGGAGGAGCGACGGAGTGGGCGGGACTGCCCACAGCGTCTACTCATCTATCCGGGTAACGCCCGCTGAGATGGAAACCGCATCCAGCGTGGTGACGCCAGCACTGACGTCACGAGCTGGGCGGGACACATGGCGCCGACGCGAGATGCGAACTGACCCCACCCCACATTACACTGAAGCTCCACAGTTGAAGGTACAGTATGGGCTTGCTTAAACAATTAAGCCTAATATGACCAGGTACTGCAGTGGCCAATAATGAAATTGCATCGTTCAGTCCAAACATAAGCCTTTCTCACCAATCTTGCAACTTTAGTTGTATTTTTTATTTTCTTATGCATATGACAAGGGTGAGAGTAAGGCTCCTTACACACGGAGCGGTCCGTTTTTCGGTCCGCTCCGTGTGTCCGTCAGCCCAGCGGGGGGGTCTCCGCTCAGCTGTCGGCGGACAGGGCGGTCCCCGCACACTGTGCAGGGACCGCCCCGTCTCTCCTCCGCTCTCCCCTATGGGGAGTCGGATGGAAACGGACCGTCTGTCCGTTTGCATCCTATCCGTTTGGCCGGACGGAAGAAAAATAGGACATTCTTCCGTCCGCAAAAACGGATGCGGATCTAGCGGACGTTAGCGGATGCATCATCCGCTAACGCATCCGCTCCCATAGGGGCCAATTACAAGTCCGTAAACTGACTTGTAATGAGCGGACGAATGGTCCGCTAGTGTGAAAGGGCCCTAAGTTGGGTATGACCAGTGTTCAAATAATGTTCCAGAAGTCTAAATACAAATGTCAATTAGTTTGTTTTCCCTTTGATAGACTCCAAAAGGCCACACTGAATCCCACTTCAGAACCTCTAAAATCCACACCACTTGAAGCCATAGTAATGGGACAACAAACTGCGTCAATCACAGGCTAAACATTTATCAGTACTTCTGACATATCTTCTCCATACTTTAAAATTAACATTTGAAACTGGGTAATTAAAAATTTGAATATTCTAAAATGCATAGGCAGCGGTTATGGCAGAGAAAATAACATGTCAAAGTGATCAGCAGATCCAGAGATATAGTCATCTGAAGCCTTGACTTTTGTATTAATTAAGCAAATCTTTTGCCTAAAGCTAAAAACAGACTTTTCTCATCAGCTTAAAGTGGGATTCCACCCGCAATTTTTTTTTTAAAGTGTAGCTGCTGACTTTAAATAAGGACACTTACCTGTCCTACTTGCCCGTGCTGATGGCCCCCCCCGATGCCGATCCCACGATCGATGCAGGTCCCGCGACGCCATTCACACTAGGGGAAACCTACGGCTTCACTGCCCATTTCCTACTGCGCATGCGTGAGTCTCGCGCCGACTTGTGAATTGGTGGCTGCTCTGTGAGAACACACACAGTTCCCAGAAAGCAGCGCGCCCCATTCACTAGGAGAAGATGAAGGAGACAGACCGCGGCTGCGGAAGAGGCAGATTACGCACTTCCGCATAGCAACAGGTATTTCAGGTGAGTATATATTTTTTTTCACATTTTTTTGGGGATTTTTGGTCAAATGTTGTTTTCCTGAGTGGAACTCCGCTTTAAATAAACTGCTAATGTGGAGTGGTTCCAAAAGCTGAAAGTTCTAACACCGTGTGCCTCTAATATCTGCGCCTCTTATATAAGCCTTCAATTAGTATCAAAAACGATATACAGTATATATGTGTGTGTATATAGGTATACACAGATACACTTATTTACAATAAAGCACAATTATTAAAAATAATTAAAACCTAATTATTTGGACCCTGCACCCAATATATAATACCCAAGCAAAATGTTTAGTTTTTACAGTTCAAAAGACTTTTAGAAAATATGAAAAATATACAGATTTCTCCCCTCTCAAGGTAGACCTAGAATATTATCATATGCATATAAATGAGTTGTTAAAGGGGTTGTAAAGTTTTGATTTTTATTTCCTAAATAGGTTACTTTAAGCTAGGGCATTGTTGGTTCACTTACATTTTCCTTCCATTTCCCTTCTAAATGTTTTTTGTTTCTTTATCTGAAAAGGTAAGTGATCCAACAATGCACTAGCTTAAAGGAACCTATTTAGAAAATAAAAAACAAACCTTTACAACCCCTTTAATCCACTAGATATTCACAATCATATTTTATTCCAATCTAGGCACTTGAAAGGCATATAAACAGGATATTGAACTATTCAGTATTCACATTTCGATTTAATCACAATCTGGGTACATCAGGAATTGCCACATATGATTACAAAATAAACAGATCTAATTGCGATACTTTGGGGTTGATTTACTAAAACTGTCAAGTGCAAAATCTCGGCATGATAGCCAATCAGCTTCTAATTTCAGCTTGATTAATTAAGCTTTCACAAAAAACCTGGAAGCCAATTGGTTTCTTTTCAGAATTGCACCAAAATTTAGTAAATTAACTCCACAACTCTCACAGTTTTAGTAAAGCAACTCCATGGCATTTACAATGCTCTTTTAACCCAATTTGGGCATTTGACTAGTAATACAAGTATTTATACAGGGCATTGGCCCATTTAGTGTTCACAATCCTTTTTACTTTCAATCTGGGCACATTAGTGCCGGTTCACACTACAGCGACATGAAAGTTGGCGCGGCTTTGTGAGGCAACTTCGAGGCAACTTCAAGTCGCCTCCAGGACAGGCAACAAATCTGTGCAAGGTCACCATAAGCAGGTTGACTGTTAAAATCTCCTGTATATCCCATCTTTGGCACCATGAACTAGTCACAAATACAGTTATGGCCATAGATAAACACAAAAGCCCAATTTGATGTCAATCTGCTCATAGTAATCCTCTGTGAATCTAACTTTGGGTACCAACTTGGCAATAGACGTAAACCAAAGACTATAGATTGTAGTGTGTGACCTTAGAGCCTCCACCAAGAGCAGAGTGCTCGCTTACCAGCTAATACCGATCTCCCATAATGGAAGGTCAGTAACACTGACACACAGGGCAAACGACAAAATAGTTCAGTTCTCTAAACGAAAAATAAACACATAAATAACCATCTATACCCAGCCTAATGGCCCGTACATACGATCCAAATATCGGACGAAAACAATCGTCCGAGGAAGAATCATCCGAGGAAGATCGTACGATTTTCGTTTAGTCAGTACAGTTGTTGTTTCGAAAATACAATACAAATACATTACAACACGACATCACATCCAATTTTTTTTTCTGTCATACAAGAATTTTCGTGACTTTAATAACCTATTTAATTTCTACTTGCGACTATTAAGCGAAAAAAGTCATACGATCTGTCATACGATATTCGGATCACGTGTACGGGGCATAAGAATAAATAGGGCCTACCAAAAATATAGATTTAAAAATAAATGTAAATAAGGTCACACAATATAAAATTACTTCAGCTATTGCTATAAGACAATTGAAAGTTCAAAACCTTTTTTTTTGTGGAGAGAGATTAGGACACTTGTCTGATTTTTGTTTCTTTTTGTGCACTCAGGGAGATTCACCCACCCTATTTGTCCCGTTTACAGTTATCATTGGAAGTGAATGTGAAAGAAAATCTGGAATTTTGGGTTGTCACCAGAAGAGAAAAAAAAAATGAGGAAATCGTCCAATGGAGGCACTAGTTCTGGTGTCCCTGATGACAACATGGGGTTCCCTCACTTTGGAGTCATTTCTTCACACTTTCAGTCTTGCCTATGGGACGGGAAGTGAAGAGAAATCGCCCCAATAGGACACTGATTTAAAAAAAAAAAGCCACCCACAATTTTATTAAACACTCACAGGATATCTCTTTAAGAAAATCTCTCAGGCCTCGTACACACGACCAGTTTCCTCGGCAGAATCCAGCAAAAAACGTATTGGGAGACGTGTTTTGCCAAAGAAACTGATCGTGTGTACATTTTTCGACGAGGAAACTGTTGAGAAACTCGACGAGCCAAAAAGAGAACATGTTCTCTTTTTCCTCGATGGGAATGGAGAAAATTGGCTCGTCGAGTTCCTCGACAGCCGAACAAGGAACTCGACGAGGAAAACGACAATTTCGCCCGACAAGTTCCTCGGTCGTGTGTACGAGGCCTCACACAGGAGACTGTCAAGCCAGTGTTCCAAAATGGTGCAGAGGCTCCACTTGCGTGATAAAGTAATGAAACTCTGCATATCTGACACATTGCATCCGCAGCAGACATCCTTAAAGGCTGTAGTCTACGACAGACTACATTTGTGACTAGTTTGATGCCAAAGCTTAAAGTGATATGTTTTCAATGTTTTTATCTTAAACAAATTGTGATTTTTCCTGCTTATACCTCATGTCCGTACACTCTTCTATGACTCTGTCTGGAGACTTTTTTTTAAAAATCACTGATTCACTAAATTCAAAACTGTTTTGCCAGTTTGGCAGGACCTAAACTTAGAAACATTTGCGCTCTATACACACATTTTATATATATATATATATATATATATATATATATATATTTACATTTACATTTGGGAAACGTGTTCCTAAGCATTTACTGGAATATTTCTTAAAACACTAAATTGCCTGCCTACATCTTTGATCACCAAAAAAACTGAGACAAGAAACGCATACGCTTATTACACAGAATTAGAAGAAAAGGGGACTTTCCAACCAAACCAAATCACTTCTTTTATTGCTATCTTTCTAGTTTCAAGATGACATGACTAAGAAAACAGCTGATTTGTAAAAAAAAAAAAAAAAGAACCAGCTAAAATAAATATACTACAATGAGCAAATATATGTATAGAGGGGAATTACAGTAAAACATACACATTATGTACTATGCAAAAAAAAGAACCAGCTTAAATAAATATTATGTAATGAGTAGATATATGTATAGAGGGGAATTACAGTAAAACATACAAATGATGATGTACCTACTTAAAAGAAAAAAAGAACCAGCTAAAATAAATATACTACAAAAGGGCTTAACAAATTCGCTTTGAATCTAGGAACCAGCTAAAAAAGTTAGGAGTGATTTTTTTAACTTTCAACGACAAAACCCTTTCCCTTATGTAGGCTGACAAGAGCACAGGCACCAGGATGCAATTTTTAGTAGATATAGCGACCTGGCACCTGGGAATTTTGGAGCCCTGTACTACAGGGGAATTACAGTAAAACATACACATTATGTACCAACTATGCATAAAAAATAAAAAAAAGAACCAGATAAAATAAATATTCTACAATGAGCAAATATACGTATACAGGGGAATTACAGTAAAACATACAGTAAAACATACACATTAGGTACCTACTATGCATATAGAGTACAGAACCATTGAGATTACCATTGTAAAGCAGGGTATATACGGACTGAAAACCATCCAACAATTGAGCTACATAATTCTTGGGTACATAATACCATACACGTAAATACATGTATTTTTACAGCCTTATGTACAAAACCACATCAAATAAGACCATAAATGTAAACCATACTACAGGCAACTCCATAGATGCCTTTTTAAGAACTGTCTAAGCTTCTTTGCTTCAAGTTGTGCCTAGTGAAATCATAAGGTCCCCCTCACAACTGTCGCTTATAAGGTTGAACCCTATAATCAGCAGTCTTGCTGCGTGCGCATGGGCTTGGCTATTTTGATCGTATCCTATTGAGATCCTTTTTACTGCAATCCGTGAAAGCGATGAGCAAAGCCCAATCCAGACAGCTTTCAATGTTATTGTCTACATCTGGTCTAATAGACAAAAACATTGGCCCAGATTCACGTACATCGGCGCATTATCGGTCCGGCGTAGCGCACCGCCATTACGTTAGACTTGCGCCATCTAGCCGCGTAATCCCCCGATTCACGTAGCTTTTGCGCAGAAAATTGCGCAAGCGTAAGGTTTTTTCCTGAGGCGTAAGGAGGAGTAATACAAATTGGGAGGGACGTGGGCGTGTTACATTGAAATGAGCCGTGACCCCATGCAAATGAAGGGCCGGCCGGCTCGCGCATGCGCGCGTGAAGGAGACCATGTCAGCTCCGCTGTGCGCATGCTCACAACTCGGGAGCGGCGCAATCAGTGAAATTGGAAATGGACTAGGGCAACGTTGTGAACTACGCAGACAGCATAAATAGACACACACAAACGCACTTGCATTGCAAAAGTACATCCCTTTGTGTCCCTTCCCATTTAACCAAGTGCTTTTGTTCCTGTTGTTCGTTGCAGTGTGTCTTGTAGTTGTCAGATTAGTGTTCTGTGTGATCAAGTTCTTGTTGGTATATTTGTGAAAGTGTTTTTTGATAAGTGTTTGAGAGACTGTTTGTTTGATTGATATATTTCTGAGCGTTTGTTTTCTTGCTTTATTTTTTATTTTTTATTTTTTTGTGACTGTTTCTTGCTGAGTGCTAGTGTGATTTTTGGGTGTTCGTTTTCTCTTTGTGTGTGTTCTTGCCTGATTGGTTGTGCTTGTATTTGTGACTGATTTTTGGTGACTGGTAGTGAGTTTGTTTGGAAGTATGACAGAGAGAAAAAGAAAGCTGAATTTTACTGTGGGGGAAAAAATAATTCTTTCCCGGGCCATTAGCGAGTATGGGCGTTTTCTCCACGGCCCGCAGAGTGCCACCACCACCCCGGCCAGGAGGAGGGAGATTTTGGATAGGATCACGGAGC
The DNA here is from genome assembly GCA_029574335.1 of Rana kukunoris. NCBI lineage: Eukaryota > Metazoa > Chordata > Amphibia > Anura > Ranidae > Rana > Rana kukunoris. Next base: position 263,689,873 of record CM056053.1, read on the forward strand.
AGGTGAATTCATCTAAGGGGCGGGATACACGGACCCGGTCTGGGATTGACAAAAAAATAAATGATCTCCGGCGTCAGGTGAAAAAAAAACTGGCCGCAATGCATGCCCATGCCAGGGGCACAGGAGGGGGCCCACCATGCCGTATTAGGCTTACAGCGACGGAGCATGTGGTGGCCCTGACCTTTCACCGGCATGAAGTGGAGGGCCTGCCAGGCTTTGACACAAGTCCGGTCCCCGTGGTGCCAGGTAAGGTTTTTTTTTTCTATCAGGTGTGTAGCATGTGTGGGGGAGGGGGTGAAAGGGAATATGTGCCAAGTGTGTGGATCCTCCAACCTGTGAATGGTTTGTGTCATCCACAGATGTGCAGGAGGGTGCAGGGCCATCTGGCCTGACCGCTCCAACCCCAGGACAGCAGCCTAATGAGGCCCCCCCAACAAGGCCACAGTCCGCGGAGGAGGTTCAAGAGGAGGAGGACGATCATGAGGAGGAGGACGATCATGAGGAGGAGGATAATCATGAGGAGGACGATCATGAGGAGGAGGATTTTTATAGATTGATTGTTGTGTCCCTGGATGACAATCAACATCCTTAGTAATATAAATGCCACGTCCTACTAATTTGAGAGATTGTTTGTGGAAAGAAAATGGACTTTGTAGGCATCGAATATAGAAAATTGAGAAAATAATTTTAATTAAATATAGATATAAAAATAGTATAAATAACTACAAGTCATCAGCACCACACATGTTGATGTAACATGTAGATCTAAAACAACATATTCTAATTTATACAGAAAAAAGGCAGTGTCAAGACAATAAATAACACAATAAGTTTGTACTGAGATAACCAATACAATGCAGATAAAAAAGGGTTTTTTTGCCAAACCAAGAGAATAACTGCTGTGTGTAGCGGAAAAAGATGTTTTTTTCAAGTCTTGACATTCATACGCTTCCTTTCAAAAAGCTCTACATGTTTCATGGTATAGACCACTTCATCGGGAGCGTGAGGAAGAAGAACAAAAAATGAAAATCTAAATGGTATGTATCAAGAACCAGGGAAAATATGAATTGAGGCTACCCGGTAGTGGCCATAGAGAGCCGTGGATGTCTCCTGATGTAGGAGCACCGTTGCTGTAAGGATCGAGCGGGCTGGGTAGCGCGGACAGCCCAGAGAATTATTCCAAGATGACAGTAAGCTCCACCAAACGGGGTGCTACGAAACCTTGCCTAGGAGATGCTGGACTCTCCCTTGGTATATGGATTTCAGTGTATCCAAGCGTATTGCTCAAAGAGAAATTCTCTTGTTTTCCCTGGTTCTTGATACATACCATTTAGATTTTCATTTTTTGTTCTTCTTCCTCACGCTCCCGATGAAGTGGTCTATACCATGAAACATGTAGAGCTTTTTGAAAGGAAGCGTATGAATGTCAAGACTTGAAAAAAACATCTTTTTCCGCTACACACAGCAGTTATTCTCTTGGTTTGGCAAAAAAACCCTTTTTTATCTGCATTGTATTGGTTATCTCAGTACAAACTTATTGTGTTATTTATTGTCTTGACACTGCCTTTTTTCTGTATAAATTAGAATATGTTGTTTTAGATCTACATGTTACATCAACATGTGTGGTGCTGATGACTTGTAGTTATTTATACTATTTTTATATCTATATTTAATTAAAATTATTTTCTCAATTTTCTATATTCGATGCCTACAAAGTCCATTTTCTTTCCACAAACAATCTCTCATGAGGAGGAGGAGTCAGGCACTGGACGAGTGGTTTGTGCGGACTCTTCCCCTCTGGCTGGCAGAAGCCTGCCCTCCCTAAGGGGGAGCCCCCCCCCCCCTCCTCCCCCAACATGGCTCCCCTCACAAGGGCCTCCCCTTCTCCCCGCCCACAACCATCAGCTGGAGGCAGGATGTCATCCCAGAGCACCAGGGGGGCGCCCAATCTCCTGCCCGCCAGTCTGCGAAGGGACCAGGCCCTCCAGACCCGCCATCTGGGACAGCTCTGCCAGACTTTTGGGCGGGTGGAGGAGAGCCTGTCCTCCATGAAGGATACGCTGGGTAACCTGGACTCCCACTCCCGGGCTTTCACAACCTGCCTAAATGAACTGCAGACTACAGCAGCAGGCGTTGGGCAGGATGTGAGGGCCCTTACCCAGGCTATCCAGGCCAACACGGCAACACTTGGTGCTTCCCTGGACAGAATTGCCGTGGCCTTGGAGGGCAGGCCGCCAGGTGGGCAGATATCAGGGGCTGCTCCTCCTTCCCCGGGTTTGCCCCTCCCCCATGAGTCTCCCCTGAGGGGCCGGGGCCGTGGCCGGGGGCGCCCCAGGAGTGGCTCACGCAGAGGGCAATAATTTTTTTTCCCCCTTTTTTTTTTTTGGCTGACATTTTTGGCTTTTTTTTTTTTTCTGACATTTTTGGCATTTTTTTTTTTTTTTTTGCTGACATTTTTGGCATTTTTTTTATTTTTTTGCTGGCATTTTTTTTAAATTTTGGGTTGTGCATGCTGTTTGAATGTGGGGGTGACATTCCTGCTGGAAAAGGGGTGTCATCCTCAATTTTGGTGGAGAAGGGTTCCCCAGGACCAGGGAGAAGTGATTCCCAGGTCCGTGTGAATGGTGTATGAATGTACAGTGACATAATTGGAGCCTTGACGTGGCGTTACTGCTCACCAGTCGTGCATGGTGGACTGGTGCCAATCCAATTTGATGAGGATGTGGGGTGTGTGTGCTAGGGACCACAGTGGTGTGCATGCATGCATTCTCATTGTGCCATGATTAATGTGTGTGTTTAACGTGCAAAGATGCCCAATATGAGCTGTCTCCTGACTGCTCTTCCCTCAGAAGACGGGGTATCCTCGGTTAGGGGTTGATTGTCTGGTTGGGGGGTCAGGTCATCACGTAGCTCAACCTGCAGGCCCTTCCTCACTGCGAGATTGTGCAGCATGCAACATGCAACGATGATATGGCACACAAAGTTTGGGGAATACAACAGTGTACCCCCAGACTTATCCAGGCATCGGAAACGTGACTTCAGGAGGCCAAAGGTGCGCTCCACCACTGCTCGGGTTTTGATGTGTGCTTGATTGTATCTTTCCTCCCCTGGGGTTTGGGGGTTCCGGATAGGAGTCATGAGATGGGGTCCCAGTGCATATGCAGAGTCACCTGGAAGGGAAAAAAAAAGAGGAAAGTTAGTCATGCATGTGCCACTTGTGAGGTGTGCATCACGGGAGGGGATAGTCATGCCTGACTCCCATGTCACTCACCAACCAGCCAGGTGTCCCCATACACGTTCTGATAGAATTCCATTCGGATGTGGCATTGATTGTAGATGTAGCTGTCATGGGTGGATCCGGGGTGTTTGGCACGGACGTGCCATATGAGTCCTTGGGCATCAACTATCACCTGTACGTTGATGGAGTGCCAATTCTTCCGATTGCGGTACATGTGCTCTGTGTCATGGGGGGGCTGGAGTGCCACATGTGTGCAATCAATGGCCCCGATGGTGCGTGGGAATCTGGCAATTCTGTAGAAATCTGTCATTGCCTTCAGCCGCAGGTCCTCAGTGGTGGGTTTGATGATTAGGTTGGCCAAGCGTGTGAGGATTGCTGGGACAACCTGGTGCACACATCTGCTCATGGAGGATTGTGACATCCCAGCCACCACTCCACTTGTACGCTGAAAAGAGCCACTGGCAAGGAAATGGAGTGTTGCCAGTACCTTGACCAGTGGCTGCACTGGATGTGAGCGTTGTGTTGGGCTGGCGATGTCCTCCTGCAGGGTTGTGGTTAATTCCAGGATGGCATGAGGGGGGAATCTGAAGATGCGATACACCTCAGAATCACTCATGCCAAAGAGGTCTATGCGTGTGCGGTATACCCTCTCCCGTGCCATCCTCCGTGCCCTCCTCCTTCTTTGGTCATCTAAATTCACTAGTGCAGCTATGAGCGACGATGCCCCTGGCATGTTGGCAGTCAAATTGTAGTGCAACACGTGTGTGTGGTCTGCTCCTCAGTAACGGTGTTGCTTTCTGTGAGATGTAGACGTTTTTTCAAAATTTAGACCAGCTTTTAGGTGCTCTAACTTTAGACAGGACATTTTGCTGTTGCGCACATCGCGTAGCCTGCGCAGCAACTGCGTTTTTTTGTGGATCCCCGCAACTCCCTCATTAGCATATTTGACTAGCAAATCAATGGTGTGTCTAGCGCATTTTTGCGCGGACGGATGCGTCTGTCTAACGAAATTACGCCGGACCAAAAAAAGTAGATTTCTGGCGTAAATCGTTTTCTGAATCGCGCGCATCTAAACGCAAGCGCACATTTAGACTTACGCACGCGCAACACCAGTTGCGCAGGCGTAATCGCTCTGTGAATCTGGGCCATTGTCTACTGCAAAAACAAATGGTACACAGAGAAGAACTACTGTTATCTAGGGATCCTCACAGTCCACGCAAACTCCTTGGTTGTATCAATACTGTATCACCTATGAAGCATACACTTTAAAATGCTGCAATGTATAGGAGCCTTTTGGGGTGAAATTTTACACTACTGTACTATGCAGGCTGAAGTGTATCCTAAGGCCCCTTTCACACTTGTGCGACTTGGGACAACATGACAAGTCATACCCCATGATTGCCAATGAGTACCATTCATATATGTGCGACTTCAAGTTGCATCGACTTCAAAGTAGTCCCTGCGCTACTTTGGTCCGGCTTTGATGCAAGTTGAGGTCCAAGTTGAGACCTCAAGGTTACACAGGTATTCCACAGGTATTCCATGAAACTGCGGCAAAATTGTGCAACTTTGAAGTTGTGGTAGTGGGAAAGGGGCCTAAGACAGGCCATACATGGATTGAATTTCGAAAGAATTTTCTTTCGAAAATCGTATCTAAGAATTTTTGATCTAATTTCGGATCATTTTCGTGCGGCCATCAAAGTTAAGTAATCGAGCATGTTGGAATTTTTTTGACAAATAAACGATTTTCTAATCAATGATGAGAGAATTGTGCGAGAAATGTAAATCAAAAAAGAAATGTGCTGGAGTGCAAGAAAAGAAATTTCCCGGAAAGAAAAAAAGATTCTAAGAATCTTTGTTCGAATTTCGCACCATTTTCGTGCGGCCATCAAAGTTAAGTAATCGAGCATGTTGGAATTTTTTTGACAAATAAACGATTTTCTAATCAATGATGAGAGAATTGTGCGAGAAATGTAAATCAAAAAAGAAATGTGCTGGAGTGCAAGAAAAGAAATTTCCCGGAAAGAAAAAAAAGATTCTAAGAATCTTTGTTCGAATTTCGCACCATTTTCGTGCGTCCATCAAAATTGAGTGGGAAATGTTGAAAATGTTTTGACAAACAAACAATGTTCTAATTAATGATGGGAGAATCATGCAAGGAATGTCAATCAAAAAGGAAATGCGCATGAGTGCAAGAAAAGAAAATCCCCGGAAAGAAAAGAAGATTCCCATCCACAAAAATTCTTTTCTGTAGCAACATGAGGTGAAATTGGTTTGGTTGGTCAAATTTCGAAATCAATGGTGGCACCATCATATCACAAAACACACAAAATTTCTGATTTTCATAAGAAAATACTTTTGAAATTCGACCCATGTATGGCCAGCCTGGTAAAAGGAATCACCAGAAATAATCTTGGTGAATGTGATATTTAATACCTGTAGGCAGTCAATATGTTTTTTTTTTTTTTTTTTTGATAATTCCTATATAACAAGCAATAATTGTGCAAAGGTAGTGAACCAATCATTGCAATAAGTAATGCTGGTGGTAAGTATAGTAACAAAAAGTGAATTAACTCTATTTTTAGACTGTCAACACAATGTGGTTAAGGAAGGTTCTATTTATTAGTGCAATGAGGCCAAGAGGGGGGGGGGGTAAAAAAACCTTCTCTCCCTCATGTCATTAGCATTTTGAAAGTACAATGGAGATTCTGAGTCATATATTGTTCATTTGAATGTGGTGAAATCCCTGTAATGGTGCAAAGTTTAGCCACCGAAAACTTGCATGCTACATAACTAAATGCCATCTTCCTGTTCAGCTTCAAGTGAGATCTACTAAATAATAAATAAAACATTTCTCTAGTCAGGGTAAACTTACTACCAATTAACTAAAAAGAGCTAGCCATCTGCAATTCAGCAGACTGATGAGTTTACACAAAGAACATCCACTGATATGTACAGCCATCTTCAAACTACATTTTCTAGCTGGTCTAATAACTTTGACTTAAACTGTAAAAGAACAATATCAAAGCGGAGTTCCACCCAAAAATGGAACTTCCGCTTTTCGGAACCCTCCGGTGTCACATTTGGCACCTTTCGGGGGGGGGGGGGCAGATACCTGAGTAATACAGGTATTTGCTCCCCACTTTCAGGCATAGATACCCGCGGGTGGCTCGGATATTTACGCCACTTCCTTCGTCCCCCTACTGTAAGGTGACCAGATTTTTTAAATGAAATCGGGGGACATATTTTTTCTTTACTAGTAATTGCAACAATCAGCGACTCTCTGCCCGTCGCCGCCCGCCCGTCACAGCCTCTCAAGTCTTACTCTTCGGTCCCCGGCTACTACTGAATGGGGAGCGGAGGAAGATCACTCTGCCAGGGAGGGCAAGGAGATAGGCAGGTGGCTGGCCAGTATTTGAGCCAAGGCAGAAGAACATGCGAGCGAAGCTGAATGGGCATGTGCCCGAAACTGAAGAAATATTCCCTCCGACCAGGACATGATCATCAGAAAGGGGCACAGATAATAGGAAAAATACAACCCCCCTATGCTAGTAGGCACGGCGGAGCGGGGGTGTTTAATTCTATTTTTTTAATTTGAATTCTGCACTGATTGTCTTTGAAACTGCACCTGCCCCCTATTAAATCCAATCTGGGACAAAACCAGGGACAGACTTGGTCTGGGGACAGTGTCCTCAATCAGGGGACTGTCCCCTGAAATTGGGGATGTCTGGTCACCCTACCCTACTGTCTTCTAGGAGACAGTGAAATTGCGCAGTAGGGAACCAGGAAGTGAAGCCGCAAGATAGCGGTGAAGATGGCGGCCGACATCGTGGGCGCCGACATCGTGGGCGCCCTGGACAGGTAAGTGTCCATATTTTAAAAGTGAGCAGCTGCAGTATTTGTAGCTGCAGACTATAAAAAAAAAAATTTGGCGGACCTCTGCTTTAATTATATTTAAACATGATTGTCAGTTTTGTCGAATACACATTGGGTCTACAATATTAGAGTGTGTGGTGCATTAACGGCCCTTTCACACTAATGTTTTTTTGCTTCACTTTTACCCTGCTAAAAGCGCAAGAAAAACGCTGTGAAGATATTTCCCTTTAAATCCTATGGAACTCTTCACACCCCTGCACTGTGGGTGCGGTGCATTTTGAAGTCTTGAATGCTGCATCTTTGGTGCAATGCACGCCAAAAACTCATCTCCCGTTGAAATTAATGGAAGGATCAAAAATGCACTGTGGTTGTGTTTTTTGTATGCTTTCTGAGATACATTTCAATGTTTCACAGGTGCAGGTAACACGAAAACGCTGCAAAAGCACTATAAAAATGCATATCTTCTGTATTTTTTTTTCAATGGAGGGCACCTAAAATGTGTTACTTCTTCTATTCAAACTGTAGTAAGTAAGGTTCACTGAAACTATAAGGTCATTGCGTCACATAAAATATGGTATATTAGGTAATAAATATAGAAAACGCCCACTGTGAAATACGTTTGTATTGCATTATGTATGGCTAATGTATTTCTTCTTAAAGTGTTACTAAAACCAACACCCTGCATTCAGTATATCATTCAGTATATCAGGTCTCCCACAGAACATGGAAGAGCAATTATTATTATTATTATAGTTAATACCTTATCCAATCGTCAGTAAAGTATATAGCAGTCTTGTGACTTTTATCAGTGTCCGGCCGAGCACTGGTTATGGCCTGTAGGAGGAGTTTTTATTTTCCGCTGACTGTTCTTTGAAGCTGCATGATCCCTGACCCTCTGTCTGGACAGTGCTGATCACATGCAACCTCCCAAAAAAAAATTACACACCAAACCGAGCATGTGCAGAGTGCCCCCAATGCTCTGTACTATCAGAAAATGGATCGGAGTCTGAAGAAAAAGGGAAGATCAGAGAAGACAAGATCAAACAGCCTTTTTACATAATGCGCAGGATTAACCTCTTAGGTTCCACAGTGAGTAAAATCTAGCATGCTTTACTGCAATTACAGACTGATTTTACTGTTGTGGGTAACACTTTAGTGCTTACTACGGATACTAAAAGCATATTTTTTCTTAAAGGAGTTGTAAAGGAAAAAAATGGTTGCCTAAAATTAATGTCTGCAAGGTAGACAGACAGAATGGTGTAATGATTCTGTTAACAAACAAGTAAATACCTATTAAATTCCTTCATCTATATCACCTCCGGCGTTCTAGTTTCTGTTCTCTCATTCACTTCCTGGTTTGCACCACTTGTTCATGTAAGAACTACATTTCCCAGTATGAATTGCGGCATGCCCAGTAATTCACACCTCCTTGAAATCTAACACATAGAGAGCGTCCTGCCACACAGATGTAGTTTCCAGGAGGGGGTGAGCACGTTACTGACCACCGCAGTAAAGTCTCCCTTCACGGTGGTCAGTAAAATCAGACAAGCAGGAAGTGAGCAGGAAGTGAACAGAACAGAGAAGAAATAGAGCAACTTCTGAGCAAAAACGAACAATGAGGAAGTGAAAAGAGGAATGTCTGCAGGTAAAGGATGCTTATAATGAAAAAAAATTAAAAAACAGAGACATTAATACGGATACTAATTCTTGGTTTCCCCTTCAAACTATGAATGGTCACACAGAATCGGCAACAATAAAGCTAAATGTAATTTAATTCCTTATAGATCAAATGTCAGATGATTGATGAAGGCCTGAGCTAAAAAAAACACTTTTCCACAATTAGGTTAACTTTAAATCTACACACAAAACCACTGTCAAGTATAAGATTTCAAAACAATAGTATAAAGTGAGCACATTGCAGTATTACGTGTCAGGATCCGGATGTGATCATCACTGAAAGACTGCGAGCATTAGTGGAAGGCATGTGGGAATTGTCTTACCATCACAAGTGTCCCAGTGGGAACAGTCTAATCACATTAGCAAAATGGAATTGCATTAAGATCCATAGATAGGTTGGAATGTCATGGACAAAATCTGTGCCGTCTTGGCAAAAAAAGCAGCAAACTGAGATTATTTCAGTTATGTGACGCTTTTAATTAATCAAAAGGAGAGGATATGTACTATGCATAGGTTTATCAGGTCAACTATGCAAGTCTACATAAGTAGGTTACGCAGCTGCACTATTAGGTCAAATGCTATAGGCATTTACGGTAAATGCTTCTGGTATGGAATATGCATGTAAAGAAAACTACAGCTAAGCTTTTTACTTAATTACATTTACATGGCTGGTAAATATTTTAAAACAAAAATTATGTCTCATTTATTCAAAACGGTCTTTCTTAAAAGATGGAGAACATCTAGCATTAACCACTTGCTGACCAGACGCCACAGTTTTACTGTGGCAGGGCAAATCGACGTTGCCTAACGTTGATTCCCATTGTGGCCACTAGGTGGGGTGCGAACGCCCTGCGGGTCGTGACGACCGCCGGGCACCCGCGATCGCTCTTGACAGAGCGAGAACCGGGATCTGTGTCTGTAAATACAGGGGAGAAGAGACTGATCGTGTGTTTATATGTATGAACAGTGATCTGTCGTCTCCCCTAGTTAGTCCCATCCCCCCTTCAGTTAGAACACAGTGAGGGAACAGAGTTAACCCCTTGATTGCCCCTAGTGTTAACCCCTTCCCTGCCAGTGAAATTTTTACAGTAATCAGTGGATTTTCATAGCACTGCTCGCTGTATAATTGTCATTGGTCCCAAAAATGTGTCAAAAGTGTCCAATTTGTCTGCCGCAATATTACAGTCCCGATAAAAATCGCAGATCACTGCCATTACTAATAAAAAAAAATGCGATAGATCTATCACCTATTTTGTAGATGCTATAACTTTTGCGCAAGCCAATCAATATATACGCTTATTGCGATTTTTATACCAAAAATATGTAGGATGTAGAATACATATCGGCCTAAACTGAGGAAAAAAATTGAATGCACAGAGCAGTCCTGATCCTCCTCTTCTTGGTACCTTCCCTCGCACTCCTGGTTCCTCCTCTTTTCTGTGTGCCACCATGGGAAGCCGATTCCTATGGTGGCACATCCGTGGGCTAATTTCCCAAGCAAAGCCTATGAGAGTGGGAAAAGCCACTACAGACCACTTGGGTTTAGACCAATTTTTGGTGTAGAAAACAAAAACAAAATTTCTAACTTAAAGTGTATTTAACCACTTAAGACCCGGACCAATACGCTGGTAAATGACCCAAGGTGTTTTTGCGATTCGGCACTGCGTCGCTTTAACAGACAATTACGCGGTCGTGCGACGTGGCTCCCAAACAAAATTTGCGTCCTTTTCTTCCCACAAATAGAGATTTCTTTTGGTGGTATTTGATCACCTCTGCGATTTTTATTTTTTGCGCTATATACAAAAATAGAGCGACATTTTTGAAAAAAAAACACTATTTTTTACTTTTTGTTAAAAAAAAAAATCAAATAAACTAAATTTTAGTCAAACATTTAGGCCAACATTTATTTAGCCACATGTCTTTAGTAAAAAAAAAAAAATCGCAATAAAAAAAATAGCTACCTAGCGGGAACAGCGACACTAATACAGCGATCAGAAAAATGATCGCTTAGTGGCGCTGGCAATAGGGAGTGAAAGGGTTAACTAGGGCGGTGATCAGGGGGTTAAAACTTTATTAGGGGGGGTGGGGGGGCTATCCTGAACCTAACACTAACTGACTTTTACACTGCCTGTCACACTGACACTAAATGCAGTGATTAGATCACTGCATTCAGTGACACTGTGACGGGGGGGGTGGGGGGGCAGATCGCAAGGGGTTAAGTATGCCTATGTGTGTGTATGTCAGTGTAGTGTTAGTGCACACTTACTGTGAGGTGTTCCTCTCATCGCAGCGGTTGGAAATACCGCTGCGATGAGAGATTACATCACTTCCCCCTTCCTGTGTAAACACAGGAGGAGGAAGTGACAGGGCGGGAGAGCGCAGGGATTGGCTGGGAGCGATCGCGGGGGGGCGGGCAAACACGGACATCCGCCCGCTCGTCCCGGATCGCTCCCGGAGACACGGGGACCGCCGCACGCCGCAGAGGGGGTCCCGTTCGGACCCCCGACCCGCTACTGGGCGAGGACGTAAATTTACGCCCTTGTGCCCAGCCGTGCCATTCTGTGGCCGTAAATGTGCGTGCGGAGGTCCTTAAGTGGTTAAAGAAGAGGTTCACCTAAAAAAAATATATTATAAGCCAGTAGCTACAAATACCGCAGCTGCTGACTTTTAATAAATGGACACTTACCTGTCCAGTGGGCCCGCAATGTCAGTGAGGGAATCAGGAAGTTAAGCATTGCGGCTATACTGCCCGGTTCCCTACTGCGCATGTGCGAGTGGTGCAGCGCATCCTCACTGGTCCCCGCTGTCCCCTGGGACCAGTGTGTTTCCCAGAAGACAGCAGGGGGGATGTGTTAAGGGGCGTGACTCCTGCGGGAGTCTATTCCCGGAAGTGGGTGCAAATATCGGCATTTATTTTTAGGGAAACTTAAGAGCAGATTTCCCCCACTTTGAGGGGCTTTCTTCTTACTGTTGTACATACGAGACAGGAAGTGAAAATAAACCTCCCTAATTTTACACAGAAGGCAAAAAGAAAAAACAAGCTCAATATGTAAATACTCACCTGAGATCGAAGCCCCCGATGTGGTGCCCGTACACAGTATCAGCCTGCGACACCGCTCCTGAAGTTACTTCCGGGTATCGTGGGCTCCGGTGATGTGATTGGCCGGAGCCACAATGACATCACTCCCATGCATGCCTGTGGGAGCCGCCGGTAACATACGTACGTGCCGTTAAGTGTATAATATAATTGGTTTATGTGATCACGGATAGATGTACGCAGATGATCACGTACGCATATACGTATAGATGCATGCAGATAATCATTGGGACATATGATTTTACTGGGGGACAGGTGCTTTTACTATGTTGGGACATGTGTTTTGGGGACATGTGTGTTACTAGGCTGGTGGTCAGTGTGCACGTCCACTCAGAAGGAGAGAGCCCATCCGGCCGTACATATGCAGTGGCTGAGTGGGAAGTGGTTAATGCCAGTGTGAACTAAGCCTAAATATTAAGTGCAGTCAACATAACACTATATCATGCCAATTTCCAAGTGGATTAACAGAGATCTACATGCATGGTGGTGAGTATCATGAAGGAAGAGGCAAGCTTACGTATAAACACCCGCAGACTTCACACTAATTTACAGAGTATAATGGTAAGAGTTGTGGTCGATGGTTGACAAAAGCTGCCTTGGCTTTTTAGCACCCCAAACATGCGCGCACAATGGAGGAAAATAGCATTGGGACTTTATTTGGACCTTTTTACAATTTGGTTTAGCACTAAAATATAGAATACAGTATAGGTGAATGATATTCGTTTATGTAATTTTACATTATAGTATGATGGTATACTGTACGTATGATGATATTCTACATATGGTAATGAATCTATTATCCAGCTTATACAGAGACACAAATTGGAGGTATTTATGTATGAAATTTACGTATGAGGCACTTAAAGTTAACATTTCTGTGCATCTTGTTTCAAAAAAAGAAGAAAAATGACGTCTTTTCATCTAATGAAATCTGCACCTGAATAAACAACTTCACGGAATCAATTAAAAAGTTAAATCCATAAAACTCTGTTTTTTGATAATCTAACATGGATTTTCACACAAGCGTTCTTGTTATAAATTTTGTTAGTATTGTAAGCCATGACAGCAAACTTAATTAACAACTGAAAATTAGATTTTTGTTTTCCAACTGAAAATGTATGAATATTTAAAATGCATAACACTCCAGTTTTATGTAATGAGAATGCTCTATAAAAATAGGTAGTAAGGTAATTGTCAAAAAACATTATTATACTTCAAGCGTTTTTTTACCTCAACACTTCATATCCCTGATATGTGCCTGCTTAACCATGTACTTGTATGAGAAAGTATACTGTTCTCTTTGTATTGCTTCCTTTATGTTAAATCCCTGGGGTTCCTGCCAGTCCCTCTGCTTTCCTATTAAAAACTGACCACACTAAGCAGACGAACAAACCATGGTTCTCTAGCTATGTTGGAAACTCAGTGTACTCGCCTCCAATGATTAGACTTGTCCTGACATGCCCCCGCTTCACAGCCATTCACTGAGAATCTCTATGTGCTGCTGCTTCTCCTCCACCCAGCTCTTTTGCAGCTGAGAACAAAGGGAATGTGATCACTTTAAAAAAAAAAAAAGGGATTTACATAGTCGTTACTGCTATCCATGACCAAGATATATAAAACTTTTCATCCTCTGTTTCTAGAGCTTTAGACACGTTTCACACGCTATAGCACTAAAAATAGCGCCTGCAAAGCACCCTGAAAAGTGGCTCCATTCACTCCAGTGTGAAAGCCAGAGGGCTTTCACACTGGAGCAGTGCGCTGGCAGGACGGTAAAAAAAAGACCTGCTAGCCGCATCTTTGAGGTGCTATAGAAGCGTTGAATAAACCGCTCCTAAAGCGCCCCTGCCCATTGAAATCAATAGACAGCGCCGCCGAACCGCCGGCAAAGAGCCGCTGCAGCTTCATTAAAATCACTGCTGCTGTAAAAATGATCTTAAAAAAAAAAAAGTTTGCATATACACATGTCCCCCAGGGCAGTACATGGGCCCCCATACCCTTTTATGGCCAATAACTTGCATATAAGCCTTCAAAATGGGGACAATACAATTTTCAGATTTGGGTCTCATTGACTTTATTAGGGCTACACTTGCTTCAAAACATGGCTTTGTTAAAGCTCTCTGAATGCCAGTCAAAGCTCCTATCACTAAATAAAATGGTTAGCTTACAGTTCTGTTTACACTTTGCTTTTGCTTGGTGCTTCAATGAGGCTTTGGTGGGGCTTCGATGAGGTTTCGGTGGGGCTTCAAGCAAAATTTTGCCATAGACTTCTATGGAGGCTTTTAAGCACCACTAAAGCTACACGGGGTATAATTTTTTAAGCAAAGCTGAAGCAAAGCAAAGCAAAAGCAAGGTGTAAACATAACTGTAAGCTAACCATTTTATTTAGTGACAGGAGCTTTGACTAGCGTTCAGAGAGCTTTAACAAAGCCTGTCCAAAGCCTTGTTTTGAAGCAAGTGTAAACTGGCCTTTAACCACTTAAGACCCAGACCATTATGCAGATTAAGGACCTTGCCCCTTTTTGCGATTTGGCACTGCGTTGCTTTAACTGACAATTGCGCGGTCGTGCAACGTGGCTCCCAAACAAAATTGGCGTCCTTTTTTTCCCACAAATAGAACTTTCTTTTGGTGGTATTTGATCACCTCTGCGGTTTTTATTTTTTGCGCTATAAACAAAAATAGATGAAATGAAATGAAAACAAAAATGCAATATTTTTTACTTTTTGCTATAATAAATATCCCCAAAAAAGATATGAAAAATATTTTTTTTCCCCAGTTTAGGCCGATCCGTATTCTTCTACCTATTTTTGGTTAAAAAAAAAAGAAAAATCGCAATAAGCATTTATCGATTGGTTTGCGCAAAATGTATAGCGTTTACAAAATAGGGGATTGTTTTATGCCATTTTTATTAATATTTTTTTTTTTTACTACCGATGGCGGCGATCAGCGGTTTTTCCATGACTGTGACATTATGGCGGACACATCTGACAATTTTGACACATTTTTGAAACCATTGTAATTTTCACAGCGAAAAAGTGCTATAAAAATGCTATAAAAATGCACCGATTACTGTGAAAATGACAATTGCAGTTTAGGAGTTAACCACTAGGGGGGCGCTGAAGGAGTTAAGTGTGACCTCATATGTGTCTCTAAATAATAAACAATGATTTGGGTTATTTTTACACAAGAAATGTAGCAGAATACAGTTTGGCCTAAATCTATGAAGAAAGATTATTAATTTACGAAAAACCATTTTTTTCAAAATGTTTAGTCTTTTTTCATTTAGCAAAAAAGAAAAAAGAAACAATGGTGATTATTTATCAAGCTCCATGTGTGTGAATTTTTTTTATATAAATTTAATTTAGATACAGTGTTGCATGACCGATCAATTGTTATTCAAAGTGTGACATTGCTGAAACATGAAAACTGGCCTGGGCAGGAAGGGGGCGACAGTGTCTGGTATTGAAAGAGTTAAAAATCCTTGCATTGTACATTGATCACCCAGAGGGGATTTTTTTTTTTTTTTTCAATGAATGTGCAGTTACTCTTTCAACTATCTTTTAAGAAAGTGTGTACAAAGAAAAATGTCTAGGTAAATATCAGTAAATATAACTAGAGGAAATAAAAGTTCTGTTCCGGATTTGAGGATTAACAACAAATAAGCTTCTTCCTTATGGAAGCAAACCATAAAGTTAAAGAAATTGCACACAAGCTTACAAAAAGAGGAAATCAATTTGCCACAATAAAACTGAACCATTTCACTAAAACAGCAGTATTGCTCCCATGATTTGGATGATAGAAGTCAGCAGGCTTCGTTCATCTTCACCAAAGAACTGCCTATGCATATACAGAGCGTCTGTAGATAAAAAAAAATGTGCAGCTCTGAAAAATGCTGACCATACATGGGTCGAATTTCGAAAGAACTTTCTTTTGAAAATCAGAAAATGTGGGCGTTTTGTGATCCGATGGTGCCAACCTTCAATTTCACTTCATAATTTTTGTGTCTGGGAATCTTCTTTTCTTTCCAGGAATTTTCTTTTCTTGCACATGCAATTTATTTTTTGATACAATTTCTCGCACGATTCTCCCATCATTAATCGAAAATCGTTTGTGTTTTCCAAAAATGTCCAACATGTCCGATTACTGTAAAAATGACACTGGCAGTGAAGGGGTTAACCACTCAGTGGCGCTGCAGGGGTTAGGTGTTCCCTAGGAAGTGATTCTTACTGTTAGGGGGCGTGGCTACACACAACACGTCACTGATGGCCATTCCCAATCACAGGGAACGGTCATCAGTGACAGTGTCACTAGGCAGAATAGGGGAATGCCGCGTTTACAAATGTATTTCCCTGTTCTGCTCTTGCCAACCGCAATTTGCGGGACTCCCGGGAACATTGAGTTCCCGGAACCCGCGGCCTCACTCAGGAGGCACGTGGCGGGTGCGCCCGCTGGGAGGCAGATTTAAAGCAATGTACTTTTACGCCGATCTACCCGTGCAATTCTTTTGAAGTAAATAGGCGTGCGGCGGTCGACAAGTGGTTAAACTTAACCTGTTGCTTTGCAGGGGCAAATCATATGTTCACCTTCTGAAAAAGACTACTGACAAGGTAACTAACTGTTTTTATCTTTAACTAGTTCTTTCAAATCTATTTACGTGTGTTTTTATATACACACACACACACACACACACACACATACATATACACAATAACCAATTCAAAGAAATGCAACCATTTTTCCTATAATTCTGTAGGAGATGCCCTTGCAGGAAGCCTGATAGAGAGACCGATGCACTGTTCTTGCTTTCAGCTTATGAGTTCTTAGAAAGAGAGATGCATATATACCACAACCGGTATTCTCAGAGATATGTCAACAATTGTATATTACCCAGTCACAACAAACCATTTCACTTTATGGTAACAGGCACTGTAATCTCAATGTTTACATAAAAATAGGTTTTGTGAATGTTTGAGGCTTGCAACAGTAGACCACATTTCTTCTCTAAATCCATGAGAGATTTTAGATAGCTTTCATTCAATTTAGTGTTTGAACAACTTTAACTGTATTCTCACTATTTTGGATCTTTTATAAACATTTTTAAGACCAGACTTTTTCTGTCAGTATCTGGCAGGCTTTTTAAATTCAGTATTTTTTGCGAGCCTATGGAATAAAATGGTGATCACTGCAATTTTTAGTAGCTACAGCACTCATTTCTTAAGGCTTTTATACTACATGCTAATTGTGAGTACCCATTTTGTCAGAAATAAAGTTTATTATTTGTGAAACGGTATCACGCTATTGGGCGCTTTCGTTTGTCTTCTCTATGAGCGGTTGAACGGTTGGACAGATCCCATGTGAGAAAACCTGACAGATATAGAAGTGTGGACACTTGTTGTGAGAGCTTGTTACTCCTGCAGGGGTGATTGGATCCGGTGAGTGCGGGACCATTGGGGGAGAGCACTGAGTGATCCACTGACGCTATATCTGCATGAAGCACGTATCACTTTATTTTGCATGAAGCAATTTTGAAAATAATTTTTCTGCATATAGCAAGATTGGAAATTGGACTTTCTTGGATTATTATTATCATTATTTTATTTATGACATATTGAAGCATCTATCACTTTATGAAACTTTTTTAAAAATAATTTTCCTGTATATAACAAGATTGGAAATTGGACTTTATTGGACTATATGGATTATTATTATTGTCATTTTATTTATCACATATTGTTTTATTATATGTAATATTAAAACTGCAGTTATCACTACAAGGATTTGCACTATACAGCATCCTACATTTTTAGTCACAGTACTTGCACTGTTTTTTGGCAACACTTTTTTGCACTAACATATTAATCTAAGTAGGCGCCATCACCTGCTATCTACACTTTATAACATGTATGTTATTTTAATTTTATTTTATGAACTTTTAATGTCAATTTAAGGCAGTGTTTCTCAACTCCAGTCCTCACACCCCCCCAACAGGTCAGGTTTTCAGGATTTCCATTATTTTGCACAGGTGATTTGATCAGTTTCACTGCCTTAGTAATTCCCACAGCCTTTTCATCTGAGGGAAATCCTGAAAACATGACCTGTTGGGGGGGCTTGAGGACTGGAATTGAGAAACACTGATTTAAGGCAATCCATCACATTTACCACCCAACAGTAAAGAGCAGGATGGAGCAGGCCAGAACTATCTCTTCCAGTCCTTGAACAAGAGGAAAACGCTCAAATCAATTCTGCTAAGATGCGGTATTCAACCTTTTTACAACCACTGTTTTCAAGCTGCTACACTCCAGAAGAGGTAATTAGGTATAAATGGTGATTTATTCTGGTTCCTATTGTGATTCTAATTTCTCAAGAAGTGGAAATACAAACATAATCGTTTGAACTCAAACAACCTTCAGGTAAAACACTGCACTGCTCGGAAATGAATGTGACCTTATTGTACGACATAGAACACAGCACAGGATACAGCTGCATGAGTGGCCACATACAAATTGTATTAACTCACACATAATTTTATTTAACATTATTAGGAGACTTTATTTGCAGAAAGATCCCGGTAAATATTTGAATAAATGGAAAAAAGCATTGACTGAAACTTACAAGGAAGACAGTTTCTTAGAAATAATAACACAACTGATTCTTAGAAGTGACACAAACCACAGATCATCACAAGGAGAATGAAGATGGTTTCCTGATGTCTATCTTTCTGTCCTCTACTGTATCTCATTTACAACGGGTACGTGTGTCCATGTGTAGTAAAACATAATGAGAACATTGGAGTAAACAGAAGTTAGGCTTAATTCACCATGGCATAATCATTATTATTTGCCAGAATGACAACAATAATAGGATTGATTCACTAAGATTTAATGCATGTGTTATTGTCATTATGTTTTTTTAGCCATGTGACTGTTATCTTCAACTCTCAATGCTAAAAATAAAATAACACTCGTTATGGCAAATAATCGTTGTAATCATCAATTGAGCCTGAGAGCCAACAAGAGCTAAAAACAAGTCAAATCGCTACAAATAACAATTGCTACAATGAAAAGCAAAAGTGTTATAGCTTTAGTATATTAAGCCTATAGCATTTCTATTAAAAGAAAGCATAAAATGTGTTCTAAAAAACAAAGTGAATGCATAGAGCCCTAAAACAAAGGTCAATGTAAACTCTTTATGAATGAGAAAAGTTTTAGACCTGTTACATAAAAAGAATGCATTGAATCAGACTCTTCATTTTTCCCCATTACATGAACATCTGTGTTTCTTTACAAAGTTGTCTCCTGGGCAGTGGCTGAATGCAGGTCTATTCATCCTGAACATAGCCATGTGTCATGATTTACCACCAAAATCACCATGGGCATCTTCATTTATCAGGACTCAACAAGTATTGGAGATCTGACAGTAAGTGATAAGAGGTCGGAATAGCAGGTTTGTGGAAAGCAATTTGTGATTCAAGCAGAGTATGATAAAGTAAGTAAGGTCCTTTTAGAATCTATAATATTTAACCAAGGTAAACATTTTAACCACTTCAGCCCCGGAAGGATTTACCCCCTTCCTGACCAGAGCACTTTTTGCGATACGGCACTGCGTCGCTTTAACCAACAAGTGCGTGGTCATGCGACGCGTACCCAAACAAAATCGATGTCCTTTTTTTCCCCACAAATAAAGCTTTCTTTTGGTGGCATTTGATCACCTCTGCAGTTTTAATTTTTTGGCGCTACAAACAAAAAAAGAGCGCCAATTTTGAATATATAATAAATATCCCCCAAAAAAATATAAACAACTAAATGTCTTTCTCAGTTTAAGCCGATATGTATTCTTCTACATATTTTTGGTAAAAAAAAAAAAAATTAGCAATAACCATATATTGATTGATTTGCACAAAAGTTATAGCGTCAACAAAATAAGGGATAGATTTATGGTATCTTTATTATTATTTTTTTATTAGTAATGGTGGCGATCTGCGATTTTTAGCATGACTGCGACATTGTGCCAGACACATCGGACACTTTTGACACTATTTTGGGACCATTGTCATTTATACAGCCATCAGAGCTATAAAAATGCACTGATAGCTGTATAAATGACACTGGCAGGGAAGGGGTTAAACACTAGGAGGCGATCAAGGGGTTAAGTGTGTCCTAGGAAGGTGTTTTAACTGTAGGAGGGATGGGCTCACTACAACATGACAGAGATCACTGTTCCCAATGACAGGGAGCAGTAGATCCCTGTCATGTTGCTAGGCAAAAAAAGGAATTGCCTTGTTTACATCTCCCCGTTCTGCTGCTCTGTGTCACGATCGCGGGTCCCGGGGGACGGCGAGTATGCGGGACCCGCAGGCACGCTCACGGAGTACGCGTCCCACTAAGCCGTGATTTAAAGAGGACGTACAGGTATGCTCATTTGACCAGTCGTGCCATTGTGCCGACGTATATCATCCCCCGCTGGTCGGCAAGGGGTTTAAATAAAGCTAGCTAACAGCAGAAGGTAAGGGGTCTTATTCTAGACGTACTTTAGTATGGTAGAACACCAAGCCTCAACATTAATAACCTCTAGATATTTGCTGCTAACTTTGGCAAGAGAACTATAGAAAGGAGGGAAGGGGGGTAGGAGATTTCAAGAACTTTGGGCTCTGCCCCCCTTCCCAATAGGCACCTTCATCCTATGTTTTCAGGGCAGTCATGGAGTCGTCTTCTTTCTCATCTTTTCTACTCATGGAGTGCAGACAGTAGTGCTGATGGGAAGACATTAGTAATACTCTCTGCATTCATTACACTGTAATTACAGGGTGTCATGGTGACACCTCTTCAGTGGGCTGGTCTTACATCCTGCACTTACATAGACTATTCAATGCAGAACAACAAAATCACACCCTCCAGCAGTACATCCCAATGAATCACCAATGTTTTGGGACTCGAAGGGTCCCATTGTCAAGATATAGATATACTTGCAACAGTTAAAGTGGTTCTGAAGCCTGAAGGTTTTTTACCTTGCATTCTCTGTATTAGGATACAAAAAAACTAAGCGTATCTACCCCAACCTCCCCTTATACTTACCTGAGCCTGATCTCGACCCAGCGATGTGCATGACAGTATTGGTTCTCTCGGCTCTCAACTTCCTCATAGGCTCAAAGAAAGTAGCGGGAGCCATTGACTACCACTGCTTTCAATCACAATCAGTGAGAAGGGAGTGGGGCTGAGCCACCCTCTATGTGTCTATGGACACACAGAGCTGGTTTAGGAGTGAGCCTGTACGTGTGGTCCCAGAGTAAGCAGCTTGGTGGGCACTCAGCGAGGAGAGGAAGCCGGGAGCTCTGGCTGGGAACCCAAAAAGAGGAGCAACAGGGCTGCTCTGTGCAAAACCATTGCACGGAGCATGTAAGTAGAATATGTTTATTAAAACAAAAAAAAGAATACAAATTTACAATCACTTTACTTAGCATGTACATTCCATCAGTGCCAACTTTAGTCAGTTTAAATGTACAATAAATACAGTGGAACATATAAAAAAAAAAGTGATACCTTTTTTTCAATTTTTCAATTAAAACTGTGGGCCAGATTCAGATACACTTAATATTGCGCTGCGTAATCGAAATACTCTACGCTGCCGTATTTCACCAGGCTCTACACTGAATCCTGGTAGATTTTTGCCCGTACGCTACGGCGGCGTAGTCTATTTCTCGCCGCGTAATCGAAATACGCGATTGGAGGGCGTGAAGCATTTAAATTAAGCGCGTCACCCGCTACGATCGAACTGCGCATGCTCCGTTCAGAAATTTTCCGCCAAGCATTGCGCGAAATCACGTCGTTACGTCATTCGTTGTTTGAGTAGCGTCGTTTATGAACATTGCTATTCTCGGAAGACTTACGTAAAAAATAATAAAAGACGTCGGACATATGTTTCGTATCTAGTACGTCATCAGGGGGGCGTAACCCAGAAACATAACAGTTTTGTATTGTCACAAGGGGGCATATTTATAAAGCAGTAAACATGACTTTCACCAAACATTGAAAGCAGTAAATATGATTTTTACCATCATTGAAAGAACATACACCTGGAAGATTCACCTGCTGTGAATGTTTGTTGAATGTCATTTTCATTGCATTATAAATATGATCCACGATCTCTTGACTTTATGTTGTGCACCATGCTCTATTGACAATAAATTGTTATATAACAATTTATTTTAGGTCAAAAATACATCTTTGTTCCAAAAAATGTCTAGAAGACCAAAAAGATCCTTTTCCAGAGCATCCGTTCTAATTAAATCTCACAGTGAGGTGGTATGCTAGAGAGCCGACCTTACATGCCAGGAGTTGGCCTGTATCACATATTTTCAGCTTCACTCAACAGGTATTAGCAACAAAAGCATACCTGTGATGACTGCAGGTGTATCATTTTGCATCATCAAGAAATTCTTTGTCCACCTGTACTTTTTACCAATTCACCAACATATACCAACAAAGAAACTATAAATGTTTTAGTTTATAAACCAAAGTGGTTAAACATGGCCTTAGAAGAAATTATTAGTTGCACAAATCCTACTTATAAAACATCCTAAAATGAAAAAAACATGCCAAATTTACATAACTGCACTTTAGGACACATTTCATTTTAACAATTGGCAGGCATTTAAACCTGACATTTAATTTGCTTATATTTTACATTTCCTGGTTCCTCAATTTTCCCTTCAAAATGCCTTAATGGGTGAAAGCTAGTCTGAAGGTGTGGGGATTTCTGGACACATTCAAACTACCCTAAAGCCCCCTTCACACAAAGGGTCCAATCAAGTCCTCCTTTTTTAGGCATACCTGATCGAACCCTCCACTCACCCCTATGGACTAGCAGGTGTAAATAGACTTGTGCCCATTTATACCTTCCTACCTCCAATCAGATCTGCTTTGCTAAAAAACATAGAGGCTCTGTCCCCCTTCCCCCTCCTCTGTCTAGGTGAATCGGATCAGAGGGCAGTCAGGTATAAACGGACATGTGGAGTCCGCTTATCCCCGGCCTCCCATAGAGCAGTACAGGCTCTATCCATGTCTGCTCTGCATAAACTGAGCAGACATGTACCTGTCATCCACCCACTCTGCTCTGATCAACAGGGGATCAGTAGACAGATCCCCTGCTGATCTAAACAGAGTCTGCCCCATGTGAAAGGGACCCGAGTATTATGCCCATGTGATACGGAGACTCCATGATTGAAAGAATGAAAATCCAGTAAATTAAAGGGGGGTAAGTACAGGAACAACTCAGGAAGAAAGAGCTAGATGTTGCTGGACATCCTTCAGCCAGGAAATAAGGGGGGCTTTATCTGACTTGCTGCAGCTTCTAATGCACACTGTGAGAAGTTCACCATGAGAAGTCAATACAGAGTAAGCTATTTTAGTACAAAAGAGTGTATAACTGCAAGACTGAAGCTAAGACTGGAGTTAAGCTTTACGTTAGGGTTGTCCCGATACCACTTTTTTAGGACCGAGTACAAGTACCGATACTTTTTTTCATGTACTTGCCGATACCGAATACCGATACTTTTTTTAAATGTCATGTGACAGTTTTCAAACCACAATACAGACTAAGGATATTTTCTTTAGAATTATGAAGAACTCTAACTCAAGACATTATAGAAGAATAAAAATGAGTAAAAATGAATAAAAATGTTTTATTTTCTTGTCACGCAGTAGTAAAAAACTCAAAGAATTTTCACAGAACATGTTGATAAATACAAAAAAAGTATTCTATTTGGGTATCGGGAGCATTTGGGCGAGTACAAGTACTCCCGCAAATACTCGGTATCGGTCCCGATACCGATACTAGTATCGGTATCTGGACAACCCTACTTTACGTAAAGCTGCAAATATAAATCGGTTTCCCGAGGAATGTGGCTTGCACTGCTCAGCCAGGATAGTGATGGCCCAATATTGCCTCCTTTAGTGTTTTCTATATTGTTAGTAGGGTGAGAAGGATAATTAAAGGAGGATGACAACCCATGGTGAATGACCATCATGACAAAAACTCTGCCCTGATTTATATCTTGAATATGCTGAACGGTTGACCTATATTTTTTTCAATGCAGTTGCACGGGAGCCTGTAATAATATTATATCAGGTAGTCACTTCTGTACTTGTAGGTTGAAAACTTCACAGGGAAAAATAAAGTAAGTGAATCATGTCAACATAAAGTAGATATTGCAAATCAAAATAGTCAACATAGGCCTCAAGAAGCAAATTGTGCCTTTACAGCACTGTAGTACATCAGCAATGTAACTAACTGGCTCCATTATTCAATTATCTTTTACTGGAAGATGTCCAAAAGCACATGTACAAAAGCAATTTATAGACATCATAGGTTTGTGATGTGTCGTCCTTCATTTTAGTCACAGTCTTACGTGATATTGTTCTAAAAGGTGATTTTGTCAGGTAACACTTTAACAGTGTCTACGATTAAAAGGCAAGATGGATTCTTCTGTCTTTTAAATCTATTTTGGTTGGAAAGTTTTATTATGCATAACAAGCTAGCTATAATGTTGTGGCTAAACCAATATGAATGTATAATGCAAAGCGCTGCGTAAATTGACGGCGCTATACAAGTACCTTAATAATAATATAAAGATTGCTCCCTCAGCAAGTGCTTAGCTAATACACCTGACCATACTTGGCATATTCACTAAGCAATGAAACCACTGTATGGAATGATAACTCACAGAATGTACAGAAATTCTTACATGCTGGGGAGGTTTAAGTCTGGAAGGAATCCACTTTTAACTATGGTGGTCAAGCTCCCTCATTCAGCCACAAAGAAAAAAAAATAGTTAATCTCTGATAGGGGGCACCTATGAATATTGGTTCCACTTAACCCTTAAGCCTCGTACAAACGACTGTTTTTTCCAACGGGAAAACTGCTATGAGAGCTTTTGGACAGGAATTCTGGCCGTGTGTATGCTTCATCACAGTTTTTCCAACAGGAAAACTGACAGACAAAAAAAGAGCAGGATCTCTTTTTTCCTGTCAAGAGAAAATCCTGGCTGGAAAACCATTCGCCTGTGTCTTTTTCCAACAGGTAAAAAAAACGTGCATGCTCAGAACCAAATCGACGCATGCTCCGAAGCATAGAATTTAATTTTCTCGGCTCGTCGTATTCTTTTACGTCACCACGTTCTTGGCAGTCAAAAGTTCACCGGACTTTTGTGTGATTGTGTGTATGCAAGGCAGGCTTGATAGGAATTGCATCTGGAAAACCGTTGTGTGTACTAGTCCTAACACCATGTTTTTCTACAAAACTGCTCTAACTCTAAATCAAATAAAAAGTTGTTTCTATTACTGTAAATGCTGTTAAAAGTAGACATTAAAAAAACAGTGTGATGCATAACACACAAAAAGACTGGTTTACAGCAGCAGGCAAAGTTTGAGGCTTATTTAGAATGGATAAAGCAAAACTCAGAATATAGGCCAGCCTTTTTCAACCAGGGTGCCTCCAGGCTACTATTAAGATGCCTTGTCAAAATGCCTAAAAATTGGTTAAAAAATTGTATATAAGCCAGTGAATGGATAAAGCCTGCTTTTTAGTTACACAAAGCCACATGTATTGCACCATCACAACCTTGACGTCATAGGTTAATGTGACCCTCATCGGTACTGGGGTCACATTAACTGAGCGAGGGAGAAGAAAAATTCTGGAGTACTAGTCAGTACCAGTGTGCAAAGGTATATTGCTTTGTAAAAATAAATCACCTCTACTGTTGGGTGTCCTACATGTGTGGATGATGCTGCATTATGTAAAGCTATTAGTTTACGTTTGTGCTATCCTACGTTCCTAGTTAAAATAAAGTATAACAATCCAAATGAAAATTAAATTGGCCTCTTACTAACTTCCGTTGATCTCTAGATTATAAGAGATCATCTAACGCATGAGGTAAGAAAGTGCCCATTGCCTGGCCACATCCTCTGTGGGTCTCCTGACCTCCAAGATGAATGGATGGATCCGTCAGCTGCAGGCTCAGCGTCCCAACACCTCTCATTCTGGACTCTAACTCCACCCTGAAAGCATACGCTACAGCGTCCCAGCACAGCTTGCCTCACTCAGGATGATCACTGTGCTTCATTTGGGTGTGCATGCAGGATAGGGGAACACAGAGAGAAAGCTCATTGCTTAATATGTAAAAACAAGGGGGTTTATTTAAGCTAAAATATGCACTTACAACAGAGATAATAATATTAGGCAGTAGACAGAGGATGATCCAGCATGGAGATTACCAACACATCTGGATGCTCTTAATGTCACAGCTCCTGTCTCCTTCCAGCATGTTTCCCCTTCACAGGCTACGTCATCCTCCATTCCCAGACGTAGCCTGTTGCATGTGTAAGTGTTACACAATTCCAGCCAGGCCAATCAAGATGGCTAAATATCTCAGGTGAAAAGACAGCAAAGGAGCAGGCATTGCTGCAGGGGAGATGGGTTTTGTTCCCCTTTATTTAATTCTTCTGGTATCGCATACCCAATGGTACAGGTTGTTGCAGCCATGTCCATGGCATGGCCATGGGATGGTAATTAAATTCCTCTCTTCCTTTGCTCTATCTTTCATCATTTGTTTCCTTCTGTCCGAATATAGATCTAAAGTCTGGTCTGTAATCATCAATGCTCACAATTATCATGAATTCTGAATTTCTAGTCCTGTTGATCTGGTTGATTTCCATGTAATTGTCATGTTATAGTAATGTCCTGCAGTTACATAAACTTATCTGCAAACCACACTATAGTTAAAAAATGCAGTCTGGTCTGCAAGCTGATATTTATGAGGTCATCACTCTGTTCCCTTCTTCAAGGAGGCTTACAATATCAGATTGACAGCCCTGACCAATACATTAGAAAGGGACTGACTTAGAGTGCTGCCCATTCCTCTCCCAATTTGGTCCATCTGTTATAGGAGATTACAAAAAGTGCATATGTAGTCAGATTTAGGCACTGTCCTATAGGGGAGGGGGTAGGGGACAAGAAATAACCAATGGGAACTGAACACTTGTACATTGAAACAGAAACTACAGATAAACATAAAGGGATTATGGTAAGCAGGCAGCCTCTCAATACACATCCCCTGCGGAGAGATGTCTCCGGTCCAGACCATTGTCTATGTGCCATTTACCAACACAATTAGACACAGCAACAAGGGGGGGGGGAGAAGGAATGTAGCATTAAATTACATTATCTCAATGCCAGCTTGTCCCCAGGTCTCCAGTATCTTCTGGGCCAAAAATCTGTGGGTAAGAGGCCCACCCACAGTCCCTTTCAAAACACACAGTGACAGTGGGTTCTATCACAGGCACTTTTACTAATTGTATGTAAAAAAATATATATTTTTGAATCCATTACTGAATTAACTGGTTACATTTTATACAGTATCTGCCTAAAATGTGAAAATTAAGCAAGGAGACATAAGAAACAGAGAATAGGCAAGGGATATTTGTGGTTTGCAGTAAATATAAATAAGCATTAGAGACAGAAAACATTTTGTTGTGTTTTGTAAGGCACTTTGTTTTATTATACATTAATATATGGGTGTTTTGTTATGGCCCCATGTTATAGCTTTGATGCCTAGGTGGGAGATAATGTGCGGTAATGACAGGTACATCAACAATCTCAAAAAACAGCATCCTCCCACACACCCATGTACAGATTGGCAAACGATTACGCACACATAAATAAAAGTGTTATGTTCCAAAATAAATGCCAATAATAAGAAAGCATTAGCATTTTTCTAACATCTCAAAAATTATTCTGCCATATAAATCCATTTGTTATGGAGGATGCTAGAATGCTGGAGTATAACCCTTCCACATCCATGGCTACCACCGACATTTCTGCCAGAACATCTAGAACCTAAAATTCACTAGGGAGGTGTAAGGTGTCTTGTGTGTGTGAAAAAGATTTCACCCTGGTGGATTTTTAAAGTTTTTATGAATCTTCTGTTGGTGTTCCATGATTAAAAATGTCCTAAGTTAAATGAGGGAGCTTGACCACTATTTGTAGGGATATTGTTTTTAAAGAGCCCTTTCAATCAAAATTTCAAACTCAACATGAAATCTACTTGCTTGATGTCTGGAAATCTTTTTTTACTTTTTAAAAACAAATTTAATACCATTTGTTTTTATTTAAAATGATATAACACACAACCTCATAATGCTATTTTTGATCACAATATTACAACATTTATCATAGGTTTTAACTATATGGCTTTCCTTTCTTAGGCTTTATATATACGTGTTTGCAGCAGTTTGAATGTAATTGCTCATTGAAATTTGGTTATTGGTTATTTTAAAACAAACAAATCTTAGCAGTCATGTACAAATACAGAAAAGGAGTTATTAGGTGAATCCTAAGATGAACCTAACAACAATTTTTTTTTTTTATGTTAAGTGCATGCATGCTAAGTAATGTTTGACGAGACACTTAAAAAGGTATTTATTACCTTTCAACATATACAATTATTTATTGCCTCTCAAAGAGAACATGTTTTCATCCTTTCATCTACATATGTTCAAGCATCATCCAGGGTGAGCACCTACCTCCTTAGGTCATAGACTAAAAGCTGGCCATATTTTGAATTAATCATTTTTAGGAAAAGAATGTTCTAAGAAGGTGTGTTCATCTTTCTAATGATTAGTGGATCACATTTAATTTCAAAGGAGCAGGATGGAAAATGTTTTTCGAACAAATTTCTATGAGTATTTTTTGTTTTCGTTCAGTGAAGTCCATTTTTTCCAAAATCAATTGTTAAAAGCAAAAGTGATCTATCAAAACAACATTCAAATATTCTAAGAATGTTTTGAGAATTTTCATACAAATTTTCCTAAGAATTTTCGTTTGAAATTCTATCCGTCTATGGCCAGCTTAGAGTAGAGAAAAAAATACTACTACTAATATTTATAGGTAAGGTTGATCCAGGGAATATCTGATTGCCTCTTTGAGGATCAGGAACATTTTTTTTCCCTCTGTTGGAGAAAATTGGATTATGCTCTATTGGATTTGTTTGCCTTCCTCTGTACCAAATGTGGGTATAGGATTGTGCATATGGAAGTTTTCCATTTATGTGTGTTTTTTTTGTTCTCTGTGGGTTGAACTAGATGGACCTATGAAACCAGTGAGTTGAATGTAACAAACTGACAGATCCCCATACCGACATAAGCAATGTTGATGTTGCAATCTCTCCTGCTGTTCTTTTCAATTCTGACAGCGGGGAGGCACCCCCACCAGAATTTACAGATCAGTGCTTGCAGCAATTCAAATTCTAATTCTGGTTTTCCATTATGTCCCTTCAGAAAAATCTGGTCATTAGACTGGCTTCTGTTGAACAGACAGTGGTACACATGTACCGAAGGTCAGCCAATTCCAAACTTTCCCTACTTTTTAATAAACCCTTGCTAGATTGTCTTCTTCAAAAAGGGCATTGCACCCTGGTCATCTTTGCTCTCTTCCATGTTGTTCAAGTGATCACTGGGGAGGGCTTTCTCTGGCATGCAACAGACACAATATATGTTTCTCCAAGATTTCTCAAGCAATGGCAGATTGTGCTTAGGCATGTCATGTGGGTGGTGCAATAAACTTCTTTCTCGTTGTTTTTATGAGATATTGTTTGTAGAATTTTGAGGAAAATAATTAACAAGGCTGTAACATAAAATGTGGAAAAAGTAAAGCGCTGTGAATTCTTTCCGGATGCATTGTATAGAATACAAAATATATTAATATTAAAATGACACTACAACACCACATGAACATCTTACATTTTGAGTTATTTGCTTCACATTGGTATACTTTACAAAGTATAAAAGAGCACTACGAGGCAATAACATTGTGTTTGAATACAGCCATAGGGATTTGATTTGACAGGTGACATCATGCATCTGCCAGGTGTTTAATCACAGGCAATGTCACAAAAAACATTAAACCAGATTTATAACTTAGCACAATTTGAAAAAGCAGGATAGAACACGATGGAACACGATTAGCCAAATGAGACAATAATCACATTACAAGAGATCTGCAAACAATACACACAAAAGTACAAAACTATGTAACTTTAATAAAGTTGTCCTTTAATGAACATTCAAGAAAGAAAAAAAAAGTTGTTTCCAGTTGTATAAACCGCACTAATACCATGAAAAGCCATTATGATCGCTGCAGGTCATTTTAAAAGTAGTCTGTCTCTCGTTTTCTCTCTCTTTTTCCAGCTTCTTCCCTGGCCCAATTCCTGAATGGCAGAGCTCCGAGTCTGAACAAACAGTGTGGGTGGTGACTGCTCTGTGGGGCCCCACTAAAGGCTGCAATTCAAGCTGTGTACTGCTCTGTATCATTATACATGAAATACATTTTGCATGGCATTTCAATTGAAAAGAAGGCTCGTGATGCTTTTCTGGAACTGGCCTTGTTAGGCCCTTCCTAAACAAGCCTTTATTGACGGTGTCTGTGGGTCATGAGAGAGGAAGGGTGCTCTGGCCTCACAGACTGCTGTCAAATGATTAGAGGGAGGCCTGTAACAAAGAATGTCTGGAATGCGGTGGTGGTGTACGAATCAACAGTGTCACAAAGTACATGGAATGGAACAAAACTCAGCTGCATGCAAAATAAAAATGGAACGAGCTAGCCAGAATTCCTTGAGCAGTCTGCTAATGAAAGGGTTAAGGTTACCTCAGCATTCCTCTAGTCACTGAAAGGTGATCATTACAACCCACACACTCTTCTACTAAAAAAATTCCAAAATACTTCAGGGAGCTTTGCATGTGATTGTATGAGGTAACCATGTTTAAGGTTTATTTTGCAGCTGAGGAGAGAACATCTATTTTTAGGCATTTCCATTTATTTTCTTCAGGCCAACCTTGACGTGACTGGCAGCTCCTGTCATGCTGCATTCTGTCTGCTGCTTTTGGAAAGCATCAATTTTTGTCAGTACACATTGACAGTGCATCTTTTATAGAGATTAATGAAAGCTATCAAGCACCCAGTCGAGTGCTTGGATCGTGCGGTGAGTGTTGCCAATTGCTGCAGAATGGCACAGCATGAAAAATCTCCCGAGTGCTCCAACCCCCAGGGTGGTGTACAGCATACATATGAAGAGTGAGATGTCCCATTCAGTCTTTTTACAAACCCTCCAGATCACACAGCTATGGCGGTTAGGCTCAATCTAGAACTGTCAATTAAGGGGTTACACAACAATTCTTTTCAATTAGCTCTAATTTCTTCACTTCCAGTCTGAAAAATCAAGGCTGCCCATGTTAGTATTCATTATTATGCTTGAATAGTCTTATATTTGAGCAAACATCAAAGGAAGAAATCTAGTGAAGGATAATCAGAGCGATTTTCCTTTTCAATATGTTTGTGCTTTTCTATTTGGCAAACTTCAAAAATGATTAAAAAGATGTAGGACTTGATATACTCTATTATGTGCATCACTAAAATGCTTTTGTAATCTCCCTCCATCAGATGTAACAGAGCTGGCGGCTCGAATGGGAAGGACAGGGATAGGATTGAAATAAATGATACTGTGATAAAGCATGCCAAAATATATCCACATAAATCCACATAAAATAAATGTTAACATTCATTTAAAGTGTATTTTTGTTAAAAAAAAAAAAAGTTAAAATCATACATTCATTTCCAACTTGCATTTCAATTTTTCTAGCTTACTGTAAACCAGGTGTAGGCAACCTTTGAGAGGTAGAGATCTACCTAGATAACATAGAAGAAAACTAAGATCTCTGGTGTGCTGCACTTTTTTTTTCTTTTTGTGAAATTAACTAGCTCGCCCCTAATAAAAAGTAAATATGGCATGAAGAATACTTGGGAAAATCTACCAAAACAAATGTCACTGTAAAAAATTAACCATAGCCGACCTTAAATGTTACATCAAGGCTAGAAAGTTACAGAGGTCAGTAGTAGGTAAGGCAGTGTACAGAGGTCAGTAGAACCGACTAGTAGGTAGGGCAGTGAGTGTACAGACGTGAGTAGTATGAAAAGCAGTGTACAGGGATCAGACGAGCAGAGGACAGGATTAAGCAGGACAGGGGAGAGCAGGGCATGGGACAGAGAGCCAGCAAGGCAGTGTACAGGAGGGTCAGGAGGGCACAGTGCTGGTGAAGTCAGATCACAATGGTACTGGTGAGGTCAGAAGGGCATGGTACTGGGGATCAGGAGGACTGGGGGTTTGGGGGGGCATGAGACAGGTAGGTCAAGAGGAACACTACAGGTGGGCCTGGAGGGTACAGTAATGGGAGTCAGGAAGGCATGGCACCGGGGGAGTTAGGAGGGCACACCACTGAGGGTCAGGGGAACCCAGTACTGGGGTACAGGAGGGTAAATTACACTGAAATCAGGAGGGCACAGAAAAGGTTACCTGACGCAGAGTGGTGCAGGGAACCTGGTGTGGCAGATCTACTTGTTGTGGTGCACTGATCCTCACTGGAACTCTTCTCTAGTCTATTCTACATGATGTCACATACAAGCCCCTTGGATGGACTGTAGAGAAGGGCTGGTGGGGATTAGCACACTACATTCAGGGTGACAGGAGCCCGAACTTGCCTGAGAATCGCAGCGTCAGAGTCATAGGTGGCACAGAGTCATAGGTGGCAGAGGCATTTCCTTCCCCGTAGCTGCCACCTAGGTTTGTTGCTTTGGCTATTAATGGTGAATTTAAGAATATAGTTTTCAGTGAAGCCAGGCTTCCCCTCCTATACAGGAAATTGGTGGGAGGGACTTGAAGTCTTTTGAAAGAAACATGCGTTCAGACAAAGGGGAAAACTTGTGTTTGGAAAAATGATGGAGCAACACATGGATGACAGAAGCTGGATAACTTTGGAGATGTTTTGGGTTGGACTGAGTAAGGAACGATGAAGAACATTACATCTTGACCCCTAAGTTGAGTAACTGTTCACATATTTTGGCATATTTTTGTAAGCTATGAGTTGTGTTTTATTGTTTATCCTACATTTGTATGTGTAGCTTTTCTGTTTGAGAAGGCATTGACATACTACACAAGTCTAAGCTTTCTTGGTTTTACCGCAAGAACCAGAAAATGATGTGTACACTGTTTCGGAAGAGTAAGGCTGCAAATGTTTCTGGTGTCCAGGAGAAGAAAGTATGCACCCTTCCTACCTGGGCCAGAGATAGTCAGTGGATGTGTGTTGCAAGGAAGCTGGCTAGATATGCTTCTCCTTTGAACAGAGCTTGGGGGGATGGAGTGTCTGATCTTTTCTCAGGTTTTTGTCTCAAAAGTTTTGGGTTCAGTAAGGGAGAGATGCGGAAAGTTGCTGTGTTTGGTTTGCACTTCCTGTATGCTCTACATATTGAATATAAAAAGAGGAAAAAAGGCAGAATTAGAAAGAGGTTTACTGAAGGAGCAGCTTGCAGTGGCATCCGAGTGTTTAGATGAAACTGCAAGCAAGGCAAAAGATTTAAAAAGTAGGGTAATCAAATTTAAACCTGCAGTGGCTTCAAAGTGTGTTCAAACCTCTGTAGGCAGAGCTAAAGATTTGAATATGCGGTGTGCAGCCCTCATAAACAAGTTTAATGATGCCCTAACAAAAGGACAAAGACCCTAAAGCCTGTAAGCAAAAGTAGGACATGTGTCACTGTTACTTCCCATAAGTGAGAAGCTGAGGATTTGACAGCTCAATGGCCGAGTTGAGACAGATAAAAGGAAGGCAAGGCCTATGATCTCCAGGAGACACATGTGGATTGATTTACTTAAAGATGGGGGTCCCTAGAGAGGAAATAGATGGGACTCCTACACCAGCATTGCTTAAGAATGGAACCAAGTGGTTGGGAATGGTAGATCCAGTCACATTAAGTGTTTCTGTTGCCATAAATTGGGCATTTTGCTAGAATGTGCCATGCTGTGAAGACTGGACAACAGCAGGTCTGTGTTCTTTCTAGGGCAGCACAGAGAGACATGCAAGTTTATTTGTTATGCTGGAAGTCAATGCCTTTTCAGTTAAAGTGTTTCAAGACAACAGTGGGCACCCTACAATAGTTTTGCAGTTAGAAATGGGCAGATAGAGAAATGTGAGCCGGGAGTTATGTTTTTGGCACAGTTGAAAGGAACATATAATCTGCATTGTCTCTTACACTTTACAGGCACTGAGCACCGAGAGGTTGAGCAGGCAGAGCAGATGGCCATGCTAGATGGGAGGAGGCAGACCAGAAGAGAACCCGAGGAAGATGATTTCCTGATGGTGGCTGAATTAGAGTGGACTTTCATCTGAGCTATTCCTTATGACCAAGAGGACTAAAGACTTTCATTTGGGACTTTCTTTCCACAAACTGCCAAAGACATTGTTAACCCTGCACAAAGGAATATTGGTGACAGGTTTAGCGTCTAAAGGTGACCAGACACGTATGCTACACAAGGGAACTGAGACCAAACAAAGGATATATATATTAAGTGATATTTATTAACAGTGAACATACACCAATAAACATACACAGCAACCAGTGAAAACATAAACCACTCCAGCAAACAAGAATAACTAATAAACCTAACAGCTATCTACAGTGCCTTGCGAAAGATTAGGCCCCCTTGAACTTTGCGACCTTTTGCCACATTTCAGGCTTCAAACATAAAGATATAAACCTGTCATTTTTTGTGAAGAATCAACAACAAGTGGGACACAATCGTGAAGTGGATTGAAATTGATTGGATATTTCAAACTTTGTTAACAAATAAAAAACTGAAAAATTGGGCATGCAAAATTATTCAGCCCCTTTACTTTCAGTGCAGCAAACTCTCTCCAGAAGTTCAGTGAGGATCTCTGAATGATCCAATGTTGACCTAAATGACTAATTATGATAAATAGAATCCACCTGTGTGTAATCAAGTCTGCGTATAAATGCACCTGCACTGTGATAGTCTCAGAGGTCCGTGCAGAGAGAGCATCATGAAGAACAAGGAACACACCAGGCAGGTTGGAGATACTGTTGTGGAGAAGTTTAAAGCCGGATTTAGATACAAAAAGATTTCCCAAGCTTTAAACATCCCAAGGAGCACTGTGCAAGCGATAATATTGAAATGGAAGGAGTATCAGACCACTGCAAATCTACGAAGACCTGGCCATCCCTCTAAACTTTCAGCTCATACAAGGAGAAGACTGATTAGAGATGCAACCAAGTGGCCCATGATCACTCTGGATGAACTGCAGAGATCTACAGCTGAGGTGGGAGACACTGTCCATAGGACAACAATCAGTCGAATACTGCACAAATCTGGCCTTTATGGAAGAGTGGCAAGTAGAAAGCCATTTATTAAAGATATCCATAAAAAGTGTCGTTTAAAGTTTGCCACAAGCCACCTGGGAGACACAGCAAACATGTGGAAGAAGGTGCTCTGGTAAGATGAAACAAAAATCGAACTTTTTGGCAACAATGCAAAACGTTATGTTTGGCGTAAAAGCAACACAGCTCATCACCCTGAACACACCATCCCCACTGTCAAACATGGTGGTGGCATCATCATGGTTTGGGCCTGCTTTTCTTCAGCAGGGACAGGAAAGATGGTAAAATGTATGGGAAGATGGATGGAGCCAAATACAGGACCATTCTGGAAGTAAACCTGATGGAGTCTGCAAAAGGCCTGAGACTGTGACGGAGATTTGTCTTCCAACAAGACAATGATCCAAAACATAAAGTAAAATCTACAATGGAATGGTTCACAAATAAACATATCCAGGTGTTAGAATGGCCAAGTCAAAGTCCAGACCTGAATCCAATCGAAAATCTGTGGAAAGAACTGAAAACTGCTGTTCGCAAACGCAAAAAATTACAGCTTTATATCTTTATGTTTGAAGCCTGAAATGTGGCAAAAGATCGCAAAGTTCAAGGGGGCCGAATACTTTCGCAAGGCACTGTATATACAATATCTACAACATAAGGAAAAAGGCAACAGGGATGCAAGGAAAAGGACACGGCTGGGGACAAGAGCATAGAACAAGGCAAGAAGGGAGCAGGATTGATCAGGACAAGGGCAGGTTGGCAGGCACAAGCTGGTAGCAGGCAGACATGAAGGGACCAGAATCGTGACGCACTGGAGAAAGGGAGGAGCAGCCTTAAATATCCAGGCAGCTGGAGCTAGGTGTGGCTGATCAGAACCTGCTGGCTTCTGGGAGACACCTGCTGGTGGACACTGGAACTGCAGCAAACAGCGCAGAGCAGGATAGTGCCACCAGCAGGTGAACTTAATCCTAACAATTGGAGCCTTCCAGGGACAAAAAATGTCTGACCACCCAAAAGATATGGGGGTCGGAAGGGGATTTTTTTCCTCCCATTTACAATACTGGGGGTTTATTTCGCCTTTTCCTGGAAAAAAAGGCTTTGAGATGTTGAAGTTTCATATTTTCCTATATTATGCTATAAAGTCAAGAGGTGGTATGTGTTGCTATGGCTATTAATAGTGACTTTAGGAATAATATAGAGTTTGATTTTTAAGAGCATATGTTTTCACGGAAGCCAGGCTTCCCCCATACAGAAAGTTGGTGGGAGGGGCTTGGAGTCCTTTGAAAGAAACGTGTTCGGAAAAAGGGGAGTTGCGTTTGGAAGGTCGATGGAGCAACACATGGCTGCCAGAAGATGGATAACTTTGAAGATGTTTTGAGTTAGACTGAGCAAGGAAGGCTGAAGGACATTAGAAGCTGAAAATAATGCAGAGAATCCAGGAAGTTGTGGAAAGAGATGAGCAGCAGGCAGGAGAGGTTTTAAGTGGGTTTATATTGGCTTATCGGATATAAGTATTGTGTGCATTGCTATTACAATGCCGATGGTATGAAATGAAAATGTATGCTATGATCATAAGACTCTTAAGTTTACAATTTGCTAGTACAAGTGGCATGCAGGCACCCAAAACTCAGAGCATTATATTATACAAATACAAATTTGACTAGAAATGTTTGCTCAACCCTGACCCATTTCTTGATGTTGGTTATTTGGGCCACCTGTCATGTTGAGTGGCCAAAAGTGAGGCAATAAGCTAAAGTACCTTGCTAACGTAGACAGCAGCATAATTGTGGGCCCTGGCTTTTAGAGCTACATGATCTCTAGTGCCTACATATCACTTATACTAGCTAAGTGGAAACCTAACATTCATATCGGCTTTACTACAAGCAATTCAGGCTAAAAATATTTTTTACTAGCTTATGTGCCAATGACAATAACTGCTGTTTAGTCACCAGTGAATTAATAGAAGCAAGTTATGGACCTCATCTCTTAACGAAACATCTGTTTAAGCTAAGTGTTAAGACTTATTTACACTTGTGCATTTCAGCAACCCATGTTATAATGAGTGCACTGATGTGCATTCCTGCACCAGCTCTATGTACAGTGCCATTCATTTGTGGCATGTTGTGTTGCCCTGCTCTGCAAAAAAAAATGGCCAAGTGAGTTGGCAGCCCATAATGCACCGAAATGGATTTCAATGACGCCGCCCGTTGTGATAGCAACCTGGAAGATTTACGGCGCTGCTCACCGACAACACTGCTCATGCGGGAGATAGAATGAATGCCAGGTGAAGAGCATTCACCGCTTCCGGTGCTTGTGGGCTTCACAGTGCCCACAAGCAAAATGCAAACTTTCCGAAATCGGTTTATAAGTTACTCTTTTGCACGAAAATGGACAGACGATGTTAGAAGTCATCAAAATTGTGGGTATTACTTTGTAATGTAAAAACCCATTGCATGCAACAACAAAGACTGCCCAGATTTTTTTCTTTACACACACACACAGAAGTTTATCTAAGAAGGAAGCATTAGTTACAATGTTTCCTGTTAAAAACTTGGGAGACTGCCCGGATATTTTCTTTTGACAGCTGACAAGTCTCTCGTTATATGAAAGAATCAGCAAACCCTGCATTGGAGATCGTCAGGGGGGTTTAATCAAGACTTTTTATGATTAATTGTGCAGCTCTAGTGACAATGCCCTTCTACAGAATTATAATGGAGTGGTGGCGTTGTCATCCCACCATGCAGGAGCACAGCGTGCCTGTAAACCTTGATTAAGCGCATGTTTTCATAAAACGTGTCAACGCTGTTCCCTGCTGGTTGAACTGTGATGTTAGACTTTTATTGGATTAGCAATAAAAATATCTTGGAGTTTTCATATTCTCGAGTGTGGTCATCCATCTTCTACATTGTGCCTGTAAACCTATGGAAGTAATAGAAAGAGAAGGCAGCGGAACCTAGAATGCAAACCAAATCTGTAATTTAAAGTGTTGCTTTTAATAATTTTAAATATGCAGTTTTAAAAGAAAAATCGTCTGTTCTGGTATATTGCGCTGTTAAGGTCCATCGTTTCCCTATCTACTACCTGGTCCAGGGCAATGATGTGCAGCCAAAACTGAACTAAGCGCATGTAGACAGAAAGTGGCTTAAAGCGGAGTTCCACACAAAAATGGAACCTCCGCTTTTTGGAACCCTCCCTCCCCCCTCCGGTGTCACATTTGGCACCTTTCAGGGGGAGGGGGTGCAGATACCTGTCTAATACAGGTATTTGCACTCACTTCCGAGCATAGACTCCCGCAGGGTCACGCCCCTTCCTGTCCCACCCTGTCTTCTGGGAAATACACAGGTCCCAGAAGACAGCAGGGACCAGTTAGGATGTGCAGCGCGACTTGCCGCAACACTTCACTTCCTGATTCCCTCACCAAGGATGGCGGCGGGGCCGCCCGAGCGATTGTTTGTCTTCGGCTGCCGACATCGCGGGCACCCTGGACAGGTATTAAAATGTCAGCAGCTGCAGTAGTTGTAGCTGCTAGCTTTTAATATTTGATTTTAGGCAGACCTCCACTTTAATGGCTAATTCGACCTTTTGCAAAATGTTACACGAGTTAGTGTGTAACATCTTTTGGAGATTGGCCCAACTGTGCACTGCCACCTTAATTCACAGAGACAGAATATAAGTGTAGTAATCAAAGAATTCATAGTCTATTGAGATTTCCTCCATCTCCTCAACTTTTTTCCAACAAAAATACGTGCATTTGTTTTTAAAGGTGAACTTTGCCTTTAAAGATGCTAGTTCAGCAAAACTGAGATGGGAAAAAACAGATGAGAAAAAGGTAAAAACAGTATTTTATGGGGAATAAAAATGAAACAAAAATAAATAAAATAGCTTACACATTTCTTAGACTGCATTCAAGCCTGAGCAGGATAATTTTCTGGTGTTTTTTGTGCGTTTTTGCATGAATATACAAACATTTTAACAAGTATATTTTAAATGTTGTACTTGTGCAATAAAGCCTCAGGCATCTTGTTTAGTCCATGGAAAGCAATAGGGGGAGGAGATCAGTTCTTACAAGCCAACAAAAAAATGCAAAAAAACAATTGATTCACGCATTTTCAGGTGTTCTCATTTAAATCTGTGGGGCCGAAAATGCCCAATTTTGCTTCAATAGTAGCTTGTGTAGCTTTTTGAGCGCAAGGTGTTAAGCGACAGGACCCTGAGCGCTAATATGCGAACAGCCACCATT
Organism: Rana kukunoris; assembly: GCA_029574335.1. Classification (NCBI taxonomy): domain Eukaryota; kingdom Metazoa; phylum Chordata; class Amphibia; order Anura; family Ranidae; genus Rana; species Rana kukunoris. The sequence goes on from CM056053.1 coordinate 263,729,264, forward strand.
AAAAACAATGGGATTTTGGATGTTATGTTTTTTGATGCTTCGAGCTTCAAAACGCTATAGCTCGGTTTATACTGATGCGACATAGGATCTGACTTGTGAGACCCCAAATCGGATGACAGGTGAAATTCAATGTTTTCCTGAGAACTATCTTAACTAATACTACACCAGTCTGTCCAACTTTAGAAAAGGTTCCCACTACTTTGGTCTGACTCCAAAGTTGCACTGAAAGTCGTGTGACTTTGGAGCTGGGCTAGTGTAAACCGAGCCTTATTGGGGCCTAAGACAATGAACATGTAAATACACCACTGCGCATTCTTGAGAAAAAAATATATATATATAAAAATCTGCCTTTTTGGTTAGTATTTTACGTGTAAATGCGCACAAATAATCGCATATGATCATAAATTATAATAAATTTTTCCTTGGAATGTATTGCACATGCAAATGCGCATATAAGCGCAACACAAATGCCTGAAATTACATCAGAAATGCCGATGCCCAAACATCAGCACGGTGTGCAAGAGGCCTTATACTATTCATGTACATAGAAATGCTGTGTAACCGAAATACTTACTGTATATGAACATTAATTTTAGTATAGTTGGAGCTCGCTCTGTTGTTCGATTTGTACATAAATAAAAACTTGCATAATTATTTTCTCTGTTTGAACATCTGAGAAATTGGTTATTGCATAACTCTCACTCATCATCACTTCCCATCAAGTAGCAATTGTCACACAGCACCAAACAATGATTTAATTGTGCATAGTAAAAATAAATATCACTCCTGATGATTGTAACCACAGATATACTGAATGTTATGTCACTGGTGATGCAAGGATTAAAGCAAAGTAAATACAGTTCTGTTCTGGTGATGCAGATATTGTGTTTGAGTTCTGAATCATTAAGTTAGTTCAGCATTTTTATGGCGGTAATATTATTGTAATGCACACATATACTTAGAGAGTGGTGATGTCATCTCTTTCACATAATACAAATCTTAGTTGCATAACAACTCTAATGCCGCGTACACACGATCGAAAATTTCGACATGGTCACACCAAATTCAGACCGTCAATTTTGAGCCTGTGCGAATTGCAGCCTCAGTTTCTTGTTCTTAGTTGACAGGAGTGGCACCCGATGTGGTCTTCTGCTGCTGTAACCATCTGATTCAAAGTTACTGTTGCCTATCATCTCAAACCAGTCTGCCAATTCTCCTCTGACCTCCGACATCAACAAGGCATTTTCATCACACACACACACGCAGTGTATTCAAATATATATACATCTTTATGGACATGGATTGTTGTGTTCTATTACGGACACTAATTATTAACCACATGCTAATCGCCACACGCAGATATATGTCGGCAGAATGGCATTGGCAGGCAAAAGGACGTATATATACGTCCCCTTTAAGAAGGGGCATTGTGGACATGTGCCCACCGCAAGCTCCGTGACTCCGACCGCAGGTCTCGCAGACTCGATGTCGGCGGGCATACCCGTGATCTTGTCACAGTGAGGATGAAGGGGGAAAATTCTTACATAAGCATTTCCCCAGTCTTGCTAGTCACAGGACTGTGTACACAGCTTCCTGTAATCGGAAGCTGTGATCACTGTCCTGTCACACACAGCCCAGGCCCCCCACAGTTAAAACACATCCCTAGGGACACTTTACCCCTTCAGCGCCACCTAGTTGGTTAACCCCTTCACTGCCGGTGTTATTTTCACAGTATCAGTGCATTTTTATAGCACTGATCGCTCTAAAAATTACAATGGTCCCAAAAATGTGTCAAAAGTGTCCGATGTGTCCGCCATAATGTCGCAGTCCATCTCCACCATTAGTAGTAAAAACAAAAAATTATTAATAAAAATGCCATGAAACTATCCCCTATTTTGTAAACGCTATAAATTTTGCGCAAACCAATCGTTAAACGTTTATTTCGATTTTTTTTTACCAAAAATAGGTAGAAGAATATGTATCAGCCTAAACTGAGGAAAAATATATTTTTTATATCTTTTTTGGGGATATTTATTTTTAGCAAAAAGTAAAAAATATAGTTTTTTTTTTCAAAATTGTCGGTCTATTTTTGTTTATAGCGCAAAAAATAAAAACCGCATAGGTGATCAAATACCACCAAAAGAAAGCTCTATTTGTGGGAAAATAAGGACGTCAATTTTGTTAGGAAACCACGTCGCACGACCGTGCAATTGTCAGTTAAAGCGACGCAGTGGCGAATCGCAAAAAGTGGCCTGGTCTTTGACTAGCAAAATGGTCCGGGGGTTAAGTGGTTAAACATAAGATTGTATATAGGACTTTATGCACTTTATAAGTATTAATTACGGGTTTTGATTATAGCATTGCACTATATGTGTTTTTATTTGAATCATATGCACTATTTGTGATTTAGTGTTGTGGTGTGTACGGCTCTTTACTGTTATTTATATCTAGATCACAAGAATGGCTGAGCAGAATTATAAATCCTGTGGCAAAAAAAAAATTATCACATGCAATTCAATTAATTTTTGTTGTTTGCCTGGAGTTTCACCATAAAAAAAATCATGTAAAAACTCACTTACTTTACTTACATTAGGTACAGTACAGTCATGTCCCCAGTGACGTTTACAGCAGATACGCACAAAACAACATTTTAAAGTCACTTTAGTGGCAATTGAACACTAAAGCTACTTATTTTGCCTATGACATTACCAGTCTGCTGTCTGTTGACATAGCAACCTCAGCATTTCCTTCCCTCTGGTCCTGTTCGGGGTTTTATCTATTTAACCTCCTTTTAAACCAGGCTCAAAATGATTACCATCATCCCTGATTGCATGCAGGCCATCAAAAACGTAATGTAAGTGTGACACAGTAATGAGTTTACGGTATTTCCACATTACATCGAAAAAACTGAGAATTGCTCATTTTCCATATCCTCTTGCAGCAAAATTAATTTACAACTCAGATAACATAAATCTTGATAAAGCCCTATTATTTTATAACATATTTTCCATTGTCAACAGCACATGTTCCAAAACAAAGAAAAAACACATAAAAAAACTGGAAGCCTGCCAGAGCTAAGGTATAGAGAACATCCATGTACAGTACTTAGAACAATAGCTAGCTGGTAGGTAAAACAGTAGTAATCAATGGTAAATTTTGCACAGCAGATATTGTATATAAATACAGACAAGTACAACATCCCTCAAAAGGCAGTAAGCATAATATGCAGGTATAATTATTATTATTATTTTTTTGGGCACAACACTTTTTTTCGATTCTAAAAGTTTTTTGCAGATATGGCTGGAAATTGGCTGAATAAATATACAAGAGCCACAGACACTAGACCTGTTTGAATCTCATATCCATCATGTGTTTGTGCAGTTAGTCCTTCCATTTGCATAGTATGACACATTTCTCTAGCCCACTCAGCTATAGATGGGTGTACTCTAGATTTCCAATGGTGTAGAATTACCATGCAAACTGCAGGAGAATAGAGAGTAGGGCAGTGTTAAGGTTTTACAGGATTTTACATGAGGCGACTGGGTGGATTATAGAAAAACATAAGTCCAAATGGTATAATATAAGGATACTCCTACCAAATATGACACACTGGGGTTGGTTTACTAAAACTGGAGAGTGCAAAATCTGGTGTAGCTGTGCATGGTAGCCAATCAGCTTCTAACTTTTTCAATTAAGCTTTGACCAAAAAAAAAAAAAAAAATGCAGGCTGACTGGCTACCATGCACAGCTGAAGATTTTAAAATCTCTCTAGTTTTAGTAAACCAACCCCACTATGGCATGCTTCCCTCCACACCTCTAGCTTGTTTTTGGAAGGTATCATTTTGTATGGGGCACTTAGGAGTTTATAACTAATTTCCTGAGCTGAAGAAGCTATTGTAAGTTTGCATAAGGCTAAAGGATTCAAGTCCGTCGGTAAGTGTACATGTTCATGTTCCCAATCAGTTATCCAATAGGGCCTGGTAGGATAGAATTCTGTGAGTAATAAACCATATAACAATGAAATCTCATGAGTTGGCCTGTCTGGTTGTTGATTTCATGTTTCATAAGAGGTTAGCGGCTGACTCATTATGACAGTCTAGGACAGTGATGGTGTACCTTGGCACCCTTAAATGTTTTGAAACTACATTTCCCATGATGCTCATGCACTCTGCAGTGTAGTTGAGCATTATGGGAAATGTAGTTCTAAAACATCTGGGGTGCCAAGGTTTGCCATCACTGGTCTAGGATATGTGCTAATAAAGAGGATTTATAATATAATTCTAGCCCTCCAACTTTAATTACGATGGATTAAGACATCGTAGCAAAGGTGGGAAGGTTTCTGGGCCCAAATAAAAAAAAAAAAGTAGGGCTGATCTGAGGTGTGCAAAGACTATTTGAAGGATGATAACTGAAACTATTTGAAATAAATGAATAAAACAGAGCAAGGCCATCAAGGATGTCAGCCTACCGAACCAGATGGGTCAGAGATGTGACCATTCTTTACGGTGCAGAAGAGTTTTCTGAAATGGGGAAGATAGTTTCAGAATGTACAGATGTAAAAGATCGGAATTTGAACCCCTTGGTATGCAAGTGCCTTATCCTTCCATAAAATTCAGAAAATGGGTGAGCTCGTTCAAGAGCTGGGGAAGTACAACCTAATGTTTTTATATGTACAATAACTTCAGCACAGCATTTAAATAGATGTTTATGTTTATCTTTTGATCAAAAAGGGATCATACACAATAATTTGCTTTATAAACATGCAATTAAATGTACTAAATCAAAAAGCTCACTATAATTCCATTTCCAAATACTCATTTATATGTAATCAAAATATCCAGCAAGACTTTACAGTTTTAAAATTACAAAACACAAATTAAAATTACAAAATAAATATGCCAGAAAATAATACAAGAGAAAAATGAAACAAAATGTATGAAGGCCCCTTTTGCCTGTTTCTTGCTTGAGTGTATGAAACTAGTTGTATTAGGCATTTTTTAAGGATTTTTATTTAACTGATTTCCATGGAAGAATGGAAGTCAGTTATTCAAAAATGCAGCAGGAAAGCCTTTTTTTCCAAAACACCTTTTAACAATGCAATGATGTGAACAAATGTTTTAACCCCAAATAGGGTAAATAAAGCATGAATAACAAGTATTTATTTGTACAGAGGATTAATTACATTTAATTATAAAATATAATTTTGTTTAAATCTTATACAACCCAGGAAGAACACAGTTAGAGGCTATGTTGATGCGTTAAAATGGATAATGCTGGCAAAGCAGAGTATTGTGACTTAGGATAAGTAAAGAGACACTTTTTGGGGATTTGTTTTTTCAAATACTTGTTCAATGGAATCCAGCAGCTTCCTCAACGCAGCAATATATGCAAACTCACTCCAATGAGCATTGAGCATGCCCTAAATCTATCAGGGGGCAGAAAAATTCCCCACTGGCCTTACTACCCATTTACTTGATCTCCTTGCATGTTCTGCAACCCTATCAATGTGAGTATTAGACTTATATCACGCTTTTAAATTATGCAACACAAATGACTGAAACCCTAAGGCGGCGTACACACGACCGAGTTTCTCGGCAGAATCCAGCGAGAACCTCGATGGGAGACGTATTCTGCCGAGAAAACCGGTCGGGTGTAAACTTTTCCCCGAGCATCCCGTCGGGAAGCTTGTCGAGCCAAAAAGAGAGCATGTTCTCGATTTCCTCGTTGTTCAATGGGAAAATTTGGCTCGACAAGCTTTTTGACTGCCAAACTAGGAACTCGACGGGCGGAACGATGAGTTTCGCCCGACGAGTTTCTCGGTCGTGTGTACGCTGCCTAATACTACACTCAGAAGAATTTCTCCTGGGACTTTATAGCCCTCTTTTTTCAAAATATAGGCAAAAGAGGTAGGCGCATCGGTCTATTGCATTATAAGAGACTCTTTATTGAATAGAAGGAAATTCCAATGTACTCATAAAGGCACATTATAGAGTGCATGTAACATAATCATACCCAACACTAAATACGTGTCCATTCACTGGGGTGTATCTTACGTGTTTCAAGGTCCATACACTCCAAGAGGGTATAGCCCTTGAAACGCGTAAGCTACACCACCATGGATGGACACGTATTCAGCATTGGGTTGGATTATGTTACATGTACTTTATCGTGTACCTTTGTGAGTACATTGGAATTTGGTTTTATTTTAAAAAAAGTATTGGGATAATGCACAAGTAGGCCAGTGCCCTTTCTTTGTTTGCTTTAATTTCAGTATTAGTTTTCCACAATCTGAAGGGGGAGCAAGGCTGGTGTGTAGTGTGGCACTGAGGTTTCTAGTGACGATGTCCTATCTTTTTTTGACAAGCTTAACGAGAAGCCTGCTCTTGGCCTGCATGTGGATACACTATCTTGAGGGTCTTTCTTACCTGTAGAGCTGACAATATAGTTTTGTTTCCCTCTTATTTTCTTGTCCAATCTTTGGAGTATATTCCTATGCTAAAGTTTTTTTTCTGAAGGACAAGAAAAGAGCAGTTAAAAAATATGTTGATACCATTGACAAAGTGGAGTGTTGTGACTGACGATAAATGGAAAAGGAAGCACAGAACAAATGATTGAGTATCATCGCGTACACACGGTCTGAATTTCTAAAAACAAATGTTCAATGTGAGCTTGTTGTTGGAAAATCCGACCGTGTGTATGCTCCATTGGACATTTGCTGTCGGAATTTCCGACAACAAATGTTTGAGAGCTGGTTTTCAGTTTTTCGAACAAAAGTTCTTGTCGGAAATTCCGATTGACTGTAGCCGATTCTGACGCACAAAAATCCTACACATGATCGGAATCAATTTGACGCATGCTCGGAATTATTGAACTTCATTTTTCTCGACTCGTCGTAGTGTTGTATGTGACCACATTCTTGATGTTTGGAATTTCCGACAACATTTGCGTGACCGTGTGTATGCAAGACAACTTTGAGCGAACAATCCATCCAGAAAAAATCCACAGTTTTGATGTCGGAATGTCCGATCGTATGTACGTGGCATAAGGCAAAAAACAACCATGATATTATAATATATTGGATAACGCACAGATAAAAGGTTGGTAGGTATCACTAAAATAAATTGTAACACACCTGACAATTTGAAGAATATGGTGCGGTCATTTGTTTGGGGTATTGGATTGCATAGAAAAGTTGCAGTACCGTTGAGATCCCGAACAAGAGAGCGAAGGTAACTGACAGAATCACTAAGCAAAAGTAAAAGGGAAAGTGACCTGAAACAAGAAAACTAATATAGCCACCACAACTAAGGATTCCTAAAGCTGCAATATACTGCATTACATTCTTTGTTCGTTTTAGATGAACTTGACGTTCATTTTCCACCCCTTAGTCACATCGACTTGTTTTATTGAATGCAATAAAAAAGCAAACTTTGATTTAAGCTTTATTCTCTAATTTGTTTAAACATTTGAATTAATGATGCTTACCATGTAGGATATGTGCCTGCAAAAGTAAAAGTAGCACTTGGACCCTTGTTCTTTCGGGGGCTCCACAAGACTGACTTTTTTTTGCTCTAATTTCCATAAAACAACTTCTATTCCCCATTCTTCCTCACAACAAAACACTTAGAGAAAGTATTGGTGTAAAACTTCAGAAAGCAACTAAGGACAGTAGGTGGAGTATTCTGATGTGGTGAGCAAGACCCTACATACCCTATTGAAGCATGGGACTATTTGCAACTATAACCTCTGCTTCTCCTTTACGATACAGTCCAACTGAGCTGCATGGGCAGGAAATCATTGATTTGGAAAATACAGAAATCATTCGACTTGCAGCAATTAAAACAATTTATGCATGAGAAACTGCTCCATTATCTATTATATAATCAAAACCCCAAGGCTTGCTTGATAAGGAACTAGAACACTTATATAACGGTTTAAAATAAATATTTTATATTGATGTGAAATAAAAAGCCCTGACACTATCAAAGATAGGTTAAGTTCTGTTTTATCTTACTCAATAGATAATGCTACTCATTCCATATGGCACATACTAGCTACACCTGTAGGGCTTAAGTACCTGGACGTTCAAATCTCAGCTGCTTTTCAATACATCTTTTGAGCATCTCAAAGGTAATGGAAGAGCATCTAAATATATTTTTAATTTCACCTAGTTCAGCATCTGATGCCATTAAACTGCAGGTGGTGCACGTTTCCCTTGCATTAATGATAAATATTGGCAATTGCTAGATAATTTAGATATCCTTATTGAGTATATTACAAGAGGAAATAAAGAGCACACTCACTTTAGAAAAACATGCAAATTCAGTTTCCTAAGGCTCTATGTTTACAGAAAAATCTCTAATATTTGGCACTAAATGTATTTACAGAATCTTTGTGTGGTTATGCATGCAAAGTACAATTTCCTGTACTTATCCTTGTTACTAGTCTTAAATATGTATACTTTCAAACCTTTATTGCTTATGTCTATGTACAATTTTTTTCTAATAGGATGTCAGGTCACCAATATACGTGCATGCATCAGTGCACACATGTGTATGCATCTGTACATACAAAACACAAGAATCTGCCCGTGAGCTTGCACATAAGCAAGTCTGTAATTGGCTGCTGCTGCAACAGTAGCCAGTAATCAACAAAGACATCTTGTACTGTGATCATTTGGTTATAAGAATCTGTCTCTTTGCTTATACATATAACGTCGAGGCAGCCACTGCTTTACGCCCAAGGACACTGAAGTAGGCTTCTTAGAAAAATATTAACGGTAGCTTTAGGTATTCTCTATAGGTAATGTAAAGATTATGATACAATAAATTGAACTTTAATTTTAAAGCATTGACCTGTATGCATACAAATAGGAAAATACAGGATATAAACCCCTTGGATCAAAAGATCAATATACACCATATAAAATTATTCTCTAGGTTAACGGTGACAGCAGGCCATCTCAGTAAAATCTCAACAATGCTACCGTTGATATAAGAAGAAAACTTAACAACGTAGCACACAGATATATGAAGATACGGTAAGTTTCTTTATTATAAAACATCAAAACATTAGTAATACAAAACATAAAAAGTACCAGCAAAACTCCTATCATTTTTTAAGGAAAGCTGCACAGAGACCAAAAGCTTAGCTAACCTAGTAAAATACAGTCATGTAGTGTAAGTAACACAAATCAAAATAGATTTTGAACATTCGTAGGTTAATGTGAGATCCTAAATGACAAGCTGTGCAGAATTACTCATGTGCGCAACAATTATAATAGGCTGCCAGGAATTAATAGATCAACAAACTGAGAAAGCAGCACAGACTGGACACCTTGAAACAGGGTAGGGCAAGCCATAGATGATTTCGAATTCTTTGGATGCCGGAAAGAAATTCACTTGATTCCTCCATCTTCACAGTCAGCGCTATTGTGTTCTGCCGAGGAGCTTTCCCTGTCAACAGAACACATTGATTCCTGCTGGTGACTATAGCCGCCGGAAGGCAATCATATACAAAAAAAACGTTGTTGATGGATTGACGTTGATTGGTTGATGGATTGACTTCAGTACAACCAGCATCCCAGATAGCTCAGTGGGAAGAGTCAATGCCAGACACAGAAGAGGTCCCAGGTTCAAGCCCAGGTCCTGACACCATGTGTCCATGGACGTTCACAGGCTTAGTAAAAGTGTAGCGTTTACTGGGAGAATAAAAAAAATATAATCTGCGCATTCAGGAGAGGAGCTAAAAAGTAGGAAAAAAAACACAAAAACGTGCCTACACACTAGACGCGTTTAGCGCTTGAGCATTTATTCATTCCATGGGCGGCAGAATTAATTATTATTCAAGCCGATAAAATCCAATGTGGCTTTACGTGCAATTTTCTAGCACCTTTATTACTGCCAGGAGAAAGGGCTTTCAAGGGAGCTAAACAAATACTCAAGAGTGCATGACAGGTAAAATCTGGAAACCAGGATTCCTTGACCAAAATAAGGGTCAGGTGTATATTTAACATAAATTAATATTCTGAGTTGATTCAGTGTAAATAGGCTAAATATTTTTAAAAAAATGGCCATGGAGGGAACAGTCAGACTCCAGCTATACAGATTAAGAGAGATACTCAGTCTACTTTTAGCTTTGGTTTGCAAGCCATCCGGAATGAGATATTCCTGAGCCTGTGCTTTAAGAGCTTACAGAAAGTTATTGGCCGTTTAATTGAATTACAGAGAGAGCCTGGATTCAGTTACAGCAGTGCTGCCTCCCACAAAACTGCATCCTTATTGGTTCTGTTAGCTTTCCAGCTGCTTATCCATCATTTTTTTTCCCTCTTTGAATTCCCCACGATGAAACAGATGATAATGCATAAATGGAAAAGAGAGAGATTGCAATATACAGTCATTCTCAGAAATGATTTAGAGGAATTGAAATGGTTAAATGGAAACATAATAGGATGAGCAGGTCACTATTTTCCACATTTTGTTTGTTACTAAAACTTAATGAAACACGTTAAAGGTTGGGGCCGAAGCCCGCAGCTGTATAGGGTTCTTAGATTAGGTTGTCAGCTTCTGGGCTGTATTTATTATATCATAAATTTTTTCCTCAATGTTATACATTAGGCTGACCATAGATGATTTTTTTTTTTTCGATCGGTTAGATTCCCCTATCCACACAGTGGATGGAGAAATGGTCCCTGCTGTGCCATTGTATTCTGACAGAGGGATACTGTCAGAATATATTGATCAGCAGCTACAGCCACTGATCGGCAAAAGTTTTCCAACGTTCTCGTTAGACAAAAGTCGATTGTTGTATTAGTAGATTGACCTCTGTCAAATAAGATCAGCAGCCATACATAGAACCACTGGGGTAGCTATAGGGACCACAATTGAAACCTGGCTACATGCTCCAGGGGGCCTGTGTGGCTCCCCTGTCACATTTGGTTCTACACTTGGATAGGAGGGATGGCATATGGGGGAACCTATGCCCTCCATTTTCCTTAGCCACTAAAAGAGCAGCAGCTGCAGGAGGAAAATAGAGGGCATTGTTTCCTCTATATCCTGCTGCCCCCCTTGTTCATTTTAGTTGTTTCCTGCTGACTTCAGGCCTCTGTGTACTGCCCTATACCCCCCCCCCCCAGCAGCACTGCCACTTTCCCCCCTCCTGCCGACTGCTGCGGGGGATGTTGCAGAATGGAGAGCGGGAAAGGTGCCAGCAACTATGTAATTTATTGGCCCCTTCCTATTGTGAATGAACACAGTGAGTAATCAGTACCGATCACTCCTGTGAGCATTCATAACTAAAGCGTAACATACTATGTTTACTAAGCATCCATTTGTTAATGAGTGGGAAGCTCTGTACAGAGCTATTCCAGTCCATTCATTCTGTGCAGATAATGACAGACATCCCAGGCATCAGTTTACAAGAAGGCATTTGAAGATTACAAGGCCACCCTACTGAAAGGATACAAGATACATGGCCACCCCACTGAAAGGGCAGGATACAAGGCCACCCCATTGAAAATGCAGTATTCCATGCACTCTCTTGTGGTAGCCAACATGCCAGGAACAAAAAGGGCCCGGCCGGCTAGGCTAATGTGTCCAGTCACTGCTGTTCCATCAGGAATGGTCTCTCTGAGCACGTGAGGGCAGGAAACTGACATTTGTATCCCCCGGCCATGTTCAGAAGTCCTGGGGATTGTGGAAAATACAAAGGGGGTCTGCACCCACTGCTGGACACGGGTGATGAGGGATTTCACCAGAGCACCACTTTGTTGAATAGAAAGAGACAATTTAAAACAGAACACAAAAGAAAATTGCTGGTCCAAGATGCCATTTATGTCTAATCAAACACATACTGAATCTCTAAATACTGAATCTCTGCCTTACAATTTATACAGCCTTACAATACTGCACCAAATGCTTTTCCATGTAATGGGCTAGGAATATATATTTTCACCTAGGTCATGTTTAGTAAAGTAAATATACCGTATTGTGAGAGAAATATGTAGGCTATTACTGCTGACTTCCCCAACTAGAAACACTAGTTGCCTGGTTATCATGCTGATCATTTGGCTTTTAAAGTCTCTACCCCATAATAATATAAAGAGAAGAACCCCTACTTCAACTTTCATTTGCTCTGTTTTGTTTCTGGTTGGCGCAGAAGTACTGAATCCACGCTCAGCCATGCAGAAGTCATTTTCAAAAGGAGGTCAGCAATGGCACCTACATATTTCTCTCATTTATTCTTGTACTAAGTGTTCTGAACTAGACCGAGCATTGTAATCTTGATACCTACTCTGTATAGTGTACACCTACACTTTCTAGTTTAAAGCCCATTGAGAGCTATTAAGTCGGAATTTCCACAGACTCTGTGTGTATATTGGCCAAGGTGGGAAAATCTGAAATGAACAGGACTGCCGAGTCAAATGCCACCTGATACAGCAGCTGGCATTTATTTTCACAGTGCAGAACCAGAAGGACGTCAGTATGTGTTGAGTCATTTAACTCATTACAAGCCCTTTCTACAGCAGGAAACACATTCTTATGCCTTGTACACACGATCGGAAATTTCCGCTGAAAAATTCAGATGGACTATTCCGACCGTGTGTGGGCATCATCGGAGTTTTTTCCATCGGAGTTTAGAAATAGAACAGGTTTAATTTTTTACGATGGAAAAAAATCCTATTCGAAATTCCGACGGAGAAAAAAACGTGCACGCTCAGAATCAAGTCGACGCATGCTCAGAAGCATTGAACTTAATTTTTCACGGCTCGTGGTAGTGTATTACATCACCGCATTTTGGACAGTTGGAATTTGGTCTGACAGTGTGTATGCAAGACAGCTTGAATGGAATTCTGGCGGAAAATTCCAATCATCGGATTTTATCCCGGAAATTATGATCATGTCTACAGTGCATAAGTATAGATATATTTTATAAATAGCTTCACTGCTCTATATTTGACTAGTGTAACTACATATATACCAATAACTAGCCAATGGCCCTGGAAGCTGGAAATCACTAAAGTAGACACCACTACTCCAGATATTTTCCACTTGCTTACGAGCCCTATGCTTAGTGGCTGACCTGCTGCATTCTGAACACAGGCAGGCGCCATTCAGATAATGCTTTGTATTTTTTGAATGGATGCAAAGCATTCTCTAATTGAATGATGTCACACTCTCCATCTCATCCAATTGGAGAAAATTATGCAGGAGCGGATGACCTCTTGTGTTCAGAATCTAAAACAAGACAGCCACTCAGCATGGGACCCAGAACCAGGTCAAAAGCTCTGGAGTAACAGTGTGTGCTTCAGTCACTCATGCTATATAGCAGGAATGGACAAATTTCCTTCTGTGCCTATTGTATTTTGACTGCTGTTTCTGGCACAGTTTTCTGCCAAGAATCATGTATTTTTTAGTCGAAGGGTGTCACAAGGGAAGAGGCCAATATGGCCACCTACTAAGCAAATTGTGTCCAGTTTATTTAACAGGCTTTTATTTTTCTTTATTTGGTTTGTTCAGAACGAACGTTTCTTATCTGATCTCTGTACATTCCATATGATCTGCTCTGTTGTATATCTTTTTGTGTTCTTTGATATCAATAAAGAGAGTTTGAATTTATAATAAAACATTTCGACCAGTTCACCAGGAACCAGCTGAAATTCACAGTGTACTGTATAGCAGTGTTATTTTTGTCAATGAAATCAACACTATTGTAGTCAACTAAAATACAATGTACAGGCATACCCCACATTTAAGTACACAATGGGGTTTATTTACTATCGCTGGAAAGTGCAAAATCAGTGCAAAATCATAGAAAGCTCATTGCTTTCTATGCAGAAGTGAGCCTGATTTTGCATTTTCCATCGATAGTAAATAAACCCCATTGTGTACTTAAAAGTGGGGTATGCCTGTAAACTAAAACAATTCCGATGACTAAAATACGACTAAAACTAAAATGGCATTTTAGTCAAAAGTCTATGACTAAAACTAAATCTAAATTAACACTGGATATATATTTAAAAGTCTGTGTCTGTAGTGTATGTTCAAACCATAATACTGTACCATAAATAATAACACGGTTATTCAATTTTTACTCAAGGAGTATATGAGTTTTAGAGAAATGCATTACAATTTAAAGTGATTGACCGGCTTTAAAAAAAGAGAATAAGCACACTTACCTGTCCAGGGTGCCCGCGATGTTGGCCAACCGAGGCAGATCCATCCCTTACGGCTTTACTGCTCACTTTCTACTGCGCATACGCGAGTCACGCGGCTATTTGGGAACACCGTCCTGTGTGTCCCAGAAGGCAGCGCGCCTCCATTTTCCAGGAGGTTTCGGGAGGAGGAGAACAGAACCTCACCACGGAAGAGTAAGAGGCAGATTAGGGTGATTTTTTTTAGCCTTTTTAGCCATTGTTTTTTTTTGGCTGGACCTCTACTTTAACCACTTAGGGCACTTTCACACTGAGGCGGTGGGGCCGGTAGCCGTAAAGCACCGATAGTTTTAGCAAGGCTTTACTGCTGTTTAAGCGGTGCTTTGCCGCCGCTAGCAGTGCGCTTTTAAACCCCCCAAAGGGGGGTTGATTTTAATTAGCAGGGCGGTTTAAGAGCAGTATATACACCACTATCGCACCGCCCCAAAGATGCTGCTTGCAAAACTTTGTTTCCACGTCCTGCAAGCCCACCGGGCTGCAGGTGAGGCAGTTTTCCAGCAGGCACTATTACAGGAAAATGCCTCAGTGTGAAAGTAGCCTTAAGGACCGGGGTATACAGTATGGCCCATACACACGATCAGAAATTCCACCAGCAAAATTCCGACTGTGTGTATGCTCAATCAGAATTTTGCTGTCGGAATTTCCACCAGCTAAAGATTGAGAGCTGGTTCTCAAATTTTCAGATGGAAATAATTCCTATCAGAAAATCCGATCGTCTGTAGCAATTCCCATGCGCAAAATTCCGACGCATGCTAGGATACAATTCGAAGCATGCTCGGAAGTATGGAAACTTTTCTCGGCTCATCGTAGTGTTGTACGTCACGGCGTTCTTGACGGATGAAAGTTCCGAGAACTTTTGTGTGACCGGGTGTATGCAAGCTAAGCTTGAGCTGAATTCCGTCGGAAAAAACATCCAACCGACGATAAAAGTGATCTTGCGGCCGCAAAGACTAATTTTATCTGAAAGCGGACGGCCTGACGTTTTTTTAAATACTGGGGTTATGGCAGCTATCTGCTGCCATAACAACTGTATTCAACTTCAAAATACTGACGTATAACGACAGCAGGCGGTCAAGAAGTGGTTAACTAAACTAGTCGAAATTATTATAGTCGACTAATATGTACTGGGAAATTTAGTTGACTAAAATTTTATTTTCAAATTTTAGGCAGGGCACCGCAGGGGGAGGGGGGGGGGAATTGCATCCCCGTTCACTGTTTCAGGTCAGATCTTTTGCCTAAATTGGGACCTGAAATTGAGCCATAGACGCACAGGTCCCTTCTGCTGTACATTCCCTGGCCGCCCCGGAGATCTTTGTACGGGCTCCATTGAAAGCCGGTCACACACTACTATTATGCGAATTGGATGCGGTAGAACCCATTAGTGTGAACCCAGCCTTAGTCAAAAGACTATGACTAAAACTAAATTTAAATTTGAAGTCAAAATTAACACTGGTGTATAGCATTAATAAACAAGCAGGGGATTCTATTTTAACTGTATCTATTTTTTCTGCACAGATAAAAGATTGCAGTTTAATAAAATAAAAGGAAACATAAAAACATGCTTGTATGTAAACGATGCCCCCTGTAGAAAGCAATTTCATTCCACGGTTGGGTTTAGGAGCTTATCCTGTATTTAATATTTCCTTGAAAGGGTACCATATTATTTTGTGCTTTTCATCCAACTTAAATTGTAGATGAGGTTTCTTAGCAACATAACTGCAAATATGAAAACACTGTCTGTAGCAACATATATTAACTATACTGCAGAGACAAATCGTCTGGATTACTTAGTGCTAGAATATTCCTAAATCTAGGTTGAAGGTGTATCTACACTTCTGCTTACAAATGCACGTGTTTTCAATATGAATTTTCAAGTACATTTTTGCTCTTATAGTCTCACTTGTACCACTCTTGCAGCGTGATTTGCAAGTATTTTCCATATGGCTTTTCCAGGGGGAAGGCACGTCCTGCTTTTTATACGGCTGCATACACTTCAACAATGGTAAAACACAGGTACAGAGTGTTCATATGCACTACCATTCAGCCGTATGGAATATTTGCTTACTTCAGCTAAACTGCAGCATTCTGAATTAAAAAAAAAAAACACCACAGAATTATGAGCTTTATAACAATAGTACAAAAACGTATCTGTTAACCACCTCTGCCCCAGACCATTTGGCTGCCAAATGACCGGGTCACTTTTTGTGATTCGCCACTGCGGCGCTTTAACTGACAATTGCGCGGCCGTGCGGCATGGCTCCCAAACAAAATTGACATCCTTTTTTCCCATAAATAGAGCTTTCTTTTGGTGGTATTTGATCACCTCTGCGGTTTTTATTTTTTGTGCTATAAACAAAAATAAAGTGACAATTTTGAAAAAAAAGCAATAATTTTTACTTTTTACTCAGTTTAGGCCGATACATATTCTTCTACTATTTTTTGGTAAAAAAAAAAAAAAAACGCAGTAAGCGTATATTGATTGGCATCTACAAAATAGGGGGTAGTTTTATGACATTTTTATTATTTTTTTTTTGTGTCTGCGACATTATGGGGGACACATTGGACACTATTTTGGGACCATTCACATTTATACAGTGCTATAAAAATGCACTGATTACTGTATAAATGTGACTGGCAGTTAAGGGGTTAACCACTAGGGGCAGGATAAAGTTAAGTGTGTCCTAGGGAGTGATTCTAACTGTTAGGGGGCATGGCTTACTGTGACACATCACTGATCGCTGCTCCCTGTGCTGTGTCACCAGGCAGAACATGGAGATGCCTTGTTTACAAAGGCATCCCCCTGTTCTGCCGTTCCGTGACCCGATCGCGGGACACCCGCGGACATGGGTCCGCAGGTCCCGTGGGCACGGTCACGGAGACTGTGTGCGCTAGGGGGCAGGATTCAAAGCAATGTATGTATATACGTTGCTTTGCCTGCCCGTGCCATTCTGCCAACATAAATCTGCGTGAGGCAGTCAGCAAGAGGATAAGGTGAAGGTTAAGATGCAGGAATATCCACCCAAGTGTAGGCTAAATATGACCTAAAACAATTACCAATGCAACAATATTTTAAAATGGCATTACAGTTATATGAAAAGCTACTTGATAAAAAAATGAATAATGTACTTTCGTCCTATAACTAGATAGAGAATTTGAAAGTTGTGGGGGCAATATGGACTTTCATGGTACAGTATAGACTTACACAGTAAGGTTACAAAAATTAAAAATTAATTTATTGTACAAAAACATACATCTTTAAAACCATAAATGAGTAGATACTAGACACCGAATGCTACTATATATGGAGAACCCACTTTTCTGATGCAATTTGGAAAAATTTGATATCAAAAGAGTTAATATACACAGAGACAATTCTTCCAGTTGCAAACTCTACATGTTTCGCGGTTACCCGCTTCCTCAGGAGTATATTTTGTCAGACAAAAGAAACACAAATCAAGTATACAGTGATTATAATCAGATAACTAACACAAAGGTTTTTCTTGTGAAAAAAAAAAAAACTAACACAAAGGTTGGTGACCAGTGATTGTAATGAGATAACCGACACAAAACTATATACTCCCCAGCACAGTGACCGCTTCTAGTGATTAGCAGCTGGCAGGACTGGCTCCCAATCATGTGACCAACGTGACAGGCAATCATGCTTCTCATGGGATTGGCCGGTCCCTCCTGCTCCCAGGGTATAAAGACCCTGTTAAAGAACACGTAGAACAGTACAACCTCTTAATGGGACTTTACAGTTGGGCTTTGCATTTTATCAAAAATATAATTTTATATTTTTGGAGGAGGGAAGCCCCGTCGGGTAGGCTCTATGGGGCCCCGTGATTTCTATCAGCAACCCTGGTGCTAGGTATCTGTTATGCCACGTACACAGGATCGGAATTTCCGATGGACTTTTTTAATTGGAAATTCCGATAGTGTGTGGGCCCCATCGGACTTTTTTCCCACCTGTGTTTAGAAATAGAGCACGTTTTTTTTTTTCTGATGGAAAAAAAATGATAGGGAATTCCTATCGTCTGTGTGCAACACCAACGGAGAAAAAAAAACATGCATGCTCAGAATCAAGTCGAGCATTGCTCGGAAGCATTAAACTTAATTTTTCTCAGCTCGTCGTAGTGTTTTACGTCACTGCATTTTGGACGGTCGGAATTTGGTCTGACATTGTATATGCAAGACAGCTTGAACGTAATTCGGACTAAAAATTCCATCGGATTTTAGGCCATCAGAAATTCTGATCGTGTGTACAGGGAATTAATGCTGTGGGATGGTCATTATTGCTTATATCTTTTATGTATTATGGATTTAGGCCTTATTGGGAATAATAAAATATATTGGCCCGGATTCACGTAAGACTTACGCCAACATATCTATAGATACGCCGTCGTAAGAACAAATGTGCGCCGTCGTATCTCTGCGCCGATTTCCCAAGCTAGATACATCGAAAAATTCGGCTTCAGCCGCCCGACGTAACTTGCCTACGCCGGCGTATTGTGGGCGCATAGTTACGCTGGACGCATTCGGCGTACCCATGTTAAATATGCAAATGAGTAAGATACGTCGATTCACAAATGTACTTGCGCCCGGCGCATGTTTTAAGCGATTTGCATAAGGGTTACGTTCGGCGTAAAGTTATTCCTCATATAGGAGGCGCAACCCATGCAAAGTTATGGACCAGGGAACGAACGCCGTCGATTTTTACGTTGTTTACATAGTACGTGAATAGGGCTGTGCGTAGGTTACGTTGACGTGACTGTGAGCATGCACACTGGGATGCGTCCAAGATACGACGCATGCGCAGTTTGTTTTTTGAAGCTCAGTCCATCATTTGCATGGGGTCATGCTTCATTTAAATATATCACGACAACTTTTACCTACTTTGACTTACGTCGGCTTACGCCGACGACTAAACGCTACTCCGGTGCAACGTTGGGAGCATTTGCTTTGTGAATACCATGCTTGCCTCTCAATGTTGCGCCGGTGTAGCGTAAAGAAGATACGCTACGCCCGCATAAAGATGCGCCGAGGTACGCGAATCTACCCCATTGATTTTACTGAAGCGTTGTTAGAACTGAGCAGACTGGGAGGTGTGAACTACTGTTTGTTGGCATCTACAGTAATTGTTCTTAAAACTTCCTATGGCAGGTGGAGAAGGAGGTAGAATCTGGAAATGGACCGGTCTCCCCTACACAAAGGTTTACTGCCCACACTGATTATTTGCAGCAGAATTTTAAATAATGATAACGAAAATAATCATCTCTACAAATATAGTTTAAAAAGATCTAACAGCTTCAGGTTTCAGCTTTTTTCCACCTTTATTCTGCATCTAATTATCTTCTGTAGGTAAACAACGGAAAGGTCATAAATATGCGTCACGCTCGTTTGCCATGACGTCAGGGAATAAACAGATTAAACAATTTATTGTATAAACAGCAGACTAAAATATTCAGAATAAAGTAGTATTTGGGGTAAACACACAGCAGTCAAAAAAGACTATCTTAGGCCTGTACCAGCAGACGAACAAATCCTCTTTTTAGTCAACTGAACCATGAAGCTGCTTTCTCGAGTTGCTTGCAGATTCACAAAAGCCTCAACAATACAAACATCCATGTTGTCCTCTTCCAGGTAGTTTGATACACAGTATCATCTCTATGCACCGTATTACAGTCTGGTAACTTGCCAGGATTTACATCAGTGAAAGCTTACAAAGCCAAGCAGAGAGCTTGTTCAAAATTTCTAATTAGGAATATTGTATCCCAGTAATTTAATGTCTTTTATTTCCTTCTAGGTCTCCTTCAAATGACTTACAACTTGCTTTATACACAATGTTAACTAATGTACTACTTACAATGTACAAAAGTACTAAAACCTTCAGCAGACATTCAGTTACGTTCTCTGACAAATCCTCTTTGTAAACAAGGTCACTTTTAAAATAACGTAGTAGGTACACGGAGAAGGGATCCAACTACTCAATATTCCTATTTGATGTGTAACAGAGCTGTTCAGAATTGGAAACAGTTGGGCAGTATATGGGATGACTTGCGATTAATTAGACAGTGTACAGGTCAGCTCTATAAACCCTGAGAATACGCATGAGCACTAGAAGAGATGGTCACCGTTTACAGGAATTTCTCCTAATATCTAAAAAAAAAAAGTAAATCTTTACTGTCCCTGCAGGGCAAAGCAACGGCATTGTTTTATTGAACTCCTCCTTGGGAGCACATACTAACCTTTCCTTTATTTCCCCATTTTTTCATTGAAGATAAACAGTGCTGTAAAAGCCTTGAATCCTTCCACTTAGAGCTTACACGGGGCTGATGGCTCATCCCACTCCCGAGTGAAACCACAGAGATGATTTATCCTCACTTTACCCCAGTGATTGAAGAAGTGATGTAATATCTTCCTAATAGGCATCCTAAAGCCTCGTACACACGTACGGGGTTTTCCTGCCAACAGGAAAACCGAGAACCTGCTTGGTAACTTTTCCCCCCTACACACGACCAGGTTTGTGTAAGAGGCTTAACAGATGGCAAATAAAACCCAATTGAGGCTCTAACTCTTCCCTGATTTATCCAAAACTAACAAAATGACTGATTTCTATGGGACCTCAAAAGAGAAGTATGGGATTCGTGAAAAAATATATATATTCACCAATAGGTGGATGCAGCATCATTCTGATGCAGCATACATTCTCTGCTGCCTTCAGACTAAGAACTGAGCAATCAAGCATCACTGATCGTAGAACTGAGAAATCAAGCACCGCTGATCGCTCCAGCTCTCGGTCTTAAGGCTGCAGAGATATGGTGACTGTCATTCACTGGCACTCTGCTCTTCCTCTCCAGCACTCACTGGACCAATGGGCAGGGCAAGGGGTGGGAGCAGCTGGTTTATGCTCTCAGTAGCTCTCTGAAAAGCTGAACTAGCTGCTGGTTCAGGCATCTAGGTGGACCCAAGCAATATGGTCAGGATCTTTTCAGAGCCTGCAACGGCTCTGTGACGTCAGCTGACAGCGAGCTTTAGCCCTAAAAATTGGTCACAGGAGTGCACTACTGTGATCCATATGAGAAGTACAGCCAAAAAAGCTTTGGCTATGCTTTTGCTTTAAAACTGTACTGCCATATAAGGCAGCTAGGCTAGAACATTTTTTCTGAAAAGGTTATTACCATGTAACTTTATTACCATTTACTGGTTTCAATTTCTCTTTAACAACTAGTTCATGCCAAGCACTCTGGATACATGGAAGCAATAGAGGGACTGGTCTGGGGAGGCGATTTAATAACACACACAAGTCACCCTT
Organism: Rana kukunoris; assembly: GCA_029574335.1. NCBI lineage: Eukaryota > Metazoa > Chordata > Amphibia > Anura > Ranidae > Rana > Rana kukunoris. Next base: position 263,750,788 of record CM056053.1, read on the forward strand.
TGCCCACTAAGTAGCAACCCCTGTAAATGTAACATTGCTGTGGATGAAATAAGGGTATGCCAGTGGCTGCCAGTGGGAGCCATTGTTCACAGTGGTCACAGAAATGTCTCTGCTGCCCTACATGGCCTATTAATATGAGAAATTTCAAATGATTTTAGATACAATCTTAGAATTCACAAATAATAATTACATTTTACAACATAAGTCGGCATCAGAAATATAAATAACTTATTTAGGTTAGCAACAGATAAGATTTAAAGGTGATATGGTGTTGTACAATATTTTCAAACAATTATGGTTTCCTGTCCAGTATTAAAAAATACTAGTGTAACAATTATCCATCTATCAAATTTAAATTTAAATTTTTGTTGGCGCCCCCTGAGGCTATAGAAGATTTGTACCACTGGAAAAAAAAAAATGTCAAATCAGCAGGCAGTCTTTCACACGTCATAAAATGACTTCCTACAATTGTTTTAATATACTGTATATACTGTAAAACTTCTGTAGGGGGCATCACATAAAATGTTTTGACTAGGAGGGCGTCATAGACTAGAGTAGGAACTAAGATTTTAAAGGATGTGCGCTGGTAATTTTATTTTGTGATAATTAAGTTTCCTTCCTGGTTCTCCACTTTTAGCCCATGTCAAAAATAACACACAATTTCATTGTTTTATTGTTTGGAAAAAGATGCGGAGATCATGATCTAATAAAGGACAAGAAGGGAGGTTCCTAATGGGTGCAGAAATATAATCCTAGTAAAAAGCACCAAAGGATGGATTACAAGGATCCAACAAAAAAAAAAATGTGCTTTAACATAAAATACTGTCCATCTATATTGCTGCATATCTGGAACACATCTATAGTTATAACTAAGGATAAGTGTATAATTGTATTTTCTTGACTTCATAAAATAATAAATGTCTATATTCTCCAAATTGTTCTACCGCTAGACTCTTTTTTTTTAAAGATAAAATAAGCAAGATTATATGGCTGCATCATACACTTTGGGATAGCACCTGTCACACGTTATACTAGCTAACCTGAACATTTGTTAAACATACATGTTTAACCCAAGGTAAGTTACTTATGTATCCTGTCCGTTCTCATTTTTCAATGTGTTTAATACAAGAGCTACCTTTAAAAAAGGAGAGGTATGCCTAAAGCTCTTTTGGCCATACTTCTCTTCTGGGTCAGAGGAGTGCACTTCGTTCTGCACTCCTGTGACCCAGATTCCGCTGACAGTGAGCTAAAGTCCACTGTCGGCTGACATCAAAGAGCCAGTCCAGGATCCTGACCATATTGTCAGGGGACACCCAGATACCTGACTGGCAGTTGGCTAATGCCCTGTACACACGATTGGTCAATCCGTTAAGAACGGTTTGATGGATTTTTCCATCAGTTATCCAATGAAGCTGACTGATGGTCAGTCGTGCCTTTACACCATCGGTTAAAAAACCGATTGTGTCAGAACGCGGTGACGTAAAATACTACGACGTGCTGAGAAAAATTAAGTTCAATGCTTACAAGCATGCGTCGACTTGATTCTGAGAATGTGTGGATTTTTAACCGATGGACGTTCCTACAGATGATCGTTTTTTCTCTATCGGTTAGGTATCTATCAGATAATTTTAAAACAAGTTCCATTTTTTTTAACCTATGGATAAATAACCGATGGGGCCCACACACGATCGGTTTGGTATGATGAAAAAGGTCCATCAGACAAACCGATCGTGTGTACGCAGCATTAGCCTCTTGGCTCACCACTGAGAGCCTGAGCCAGTCACTCCTACCCCCTCCACAGTCCAGCTCTCTAGTGAGCGTTGAAGGGGCAAAGTATAAAGCCGATACCAAGCATTTGCCTGAGTACTTGTACTCGGGCAAATGCTCCCGATGCTTCACCCGATACTTTTTAGTCAGCGGTGATCAGTGCGTGGGGAAGTTACAAGCACCGATCACCGCTGTATAGATTTAAAAGTAATTTCTCCACTTCTCTCTTCACTCCCCCCGCGCGGCTTTCAGCTGCTTTAAAATCAGCGGTGATCGGTGCTTGTAACTTCCCCACACACGATCACCGATGACTGTTCCATGTCCTCCTCCAGCCCCCCTCCGTTTTGCTGCAGTCTCCCTCCGTGTCCCCCGCGCTGTTTCCTTCTCCCTCCATGTCCCCCGCGCTGTTTCCTTCTCCCTCCGTGTCCCCCGCGCTGTTTCCTTCTCCCTCCGTGTCCCCCGCGCTGTTTCCTTCTCCCTCCGTGTCCCCCGCGCTGTTTCCTTCTCCCTCCGTGTCCTCCTGGAACTGTCAGGATGGAGAGCGGCAGTAGGAGCCGGTAAACCCCAGATCCTTACTGCTCCAAATGGCCAGAGTCAGTGATTACTGACTCTGTCCATTCACATAACTGAAACATCGTAAACTGTGATTACAATGTTTCAGTTTATGAATGAAGAGAAGCGGCTGTCTTCTCTCCATTTATTTTCAGTGCAGCTGAGGCTGCTAAGAAAGGGACAGGGGAATCTGTGTCCCTAGTCTCTTTCCCTGTCTCAAAGGGGAGATGTCAGAAGTCTGTTAAGACCCCCAATATCTCACCAAAGCTCCCCCAACAGGGCTGATTAAAAAAATAAAAATAAATTGCAATAAATAATAATAAAAAAAAAAATGTAAATAATAATAATAAAAAAAAAACACACACTGACAATCCACTACCCCCCTCTAATATATATATATATATATATATCACTGTAAAAAAAAAAATAGTAAAAAATAAAAACGCCACTGTCATATGACAAAAAAAGTATCGGTATTCGGTATCGGTGAGTACTTTGGTATCGGTGAGGAAAAAAGTATCGGTACTTGGTCTCAAAAAAGTGGTATCGGGACAACCCTACAATGAATGTTAACATGCTAATGTTTGCCATCAGGAAGCCAGTCATAATGAGACATGTTGGTCTGGTAGGCCTGAGTAAACTTCGCAATTCAGACATCAATTAGAGTGGGATGCGCAGTCAGTGACCAATTGCAAGCATTCTATAGCTACCTGCTCCCCACGGTCAGGCTGCGTACACACGTCCGAGAACCTCGTTGGGCGAAACTCATCATTCCGCCCGTCGAGGTTCCCGATGAGCGGTCGAAAAGGTCGTTGAGCCAAATTTCCTCATTGAACAACGAGGAAATAGAGAACATGCTCTCTATTTTGGCTCGACGAGCTTCCCAACGATTTGCTCTTCGAAAGTGTACACACGATTGATTTTCTCGGCAGAATACGTCTCCCAGCGAGCTTCTCGCTGGATTCTGCCAAGAAACTCGGTCGTGTGTACGGGGCCTCAGAGAGAAGTCTTCCTGGTTTTCTTTGCAATAATGTGACTGAATGTCAGAAGAAGTTGTTCCTGGAAGATGTGAATCTGTACCTGTCATAAAATGGGCCACTTACTAGTATATGTTCCCAAGCCCAAAGATACCCAATCATCCCTTGGTTGCTATTGAGCAGTGCATGTAGTATATTGAGTGGCCAAACCCACTACTGAGAACAAAGTAACATTCAATTTAAAGGTTTGTTTTTTATTTTCTAAATAGGTTTCTTTAAGCTAGTGCATTGTTGGTTCACACGATCAGTCCATCCGAAGGACCGTTGTCATCGGTTAACCGATAAAGCTGACTGATGGTCTGATGTGCCTACACACCATCGGTTAAAAAAACGATCGTGTTAGAACGAGGTGACGTTTACGTGTTTTAACACAACGACGTGCTGAAAAAACGAAGTTCAATGCTGCCAGGCATGCGTCAACTTGATTCTAAGCATGCGCTGCCTTTTAACCGATGCTTTTGCATACTAACGATCGGTTTTGACCCATTGGTCAGGCGTCCATCGGTCAAATTTAAAGCAAATTCTCTTTTTTTTGACCGATCGATAACTGACCGATGGGGCCCACACACGATCGGTTTGGACCGATGAAACAGTCCTTCGGTCCGTTTTCATCGGTTTTGACGATGCACTAACTTGAAGGAATCTATTTAGAAAATAAAAAATAAACCTTTACAACCCCTTTAAATTGAATGTTACTTTGTTCTCAGCAAAATAAACATTAGCTTAAATTTTTAGTTATTCCTTACAACAAAAAAAAATAGCATCAATAAATAGAGTAAAGCAAATGAGTTAGGTACATAAATTGCATCAATGTCACACCTAGCATGCTATTATCATAATAAATTCTGATATCACCAAAGATATTCTCCATGCCTCACAATATTTTGTGCAGTCTCACTGTAAATGTGGTATTTTAATGTCTTCCTTCTGCCTACACTACTGCTATTATAAGTAATTGTGGACGATGCCGTTAGGAGCCAGCAGGGCCGATTTCCTGCTCTGTTGACTCTGTCATGATGTTGTGTGTATGTCATTTATTCAATGTGACTTGTGAAAAACCTATATTAGGGTCAAACACTGCCCTTTAAGTATATAAGAAACACTTACTGACAACATGTGAAAAATGTCACCACTCTACTGAAGTTTAAAAAAAAAAATCACTTATAATGAGTCCTGTTGCAAATTATGTGCACAGCTCCATAGAGGCTCAGCATGCAGTGTCCTGGCTGAAACCTGTGCTGCCTAAATTGGGGTACACACTATAAGGAAATCGGGTGACTATTTGTTAGATTTTTCTCGATGTTTCAAAGAAAATTTGTCCAAAAATTCTTATGAATATTCTCGTGTGACAAAGGCTTTTTTTGTTGTTTATTGTTTCTAATCATGCACAGTCTCTCTTTTCCGATTCTTGTACGAAAATCGTACACGTTATGAAAATCGTTCGTTCTGTTCCCATACAAGTAGAAAACTGGAGTTTGTCCCTTTGGGAATTTTTGCACAAAATCGGCTGGCAAAAGTTGTGTACACTCGTATGAAAATTCTTTGGACAAAAATGTTCACCCCATTTTTAATTTGTATGTAATCAGGCAGGCCCTAAGGCGGCGTACACACGATCGGATATATCCGATGAAAACGGTCCGCGGACCATTTCCATCGGATATGTCCGATCGGGAGTTTGATCCGATGGCGTGTACACACCATCGGATCAAATTCCCCGCCGCCGGACGGCGCGGTGACGTAGTGGTGACGCGGCGGTGACGTTGACGCCGCCGCGTCATCGCCACGTCACCGCACCAGGAAGTAAAACACTTCCGCGCATGCGCCGAATCCATTCGGCAGCGGCGCGGCGGCGGTGGGGGCCGACATGTCTGCTGGTAAGTGTACTAACCAGCAGACATGTCGGGCGGACAGATTCCCACCGGATAGATTTCAAAGCATGCTTTGAAATCTGTCGGGTGGAGAAATCTGTCCGCTAGCCCATACACACGAGCGGAGATGTCTGCTGAAACGGTCCATCGGACCGTTTTCAGCGGACATATCCCCTCGTGTGTACGCGGCCTTACACTACATGGTTTTGGTAAATCTGAAGGCAAAAATCTGAAGAAAATCTAATAGTGTGTATTTGGACTTAAGGCCTCGTTCACACAGGTGGCATAGGGGGAGGGTGATAAAGCCAAGGTTTTACACCCCCCCTATTCCCGATCAACTGCCTGAAAGAGAACATGAAGCCGCATAGGGCTCTACACATGCCTTAACCGTGGAAAAAAAACGGATACCCCTTGTTGCATTTGGTAAGCAGTACCGTTGCCAAACATGACCCATTCAAGTGAAAAGCTGCGTTCATACCTGAGCGTTTTTTACCGCGGTTTTGTACAGGTCATTGGCACCAATGGAAAACGCCCAAGCCCCCCGATTCGCGCGACAAAAAAGGGTCCGGGACTTGTTTGAAATTCAGGCGTTCGTTCGGCGTTTTGCAGTGGAGATGTGAACCATCTCCATAGAGAATAATGTTATTTTTCCCCTCTAGCGTCTTTGAGCGTCGCGCTTCAGGCTACAAAACGCTCAGGTGTGAATGCAGCCTTAGCCATATCATCTCCTGAATACCTAGCAGATGTTGCTCTACCACTGAAAAGCTTTTTGGATCTCTTTTCAGAGTGGTGACAAGAACTGTGCCCATGTAAACAAGCCCTATCTTTCCTGCCAGTTGCTTCTTTCAACACCAATCAAGTTCAGACTGCCCAGGCCTGATTCAATTTGGTTGAAGGTTGCAAGACACCTTTCAGTACTAACGCTTTTAATACCAGGGTTCCTTTGAGAAGCAAAAGGGGGCTTCAATGTCACGAACAGTGTTTTATGATCACCAGATTAAACATGAGAGTGCGGTAGATGGGTATAATACAGCAAATTTCTGGATAAAAAAATTCAATAAAATCAGCAAGTGCATTGTGCTCCCCCTGTATTGATCTCAATATTAAAAGTTTCAGTCTTAAAGCATATATAATACTATATAATATAAATACTGCAGCTGCTCACTTTTAAAATAAGGACACTTACATGTCCAGCACGCCTGTAATGTCGGTACCTGAAGATGAGCTATCGCTCGGCTCTCGGGTGCTGCTGCTGCCATTTTCGATAAGGTAATCAGGAAGTGAAGCCTTGCTACTATCACGTGTCCCAGGCGATTGCCTACAGAGAGGGGCCGTCGTAGGCAATATGACGTATCGCCTAAGCAATCCCTGGGCGGAAGGGGGAAGTGGGACAGGAAGTCCCACTCCTACTGAAGCCCCCCCCCCCCCAAAAAAAAATACATGCCAAAAGCAAGGAGTGGTTTAAGCGGAAGTTCCACTTTTGGGTGGAACTCCGCTTTAATTTGCTGAGAAATCACTTTGAAAAACACCTCCTAGCATGTCTGACTGTTGCCATATGGAGTAAGGAGGGATGATTCATGTAGCATTTACTTCCTGAAATCCATCTGCCCTTAGCTCAGGCAAGTATACAGGAGGGTGTGCTTAGCTGAGGAAACCCCTCCTCCCATCCTGAAGACACCTGGAAAGTATGACAGTTTGCCTATGCCTGGAAACCAGGAAGTAACTGAAGAAATTTAAAAACAACATTTAAAATATTAAAGAGGACCTTCAGTATTTTTTTCAAATTTGCATCTATTAAATCTTCTGCCCTTGTTGCTTTAACTTTGGATAGTAAAACATTTTTTTATGCCAGTAAATACCTTATACAGCCCACTTCCTGTTTCTTGTCTGGTCATTAGCCTAGGCTTATAACATCATGCACAGCGCTCTCTCTCACTTACCCTCATGAGAGTTTGCCAGGAAGGGAGGGGGAGAGTTATAAGAGGGCTAATGAGAGAGAGCTGCAAGGCTGCAGAGCTAGAGGTGTGCCTCTGTGCATCTGTGTAAATCCAGGAAGTGAACAGGCAGAAGCTTCAGTTGCCCACAGTTAAAATGATTGCAGACTCAATGGGCCAGATTCAGGAACACTTGCGCTGGAGTATTTCGATATGCGCCGCGTAACTGTGAAGATGCGCCGTCGTTTCTATGTGCCCGTACCCACCAAACTAGATGCGCCCAATAACGGGTCATTTGCGACCGGCGGAACGTTCCGACGCCAGAGTATCGTCAGCGCTTATTTTCGCTGGGCGCATCAGTCGCGCCCATTGATTTCCCCTGCAAATATGCAAATGAGGGATTTTTCCCAATTCACGAACGGATTAGCACCATACGCTGGCTACATGCGCCGCGCGTATCTCGTCCGTCCGGCGCAAAGTTATTTCTACAAAAGGCTGCTTTATCTTTACTCCAGACGGTCACAGGTCAGCAGGAGAGCAGCTACAGCAGCGTTACCGACGATAAGAGCTAGCTGAGCACCCCCACTTGCAGGACAACACCTCTGTCCATGCTTGTCTGTCAAATTTTACAGCCATGGAGGAAGACATCATAGGTCTCCATAGCCGAGATGACGGCTGTCAGCTCCTGGCCATTAAAGTTCAGCTTTCTCCTGTGTGTTTGCGGGGAACGGGAGCAGCTATCTCAGAACAAAAGTAACATCACTGCGGGGAGGGGGAGCAGGATATACATTAGTGCCGGAATGGCGCTTCTACGGGCGCATTTAAACGCCCAACGGAAGGCATTGCGCTGACGTTTCCCGTGAAGTGGTGCCGACGGAAGTTGTGAGCATGCGCACAAAGGGGGCGAGTGGAGCCTCACTCACTGCGCATGCTCCGTGGTTGATGCGCTGAACGTAAGCCTCTGCGCTGGGCTCCGCCCATCATTTACATATGATCACACCCACTTCCACTTGCGTCGGGTTACGCCAGCGCATTATCGTTACTCTGGCGCAAGTTTACGCGCAACTGCTATGTGAATTACAGGACTTGCGCTGAAAGGGTCTTCAGAGTAACGTAAATGAGAAGCGTTACTCCAGAGGAAAGATACTCTCATCTACCTGAATCTGGCCCATTGGAGGGAGATTTCTGCAGCATATTTGGCAAGTCCAGAATCACGGTATATATAAAATAATATGCAAATTATGTGAGCAGACTGCAGTTTCTCTAAATACTATTTGCTAACGATAGCAACATAAGGATTAGCAATAGTCAATGTTGATTGAGAGAGTGAAGTTCCTGCTTTAACCACTTCGTACCAGATGGACGTCCTTGACTTTAAACCGGGATATCTGAATGCTGCCTAAAGCTACAGGCATCATTCAGATATCGTCTTTTAGAGTCGGCGACTCTGTGCACCGTTAGAATGATCATAGCGGCTGTTCCACCGCTTGATCGTTCTTACAGGTGGCGAGAGAGGACATCCCCCCCCCCCGCCGGCCCCGGCTGCCTAACATAGAGATTTTCGGCGGACCAGATGGTCACTGGAGTCTCTATCGTCGCTCGGAGGCCGGTTCCGATGTTATGACGGAGCCGCCTTGGCTGGGAAGCCAGGATCGTTTTTAAAATTTTTTTATTTCAGGCTTCCCAGTCTAGTGGTGATATGTGTTATTGACCTCATATATCACTGTAAAGAGGACCTGCCATGCTTGTTCCTATTACAAGGGATGTTTACATTCCTTGTAGTAGGAATAGAAGTGATACAATTATATATATTTTTTTAAAGTGTCAAAGTAAAAAGTTTAAAGTAAAATTAACAGTACATATTTTTTTTAAAGTGCCCCTGTCCCTGTGTGCTCGCTTGCAGAAGCGAACACATACGCAAGTCAAACCCACATATGAAAACGATGTTGAGACCACACATGTGAGGTATCACCACGAACGAGAGCAATAATTCTAGTCCTAGACCTCCTCTGTAACTCAAAACATGTAACCAGTAAAAAAATGAAAGCGTTGCCCATGAGGATTTTTAAGTACTGAAGTTTGGCACCATTCCACAAGCATGTGCAATTTTAAAGGGTGACATGTTAGGTATCTATTTACTCGCCGTAACTTCATCTTTCACATTATGCAAAAAGATTGGGCTAACTTTAATGTTTTAATATTTTTTAATTCATGAAATGAATAAAAAAAATGCGTTTGAAAAATGATTGCGCAAATACCGTGCAAGATAAAAAGTTGCAATGACCGCCATTTTATTCCCTAGGGTGTCTGCTAAAAAAAACATATATAGTGTTTGGGGGTTCTGAGTAATTTTCTAGCAAAAAAAATATGATTTTTGCATGTAGGAGAGGAGTGCCAGAATAGGCAGTGGTTAAAACATAAATCTTGCAAAACATTCAAACAAAGAATACATTTACTGGAGAAAAACAAATACTTTTCATAGATCCCACATTTCAATGTCTCTATGTTTTAAGGCAACACTTAATTATTTAATATGGCCCTTGAACAACATTGCCTTAAATTAAATTTGTATTTTATATACAGTAGCTCTAACAGCCACAACATACGTTTACTATGTTTAACCTGCAAAGCCAGTCTATTGGAAAGTCTTGTCGTGATAAATTCAAGAGGCAAAGCATTTTCTACTAAAGGCATCAAGTGTAAAATGTATAGGTTTAAACTACTGCAAACAAAGTTCCTGCACAGAGTATACTTTACTCCAGTGCGGTTATCTAGAATATACCCCGACCGAGACCCGCTCTGTCCGCGATGTAGGGCGGAGCCGGGTACGTACCTCCACATGTTTTGGTCGTGTCCAGCGCTGGGGCCCTTTTGGGCGGGGGTCTTTGACCATCTAAACGTACGGCTGGAGCTTTCCGTCCCTGTGACGCCTGCTTTGGCTCTGTTGGGGGTTATCGGAGATGAATCACGGTCCCACCATAGTAAATTACTGATTTTGTACCTCCTTTTCTATGCCAAAAAAGAAATACTGGTTCGTTGGGCTTCCTCCACCCCCCCTCCGTTACTTCCTGGGAGAATAGAGTTAATGCAGTGCTGCCCATGTATAAACTGACTTACATAAGTCGTGGCTGCCCCTGGAAGTACGATAAGGTATGGCTACCGTGGACGGGGCACTAGTGGGCCCCTTTCACTGAGATGTAGATGCATGCTATATTTCCACGGGTTGTGCTCCTACCCCCGCCCTTGCACTATCTGCTCTGGGCGTACTCCCCTTTTGTGTGGTTGACTCTGCCTACTATGTGATTTGTATGTCTGTTGTGCACTGTGGTATTCATTCGTCTTCTTTTGAATTTTTTCCTTATTTTTATTCTGTAACGAACTGTCTGTATTCCAGATGTTTATTTCCTGTATGTGTACTCCTCCAATAAAAGCACTCCTGATTGTTAAAAAAAAAAATGTATAGGTTTACTTTATATGAAGCGATGAAAGCAAGACTAAAGCTCCTCTAACATACTCAAATAAAAAAATAGCTAGCTTGGAAGCTGGAACAGTGTCATATTGATTTGCTAGCATGATTCACAGCTGCATCATCTGCTTCTTTGGGTACTTGACCTGAATGAGACATATGCCACCATCACTAACATGATACTGACTTCTCTGTATTTGTGCCTGGAATGTATCACTGCTACATGTTGATGCTTCATTGCATCACCTCAACCACTAAAACAAATGGCTCTTATGGGAATGGATGTAGTCAGCAACAACTAGAGAAACCTTATTTCATAATGACAGAAGACAACATGCGGATATAAAATTGTATAAAATGTAATATTATGCCAACTGGTTAGGTAGTAAAGATTTAAAGTACAACCAAACTTTCTATTTCCCCTTCTCCCTAACCCACTTAGCTAATCTAACCTCCAACTACACCGTCTGCTCCATCGCATACTTACTTCTTGGTGGTTGTGGTGGCCTCTTGCTGTGATTATATTGTGGATTTGGAAATCTCTTTAGTGTTGGTTGGGCCTATGCAATAACTCCCTGCAGACATGAAATTAAAGGGTCACTAAAGGAAAAAAAATGTTTTGCTGAATTGACTGTTTACAGGGTATAGAGACATAAAAGTTAACTGATTCCTTTTAAAAATTATTAACCACTTCCTGCCTGGCCAATAGCAGATTTACGTCCGGGAAGTGGTTATGAAATCGTGACTGGACGTTCTCAAACGTCCTGCACGATTTCATGCCGATCTCGGTAACGAGTCTCCGGCGGAGGCTCGCTACCACGTGATCAGCCGTGTCCAATCACGGCTGATCACGATGTAAACAGGAAGAGTCGTAGATGGCTCTTCCTCACTCGCGTCTGACAGATGCGAGTACAGGAGAGCCGATCGCCGGCTCTCCTGACAGGGGGGGTTCACGCTGATTGTTTATCAGCGCAGCCCCCCTCGTATGCCCACACTAGACCACCAGGGATGCCCATACTGGCAGGGCAAAAAAAACGTAAAAAAAAAAAAAAAAAGATAAAAAAATAAAATAAAAATACTGGTAAAAAAAAAAGAAAGATGCCAGTCAGTGCCCACACATGGGCACTGACTGGCAACATATACATCAGTGCCACCCCTCAAAGTCCATCAGTGCCACCCCACAGTGTCCTTCAGTGCCACCCCCCCTGCCAATCCATGCCCAGTGCCCACCTATCAGTGCCCATCTGTGCCACCCATAAGTACCCATCAGTGCCACCCATCCTATGAGTTCCCAGTGCTGCCCATGAGTGCCCATCAGTGCCGCCTATGAGTGCCCATCAGTGCCGCCTATGAGTGCCCATCAGTGCCGCCTATGAGTGCCCATCAGTGCCGCATACCAGCGCCACCTATCAGTGCCACCTCATCGGTGCCCATCAGTACTTACCTCATCAGTGCCCATCAGTGCCGCCATATAAGTGCCCGTAATTGAAAGAGATAACATACTTATTTACAAAAAAGTTAACAGAAAAAAATAAAAATGTATTTTTTTTTCAAAATTTTCAGTCTTTTATTAGTTGTTGCGCAAAAAATAAAAACCGCAGAGGTGATCAAATACCACCAAAAGAAAGCTCTATTTGTGGGGAAAAAAGGACGCCAATTTTGTTTGGGTACAGTGTAGCATGACCGCGCAATTGTCATTCAAAGTGCGACAGTGCTGAAAGCTGAAAATTGGCTTGGGCGGGAAGGTGCGTAAGTGCCTGGTATGGAAGTGGTTAAAAATAGATAAAAGTCAATCATATAATGTGCCTCTAGTTTCACTTTTGTTTTTAAACTGGTTTCATGTTTCTGTATAGTAGAGAAGACACACAGAACAAAAACAAACAAATCCAGGGCATTGTTTTGTTTTTAAAATGAATCTGATTGGTTCTGAGGAGTTTTAGACACACAGCTTAGACCACAGTGAAAATCTGCCATGAGTTTTTTCATAAGGAGCCAGACAACCAGGAAGTGTGGAGATCAGAGAAGTATTACAGCTACTTCAAAGCAAAAATGAACAATGAGAACATGAAAACAGCAATGCATTAAAGTAAAGGAAGCTATTTAGCTAAAAAAAAATCCTTTAGTGATCCTTTAAGCCATATTTCGGGGGGAGTAATTAGGTAGACACGCTTAGAGCCAGAGAACTATTCTGTATCAAGTATGTAAACACAGCAGAAGGCCAACACTGCCCTTTGAAGAGGTACCAGGGGGGGGGGGGGGTTCTAGGCTAGATCAGCTTAGGAGGCTGGGGAAATGGGACTAGGGGATTTTATAGAGAAAGTACAGTTGTAATTTAAAAGGGTTTGTAAAGGAATTTTTTTTTTTATCTTAATAGCTTCCTTTACCTTAATGCGGTGCTGTTTTCATGTCCTCATTGTTCGTTTTCGCTCTCAAGTTGCTGTAATTCTTCTCTGATCTCCACACTTCCTGGTTGTCTGTTTCCTGATAACCACAGTGCTGGGAGCTTTCACTCTGTGGTCACTAACTAAAAAGAAGGTGTGAATACTGTGTGTCTAAAACCCCTCAGCACCAATCAGTTTAGTTTTCCAAACCATCACTGCCCTGTATTGGCTCTGTGGCTCTGTACAGCAGAGACAGGAAACAACATGCAAAAACGAAACTAAAAAACTGCAGGTACATTATATGATTGATTTTTAATTATGTTTAATCATTTTTTAAAAGGAATCAGTTAACTATTATGTCTCTATATGTCTCTATACACTGTAAACAGTCATTTCAGCAAAAAATATTTTTTTATTTACAACTCCTTTAACATTTTTATCTTCCATCAGATGCTTCAAGATACAACCATTGAAGCCCAAAACTTTCCATTTACTTTCTGTCCCACCAACATACCATTGCCCCTTGCCCCACAGGTTGTCACTGGGAAAGCTAAGCTGGCCATAGATGGATGGAAATGTTGCCCTTTAGCAGGAACTGGACACATTTCGATCCATCTATACTTATTCCTGTTCATGATAAGCCGATCTAATAAATGACTTCTAGTGAACAGGCTTGTTAAAGTGGTGTTTCCGCCTTCCTGTCAAATGAGACATCCTGTCCCCCCCCCCCCCGAAAGGTGCCAACTGTAGCACCGGAGAGGGGGGGGGGGTCTGATGAACGGAAGTTCCACTTTTGGGTGGAACTCAGCTTTAAAAAAAAGGTAAACACTACAGCCAATTAGCTGCAGGGAGGAGTCCCTGCTGTCAGATTACACTAACACAGTTGGTATGATTCCTCCGTTTACCTCATTTGTGTGGTTTGGGAAATCAGTTTTTCCATCAGTCTGCTTGCTAATTGAAAAAAATAAAATTATACATGTATGGTCAGTTTAAGGCCTCGTTTCCACTGGCATTTTTACAGCCACGTTTTTTACAGCTTAAGAATGTAAAATATGCAGAAATCTAGAAACTATGAGAAGCCTTGCCCTATAAACATATCCGCCTATCCCTTACATATAATTAAATATTGCTTTCTGGGTCCGTCACTGATTTAAATGCACATCTTCTAGAAGGTGTTGTAACCTATAACCACCTCTCCCCTGTAGGTAGGCAAGAACTATTATGACTGTTACATGCATCTTTAAGCAAGAAACATTTCAAGACACTTGCATTTCCCAGTCTTGTGCCTGTTGGTGACCTAATCAGAGGGTGATCTAATTTACCAGCAACATAAAAAAAAAAAAAAAAACACGCATAACATCACTGTGGTCAGTGGTAAGAGACAAAGGGATGATTCAGGTCATATAAGAAGGAACCCGAAATAATTGGGGGAAGGGAAAAATACAACTTCATCATTTTAAATACATTTTCCTAAATTAATAAAATGCTGCTAGACAAGTACTAATAAATATATATATATATATATATATATATATATATATATATATATATATATATATATATATATACCTAAAATAAAAAATAAACATTTAAAAATAAATAAAAATAAAAAAATATATAAAAAACAAAACAAAAAAAACAAGAATTATTTTCTGGAGAGGATTACTCCACTCAACTTTTTAATGATGGGAGTAAAGCCTGGCACACACATTCTGATTTTTTTCATTCAGCCCAGCAATGTTAGCACAGCGATCTCCCTCATTTGTACTTTTGTGTTCTGATGGGGGGGGGATTGCCCACCCCCACCAAAACACACTAATCAGCGATTGCAGCCATTGGATACAGGACCACAAAGCTGTTGCTCATGTCCACATTACCAGACTTCATCTTTCAAGTGAAACAATATAATTGTTCCAGGTTCCTTTTTGCAAAGGGAAAGAAAAAAAAAAGGGAAAACATTTTTTATTTTTGAATGTGAATGCATGGATGAGATGGAGTGTGAATAATATATAGACAACATTTTTATTAAAAGGGATCCTGATAACTGAAGAAGGGAAGAATTAAAAGTGAAATAGAGGGATATTGATCCCTAAAGATGTAAAAGATGTTTATAAAAAGAAGATTATTTTATTGTGTGATTTGTATTGTGTAAACACTGATAAAATAAAAAGATATTGAAAGTAGGTTCCTTTTTGCTAGTTTTTTTAAAGCCTTAAAGCCGAGTTCCACCCAAATTTTTTTCGGATTCCTTCCCCCCTTCGGTGTCACATTTGGCACCTTTATAGGGGGGAGCATGTACTGGTCCAATACAGGTATTTGCTCCCACTTCTGGGCATAGATCGCTGCAGTATCCACAACTATTTATGCCATGTCCGGCCACTCCTCCGGCCCCCCGCTGTCTTCTGGGAGACACACAGGTCCCAGCAGACCAGTGAGATCACGCAGCGCATGCGCAGTAGGGAACCGGGAAGTGAAGCCGCAAGGCATTCTGATTCCATTACCAAAGATGGCAGCGCCTTCACCCGGGAGCCGAGGGACAGATCGGCTTTGGGTGAGGACATCGCGGGCACCCAGGACAGGTAAGTTTCCTAATATTAATAGTCCGCAGCTGCAGTATTTGTAGCTGCTGACTTATAATTTATTTTTTAATCGAAGCTCCGCTTTAAGCCAGCCATACACAATGTATGGGCCAGCTAAATGTACCCAATCGATCGATCAATCATCTTGGGTACAAACAGCCTGTTGGATTTTTACATGTGATTATTGCTTTTGACTACTTTAGCTGCTAGCAGTAATCACTGTGTTCTCTTGACACAGATAGCCCCGGCCCTCGGGAGAACAAAATGGCTCTGTGGGAGAGATTCCCGATCAACACTGACTGTGTTTATGGGGAAATGGATAGATTTTGGAACGATTTTCTTTTGGAAACAAAATTGGCTGGCTTAAGTTTAGTTATTTTTTGAATCAGCCTAATGGAAGGTACTTACATTCACTGACATGTATCCCTTGTGCTGGTGGCTGCTCTCTTAGTTAAAAGCTTCAGTCCTCAGCAAATCCCTAGTGGTAATCTTACAGTGCTGTGGGGGTTAATAAATCTGTTGGACCTGTCATTCACTCTCATCAAGCGCACAGACTATGCCTGCCGTTTCCACCACCCTCGTCCATTCATTGAGCCCAGGTTCACACTGGGTACGATTTAGTTCGATTTGAGATGCGATTTCACATGTGAAATCGCATCTCAAATCGGCGGCAATTGCCGGCAATGACACCGTCCTAATCGGTGCGACGCCGCATCTGCGGCCCTGCACCGATTTTAAAAAGTAGTTCCTGTACTACTTTTTGCGATTTCAGGACGCGATTTACATTGACATCTGTGCAGAACCCTGCACAGATGTCTCCTAAATCGCGCCGAAATCAGGATTGCCAGAGGGAGTGAAATCGCGCGAGTTCAGCTGAAATCGCGCTATTTCACTCCCGCAGCCCAGTGTGAACCAGGGCTGAAACTGTAATATAGATTCCATCAAAGGGGTCTATAGGTGGAGGAGGCTGACCTTTCATTCATCCACCCGCCCTTCATAGTAGAGCTTCATGATTAACTGTTTTTAGAGCTGAGAGAAAACTATAAACAAAGTATCTCTAGGTTCTTTTAGATCAAAGGAATGAACTTCGGTCTGTAAATTAGTCAGTTTAACTACTTAAAAACTAAGACTAGAAAATTATATATTTTAGCAGAGACCCCATAGAATAAAATGGCGGTCCTTGCAATATTTTATGTCACACTGTATTTGTGCAGCGGTATTTAAAACGCAATTTTTTGGGGAAAAATACACTTCAATGAAAAAATAAACAGTAAAGTTAGCCCAATTTTTTGTATAATGTGAAAGATATTACATGATCGTTATCATTAATGATCTTTATTCTAAGCAAAAAAATTGTGATTCTCATTTTAGTCAGAATCGCGCAGCTCTAATTCATAGCTAGCTTTTTATTCAGGGAAGCTAGAGTACAGTTTCTAGGAATAGGTTTGGGGGGGGGGGGGGTGGAAAGGTGGGAATAGTCGTCAATCTTGATGAGTGCCTATGAAATATCGAATGACTATTAACCCCTGCAGCAATGGAATAGCAACTCAGCGAGCAGTCTTGAGCGCCCCACTAGTGGCCAAAAAGTGCTGCAAAACTGAGAGGGCTTTAGAGCCAACAGCCGGGTGCTCCAATGTGAAAGTAGCCTTAAAGTGTTAAAAGTAAATGCTACTTAGCCGACACAGAAGTGAACCATGGTCAGCATATAAATAAACATTGATTATCAATCGCAATTTGCAACTCCTAGCTCCCCTGCGTAATGTTTAGCTTTGAGTCAGTGTCAAAGCAGAGGACCTCTGTATGAAATATGCCCGGGATGAATGAACAATCGGTACTTGAGAAGACATAAAACAGCATGAGTAGTATGGCACTTGCCTGCTATTTACAAGTACAGTTGTTTTGAACACTGTAACTTTAATGAACGTCGGTTGAAGATTGAAACAGAAGTGGTAATTGATATAATTCATTCACATAAATCATATACATCATGGCAATGTATTTCGTTTTTTACATTTTTAAATCTTCCAACTACTTCTGTAACGCTGTTGTGTGGTCACATGATCTTTCCCTGTTCTGTGCCATCTGTTGGGAAAGATCTGTGGGAGGGGCTTATATTACTCAGCTGATGTATGCTCTCTGCAGTGTGAGTATGTG
Source organism: Rana kukunoris (assembly GCA_029574335.1). Lineage (NCBI taxonomy): Eukaryota > Metazoa > Chordata > Amphibia > Anura > Ranidae > Rana > Rana kukunoris. The sequence goes on from CM056053.1 coordinate 263,768,526, forward strand.
TCGTGTCTGCATAACCCTTACATGGCTAAAAAAGAAAAAAGGTTTTAGAGAAGCAATTCTAATTTAATAATAAATATATATATATAAAAAAAAAAAAAAAACATCTCCCTACAAATCTCTATTGAAGATCAAATGCATATTTTTTTAATTTGGTGTAGGCGGAATCAAAGATGATAGACACTATCCTTCAATTTTGTTCAGACTGCATCTTCATAAAAGGCTCCTTTTTTAGTTTACAGGTATTGTCAATTACATTTCATACTAATTTATATTAAAACTACGCTTTTTTCGTGAGTTTCTGAGGAATGGTTTCAACACCTTGTTGAATCTATGTCATGAAGATTTAGGCCCCTTTCACACTGGGGCGGGAGGTGCGGTGGCGGTAAAGCGATGCGTTTATTTTCCGATTTACCGTCGGAATTGTGGCGGTATTCGGCCGCTAGCGGTTCGGTTTTACACCCGCAGGATAGCCGCAATTTCCCATTGCTTTCAATGGGAAGAAGCGGTGGAGGAGCGGTAAAACACACTGCTCCTTCACCGCTCAAAACATGCGGCTAGCGGGACTTTTGGAACGGTCCTGCTAGCACACCGCTCAAGTGTGAAAGCCCTCTGGCTTTAACACTGAAGAAACAGCAGCTGCTGTTTCAGGTCGGCTTGCAGGCGCTATTTTTAGTGCAATAGCGACTGCAAACCACACCAGGGTGAAAGGGGTCTTAAGGCAGTTCTGAAGGCGACAGGGAGTCCAACCTAGTACTAGCAAGGTGTACCTAATAAAACGGCCGGTGAGTATATATATAATTCCTGATAAAAGTAACATAAGAAAAAGAAGGGCTATTTAGTTTTAGCAAATACAGGAATAGAAAATGACTTGATTAAAGAAACACTTCCAATATTTTAATAAGCAAAAACATTCATCATGTTATTTTTTCTTCTTGATCAAAAAACACATACTATTCAACACCAAATTTAGTAACTATGTGATAAAAGATCCAACCTTTGCTTTACAATTACGCACCTTAACCACACAAAGTTGCTTTGTTTACAATTTGTAACACTATAAATTAATCTTGAAATTATGCCAAAGTACGCCAGTACATTACTCATGATTGAACTAAGCTGGCCCTTGGTCAGTGTTGCTAAGCCTTCTGAAATGTATAAGTATATGAATGATAATGTTATCGGGACAAATGCAAACATTGGGCAGTGATACCACAATTTCAGCTAATATTAAAAAGGAACATAAAATATCTGCCATATTCTTTACAATATAAGCAAGAACTAAATAGAATATGTATTTAAATACAATATTATATGATGTATCATCATTTGCTGTTGTGGTCAGTGAAATCATGTGAGGAGGGAGTGGGGCAAGCCACGCTGTTTGTGTCTATAGACACACACAGCCCAGCTTAAGGAGCACACCCATACACGTGCCCCAATAGTACACAGCTTGCTATGGGGGGACATACACACACAGAAGAGGAGGAGCGGACAGCTTAAATGGGGGGTCCCAAAAGAGGGGGAATAGGGCTGCTCTGTGCAATATGATTGCAGAGAGCAGGTAAGTATAATATAGTTTATTTTAATTAAAAATATGCCTTTACAACTGCTTTAATGATGTAAAATACTGTACAGTAAGGCCGCGTACACACGATCAGTCCAAACCGATAAAAACGAACTGAAGTTCAGTTTTATCGGTCCAAACCGACCGTGTGTATGGCCCATCAGTCTTTTGTCCTTCAGTCCAAAGTTTTAAAACTTGCTGTAAAATCAGACTGATGGACGCCTGACCATCGGTCAAAACCGATGGTTAGTACGCAAAAGCATCGGTTCAAAACCTGCGCATGCTCAGAATCAAGTCGACGCATGCTTGGAAGCATTGAACTTCGTTTTTTTTCAGCACGTCACCGCATTCTGATATGATCGGTTTTTAAACTGATGGTGTGTACGCACATCAGACCATCAGTCTGTGAACCGATGAAAATGAACTTCAGTCCGTTTTCATCGGTTTGGACTAATCGTGTGTACAAGGACTTATGCCTCATTTCCACCGAGCGGATCGGTTCGGTACGCTATTTTGGGTGTTTCCATTATGAAAGCGTGCCATAAAAGCGAACCGTACTGGACCATTCTGGATCCTGCTTCAGATGTGGGGTCATAGAAAATGGAACGGTTCAGTTAGGGCGGACCTACAATACATCTCACTGATTGGTGGACGTGCTAGGCATTTTTTCTAAACCTTGTATGGCCCCGGATGGTCCGATTTGCAGTGGAAACGCTCAGAAGAATAGACCAAACCATTCTAAGCTCTCCAAACTGTACCGTCCCTAACCGTTCCGTTCAGTGGAAACGAGGCATAAGAAACCATTAGAAAAAAGGTTATGTTTTTGGTCTTTTGCATGAGTGTGTAGCCACAATGAACTTGCATATCAGCTTTCCATCTAGAAAGATAATTTCTGTAAGGGTAGGAACACTCACAGCATTCAATAATTTGTAGGATATATTTATTACAAAATATTAATACAAAATTATTATTATAATTTTTTATTTATATTCCTTGATTTGTTTTTGCATTGTCTGGTTCTTTCATTAATATACATTTAAAAGAAGTCTGCAGATCTGCCTTCATGAACCCCTTTAAAACATTTTAGTGTTTGTGCATTTTTACCCCTCATGGACTTTTTTTACATTTCGAACATGGGCCGTTTTATTCAGTGATAACTTTATCATCGCTTAAAGCGGAAGTAAACCCCATCCATAAAACAGTTTCATTTATGGCACATGCCGAGAATGTAACACTCCCATTGGTTGTGCCCTCAACCTAACTGTGAAACCATGAAAAAGGCTAATGTCATAACTGATCACATGTGCAGTATTATGGCAGTTGTAGATTAAACAGAGGATTTCTTATAGGCAATACAGTCTTGCAAAAATAATATCATTTTAGATGTAATATCAAGACCTGCATGTGTTTTTTTTTTTATTCAATATGTCATGTTTAAAATTACATTAAAATGAATTTCTGGTACACACATGGCATAGTTATTGGCAAATAAATAAAAAAAACACTTTTTTTTTTTTTTTTTTTTCGCAAAAAAAATTGCAAAAGTAATAAAAAATGAAAATAAATAAATATGTGAGTAAATATAAAAACAGTAAAAATAAGTCAGTAGAAAATTATAAGGATAATGAGTAGTTAATTTGGGCTCATTAGGTTAAATAAGGGTTAACAAGAGGTTAAACAGGATTGCATTTTAGAAGGGGGAAACAGGATTTTTAGTTAGTTAGTTAGAGGACTCATAGTTAGTTCTGATACAAGAGGGTTATATTCTGCCTACAGGAGACTGAACCCTAGCAAACAAAGCTGTTAGTCGGATTTAACCCTTCCCACTGTCATCAAGAAAAACAGTAGTAGGAGCATAGGTGTGCGCAGCCTGTTGCATTAGGGTGTGCACCTGAAAGATCAAAAACATGGTACGGATCTCTCACTGTGTTCATTCAGAAATGAAAAAGGGCCGGTAAATGACATTACCCCTTCCCCCACTCTTCCTGAAATATCATCTATGTGTGCCCACTGCAGTAGCCAATGGAAGAGGAGGAAAGTCAGCCATGCTGTGGGAGGGGACACCGGGCAGCAGAGGGGATCTGCACTGCAGGGAGTGATTAGGGAGTGCCTGGGCACATCTGGCACACCCTGTGCGCACGCCTATGAGTAGGAGTGAATTATGAAGACAGAGGGGTGGGACCTGTGTCTGCTAATGAACTCCAAGAAAATGATATTACAGCATGTATAAAATCCAGTTTTCTTTATGGTTCATTAGGAACTCATGACTAATTCTGAAACAAGAGGGATGTCATACAGTACAGTAGTCCAACTGAGGGGCAGGCAACACCGCAAATGAAACACCAACAAGCCCTGCAAACCAAGCCTGGAAACACTTGGGAAAGGTCCTCAATGTATGCCACCATTGAAAGTAGAACTACTTATAGGCCCCTCCTAGATAGGTGCTAGGTTAGGCAAATTTAGTTGCCGACTCACTGTAATCAGTTGATTGCTTTGGTCTGTTCTGTGTTTCACTGGCTGCAGGATTGACTGCTTTTCCTTGTCTGTCTAGAAAGGTTCTGGAAGATAGTGGGCTGGGAGAGTCAAACCAGCAACTAAATATTTATGAAGCCCTGGCTAATCCCTGGGAAAAGGGACCCAGATGGTGGCTGGGAAGAAACAAAAATACTCCGAGACCTGGAGCAGAGGGTTTTTTCCCAGAGGAGGAGATCCTGGACTGGAGGGCTGCTGCCCTCCCGGGCAGGCCTGCCATGTGTCTCTTGCTCATTGAGGTCCTGGCTGGCACCTATGTTGCTGGAAATTGCTGGAGCTGAGTGAGGGAATTTCATCTGGGGATCTGGATTTGTATAACTGGAAAGAGCTACCTGGAAGTTATCGGAAAGAAGCATCCAACTATCCAAGGACATTAATGAGTACAGACTGGAGAGAAAGATCCATGAGACTGTGCTGCTCTTATCTCTCATAGTGCTAGTGAGAGAGAGAGAGAGAGAGAGAGAGAGAGAGAGAGAGAAAGCGCGAGAGAGAGAGCACGAGAGAGACACATTGTGCCTGGTGTTCTGAAACAACTCTGCTCACAATAATAGGTGGACGATTAGGGCCCTCAAGTTGCTTCTAGTGTTAATGGAGTATCCTACAGTTACCATACACCACTAAACATAACCCTAAACTGTTCATTGAGCCAAAGGAGTGATTGACTATGTGCCTGGCTGCGGGTAACCCTATGGGAAAAGACCATAGGGACCTTAAACTGCGGACTCCTGTGGGAGTGAGCGCTACATACTGATCTACATATTTATTCCAGGACCGGCATCATCGACAACCAATCGATTATGAAATTAATCGATTACAATTTTTATAATCGATTTATCGGCCAGTAACATAATGGGGATAAAAAAACTAAAATGAGCCCTTTATAGTACAAAAAAGCAAATCGCTACTGTAAATACTACTTTCACTGCCCCACAGTAAAAAAATTAACCCCTTACAGTAGCGATTATTTGCTCTTTTTGTACTTTTTTTTAACCCCATTATGTTACTTAATATCTCAGGCCTATCTCAGGCAGAAACACACTACAGTTCTTTATGTTTTCCTATGGGACACGTTCACATCCATGATTTTTTTTCAGCTGCTGCGTATTTGAAAAGGGCAAGGACTTTTTAACGTAAACTGGTGCAATTTTTTTGTTTTTTTGGTTCAATATACTTCAATAGAGAAGCTGCAGAAAAGCATGAGCATGTGTTTTTGCGGCAATTTGTGTTTTGTAATCTGCCCAACAACAAATTGGCCCAAAAAAAAGAAAAAAATGCTTTTTTTTTTTTTAAGGCTATTATCCGATTAATTGAAACAATAATCGGCCAACTATTCGATTATGAAAATAATCGTTAGTTGCAGTCCTAAAAAAAATGCATTTTTCTTTTTGGATATTACCTTGTAAAAGTGGCAATGATATCAACACTATGTTGCACATAGCCTGAGCAGAAAAAAATTGTGAACAGTCCCCCCTGCCAGAACACAATAGCACAGCAGGGGAGATTGCTGTACCAACATTGCATAGATAGTGCAGTGGCTCCTCCTGAGCCATCTGTTTTTTTTTTCACTTAGCCCTTCGGAAAAAAAAATGTGTAATGTGTACCAAGCTTAAAGGTGTCTCTATTGCTCCTTCATAGATAGAGGAGTTACCCTAAAACAGGAAGTGTTTTAGTGGCTGGATCACCAGATTAGAATAGTGGAAAAAAACGGAAAACATAAAATGCAGCCACGACATGTTAAGATTAGTAAACTGTAACATATTACATTTTTGCTTTGGGGTTTAGATGCACTTGAAGTTCAAACTTTGCAATAAACCACACTGCTTTCACTGAAACACACTGACTACTATATGTGGTTGGGAATTGTGGCTTATTCAAGTTTACAAGAAAAGTAAGATAAGTTTACCTTAGTTAAATGTCTAAATACAGCCATAGAAAACCCATATTACTAAAAAGTCTCAGAAGCCTAAAAAAGGAAAAACCCTGCTGTCATCATTAACAAATGTCAGGTGTAACATACTTCCTGATTTCATCTTGGCTGTCCAATCTAGTGTAAAGAATATCATAAACAGGAACTGCCAGTAAAAGGGTTTTGTGTTCCTACGTAATGGATAGTGCACAGAGTGCCTGCAAGATGAGTCTAGCATTATATAAAAAAAAAAAAAAGAGCCAGGGGAAAATCTTTTAGGAAAAATAAAAACTGATGGATCACTAATTTCCACTGGAGAAATATTCATCTATTCATTATATATATATAAAACCTTTTGATGTTCCTCCAACCACTTGCACATAGAATATATAGTCAGATATCTAAAAATTCGTTTTAAGATTTCAATAAAAAAAAATCTGTCTACCATCAATTAGATGTATGCAATAATTTCTAATTATTGCAGGTCAATGGTTACCAGAGTGGTCTTGGTCAGTTTCCTTAAATAATCCAAAAACATTGTAGATTTTATGGCTTGTACCAAATGATATGCATATCAGGGCGTTATAAGTGAGGGCATGGAAACAAAATAATTGGGGTACGAGACTGGATCCTTGAATTGAAAAAAAATTGAAACAGGCTTCTCTGTATTATTGAAAACGGAAATGAAAGTGGTGAAATCAACTTACAGTCAGGGCCGGACTTACCATTGGGCTTGACTGGGCTCAAGCCCATGGGCCCCTTACGTTTACATTTTTTCAATTATATGCCAGTCATTTAAAGTGGTTGTAATGTAAAGCCTCGGACACAACATTGTCTTAAAAAATAGCCCATAACACAGGCAGCTAATCATTTGCATGACGTCACCACGCTTGCTCCCCCGTGAGACTAAAGACATCACAAAAGGGGAGTGAAAGAAAACAGCAGCCGCAGACATAGCAACGAATTGTTACGGCACAACGAAGAATGCGCGAGATTACCGTCAGGGACACAGTAAGGGCGGAAGCAATGTCATAATTTGAATCACATAACAGCAGTACGAATGGCGCTGGAGATACCCGCAAATAAAGAGAACGAAATCATCCTAAAAAAGGTATTTGCAGGTCTCGTTTTTAGGGGATATATATATATTGCATTGCGATGAGCTGTTAGAACTTAATAATTGAAAAACTGCAAAAAAATGGCTGGGGTTTACTTCAGAATTGCGTAGCTCTAAAGCCGCGTACACACGATCGGTCAAAACAGATGAAAACGGACTGAAGGTCCGTTTCATCGGTCCAAACCGATCGTGTGTGGGCGCCATCGGTCAGTTATACTTCGGTCAAAAAAAAGAGAACTTGCTTTAAAATGTAACCGTGGGCGCCTAACCGATAGGTCAAAACCGATCGTTAGTATGCAAAAGCATCGGTTAAAAAGCCGCGCATGCTCAGAATCAAGTCGACGCATGCTTGGAAGCATTGAACTTTTTTTCAGCACGTCGTCGTGTTTTACGTCACCGTGTTCTAACACAATCTGTTAATTAACCGATGGTGTGTAGGCACATCAGAGCATCAGTCAGCTTCATCGGTTAACCGATGAAAACAGTCCGATGGACTGATCGTGTGTACGCGGCCTAATACACAGCTTGTGTATGTATCATTTTGTTCTATTTAAAGTAATGTATAGAAAGTGACTCAAGCCCAGAGGCCCCCACCACACCACGTCCTACCCTGCTTACAGTGTACATTACCCTCCAAAAAATAAGCATCCATATACATTATTATTATTATACAGGATTTCTATAGTGCCAACAGTCTGAACAATGCTTTAGATTATAAAAGGGAGACAAGTACATGTACAATGCAATTCAATACAAGATGGTACATGTTTGGTTAGCCATACACTGCTTAGTAAATATTACCTAAACTTTTGTCTGTTACCATTAAGTACCCAGTGATGCTGCCAGTCCCCCTTGATGCCTGTTGCAACGTAACCGCGTCAAGTACAAAAGCAGATATATGCTGAAGTGGTCAGCTTGCATTCCTGGGTTCTCTGCTTGGAGTCACAGGATGATGTACTAATGCACTGTGTGCCTGTATTTCCTGTAATCAGTTTGGTGGCCACACGGCCCACCCAGCCCTGTTGATTAACAGCCAGGAGGGTGACCGCAAACCTGATGTATCAATCTGACAGATTGCTGGCATCGGCTTTTGGCAGCAGTTGTCCTCATCAAACCTAGTAATGCTTTGTTCATTGACAGTGGGTGTGTGATCACAAAACTGATACTTCAGTCTGACCCTTTCATTAATTGGGTGCCTGCTGCTTCTCTTTTCAAACATACTGTATGCTTTGCGCCTTCCCTGCTGTCAATGAGGGAGATTTATTAAAACTGGTGCACAAAGATTTCTGATGCAGCTGTGCATAGTAACCAATCAGCTTCTAGGTTTTAGCCCTGGTTCACACTGGTGCGTTTGGACATATAATTGTTATGTCAAATCGCATGTCAAATCTGCAGCATTTGCTGGAAATGGCACTGTCCCAATCGGTACTCTAATATGGCAAACAGATAACACCATGAAACTACATCAGTCTCTCAACCTTTTTACCGCTGGGGAACCCTAAAAATAATTTTAGGTCTCGGGAACCCCTGATAAAACCTATTCATTGGGAACAATGCCCCTTACTTTGGTGGTCAGTGAGAAGAATGCCCCTTTTTACAGTAGTGGTAAGAATGCCCCCCTTACAGAGAACTATGAAGATCATTGGTGTAATACCACTGGCTCCTCTAAGTGGAATTGGCTCAGAACTATGTAGGCACCATCAAACAGGAGGTAAATCAGCCATAGCTCAAGGAACCCCTAGCCACCTCTGGAGGAACCCTAGTTACATGGTCAGTGCACATGTGATACAAGTGAAAAAACATAAGGTGCTGGTAGGAAGGTTTAGGCCTTTAAAGAAAAGTAAATAACCTTCACTACCTAAAAAACCTAAATGAATCACAGTCATAGCACTATTTTATGTATAGCAACACAATTTTATTAAATGGCACAGTGGCTTCATGCTCAGCCCTTTTGCCTTGCAGCACTAGGGTAATTGGTGTGGATCCCAACCACAACACTACCTGCATGAAGTTTGCATGTTCTCCTTATGCAAGCATGGGGGTGCTCAAGTTTCCCCCCCACTCTCCATAAACATGCTTGAAGGTTAACTTAATGACTGTCTAAAAATTAGACCTAGTATGTGAATGTATGCATGTGAGGGAATGGACCTTATACTGAAAACTTCTTGAGGTCAGGGACTGATGTGAATGTATATGTAAAGTATTGCGTAAATTGTCAACTGTATAATTACCTGTAATAAATAAAATATACTGTATTACGGAAAAAATAAAATACAACCAGATATAGCTAGCTTTGGAATGTATTTGCTGTTTTTAAATATGATCAAATCCTTGGAACTTTCTTACAAATTTCCTAACTATCCAAATATAAAAAAAAAAACAATCTACTAACCGCTTTTGAAGTCGTATTGATACCCAATAGACTGGTAATGCCGATGATTCAACAGTTTGGAGAAGGGGGTATAAGGATTTATTTATATACTGCTGTGTACAGGCAGTAATTTGTAAGAAACACCAAATACTAAAGTATGATATGATTTTACTTACTCTGTAAACTTTATTTAAATATGTTATTAGTACATGAATTTAAATTGTATAACTCCATGCCCCATAAACAAAACATGCAGAATTTGGGTGCAAATGCACAATAGACAAACTGCCTTCTCCCATGGTTATTAGCATCCTCTTTCTATTATACTTCTAGTATTGATTTTCGTGTATTGACATCATACATGTTACAACAAAAGCACAGATTTTGGAGAAGAAATGTCACAATTGTGTGAAATATCACTAAGTTAGTCTCATATTCCATTGTAGCCTACCTCTTTTTATCACATGGAAACTTCCAGTGGTAAGAGTCAAACAATGTGCTTCTTCTGATTTAAATAATGTACATTTTTTTCCAAAACAAAGGAAGCAGAAATGACGTAAGGGGCTGGAAGAAAGACTAAATATTACACTCCAACAAGTTATCTACTGTAAATATTAAGATTATTTCACAAAACAATCAGACGGAAAAACAGGATAAAATAGAGAGAGAAAAATGTCAAACATCTTCTAATATTTAATTATAGCAAAGATGCATATCATAATCAAACCAGCTATCCTTTTAAAGGAACTGAAATGAGTTCACGATCAAACAATGAAAAAAAATGCGTCAATTAACTTATTTTGATCCACATATTTCAGACTTTTTTTTTTTTTTTATGTATGACCTCCCTCCCTTGACTGATACCAGTCCAGTATAAACCAGGAATATAGGCAGTGGGCCAATAGCAAGAGGGACATCCAGACCTCCTACTATGTTAATATTAGCTCACATGTCCGTAAGTATTAGGTGGTTGCCTTAAGCGGTAGGCTTAATAAAATTGTGGCCTCCACTCCAAAAACCTTTGTTCACAAGATTTTTTTTTTTTTTTAATGAATCGTACCATAGGCATTTTTGTCTTTGAAATCTTAATTGCCCTCTTTCACAGGTTCACTTGGTTAAGTTCACATTGGATTGGCCATTTTATTCCTAAAGTAGAGTATTTCTTTGGAGATTTCGTTGATATTTCACTTATGAGTGAACTCTACAGGACTTATAGTTCGAACCTAATACAGGCATTTTAGAAAAAAAAACAAAAACAAAGCTATATACAGTAACAATAATGCATATTTGCATTGGCACTCTGCATAAAGCCATTCCCAAAAGTATTGGCACCCCTGCTTTTCTGTCAGATAATGCTGCAGTTTGGCCAGAAAAGTGTTGAAATTACAAATGTTTAGGCATTCTCATGTTATTTCTTTTGTTTGTATTGGTATGACACCAAAAAGTGGAGAAACAAAAAGCCAAAAATGAACTGGACACAAATTATTGGTATCCTCACTTTTATATTTTGAAGCAAACCCCTTGGAAAAAATAACTGAAATTAAATACTTCCTGTAACCATCAATGAGTTTCTTACACCTCTCTATTGGAATTTTGGACCACTCTTTCGCACCTACTCAAAATTGTAAGTAGAATGCAAATTTTTGATACTCCTGTAATTCATAATTAAACTCACCTGTACCAATTAACAGGTGCTGACATATATAAATCACATTGGCAACCAGTTAAAATGATGAAAAACTGACACTTTCTGTGGTATGTCTGTGTGCCACACGGAGCACAGAGAAGAGAAAGAGCAGCAAAGAATTGTCTGAGGATTTGAGAAGAAAAATTGTGGAAAAACATGGACAATCTTAAGATAACAAGTCAATCCCCAGAGATCTTCATGCTTCTGTTTTCACTGTGCACAACATTGTCAAGAAGTGTACATCCAATGGCACTGTAGCTAATTTCCCTGGACGTGGACAAAAGATCCTCGATCAACTTCCAGACAAATTCAAGCAGACCTTCAGGCAAAGGGTACAACTGTGTCAGCTTACACCATATGTTGCCATCTGAATAAATAAGAAGGCTGTGATAGGAGACCCAGAAGGAGCCCACTGCTGACACAGAAACATAAAAAAGCCAGATTGGAGTTTGCCCAAATTTACCTGAGGAAGCCAAAATCCTTTTGGAACAATGTGCCGTGGACAGATGAAACAAAATTACAGCTTTTTGGTAAAGTTCATGATTCTACTGCTTTCATAAAAAGGAAATAAGACCTTTAAATTAAAAGAATACAGTCCCTACAGTCAAACATAGTGGAGGTTCACTGATGTTTTGGGGTTACTTTGTTGCTTCAGGCACTGAATGTCTTGACCATGTGGCATTATGAAATCTGAAGACTACTAACAAATTCTGAGGTGCAATGTAGGGCCCAATGTCAAAAAGTGGGGTCTCTGTCAGAGGTCATAAGTCTTGCAACAGGACAATGACCCAAATCACACATTGAACTGGCCAGCAATGAGTCCAGATCTAAATCCCATGGAGCACATGTGGAGAGATTTCAAAACAGCAGTTAGGAAAATGAACCCTTCCAATCTGAGAGACCTGGAGCAGTTAGCGAAAAAAGAGCAGTCCAAAATTCCATTAGGCCACGTACACACGATCGAATATATCTGCTGAAACTGGTCCGACGGACCGTTTCAGCGGACATATCCGATCGTGTGTATGGGCTAGCGGACATGTTTTCCCAGCCGGAGACATGTCCGACGGATATGACAGAAATCTCCGCGCATGCGTCAAATGGATTCAACGCATGCGTGGAAGTATTTTACTTCCTGGAGTGGTGACGTGGCGGCGTCAACGTCACCGCGTCCTCAGCCAGAGGGGATTTTCATCCGATGGTGTGTACACGCAGAGGTATAAGAAACTCACTGATGGTTACAGGAATCGATTGACTTCAGCTATTCTTTCCAAGGGTTGTGCTACCAAATATAAAATTAAAGGTGCCAATCATTTTGTCCAGTCCATTTTTGGAGTTTTGTGTGGAATGTGTCAGATTTATCTTTTTGTTTCACTACTTTTTGTGCCAAACCAATACAAACAAAAGAAATAAACATGAGATTGCAACAATTTTCTGGGGAAGTGCTGCATTATCTGACAAAAATGCAGGGGTGTCTGTATAATCGTTGGGTATCCAGAGTTTCTTGCTGCACTTTAAAATCTATGTCCAGCCAAAACTCCTTTAAAGTTTTGTACCGTGGTGAAGGATTAGACCTTGTGTTGGGTTTTTACAGCTATTCAGACCACAGTTAGATTTTTTCTGAAGCCCCGTGCACACGACCGGTTTTACTGCCAGGAAAACTGTGGGAAGACCTTTTGGCCGGGAAAACCGGACGTGTGTATGCTTCCTTGCAGTTTTCCCCGACAGGAAAACTGCCAGGAATCCCGGCGGGGAAATAGAGGACCTGCTCTCTATTTTCATACTGGCATTTCCGGTGGTTTAAAACCCGTTAATTTTCTTATGGGGAAACACTGTGACGGAGCATACACACGGCCAGGGTTCCAGGCCAAAACTCTCCCTACAGTTTTCAAGACGGGAAAACTCTCGGAAAGTTACCAAGCAGGTTCTCGGTTTTCCCGTCGGGATTCCCGGCGGACTTTATACTGCCGGGAATCCCAGTCGTGTGTACAGGGCTTCACTTTCTGTCTAATGGTTTTACTAGACAAGAAGTGAGGAAAAATCTGCAACAGGAAAACAAACAGGAATGAAATGCTGACAAGGGTTCTAACATTTTCCTTGGCAAAAAGCACTCATATACCTGTCCATTATAGACCAACCAGCCTATCCACCCACTCTCCTGCCTGTCATTTTTCCTAGCAAGTCCAATTACAATATATACTTTTGTACTTGTGGCCTAAACAATCACTGTACTACAATGATCAACTCGATTTAAGCAAATGTGATACCATACAGTATCAGAATCAGTACCCTTTCCACAAGGCATGAACTAGAGCCATATCAGTGAGGACAGAATTAGTAAATGATCACCGGAACAAGAATCAGAGCCATGTTCCAGAAACAAGCTCCATGCTCACAATATAAAAATCAGACCATTTTCTCAAAGTCAGCATCATACAGGAACACATCAATATGTCCATGTTTCAGTAGACAGATACAATACCATATTGACAAAGCAAGACCATATTCCTAAGGCAGAATTAGTACCATATTGACAGAATGAGAATTATAACTATGCTCCTACAGAGAGTAAGCATTAAATTGACAAAAAAATTATAAGCACAATCTTGGCATAGCAAAAACAAAAAGAAAATTTGAAAGACAGAATCAATACCTAAATGACACAACAAGGACCATGTTTGTAGACATTCAATACTTTGTCTAGTAGGGTCATCTATAACTATAATATAAATAATGCTGTGTAACATTTTTGCAGGGGTGCCTGACGTTGCTGTATTATTGGATTATTCTTTAATAAGAGCAATAAATTATGCTCCATGTGCTCCAACCTCTATTTATTTTGTTCTGGTGGTCTTGGGCATCGGGTGTGTATATACAGTGCAGAAAATAAGTATTTGAACACCCTGCTATTTTGCAAGTTCTCCCACTTGGAAATCATGGAGGGGTCTGAAATTGTCATCGTAGGTGCATGTCCACTGTGAGAGACATAATAAAAAAAAAAAAATCCAGAAATCACAATTTATGAATTTTTAACTATTTATTTGTATGATACAGCTGCAAAGAAGTATTTGAACACCTGTCTATCAGCTAGAATTCTGACCCTCAAAGACCTGTTAGTCTGCCTTTAAAATGTCCACCTCCACTCCATTTATTATCCTAAATTAGATGCACCTGTTTGAGGTCATTAGCTGCATAAAGACACCTGTCCACCCCATACAATCAGTAAGAATCCAACTACTAACATGGCCAAGACCAAAGAGCTGTCCAAAGACACTAGAGACAAAATTGTACACCTCCACAAGGCTGGAAAGGGCTACGGGGAAATTGCCAAGTAGCTTGGTGAAAAAAGGTCCACTGTTGGAGCAATCATTAGAAAATGGAAGAAGCTAAACATGACTGTCAATCTCCCTCGGACTGGGGCTCCATTCAAAATCTCACCTCGTGGGGTCTCAATGATCCTAAGAAAGGTGAGAAATCAGCCCAGGACTACACGGGAGGAGATGGTCAATGACCTGAAAAGAGCTGGGACCACCGTTTCCAAGGTTACTGTTGGTAATACACTAAGACGTCATGGTTTGAAATCATGCATGGCACGGAAGGTTCCCCTGCTTAAACCAGCACATGTCAAGGCCCATCTTAAGTTTGCCAATGACCATTTGGATGATCCAGAGGAGTCATGGGAGAAAGTCATGTGGTCAGATGAGACCAAAATAGAACTTTTTGGTCATAATTCCACTAACCGTGTTTGGAGGAAGAAGAATGATGAGTACCATCCCAAGAACACCATCCCTACTGTGAAGCATGGGGGTGGTAGCATCATGCTTTGGGGGTGTTTTTCTGCACATGGGACAGGGCGACTGCACTGTATTAAGGAGAGGATGACCGGGGCCATGTATTGCGAGATTTTGGGCAACAACCTCCTTCCCTCAGTTAGAGCTTTGAAGATGGGTCGAGGCTGGGTCTTCCAACATGACAATGACCCGAAGCACACAGCCAGGATAACCAAGGAGTGGCTCTGTAAGAAGCATATCAAGGTTCTGGCGTGGCCTAGCCAGTCTCCAGACCTAAACCCAATAGAGAATCTTTGGAGGGAGCTCAAACTCTGTTTCTCAGCGACAGCCCAGAAACCTGACTGATCTAGAGAAGATCTGTGTGGAGGAGTGGGCCAAAATCCCTCCTCCAGTGTGTGCAAACCTGGTGAAAAACTACAAGAAACGTTTGACCTCTGTAATTGAAAACAAAGGCTACTGTACCAAATATTAACATTGATTTTCTCAGGTGTTCAAATACTTATTTGCAGCTGTATCATACAAATAAATAGTTAAAAAAATCATACATTGTGATTTCTGGAATTTTTTTTTTTGATTATGTCTCTCACAGTGGACATGCACCTACGATGACAATTTCAGACCCCTCCATGATTTCCAAGTGGGAGAACTTGCAAAATAGCAGGGTGTTCAAATACTTATTTTCTGCACTGTATAAATATAAAATCCCCTTCAGTCAGGATTTCGTCCTCAACATTCCACAGAAACTGGTCTCCTAAAACTTACAAATGACATACTAATGGCCAAAACTAAGGGACACTATTCTGTGCTCCTACTCCTGGACCTCTCTGCTGCCTTTGATACAGTTGATCACCCCCTCCTCCTCAAAAAACTCCACACCTTTGGTCTCCGTGACTGTACTCTTCGCTGGTTCTCTACTTACTTATCCAACCGTACCTTCAGCGTTACTTACAATTCTACTTCATCCTCTCCTCTTCCATTCTCCATTGGGGTCCCCCAAGGTTCTGTTCTTGGACCTCTCCTATTTTCAATCTACACCTCCTCCCTGGGTCAGCTGATAGCCTCCCATGGCTTCCAATATCATCTCTACGCTGATGACACTCAAATCTATTTCTCTACCCCTCAACTCACTCCTTCATTCTCCTCCCGTATCACTAATTTACTATCAGATATATCACTTTGGATGTCGCACCACTTCCTCAAACTCAATCTATCCAAAACGGAACTTATCATTTTCCCTCCCCCACGTGTCTCTTCCCCTGATCTCTCTGTCAAAATTGATGGCACAACTATCAGCCCATCCCCACATGCCAAAGTCCTAGGTGTAGTCCTGGACTCTCAACTGTGCTTTAAACCTCACGTTCAATCACTGTCCAAAAATTGCCGCCTCAACCTTCGCAACATCTCCAAAATATGCCCCTTTCTAACCAAGGACACCACAAAACTATTGATTCACTCCCTGGTCATCTCTCGCCTTGATTATTGCAACTCCCTTCTCACTGGCCTACCGCTGCATACTCTAACCCCCCTTCAGTCCATCATGAACGCTGCTGCCAGACTCATCCACCTTACCAACCGCTCTGTCTCTGCTGCTCCTCTCTGCCAATCCCTACACTGGCTTCCGCTCACCCAACGAATTAAATTCAAACTACTAACAATTACCTACAAAGCCATCCACAACTCTGCCCCCAGCTACATCACTGACCTAGTCTCTAAATACCAACCTAATCGTTCTCTTCGTTCTTCCCAAGACCTCCTACTCTCTAGCTCTCTCATCACCTGTTCCCATGCTCGTCTCCAGGACTTTTCCAGAGCCTCTCCAAGCCTATGGAACTCCTTACCCCAATCTATCCGTCTCTCCCTCTCTATTAGCTTTTAGAGGATCCCTGAAAACCCTCCTCTTCAGAGAAGCCTACCTTTCCCACACCTAGCAACTGCACTTTTCATCTGAGTCTATCTGACCATCCCCCACAGCTAACTACCCCTTGTTCCACTTGACCCTCCCTTCATAGATTGTAAGCTCTTACGAGCAGGGCACTCTGATCCCTCCTGTATTGATTTGTATTGTGAATTTACTGTCTTCCCTAATGTAAAGCGCTGCGTAAACTGTTGGCGCTATATAAATCCTGTATAATAATAATAATAAAATATGAACTATAAAATCCAACAGTGTAGCGCTACATCAGTGAAAATCAATAACGTACAATATAACAAAATACAAATCATAACATAAGAACATTAAAAAAGTCACCATGTGAAGCAATTCACTAATCATAATCACAAATTAATAAAGAAAGTGCAATTGTGCAAATAAGTCCTAAAAATAACAAGTGAGCATTGGTAAACCAGAATTTCCTCTCCTACAAAACACACTAAAAGTCCACAGATGATTTTCCACTATGATGAAGCTTCACCTTCAAGCTCCTCAGTATATCCTTTTATGAAAAAATTTCATTTCCTGACGAAACGCATTGGAGGTGGCATCTGCATTCTGTAATTATGCATGATCCCATCAATTGTCTGGACATATGAACTACCGTTTCGGAAAATCGCGGCTACTGCCTTACGCGGGTATGAAGAGCCAAAATATGATTTAGACATTTAAACACCTTATACAGCCTATCCAGTTTTCTCAATTGCTCCTTCTACCCAATCTCAGCTTTACACATAGGCAGCGGACAGGTCTTCTCAATTACCATCCAAGATAATCTTGTCAGACCTTGTAGCGGTATGAAGGATTTTTCTCCTAATGGTGAACTAAACAGTGAAAATCTAGAATAGTAGGAGTATCCTAGCAATCAGCATATACTGTACTATAGTGGTTTTTAACCCTGTCCTCAAGTAACCCAATAGGCCATGTTTGCAGGTATTTTGCACAGGTGCTTTAAATCAGAGTCAATGGCTTGGTATTTTGGACAGCTATTCTCAAATTCACAAAACATTGCCTGTTGGGGGTAATTGAGGACAGGGTTGAGAACCAATGCTGTACTATACTCTGACCTTGGATGCCACTTGCATTACCGTGCTAGCAAGGACATCAGCTGACCTCATAATAGATCAGAGAAGGCACATTTCTAGTACCAGAGAGGTCAGAACTATCCAGTGTCAGTACATAGCCAGACTAGGCAGTACTGAAATAATATTAGACTGTATTGGGCCTGTCTGATATGCACTACTATTACCTAAATTATACAAATTCTAGGCCTGGTTATTTCAACAGAAATCTCAGAGCCATACTTACTTACCTTGTCACCCAAGACTCAAAAGGCTGTGTGCTGTCTACAAATCTACAACACAACAACACTACCTATAATACTTGCAGGCAAATGTAGCCCGGAATATGAAGAAAAACCCGGAAAGATTTCAATTGGAGAATGGATATGCAGCATGGCAGCAACGGGTAGAATTTAGAGCCTCTACGCCAATATCAACATATATGTAGAGTTTCATGTCAGGGAACTCCCCCTTCCTGTCCCTTTCACCCTCGCCCCTCTTTTTTTTCCTTTTCTTTTGTTGTGTTTTTGTTTTGTTGTCATTGTGTAGTCATTATGTCTGGATATACGGAATCATGAGTGCAGGATTTATATTGGTTCCCACTGTATGCTTTCTTTGTAGTGCATCCATTTATTTTACCACAATAAAGGGCTATTTTTTGAATTTTACCTATTTTTGAGTGCGGCTGTCCAAAACCTCTTCTTCTGATTGCCTAGTGCATTTCCGGCACCTGCCTGGGTTCTAAACGGACATTGATTGCCTGGAGCTCACCTGGAGCGGTTGTCTTTCCCATTTGAGGATTTATATTGGTACAGGTGTGATTAATGACAAGGGGACTTTTAGTTAACAATTAGCGGTTATGTAACAAGACAAGACCAGATTTATACATGTATTAAAAGGAGTATGGGTTATGATAGATGATTGTATATTTGTATAATATTAAAAAAGTATATATAAAGATTATAAAACACATAATGTTCGGCTTTAACCGGGCACCCGCATGGGACAGGGCAAAGGGCGCTTTGCCTGTGCTGCACTCTCCCTTTCTCTCAGCAGGTTCTATTGGAGGAATCTCCCTTAGCAACAAGCCGCCATTGAAGGAATTTGGCGGACTGTTTCTTGGCGCCCTCTGCCTGCTTATAAAAAGCTGGATTCTACCGCAGCTGTCCAGCCATCTGAAGAGGACCGGTCTGCGCTCCCACCCTCCCTCTTATATCTTATGTTAAATGTCACGGTGCTATTCAGTGGGGGTTCGTCTTCCAGTATAAGTCTGGAGGGCCATGGTGATTGAGATTTGGTATTGGATCATTTTGTTAAGTTTAAAATGTAATGATATACTGAAAGTGGATTTTGGTTAATTTGAATGTGTTAAATTTGGGTTACCCCTTGAATAAACACCATGACCATTATAAGATCCAATCGAATATATTGTGTCAAGTTTTGTTCATTTTAGTATTAACTACATTGTACTATACGATATTTGCAGCCTTTCCGGAAAAAAACCTGACCAAAATTTAGCAAAATAACATCAACACAGAGAATTTTGCGTATTTATAAAACTGACTAAATTTCGAATTTTTCGATCTTTTGACAAAAGGTAAGAGAAGTAGTAAAAATCCATTTTGTACAAGTTTTTTGCTTAATATTGTGCTGCTTATTTACAGCCCTGTAAATCTGGCACAACCTATATTTTGTTAATGGAAAGAAGTCGAAGAATGACCTTTTCTTTAAAACATTGTCTTTTAATTTTGGCAAGTTTTCACCATTCTTTACAATTTGTTTACTTTTGTTTTACAATTCACTTTCCATGTCAAACTTACATAAACTGGAGAAAAAAAAAATGAAAGACCACTGTCAAAAGGAAAAGCAGTTATTTTCCCAACCTCGTAAATGGGCTCCGAAAGTGTTAAATGAAAAGATATAGACTAAAATATCCCTCCGTGTACTACATTCCAGATGCTTACAATAATGTATAAAACAGACAGGGAGACTAACATTGTTTTATCCCCATTCGGCAGTCATTTATCTTGTTAGAATATGATTTGGTATTTTTAAACAGGGTCTGAGCCAAATCATCCAGAGATGTACTTCCTTGCAGGTGTGCTGCTTAGCGCTCATTAGGAGAACAGAAATCCGGACATCTGATGATGATGGAATTTAGCAGTCTGTCAAGAACTGAAATCAAGCCATAAAAGTAGTGCCTATTTCAGCGATTTATTTGATTAGCCTAATTTAACAGTACAGTACCTTATCTTTAGTCTCCTCTGGAGTTCTGGAATCACCAGACCAAGACATAAAGTATTGTGTTTCCTAATACACCTCTTTTTCGGCTCCACAACAAATCCAGTGCTTGACTTGGTGTCCTTCTTGTGTGAAAGTCATATCCATGGCAACATGGCAGCTATCCATGCAGGCAGTGCAGCTTAACGGAGCAGCGTGAACATTCAATACTTAAGCATCTTCCAGGTGTCCTTACTAATGTGCAACAAAATGAGCACAGCCTGCGATTTCACACCTGTAGATATGTACCTCGTTTACCCTCCGGACTAGTGATATAGCAAGAAAGTGCAATGCAAGCGATCTACAGACATTCAATCCATTTATTTGTATTTAGTGGAATCGTTTAGACCTGCCAGACCAATCACATACAGAACACCATTGTATATAGGGTCCCAGAAGAATCCATGGATTATTATTACCATCAATAGAATTTGTATCAGAGCTGTAAATCTGAACCCCCAGTAAACATCCACATACTGTGAACAAGAGCTATTTTAACTGATAAAGAATTTTTTCTATTGCAGTTAAAGTCACACTAAACTGGTTAAAAATAGAAGTCTATATATAGATATATATGTAAGTATGTGCAGTGGAACCTCGGATTGCGAGTAACAAGGTAAACAAGCTTTTTCGCAATACAAGCACTGTATATAAAAAAATCCTAACTCGGCGCTAGAGCTGAATGGCGCCGATCGGAGCCCTTCGGAAATGCTCAGTTCCCAAGCCCCCCACCTCTGGCCACATGCGGTATTGCATGCTATTGAAGACAATGTGAAACAAATTATTTTTGTTTCCATTGATTCAATAGGGAAACTCCTTTGATATGTGAATACTTTGGATTACGAGAAATCTCCTGGAATGGATTATGCTCGTAATCCGAGGTCCCACTGTATTCTTAAAGCGATTGTAAACCCTCACCTTGTAAAACAGCCCTTTCAGTTTAAAATAGAAATGAAAGGCAAACCATTTGTGAATAGTGATGAGCGGAATACGCCATATTCGATTTTGCGATATTTCACAAATATATAGAAGAATATTCGCGAAATATTCGTTAATATCGAATATTCGTGATATTTTAATCAAAAAAAATTTTGGCGAAATTTCGCTTATGCGAATGCGAAATTGATTGCGAAATTCTCGTCAACACGCGAAAACGGAGATCATTTCCTGGATTACTAAACTAATATGCACTAAACACTAACTCTACATAAACAAACTTATATGACTAAACTAAAGCTAATTTTTTTATTTTTTTATACACAAAACACAGAAGGGCAGAGAAAGTATTCGCAAATATTCGTAATACGAATATTCGCATTGCGAATATTCGGCAACATAAAGGGATCGCCTCAGCTACTCGGCCCAGGGTCTCTAATCATACCAGCAATGCTTTTAGACGTCGATGGAGATCACTAGGATGTGATCTGTTTTAAAAATAAATTTGAAAAAATACGAATATTCGCAATAGCGAATATTCACCGCGATATTCGATTTATTCGCGAATACTCGAATATGCAATATTCGTAACGAATATTCGCAATGCGAATATTCGTGAGCAACACTATTTGTGAATAGATATATATAAAAATGATAAATAATTGTTTTTATAGAAGTGATCATATTTACTCTGTTCTCAGCTGCATAAGAGCTGGGGAGTAGAAACAGCAGGACACTGAGTTTCCCAGGACACTTAAAGCAGAGTTCCACCCAAAAGTTGAACTGCCACTCAACTGATTTCTCCCCCCCCCCTCCGATGCCACAATTGCCACCTTTCGGGAGCCTCAGCCACGGGTATTGATGTCACAGCTGGGGCTCCCACCTCCTCCTCCACAGTGAGTGGAAACCATGTGAGTGGCATTTTTGTTTTTACAAGTTTATTTTAATAAACGGTATCACATGTTCTTTCCGTGATTTTTTCTATGTCTCGGATCCAATGAGAGGGACTCCATGCCTCCGGGGTGGACCAATATGTATATCTTGCCATAAGCCCAGAGGGTCCACACCTGCTGGTGAGTGGGCACCCTGGTGGGAGCACACACATTTGATTTGCAGTGGCGTATTGCACAAGCACAGAACACTTTCAATTTGGTTATTAATGATAAACTTCCATTTACTACTTTCACTTGGAGAATACTTGATCCCGAGTCTATGGACTGCATCTATTCTTAACCATTTAAATATTTTAGTGTTTTTTGTATGTATTATATGCACTTCTGAATATGTTGTTGCATTAATATTTGATTTAACCACTTAAAGACCCCCGCACGCACATATACGGCCACAACATGGCTCGTACAGGCACAAGGGCGTAAATTTACGTCCCCGCCTGAGTGCGGTTCGGGGGTCTCCCTACCTCTGGGAGCGATCCGGGATCTGCGGGCGGATGTCCGTGTTTTCCGCCCCCCCCGCGATCGCTCCCAGCCAATGGGAGCGCGCTCCCAGCCTGTCACTTCCTCCTCCTGTGTTTACACAGGAAGGAGGAAATGATGTATTCTCTCATCGCAGCGCTGTTTCCCAGCGCTGCTGATGAGAGAAGACATGACAAGTAAGTGTGCACCAACACAACACTGACACACACTCACATAGGCATATTAACCCCTTGTGATCGCCCCCCCCCCCACCCCCCTGTCACAGTGTTACTGAATGCAGTGATTTAATCACTGCATTTAGTGTCAGTGTGACAGGCACTGTAAAAAACAGTTAGTGTTAGGTTCAGGATAGCCCCCCCACCCCCCCTAATAAAGTTTTAACCCCCTGATCACCGCCCTAGTTAACCCTTTCACTCCCTATTGCCAGCGTCACTAAGCGATCATTTTTCTGATCGCTGTATTAGTGTCGCTGTTCCCGCTAGGTAGCTATTTTTTTTTAATGCGATTTTTTTTTTTTACTAAAGACATGTGGCTAAATAAATTTTGGCCTAAATGTTTGACTAAAATTTAGTTTATTTGATTTTTTTTTAACAAAAAGTAAAAAATAGTGTTTTTTTTTCAAAAATGTCGCTCTATTTTTGTATATAGCGCAAAAAATAAAAATCGCAGAGGTGATCAAATACCACCAAAAGAAAGCTCTATTTGTGGGAAGAAAAGGACGCAAATTTTGTTTGGGAGCCACGTCGCACGACCGCGCAATTGTCTGTTAAAGCGACGCAGTGCCGAATCGCAAAAACACCTTGGGTCATTTACCAGCGTATTGGTCCGGGTCTTAAGTGGTTAACCAGCACACTAGCACTTTATTTGTACTCGCATTATCTTACACGGTGTATATTAATAAGCAAGCACGGCAAATATCAAAAGAGTTCAGTGCATGATGTGACAGTAGGAATGAAATTGCACAGAGCGGCCAGGAACCTCCTTTTCTGGGGTTGTTCACCGGCACTCCTGATGCCCCCCCCCAAGCGCAGCAAATATCAAAAGAGTTCAGTGCATGATGTGACAGTAGGAATGAAATTGCACAGAGCGGCCAGGAACCTCCTTTTCACTGGGTTGTTCACCGGCGCTCCTGATGCCCCCCCAAGCGCAGCAAATATCAAAAGAGTTCAGCACATGATGTGACAGTAGGAATGGAATTGCACAGAGCGGCCAGGAACCTCCTTTTTTTGGGTCCCCCACCGGTGCTCCTGATGCCCCCTTCCCTTTTCTTTCAAGTGCCTCCATGGGAAGCCGCTTCCCATGGGGGCACTCATGCAAGCTCACTACCCAGCCCCACTTCTGCGTCCATTGACACAGACAGCGGGACTCGGCCCTGCGGCCTGCTCCCTCATCCTGGTGCCCCAGCAAAGCCAGTAAAAGCCGGTGAAGGGAGAAAAGAGCTGCAGACGTGCACGGGGAGAGGGAAGCTGATGCCTAAACATTTTTTACCTTAATGCAAGGAATGCATTAAGGTAAACAATGTTTAGACTTTAGAATATGTTAAGCGTTAAAAACACTCTGTCTCTATATTGAACAAACCCATGAATATTATAGCCATTCAAAATATTTAAAGAAAGATTTAAATGTATATTTGATATACACAGGGCCCACATCAGGGGGGTACAGGCAGCACACCTGTAAGGGGCCCGGGGGTCCCCAGGGGCCCAGATGGGAACCCCCTAAAAAAAATATATATATTTTTATTTTATTTTTTTATTAAAGGGCCGTTTTTTTGTTTTTTTTTAGAGGTCTGGAGATCCCAGGGCCCCAGATGAGAACCCCCCCCCCCTTTTTTTTATATATATAAAAAATATTTTTTATTTCTTTTATTTATATATATATATATATATATATATATATATTTATTTATTATTATTATTATTATTATTATTAAAGGGCCCAGAGGTCCCCAGGGCACCCCGATGCCAACCCTTTTTTATACAAATGGTTTACATTTTTTTATATTATTTTATTTCTTTTTTTTTTTTTATATGTAGATATATTTTTATTAAAGGGCTCAGAGGTCTCCAGGCCCCCATGTGTCAAACCCCCTTTTTTTTATTTTTGTTTATATATATTTATTTTTTATTAAAGGGCCCAGAGGTCCCCAGGGCCCCAGATGCCTACCCCCTGTTTTATATATATTTTTCTTTATTTATTCTTTTTGTAAAGGGCCTCCCCCCCCCCCCCCCCCCGGTTCTCTGCTCCAGGGGGCCTATGCCTGAAGCTGTGTAAGGGGTCCCAAAATTCCTGATGTTAGAAGACATTTATGAATCTCTATTTTTCTGTGACTTTTCAGTCAACATCTTTCAAAATGTGATCTGATTATCAAGTCCTAAGATAAAGACCAATTTAATTACATTACATCTAATGACAAAAAGATAAACCTTAAGGACTCATTCAAATGGGGTCACAGATCCATATATATATATATATATATAAATAAGGCAAAGGTGAATCTTAAGGCACATCTCTGCGTGTACATCTAATGCAGGAATGCAGATGGACTGCGTTCAAAGCAATGCATCAATCCAACAGGGATATACATTCAGGGATGTTTGTAAAGATCAAAGCAGACATCAGCCTGTTATTGTTTTTTTTTTGTTTTTTTTTGGTTGGCTGCGTGGTTCACCTGTGCCTCCTGGGTGGTTAAACATGGCCCTTTGCATAGGTAGATGGATGGATGTGCCTGTGTGAATGAGCCCTTACAGAATTAATGGTTCACCTGATAAAGGTAATTAACTGGAAAACATATGTGAACCTATGTAATTAAGGACATCTTTGGCAA
This sequence comes from Rana kukunoris, assembly GCA_029574335.1. Lineage (NCBI taxonomy): Eukaryota > Metazoa > Chordata > Amphibia > Anura > Ranidae > Rana > Rana kukunoris. The sequence continues at coordinate 263,793,958 of CM056053.1, forward strand.
AAGAAAAGCCTAATCGTCAGTCAGGTCTGGATTAAAAGAGACTTCAGAGAATCAAAGAAGACTTTTTTTTCTTCAAGGTATGCCTCTGGAGAGTCACTCATGTTCTTATGTTAGCTCTCAATCAAACTTATAAACCATTGCTTTCCTTTCAGAATGTTAGTTCCCTGGCTGTCACGCTGATGCTTTGGCTTCACTATTTGTTGAGTGACCTAGAACAAATATAGAGTAAGGAAATATTGACTCTTTGCAGCATGCTTGCTCTGGGTCTCAACAGTATTGGAGACAGACAAATCCAGGAAACCAGCAATTTTAACAGACAGCCAGCAATGGCAGGCTGCATCATTTATCATGACAAAGACAGTCCCTTTCGTTTTAGTGTTTATTGAGGCTGCAGCGATACGGGAACCCTGCAAATCCAGTAGGGGTTCCCACATCGCATGTCTCCAACAGGCAGTTCGTACTGCACTATGCAAACCGCTGGGAGTGTCAATACAATACAAACAGTGCGAACTTTCAATTGGGACAGGAATCGGATTGCATGGGTGTGAACATCCATGCGATCAGATTTTGTGGCGGACCCCAAAAAAAAAAAAAAAAAGGTCCTGCACAGGTTGGAGGAGATGAACAGAGGAATTTCACAGTGGTGGATCAACAAAGTGGGGCTTAAATTGTTGAGAAAATATGTTGGTACGCTAATCATCTTTCAAATCTACTTTGGAAAATTGAAATGCAGTTAAATTTAATTGTTGGCTAATAATTGATATTGTAAACTACACAGGATATATATATTTTTTCTGAAGCTTGAGATTTACCCCCAGACAGCAATTACCTAATACGTACAGGCATACCCCACTTTTAAGTACACAATGGGGTTTATTTACTATCGATGGAAAATGCAAAATCCGACTCACTTCTGCATAGAACGCAATGAGCTTCCAGGTTTTATTACCAGGCTTAATTGAACAAGCCGTGGTAAGAAGCTCATTGGTTTCTATGTAGAAGTGAGCCTGATTTTGCACTTTCCAGCGATAGTAAATAAATCCCATTGTGTACTTAAAAGTGGGGTATGCCTGTAACACATCAGGGATGTTTCATAAGAGTACAGCAGTTCACATTAGAATTTTCAGTTTTCACAGTAAAATGTTCCTTTATCTTCGTAAATGATGTGAAAAAAGTAAAAAAAAATATCACTTTCCAAAGAGTAACCATTCATATGCAAGGAAGAAAAAAAAGAAGAAAAACGGATTTCTGCTTTTCTTCTTGAATATAATTGGATCAGCACAACTTCATCTACGATAAGTGAATTTACTCTGCAAAGGAAATTATCACTTTGCTTAGTGAATTAAGTGCAGTTGTGCCGACTTCAACTATCCAATCACGCACAAGCAAATATCTACTTTTTTATTTTCCATTAATATCATTTTTTTTTTTTTGCTAAATTAATTTTTACTTTGTTTTACTCATCTATAGGGATAAGAGAAAATGCACTTTGCAAAGTCAAAACTAATTTTGAAAGGGAATATGCTTTATTTCTTTGTTCTTTATTAAATCAGCCTCATTGATTTCAATGTGTTGCAAATTGGATATTTGTCAACAGAAGGTTAATTTCAACCTACAGAGTAATTACAAATATTTTGTGTGCTTTAGGCTATATAGGATTAAAAGTTTTTGTGAGCACACCCATTTGTTGAATTATTAGTGGAACTCCTGATTTTGTTTTCCTTTTGGCATAACTAGTTACATTTTACTAAATTTACAAAGAAACATTGCAATCATTCTAGAGTTATTTACAAAACCCATAAATCACAAGAATTTTTTTAAGAAATGCAGATACTCCTACCCAAAAAAAAAAAATTAAATCTGCATACCATCTATACAATATAAATATGAATATCATGGCTACTAATGTCAGCATAAAGGTAGCAAGCGCTTTAAATCAACAAATATTGGAAGAACAAATTGCATAATGCATAGCTAAGATATGAGGAAGGTCAAGTCAATCGCACAGGCTTTATTGAACTTATGGTAAGCAACTGCATTACATTATTTGTCAATGCCGTTTGTGTCTTACTGTATAATAACTGAAAAAGTATATTTCTTACTCTGAAAGAACAGCTTAGCACATAAAAAGTCAAAATTAACTGCCACTTAGATGAACTGCAATTATTTAATAAAAAATAAAAAAAAAGCTTCCTAGCCATTAATATTACATGGTTAGCATTAAAGAGAATTTGTTGCATTTATTTATTTTTTATTTTTTGTCATCGGTGTCTCATAAGGGAGATTTTCCTTCACTCACTGACCTGTAGACATGGAAGTGAGAAGATAGCTTTCCAAAGTGAGGGAACTCCCCTCTTAGTTGTCAGGAGAACAGGTGTCCCTTTGGAAGATTTACCCTCTATTTTTGTTATGGGGGCAACCAAAAATGGTTGGATTTAGCCTCATTTGTATTGTATTTTTTTTTGTATTGGATGGAATAGGGAAGGGTTAGAACCTCTGTCCGGTTGTCCTTACTGGGCACCTTTGAGATCACAGGGCAAGAAAAAAGAGTGGAAATCACTCCAACAGAAAGAAAACCTAAAAAAATGTGTTCCAACCCCTCCCACTCAACCTTTGTCTTGGAGCTCCAATTTATAAAACACAGGACACACAAATCTTGCATATGATGGCTGCAAACTGTTATAAGCAATGTCATAAATTGTTAGTTCTTGCCAATTATAAAATATGTATCACGTTGACATTTCTGGAAATGATACCTCTTTCAAAAACATCTTGTTGCAGAATACGCCAAACTGTTTGCTAAGTTTTCCATTTTGAATTTCTACATTATGCAAATTCAGCATAATTATTTAGAAGCCGGGCAGTTAAGAAAAAGTGTTTACATTGTCTGTTCATAAATAATCCATAAAATCTGGTAATGTACACAAGCTGTGGTCTAGGTGTCCCCAGTTGCACTACTTGGCGGAGGCACCAGAAAGATAGAGTGTTGCTTTGCTATCCATTGCATCGTGCAACTCGAGAGGTTCTAGAACTACAGCTGGTGATAGTGTGCGCCTTGTGTAGCGATCCCCTTTGTTTTAATGATGGTTTACAGCAATGTAAACATATAGCTGTAATGAAGTGATGCAGATGCTGCAAAGACTTGATGTTTGAAATATAAGAACAATCAAGTCTTCATGGCTGTTGAGTAGAGCCTGCATATTCCATTTACAGGTCTCATGACACTCATGAATAACTTCTTGGGCACCTTGGAAATAAAGTAACGCAATTTCATTGTGTCTATGTCTATGTGTCTATAGAAGAAGATCTATGCGTCTTCTTCCTATTACACCTCACCAATTTACAGAGAGAATTGAGCTACACAGAGTATACTGTGCGAACAAGCGGACTTATCTTAGCTTTAAACCAATGGTTTTACTATTTAGTATTTCTCCATGCTATCCTTCAAGAACCATGATTTATCTATGAAAAAAAAAAAAAGGTTTTCTGTAAAGTATAACACCTGTACACCTACCTCAGTGCTGTCCTTTTTGGAACACAAATGTACCCTTACCTCGATGTCTCTCTTTGGTCTATTTGCAGTCCCCATTATGAGTGCTATATAATGTTTCCTCTCTCTTAAACCAAGGAGTACCTTTAGTGGGCCTGACTGCAATGTCTATCAATCCAGGGCTCGACAAAAATCCGGGCGCCAGGTCGCAATTGAGACTAGAATTAGCAACTTGGCGCCTGGGGAAGGAGGCATAGGCCCGCAGAAGGATGCAAAGCTGCGACCTCAATTACCGGCTGCCGCGGCGGGGGAGCACGGAGACACAGGATGGGGTATCCTGTGTCTCTTTGCGCCCTCACCTCCGCCACCGCGCGATCGCATCGGGCCACGCCAGCCAGGCCTATGCTTCCTTCTGTGATCTGGCGCCATCTTGTGATGGCCGTTGGCATGCCAAGACTAATGGAGCTTCCACTGTGTTTTCACTGCCATCTCCTTCCCTCTAATTAGAGCCCCCAAACATTATATATATTTGTTATGCTAACACCCTAGAGCAGGGGTCTCCAAACTTTTCAACAGGAGGGCCACATTGTAGATTTTACAAGTATTCGGGGGCCGGGAAAAAAAAATCTGATGGGAACGCCACTGTGCTGATGGGGACACCATTGATGTCCCCATCAAAACAGCCATGTCCCCATCAAAACAGCCATGTCCCCATCCAAACAGCCATGTCCCCATCCAAACAGCCATGTCCCCATCCAAACAGCCATGTCCCCATCCAAACAGCCATGTCCCCATCAGAACAGCAATGTCCCCATCAGAACAGCAATGTCCCCATCAGAACAGCAATGTCCCCATCAGAACAGCAATGTCCCCATCAGGACAGCAATGTCCCCATCAGAACAGCAATGTCCCCATCAGAACAGCAATGTCCCCATCAGCGGAGTCTCCATCAGCAGTGTCCCCATCATCGCTAATGGGAACACCACTGATGGGGCCGCTGCTGATGGGGACACTGCTGTTGGGGACGCCGCTGATGGGGACATTGCTGTGCTGATGGGGACACTGCTGTGCTCAGCGGTGCTCCCATCAGCGCTGATGGGGACATTGCTGTGCTGATGGGGACACCCTTGTCCCAAGCAGCATTGTGCCAATCAGCGGTGTCCCCAGCAATGTCCCCATCAGCACAGCAATGTTCACATCAGTAGTGTCCCCATTAGCAGCGTCCCCATCATCGCTGATGGGGACGCCGCTGATGGGGACATTGCTGTGCTGATGGGGAAACCGATGATGGGGTCACCGCTGATGGGTATACCCGTGTCCCCATCAGCGGTGTCCCCAGCAGTCTGCCCATCGGAACAGCAATGTCCCCATTAGCACAGCACTGTCCCCATCAGCGCTGATGGGGACGCCTCTGATGGGGACACCGCTGATGGGATCACCACTGATGGGGACACCATTGATGTGGACACCTGTGTCCCCATCAGCAGTGTCCTCATCAATGTCCCCATCAGAACAGAAATGTCCCCATCAGCACAGCAATGTTCCCAGCACAGCAGTGTCCATCGCAACTTCCCATCAGCACAGCAATGTCCCTGTCAGCGGTGTACCCATCAGCAGTGTCCCCATCATTGCTGATGGGAACATCGCTGTGCTGATGGGGACACCGATGATGGGATGCAATGATGTCCCCATCAGAGGCATCACCATCAGCGGTGTCCCCATCAGCAGTGTCCCCATCAGCGATCTCCCCATCAGCACAGCGGTGTCCCCATCAGCGGTGATGGGGAAACCTCTGATGGGGACATTGCTGTGCTGATGGGGACACCGATGATGGGGTCACCGCTGATGGAGACACAGATGATGGGGTCACCGATGATGGGGATGCTGCTGATGGGGACATTATTGATGTGGACACCCATGTCCCCATCAGGGTGTCCCCAGCAATGTCCCATCAGAACAGCAATGTCCCCATCAGCGCTGATGGGGACGCCTCTGATGGGGACACCGCTGATAGGATCACCGCTGATGGGAACACCGCTGATGGGATCACTATTGATTGGGACACCCGTGTCCCCATCAGCAGTGTCCCCATCAGAACAGAAATGTCCCCATCAGCACAGCAATGTCCCCAGCACAGCAGTGTCCACCGCAACTTCCCATCAGCACAGCAATGTCCCCATCAGCACAGCAATGTCCCCGTCAGCGGTGTACCCATCAGCAGAGTCCCCATCATTGCTGATGGAGACATTGCTGTGCTGATGGGGACACCGATGATGGGGATGCTGCTGATGGGGACATTGCTGTCCTGATGGGGACACCATTAATGTGGACACCCATGTTCCCATCAGCAGTGTGCCAATCAGCGGTGTCCCTATCAGAACATAAATGTCCCCATCAGCAGTGTCCCTATTAGCAGTGTCTCCATCATGGTTGATGAGGACACCTCGGATGAGGACATTGCTGTGCTGATCAGCGGTGTCCCCATCAGAACAGCAATGTCCCCATTAGCAGTATCCCCAGCAGCACAGCAATGTCCCCATCAGTATGTGTCCCCAGCAGAGCAGAGCAGCACAGCAATGTCCCCATCAGTATGTTTCCCCAGCAGAGCAGAGCAGCACAGCAATGTCCCCATCAGTATGTGTCCCCAGCAGAGCAAAGCAGCACAGCAATGTCCCCATCAGTATGTGTCCCCAGCAGAGCAGAGCAGCACAGCAATATCCCCATCAGTATGTGTCCCCAGCAGAGCAGCGCAGCACAGCAATATCCCTATCAGCGTTGTGCAACACTTGCCAGCTTCTGCTCTTCTTCTTTTCTTCTTCCGCAGCTCTCTGCAACTCCTGAGTCCCGACTCCCGCCCGCTGCTACACACGTGGAAGGATCGTAATTTCAAACAGCGGGCGGGAAGAGGGGAGGTGCCGCACCTGTGAAGTCACAGGTTGCCGGGACATCGGCGATCCCAGCAGCCAATCAAAAAGCACGGCGTGACAGCACAGGCGGGTGTGCGGCTTTGATTGCAGGACCTGCCAGCTGCGGGCAGGCGGGCCGGATAAAACACACAAACGGGCCGGATGTGGCCCGCGGGCCGGGGTTTGGAGACCCCTGCCCTAGAGAATAAAATGGCGGTCGTTGCAACACTTTCTGTCACACCGTATTTGTGCAGCGGTCTTACAAGCGCACTTTTTTGGGAAAAAATAATATTTGTTAATTAAAAAATAAGACAACAGTAAAGTTAGCCCAATTTTTTTTTATATTGTGAAAGATAATGTTACGCCGAGTAAATTGATACCCAACATATCACGCTTCAAAATTGTGTCCGCTAGTGGAATGGCGACAAACTTTTACCCTTTTACCCATTTCCATAGACGACGTTTAAAAAATTCTACAGGTTGCATGTTTTGAGTTACAGAGGAGGTCTAGAATTTCTCTTGCTCTACCAATCGCAGCAATGCCTTGCATGTGTGGTTTAAACTTTAAACACTGCTTTCATATGCCTGCGCAACTCACGTATGCGTTCGCTTCTGCACGCAAGCTCGGTGGGACGTGGCACGTTTCTGGCTCCTAACTTTTCTTAGCTTGCTCCTAGATTACAAGCAAATTTGAAATCATTTTTGGGAATAATTTTTTTCAACAATCTGGGAAATATATAGCATAGGGCTGTCCAGATAAATGTAAAACTACAATGCTGTGCATGCATATTATATAAATGTAACCCAGCCAGATGGCACACAGAAATATCAAGGATGGAGCTTTAGTTCAGTTCACACACATAGAGAGGGAGGCAATGAAGGGATAACTCACCATGGGAAAAAATGGCATGAGCCACCAATACTTCAGTTTCACATAAAATATCCCTAAAGGTGGCCATGCATACATCTGCATATTCCACCCTGGCTGCTAGGCTCGCTTTGGTCGAATCTCATCTATATCAAGTCTTGCTTGGTTGCAAGGTTAATTTTGGCATTCAGCCTTTTATTGATTCGATCATTATGATTGAGCCACACAATGACTGGATACTAAAATCAATGCGTGTGTGTCCACCAGTAGTTGTTTCACCTAACAGGACCGGCAACAACTGTCTTTTCTTTCATTGAGAACATTATACAGTACGTTTTCAGATAGACTAAGCTGGAAACTTGGGACATATGCTACCAACTGGCAATGTCATTTTCTTAGTTAAAAAAAATAATTTGAGTAGTTCTCCAACTTTGTGCGATTAACCTAAAATCGGTTTTGATATCACTGTTTTACTAACCTGGACAGCTTATTATTCTAAATAGGAAACCTTCATTTTGTTTCCAAATAATAACCACTTAAGACCCGGACCATTATGCAGGTTAAGGATTTGCCCCTTTTTATTTCGCTTTAACTGACAATTGCGCGGTCGTGCGATGTGGCTCCCAAACAAAATTGACGTCCTTTTTTTCCCATAAATAAAGCTTTCTTTTGGTGGTATTTGATCACCTCTGCGGTTTTTATTTTTTACACTTTAAAAAAAAATTAAGCGACAATTTAGAAAAAAAATTCAATATTTTTTACTTTTTGCTATAATAAATATCCCCAAAAAATATATAATATAAGATATAAAAAAAACATTTTTTTTCCACAGTTTAGGCCGATATGTATTTTTCTAAAAAATCGCAATAAGCGTTTATCGATTGCTTTGCGCAAAATTTATAGCGTTTACAAAATAGGAGAAAGTTTTATGGCATTTTTATTAATCATTTTTTTTACTACTAATGGCAGCAATCAGCGATTTTTTTCATGACTGCGACATTATGGCGGACAAATCGGACAATTTTGACTCATTTTTGGGACCATTGTCATTTTCACAGCGAAAAGTGCTAAAGAAATGCACTGATTACTGTGAAAATAACAATTGCAGTTGAGTAGTTAACCACTAGGGGGCGCTGAAGGGGTTAAGTGTGACCTCATATGTGTTTCTAACTGTAGGGGGCCAGGGCTGGACGTGTGACGTCAGTGATCGTCTTTCCCTATATCAGGGAATAGACGATCACTAACAATGCCACAATGAAGATGTGACCAATCACGGGACACCGGTGGCGATTGGGTCAGCGTATCCCGTGCGCGGTCACGGAGCTTCAGAGCGGGTGGCGAGTGCGCCGCCGGCGGCGCGCTCGCGACCCCACGGCTGGGCTCTTAAAGAGGACGTACAGGTACGTGCTTGTGCCCAGCCGTGCCATTCTGCCGACGTATATCGGCGTGAAGGAGTCCTTAAGTGGTTAAAGAGGTTGGAAAGGGTTTTGCACAGAGTGGCCCCAATACTCCTTTTCTGGGGTCCCTCTAATGCTCCTGGCTCCTCCTCTTCTCAAGTGCCCCTGTGGAGAGCCGCATTCCATGAGGGTTTATCCTGATGCCGCGTACACGCAGCCGTTTTTCTTGTCCTAGAAAAAGCAATGTTTTTCTCGACGTGATTCTTGTCAAGCCTGCCTTGCTGACACATGATCGTGAAAAAAAAAAATGCTGGAGCAAAGCGCGGTGACGTACAACACGTAAGATGGCACTATAAAGGGGAAGTTCCATTCAGATGGCGCCACTCTTTGGGCTGCTTTTGCTGATTTCGTGTTAGCAAAAGTTTGGTGAGAGACGATTCGCGCTTTTCAGTCTTCGTGCTTTTCAGTCCATTACAGCGTGACCAATGTGCTATCTCCATTTAAAACGCTAGTTTTACCAGAACGAGTGCTCCCGTCTCATAACTTGCTTCTGAGCATTTTTATTTTTGACAACGTGAAAAACGACGAGCATGTTCTAAATTTTTAATGCCCATTTTTCACGTCATGGAGCCCACACAGGATAGTTTTTAATGACATAAAAAAAAAATGTACGCGGCATTACAGACAGTTTTAGGACACCAAGTTACTAGCAGTTATAAGGGTTATCTTTACAGCCATTCTTAGGACATTAAGTTACTATCAGTCAGAGGGATTTACATGCGTGTCATAGGAATTTTCTATGATGCTTAGCACCATCTAGTGGCCAAAATTTGATTTTTGTTTTAAATCAATAAAATACATTTGTCCAGCACGGGAAATAGCCTAGTACCTTTTTTTGTCCCATATACATAGACTGTACATGCACTGGGAAAATTGCTATGCAATTATTTTTATAAATACACCCCTTAATCACATGCCAACAGATAACTTTTCCATACTCTCAACAACAGGAAAGCTACAACACTTTGCTTATATTACTAGCTGCAAATATTCCTAACCTTTATACAAAAAAGCTAAGTTGTAAACAATTAGCATTTATACAAAAGAAAAACAAGGGAAAGTAAGGTTGATTTCTGTAGATTTCACAAACCAATAGTTATTATTGCCAAACTTCTTTGCAATTAACTCAACATCTGAAAGTTAAATGACATTTAACAATTGCCAGATACAAAACTGTCAGTGTAATGTAGCAAATAAAATCCATGCCATGTATTTACAAGAATATTGCGCTGACCAATGTGATGTATGAACAGTGTTTTGCAGACCATGAGTTCATATGAGTTTTGTTGTCCAAGAATCTGACAGATGTCCTCAGATAATTAAAATACTGGGTCTGTGTTTTCTCAAAGTTCCAATTAAAAAACAACAAAAACATAAAACATTTCAGTTTGTGCCTACTGTTATATATGTCACAAAATTGCAAATGGGCTTAATGTCCTTGTTCAAACACCAGTTTACTCATAAAGACTCAAATATGTATCATTTATTTCTAGATGGATTTACATACTTAAAGGCTCACTAAAGGATTTTTTTTTTATAGCTAAATAGCTTCCTTTACCCTAATGCAGTCCTGGTTTCATGTCCTCATTGTTCGTTTTTTGCTGTAATCCTTCTCTGTTCTGCACACTTTCTGGTTGTCTGTTTCCTTATGAAAAAACTCATGGGAGCTTCTCTCTGTGGCCTCTAATCAAGGAGGTGTGAATTACTGTGTGTCTAAAACCCCTCAGAACCAATCACTTTCATTTTAAAAACAAACACTGCCCTGTATTGGCTCTGTGTATCTGAAACTAGATGAAAAACTAAACTGAAGGCACATTATATGATTTTTTTATCTATTTTTAAAAGGAATCAGTTAACTATTATGTCTCTATACCCTGTAAACAGTCATTTTAGGAGAGAGAGAGAGAGAGAGAGAGAGAGAGAGAGAGAGAGAGAGAGAGAGAGAGAGAGAGAGAGAGAGAGAGAGAGAGACTGTTATGCACTTGTCTGATACCACATGATGCTTTACATTTTATGCCATTTTTGCTACTTTAGCTTTATTCTTTCATTGCTGTGATTACTCTAGTTTGTAAATCTTAAAGATTCACATTGGTGGTCCAATTTCACTTCCTTTTCAATGTGCCCTTTAACAAGTTTAGAGCATTTCCTCACTACCCAATGCCAGGCTGACATAGCAATAAAAGAGCAGTGTGGGGGTTTACATTTTTCTATTGTTTCCTATTTAAATATCGGCATGCATATTTACCTGACACAACCCTAAAGGAGACTTGCCACAAATGAAAAAAAGAAAAAGGAGGTAAAAGCTCAGAAAAGTTAAATACTTTAAAATGCTTGCTTGCACAGTGTCTATTTCATCATTTTTTTATTTACTTGCAATGTGCCTTCGAAACGTGCTAGAACATTTGATTGCTCCAGGAGAGTCAGTTGCCTATTACAGTCCCCTCAGTTGCCTATTACAGTCCCCTCAGTTGCCTATTACAGTCCCCTCAGTTGCCTATTACAGTCCCCTCAGTTGCCTATTACAGTCCCCTCCCTCTTTGCATGTCTTAGCCCTCTTCTTGTCTGAGAGTATCAAATTACCGTCTGTGCTGGCCAAGCTCCACCTCTCCAACTCCTTAGACACATTTTTATGTAGTTGTCAGCAAAAGGAATACTATAGAGCAGGGAACTCCAAACTACGGCCTTCAAGCTTTTGCAGAACTACATGTCCCATGAGGCATTGTAAAACTCTGACATTCACAGATATGACTAGGCACGATGGGAATTGAAGTTCCTGAACAACTGGAGGGCCGTAGTTTGGAGACCCCTGCTATAGAGAGTCATCTGAGTGACAGCTCTGATTCTGCTGGGGCTGCTAACATCACATCCATGATGGAAGTGTCCTGTAGCCAGCCTCAAATGCTTTTGGATGTCTACAAAAGGAGGCTTTTACAGATGAATAACAGAATGCAATACATTGATGCAGGTATCATTTTATAGGAAGATTTTTGTTAAATGAATGGTCTGGTGACAGAGTCTCTTTATGCAATTTTTCCCTTGTCCAAAGAAATTAAAAATGTGTTTAAACCCTTGTGGACCAAGCCTACAGGACCTAATATGTCCTACACTTGCCCTCCCCCACATTATGCTATTTTATCTGTCTTTCTAGAAGAGCCAGATCCTTTTTCTTCAGTGATCACTGTATGCAACATATTTCTACAATTATCATTATATACAATGTAACTATTTTGTTACACTCAGGCCGGGTTCACATAAGTGAACTATGAATTTCCAAAGTAGCCGCTCAGTGGTTCAGCTGCGATTTAGATACAGTTCTGATACGAATTTTAGGCGTGATCTTTCACGACGTTCTTAATAAAAAGCTGGCTCTTAAGGAGCGGGCCGGAAAGCCAGCTGCCGCGTCCCTAGCAACTAATGACTTCCCCACTGACAACTAAACGTAAACCAAAAAATTTCCAGCAATAAAATTGAGAAAAAAAAACAGTGTGCTCCCCCCAATCCATACCAGAACCTTTGGGTCTGGTGTGGATTTAGATGGGAACCCCGCAGCAAAAAAATGGTGTGGGGCCCCCCTCAAAATTCATACCAGACTCTTATCCAAGCATGTAAGAAAGGGGAGGGGGGGCAAGGGATTACCCATTCCCTCCTGGACCAGGCCACATAGTTAATGTGGACAAGGGCCTCTTACTCACACCCCTGGCCAGTGGTTGTGGGGGGTCTGCGGGCAGGAGGCTTATCGGAATCCGGATGCCCACTTTAACAAGATCCCCCCCAAAAAAAGTGTTTTTGACAAGTAGTTTATTATATATATATATATATATTATGTATATGTAAATCAAGCATCAATCACTATTAACGCCACCGCCACTGACCCGGAAAAAAAAAAAGCTCAGTACCAGACAATGGCTTTCGCCGTTTAACTTGACATCATTAACCCAGCATGCCCTGGGCCCCCACAATTAATGTTCAAAACTGATGACCTGAGATTCAGAAGCATTGCCATAGAAGGCAATGAGCCTGGAATTCTCATCTGAACCACAACTCTTTTTAAATTAACACTTGGATGCACCGCAGATAGGTGAACAGCTTCAAAAGGAAAACTATGTTTCACAAGTAATGCGAATTGCATGCAGTTCAAAATGCATCCAATTCACTCAGTAACTTTAGCTGCCGGAAACCTGTAAATGAAAAGTTCATTTTTTAAATAAAATATTTTCCTATATAAAAAACGGGTTTTAATTTAATTTTTTTTTTTTTTTTGTCTTTGCTCTGTATACACAAATGATTTGTTCATTTTTTTGTAATATTGTTTTAAACAAAATAAAAAAATGTTGATTGTTTAAATGTTTTGTTTTCATCAAAAACATTATTTTAGAGGGATAATAAAGGGGACTTATTATAATATAGCTCCGAAAATTCTGATGTACTCTCTTTGCAACAAGCAACTGCAACATTCCTATGGGTAGGTGAGCACCCTGCATACAACAAAAAAAAAACCTCCCACCGCCTATAAGAACGATCAAGCGGCGGAACCGCCGCTATGATCGTTCTTATGGTGTGCAGAATCGCTGCCTAAAAAAAAAAAGGATATCTGATCGATGCCTGTAGCTGCAGGTCTCATTCAGCAAATGCATGATGCTGTCATGTCAATATGGACCAAAATCTCAGAGAAATGTTTACAACACCTTGTTAAATCTATGCCACAAAGAATTAAAGGGGTTGTAAAGGTTCGTGTTTTTTCACCTTACTGCATTAAGGTGAAAAATTATCTGACAGTTATGGCCCCTCAGCCCCCCCATTTTACTTACCTAAGCCCATTCACCTGCTGCGCTCGCCCCCGATGTCCTCTTCTCCGCTCAGTCTGGCCGTTAATTGGCTAGAGTGGAAATATTGATAGCAGCGCAGCCATTGGCGCGCGCTGCTGTCAATCACATCCAATGATGAGGTGCACCGGTGGGCCAAGTGATACAGTGAGCGGCAATGGCCGCCGGCTGTATCTTGGGAGCTCCCATGAAGGGGGTTAGGTAGAGGTAAGTGGAGGAGTGGAGGTAAGTATAACATGTTTGTTATTTAAAAAAAAAAAATCTCCTTTACAACCCCTTTAAGACAGTTCTGAAGGCAAAAGGGGGTCTAACTCGGTTATAACAAGGTGTACCTAAAAAAAAGTGGCTGGTAAGTGTATAAAAAATAAATAAATCACATTTTGTTGCATTGCAGGCTGAAATGAAGACAGACCGTTTTTGTTTTATGCAGCTGTATTTACTAGTGCAACGTATAACATCCAAGTTAAAGATATAACACCAAGTCAGAAGATAAAAACAAAAAAAGTGTCAGTATTTTGTTGGACCACATTTTACTTTAATTGCAGCCTTTAGTCTGTTGTGATATGTCTCTACTAAATTTGCACATCTAGACAATCTAGATATTTGCCCACTCTTAACTGAACTTGAGCAGTTCTGCAAAGACATTTGATAGTAACCATTTGTGGACTGCAGTCTTCAAACCATTCCACAGATTTTCAATGGGGTTTAAGTCTGGGCTCGGACTAAGCCATGCAAGGACACTTACCTTTTTCTCCTTAAACCACTGTGTGGTGATTTTTGCTGTGTGCTTTGGGTTGTCATTGTCATGTGGGAAGGTAAACCTTCTTCCCATTGACGACTTTCTGGCAGAGGGCAGCAGATTTTCCTCAAAAATCTGATAGTTTGGATGGTAAGTGCTGTTGAATTTCCGGACATATCGGGCTCATCTGATCACCATAAACACACCATAAAGATTGTGAGGCCACCTGGTATAAGGTGTTATGGCCAAATGAGACTAGTCTGATCCATGGAGACCCCACTTTGCATACCTTCAGACATCTAGTGGCACCCCTGCCTCGATGGATCATGGCTGTTTTGGGGGGCGCTCATTATTAGGTTGGTGGTCAGTAAAGTTAAGCCTGATCTGTGTGTATGTATGTATGTATGTATGTATGTATAAAAATATACAGGGCTTTTTTCTCAAACAATAGGTGCTGGAACTCAACCACGACCCTCCAAAACCCCTCAACCCCTCTCTCACACACACCCTTCAAATCACATCAAATAGTGGGTGTGGTCAGATTTCACAAACAGTAGGAGGGTTTGCACTACACCAGGTGCAGGGCTGTCGCTTGTAAACACAGAAACCAGACTTCTGTGTTTACAAGCGATTGTGGCGAGCAGGCACCAAAGGGCCTGAGCCAGAGGTGGTGGAACTCAGTTCCACCTGAAAAAAAAGCCCTGTGTGTATATATATATATATATATATATATATATATAATCATAGAAAAAAGTAAAAGCAGGAATGAGCCAATACAGAGGTCAATTGGTGATTTCAACAATGCTTCAGGATTGCTAGACGCAGCATTTGATACATAAACAGTCATTCTAAGTCAAGGCCATTGCTTTGAATAAAATCATTTCATAGTCAGTGAACAAAGCATACCAGGAATAGTAGTCTACCTTTCTAAAAACCATTACATATTCAGATTTGTACACATGAACTCTCTCTCAGGCTATGTGTTTAATGGATCGAATACACCATCATTTCTAGGAAGCAAAGAAACTTTTGCAGTAATACCAATGTTCTTTTATAGATCCAGCCACAAAACAGTTCACCAAGGAAAGCCATACAGTTACAGCAATCAAACTGTCAAAGTGGAACTAAACTCCTGGAAATGCTCATCACCTTCTAGAGATTCAGCATTTACATCCTTTGACAGCAGCTGTCATCTTCTGCCAGTGAACTTCTGGGTGCTTTTGTCACAGTGATTCTGGCACAGAGTGTGTTGGAAATGCACGGTGAGCTGCGCATGTGCAGTATAGTGCGCAATAAAAAGACTTTGACCAGGCACTTAATGTGTGTTATTGCAGAAGAGGCATGTCTCTTCTGCAATAAAGAGCTGCCTGTTCACATTCTTTTATGAATTAGGTTGAGTTCCGCTTTAAGAAGCATTTCCTAAGTCTCCTCTCTTCCGTGATCACTAAGACTCTAGCATTGTAACTTTGTAGCAAGTCACAATAAGAAATGTAGCATGGACTGTATCCATTTAGGGCAACATTGTACACACAGCCTGTAACAACCTGATATGGAGGGCCTCAAGTGGGGTACCTGACATCATCAAAGAGAGGGCCGCACATACTACTTAGTGAATGTAATGCTACACAAAGCTGTCAGACACTACAATCATGCCATAGGAGACAGACAGCAACTATGCGCATACTACAAGTGATAGAGACTAGAGACAACAGGAGTTGCTGGAGACCAAGGACAAGGTTGAAGAGACATTGATAGACTACAGACACGATACATGAGCCTGCCAGAGATCACCGATATTACTGTGCCTTTACAAATTAACACTTCCACATGTCTGCTCCCTTGTGTTGGAGACCCGAGCTGGACTGACTGGATTGATCACTGGTCCTAAGTGGGTACGCATGAGGCCAAAAAGGAAGAAATGCCTTCCGGCGGATAGTGCCAAGTGATGGATGGTGGCTATGGACCCTTCTGCTGCCTTTTCTGTGCGACCATAAAGGTTGTTTCAGCATATAGACTTTAGCCCTATACACACGGTCCAGAATCTCGTCAGGAAAAAAAAATGTTTTTCCTGATGAGATTCTTGGGAAGAATCTCTTGCCGCCCGAGTGTACAGACCAGGTAAGTACACACACTCTCGGGTTTCTCAGCAGGAAAACTGCAGAGAATCTCACAACGAGAAAATAGAGAACATGTTCTCCTTCTTCAGGGATGTTGCTGCGTACTATTTGGTGGGAACAATTCCCATGAGTGGTTATGTTTGATCAAGGTTTTTGAATGGCAGGATGACGGTGTTCTGTCAAATTCTCTAACCCGTCAAAAGCTCCAACCACACCACTTCCGATTTATTTAAACCATCAGCAATTGGAGATTTTGACGAATTGCTGTTTGGACACAACACCGGCAACTGCATACAGTCCGGTGCAGGAAGCACAGCGGCTAAGGAGGACAAAGTTGTCGCCGCCTCGGAGGTGGCAAATTTTGTTGGCTAGTATTGTTGTGGAGTAATATCATATCCTGCACCGGACTGTATGTGGCTGCCGGTGTTGTGTCCAAACAGCAATTCAATTAACTCTCCAATTACTGATGGTTTAAAGAAACCAGAATTCAAGTAGTTGGAGTCTGACGAGTTGGATATTTTGACAGAACACCGGCTTTAGTTGCTCCTTACAGGCACACCCCAAAAGTGATTTGTGCCACATTTGATATTTATTTTAGGGAGATCCACTGTAAAATAGCAGGAAAAAGAATGTAAAAAAAAGGAGAAAACAGACAGACATCAGGGAAAAAGTAACCAAGCTATTTACCTACTAGAAGCCAATTTTAAGAATATTTTTCCTTCATTGGCTTCAATTATCACCAAAACTCATACTACTGTCTGCATGGGTCTAATGCCGGTATGAAAAAGGACACAAAGGGCCACAGGTTGGACACCAGGGACACAAAGGCTCAGATACTATTATGTACAAAAACTGTTATCTAGAGGTAGGGTTTTAGTTTGGGAAGTTGATGCTGACTCTGGATGATGCCTAAACATAGATGGCTCAATCCTTCTTGAGAATAAGGATTATGAAGACATTGGGGGCCATTTACGAAAGGCAAATCCACTTTGCTCTACAAATGTAAAGTGCACTTGAAATTGCACTGAAAGTGCGGTCGCTGGAGACCCGAGGGGGACATGCA
Source organism: Rana kukunoris (assembly GCA_029574335.1). Classification (NCBI taxonomy): domain Eukaryota; kingdom Metazoa; phylum Chordata; class Amphibia; order Anura; family Ranidae; genus Rana; species Rana kukunoris. The sequence continues at coordinate 263,811,421 of CM056053.1, forward strand.
AGGACAATAAACAACAGCAGTTTATCTTGCACATGATTGGATGATAAAATCAGCAGAGCTTCCCCTCATTTCAGATCTTCCCCTCAGATTTACAGCGACTGCACTTCCAGGTGGACTTTCAGTGCAATTTGCACTTGTAGTGCAAAGTGGGTTTGCTTTTTGTAAATAACCCCCATTGTCTGAAGGTCAATACATGCAAGTATTACATTAACACTTTGCTTGGCCTGAACACACTTAGCACGAAAACTTGGCTTATTTACTAAGGGAGTTTAGAATCTTTGCATACTAAATGGTGTGAACATTCCCTTTTATAATCCAATCATAAGAAAAACCCCTTTCCTGTTTACTTAATTTTATTTGTACAGGATTGGGTATTCAAAGTATTCAATATGAAAAGGAATTCGTTTTTTTTACACAAATGTAAAATTAAAGTGAATATTCACATCATTTTTGATGCTAGGTCTGTTTTTAAGCTGAACTACAGCAGATTGTATTACTATCGCTTGCAGTGGCACTGCACCTGCACTGCAAGGATTAATTGCTTATTTAGGTCTTCTAGGGCAGGGGTGCCCAACCTTTTGACGAGCGAGGGCCACTTAAGCGACTTGGTAGCTGATCGCGGGCCACAATGAGCGGAGCAGGTGAATGGCATGTCCGTGTCTGCTCTGCGGATACAGACACAGCCCACTATACTACTACTTTTTTTTTTTTTTTTTTATCGGATTGGAGGTAGGACACAAGTGGGTTTATGTCTGCCACTTCTAAGGCCGCGTACACACGATCGAATTTGTCCGCTGAAAACGGTCCGATGGACCGTTTCAGCAGACAAATCCGATCGTGTGTACATGCTAGCGGACAGATTTGTCCATCGGACAAATTTCAAAGCATGCTTTGAAATTTGTCCGCTTCAAACCTGTCCGTCGGATATGTCCGCTGGTTAGTACGGGAAACCAGCGGACATATCCTCCCGCACATGCGTCGTATCCTGTGAATGGATCCGACGCATGCGCGCGGAAGTGTTTACTTCCTGGTGCGGTGACGTGGCGGCGTCAATGTCACCGCCGCGTCACCACGCTGTCTGCCGGAGGGGATTTTGATCCGATGGTGTGTACACGCCATCGGACCGAAATCCGATGAGACATGTCCGCTCTAAACTGTCCGTCGGACAAGTTTGAGTGGACATATCTCATCGTGTGTACGAGGCCTTAGAGGTGAATGGGAGAATCCAATTGGTCGGACTAACCATGTGATGAGCTGCAGTTTACCCACACCACGGGTGCAATGCATTGTTCCTTTTGGCTTTCCTGCACTTTGCAATAGACTTCTATTATATTCTGCAGGTTTGGTGCACTTTCAGAAAGCTCACTAAACTTGCAGGTAATCACAGAAGTGTATGGCTCAGTGCAGAAAACCGGCAGGTAAACTGCTCTGCACCTGTGGGTCAGTTTGAAAGCAGCCCAGTAACCACTGCAGAACAGATGTGCCCAATATATACACTGTGATTTTAGCAATAAACTTACCTTGAATTACAGTATTCTATTTCATCCCAGAGCAAGAGGTTGCGGGCCACATCAGAGGGCTCCGCGGGCCACACTTGGCCCCCGGACCACTGGTTGGGCACCCCTGGTCTAGGAGGACACTGAAAAGAAGAAGATTTTTCCCCCATGCTCCAATGGTCTAAAGATCCCAATGTCATAAAGAGCAACAATATACTAGTACCTTAAAACAAATACATATTTTCATCATAAATAATTGTTATAAAAGCAAAACGTCTTCATAAATAAAGCAAAATGTGGTCTAGCAAGCTAATTGCATTTTTACAAAACAATGTTATTCTGAACCAAGAAGCCACTGATACCGCAAAAGTATTTTGCAATCCTATTTTGTCTATATTAATATGGGCAATCATAGTGTTTTGACTATCTATGCCAGTTAATATTGCCATAGCAGAATGCATACAGTCAAGATCGCTCCGATAACATCTTCTAAGGCTCAGACTTCCTGATCCTGATCATTTCAGCTAAGCTGCTATCAACTTCTCATGCTAATATTTCGGAGAAAGCTCAAAGTGTGCCCACCAGCATGTTAAAATGATGTATGATACTGATAAACACTCCAGGGGCGATGCTAAGTAACAGAGGCAATAAAACACGCTGAAAAGCACTGTATCTAGGGATACACTAAAAAGAAATGTAGTCCCATCATTCTTTAGATGACAGATTAGTTAATGAAGGTGTTTGACGGTTTGGCCTAAGGGGAAAGAAAACAACACTGACCAATGCCACCTGTCACAGCTGGAGGATGCCAGGAAAACATCTAAAGCTGGTGATCACTAAAGTTTTTCATGTCCTAATTCCTGTATGTCATTTTTTAATGTCAGGCTAGATTTTAAATGTGTATGTGATCTTTAAAGTAAGTACATTATCACAATTTATAGAACACTCGGTTCAAGGTACAACATATGTATGTAGAAATGGGCATCGCCACCTACAGTGGATGTAAAAAAATCTACACACCCCTGTTAAAATGTCAGGTTTCTGCGATGTAAAAAAATTAGACAAATATAAATAATTTCAGAACTTTCTCCACATTTAGGGCCAGTTCACACCAGACGCAGTTCCGTACAGTTTTGTGTGCATTTTTTCTGCACAAAATGCATGCACAGTGTTTTCTATGTATTCCAATGGCTTTAGTTGGCTCTAGCGCACACCATGCAGTCAGTAGAGCCATTGTAATACATGGGAAACACTGTGCATGCATTTTGTGCAAATAAATTCACACAAAACTGTACGGAACTGCGTCTGGTGTGAACTGGCCCTAAATGTGACCTCTAAGGCCGCGTACACACGAGCAGACAGATTTGTTCAAATCGGTCAGGCCGATCGATTTGAACAAATCTGTCTGCTGGGGACATATTGGTTTGATCGCTGTACACACGATCAAACCAAAATCCCCGCCACCAGACGGCGCGGTGACGTGTCGGTGACGTTGACGCCGCCACGCCACCGCACCAGGAAGTAAAACACTTCCGCGCATGCGTCGAAACCATTCGGCGCGTGTGCGAGAAGACATGTCTGCTGGTTAGCGTACTAACCAGCAGACATGTCGGGCGGACGGGTTCCCAGCCGACAGATTTCAAAGCATGCTTTGAAATCTGTCGGGTGGCCAAATCCGTCGGCTCGCCCGTACACACGGTCGAATCTGTCTGCTGGGATGATCGGGCGGACCGTTTCCAGCAGATAGATTTGATCGTGTGTACGCAGCCTAACTGTACAGCAGTATACTGCGGCAGGTCGGCAAGTTCCCAAGAACACCAGTCCCTTTAAGCGGGATAGCAGGCGCGCGATGACCGCCGTCTACAAGTGATCATGAGCACGAAAGGCAGAACAGGGACGTGTGTGTGTGTACACACACACACACACAAATCCCTGTTCTGTGAGAAGAGACAGATCGTGAGTTCCTAATAGCTAGGAACTACGATCTGTCATTTCCTCTAGGTCAGTCCCCTCCCCCACAGTTAGAAACACACTAGGGAACACAAGGAACCCCTTGATTGCCCCGAGTTAACCCCTTCCTTGCCAGTGAAATTTTTACAATAATTGGTGCATTTTTATAGCACTGTTTGCTGTATTAATGACAATGTGTCAAAAGTGTCTGATGTGTCCGCCATAATGTCGCAATCCCGATAAAAAAAAAATAATAATAATAAAAATGCTATAAATCTATCCCCTATTTTGTAGACGCTATAACTTTTGTGCAAACCAATCAATATACTCTTATTGCGATTTTTTTTTATTACCAAAAATATGTAGAAGAATACACATCGCCCTAAACTGAAAATTATTTTATTTTTTTTTTATTTTTAAATTGGGGATCTTTATTATAGCAAAAAGTACAAAATATTGAGTTTTTTTCAAAATTGTCGCTCTTTTGCAATAAATTGCAGAGATGATCAAATACCACCAAAAGAAAGCTCTATTTGTGGGAAAAAAGGATGCCAATTTTGTTTGGGTACAGTGTCGTACAACCACGCAATTGTCAATTAAATGCCGGATCGCAAAAAAATAGCCTGGTCATTGAGCAGCCAATTCTCTCGGGGCTGCAAACGGTTAAGGAAAGATTCTTTATAACGTCCTAGATCAATGTATTTAAACAGCTCAATAGACATAAACAAATGCCAAGAGTATGATCATTTCCGATAGGTGGGGCGAAATGCATCAGGAACGGGGCAGAAGAGGAGATCAAGGCCGTTCACTTTTCTTTTGATCTACTAACGGTGTGCAGCATCTCTCATCCCCACATACTTCCCTGCTTTCTGGATTCAGCAGAAGACAGCCTGCACCCGTACATTGCTGAGAGACCCCAGATCTACCAGAGTACCTTGAGCGGCTAAAAAGTGTTATAGGGTATAGTGAGCGCAGACAAATATGTATCCCATTGATGCAAAAGCAAGATATCTTTACAATCTGCTCCTTGTACCAGTGGCTCTCACAGGTTCTTAGTGTCAACATTTATACCACTATGACAAGAAAAACAAAATAATGGGAAAGGATGCATCAGATACATGTATTTAAAGCGGAGTTCCACCCAAAATGTTTACTTTTCCGGTCCCCTAGCTTCGGCTTCACATTTGGCACGTTACAGGGCGGAGCAGACACCTGTATAATACAGGTATTTGCTCCCACTTCCGGCAATAGATTGCCGCAGATTCCACTGCGATCTGACCCCCCCGCGCTGTCTTCTGGGAGTCACACAGGTCCCAAAAGACAGCAGAAACCGGTGAGATCACGCAGCATGACTCGCACATGCGCAGTAGGGAACCAGGCTGTGAAGCCGTAAGGCTTCACTTCCTGATTCACCTACTGAAGATGACGGCGCCCGCACCAGGAAGCCGGAGGGTCATATCGGCTTCGAGTGAGGACATTGCAGGCGCCCTGAACAGGTAAGAGTCGGTTCACACTGGGGCGACTTGGGATCCGACTTGAAGTCGTCTCAAGTCGTCCCAAGTCGCGCTGTCCAGATAAGCAATGTAAGTGAATGGGACCTGTCTTAATACACACTACTTAAAGCGGAGTTCCACCCAAAAATTTAACTTCCGCTTAACCCACTCCTCACCCCCTTACATGCCACATTTGACATGTAATTTTTTTGTTGAGGAGGGGAGTGGGGGCTTCAGGAGGAGTGGGACTTCCTGTCCCACTTCCTCCTTCCACCGAGGGGCTGGTTAGGCGATAAAGCTTAATCGCCTAACTTCAGCCCCTCCCTGTAGGCGTTCACCTGGGACACGTCCAGGTCCCAGGCGATCGCCTGTCCAATGGGACGGCGCAGCGCCGTCCGCGCATGCGCAGTCCCGATCGCACATGCGCAGTGGGTGCCCGGCCGTGAGGCCGAAGGCTGTCGCGGCCGGGTGCCCACAGTTGTAATGAAGACGCCGGCCGGGGAGGGGGGGAGATGAGCGGACCCCCGGCCGGCGCGTCGCTGGAACCACGGACAAGGTAAGTGTCTGTTTATTAAAAGCCAGCAGCTACACTTTTTGTAGCTGCTGACTTTTAATAAACATTAAAAAGGGCTGGAAATCCCCTTAAGGCGCTCCCACAGAAGAGGTTCCTGTACTACTTCAATCCGACTTCTAGGCGATTTGTACCCATTGATTTCAATGGAAGTCGCTTCCAAGTCTGATCACTGTCTTACCTGAAGCTACTTTCCAGGAAGATAACATACATTTCTCAAGCAAACCCCTCCCTCCCCCTCCCTCTCCCTGAGCTGATTGTTGTTTTATTGGCCATTGGAATGTCTCCTGTCCTGGAGACGACTTCAAGTCGTGTTGTAAATCTCCCCAGATCGCCCTGTGGTTCATGCTCAAGTCATGTTGGAGTTGCTTCTGAAAGTCGTGCTGGAAGTCGTGTCGCCCCAGTGTGAACCGACTCTGTGTCCTAATATTAAAAGTCAGCAGCTGCAGTATTTGTAGCTGCTGACTTTAATTTTCTTTTGGCAGAACTCCGTTTTAGGGGGGGATTGCCCTTTTTCTTTAAAGTAAAATGGTAATTTTTTTTTCATTTTCGATAGAGTAATGGAGGGTTATAATCTCTTTTAATTTTTTGTTTGTTTTTTGCTATCTGTGTCCTATAGGGTAGATTTCCCTTTACTTTCTCTCCCATAGCCAAAAGAGAAAGTAAGAGGAAATCCCTTTAGACCCCATTCACACTTGTGCAAAATCATGCAATTTCCATTGCAACTTTACAATTCAACTTGATGTGACTGATGCAAATCTGATATGACTTTGGATGAGTGTGACTTTTTTTATGACTTTGACCAATGTAATTGTTTTGTGCTCTACAAAGTTGCTAGACATGTGCACAATAAAAAAGATCTTATCTGAATTCTGTGTGAAGAAAATGGTTGTTAAGAAGCAGGCCGGGAAGCCAGCAACCACGTCCTTAACAACCGATGACTCAGCTGTCAGCAGGTTTCCCCACCGAAACAAAAGAATGCCAGTGTTCTGTCTAATAGTGTTCTTAATCGAAAAATTCCCACTTCTGGCTATGCATGCGCAGTAGGGAAAGGCACAACAGCCGATTTGCCGATCAGCTTTTGTGACGGTATGACAGTGCATGCACACTGAGTCAGAGACAATAGCCAACGAGCGCAGAGGGACAGAATGATTCTCCGATTCTGCCTCGCACTAGCGGGGCAAGTTCAGTGTTGTGAAGGTGAAGGGTGGGATTTTTTGTGTTGATGGGTGGGTTCAGTGCTGCAAAGGGACAATGTAATTCTCCGATTCATATGCCCTGCAAAGCAATGATCCAGCCCATTAACCTCCCTGGCGGTATGATTCTTTCTGATTTTAGGTGCTGAAAGCGGTACCATTATTTGAAAGGAAATTTGGCGTTTTATACTGTAGGCTTATAATTCTTAGGAATAACTCACTTAAATCTGACCAAACAAGAGTCTAGTAGGCATCCTGGGTATGATTTTTTTTAAAACAAAATTATAAATTATAATGTAATAAATAATTATAAATAATTATAACAAATATTAATATAATTATAATAAAAATTATTCAATAATGTTAGAAATCAAAATCACTGAAATTTGCTCAGTTGCAGAATTGTCGCTGTCATTACTTTTATTTTTTTATGACGAATTTCCCCACAAATCGCTATCGCTCAATTCTGCAAGTCATAATTTATTATCGCTGTTTTCTAGCTGCTCTAAAACCATTTTTGACATAAAGGGACACTTTTGGTTGCTATGGACAATCTACAGTTTGCTGGCAGAAAGAACAGTTTGTATTATATAAAAGTGCATGTAGGACACTGGGCAGACCACTAGGGACATGGGGGTGTGTATTTTTTACATACAGTACTGTAATCTATAAGATACAGTATACTGTATGTAATGTGTTTTACGTTTCTGAATTTGGCGCCGTTCTCCGTCCCCGTGCATCGTAACGTCGCAGGGAACGGAGATCGAAGGCACACAGAGGCACTGTGTGAATCGAGCGAGCACCCGCTCGCTCACACAGCGTGGATGCATCGCTGGAACCAGGGACAAGGTAAGTCAACCATGCCTGTGGATGCTGCGAGGCGAGTCCGAGTCTGACTCGGGGTTACCGATCGCAGCACAAAAATGTAACGCCGAGTCAGACTCGGGAATACCGCCAGATAGGTTAACAAAAAAGAAAAAACTACCCTTCAACTAGGCATTGGAAAAAAAACGATACGATTTAAAAATCGAGTTGGTAGGTCATCGATTTGTTAGATCTTTCCCCAGGATGGGTGCCGACACTGCGCCGGTCCTGATGAGCTGCAAGCAGGAATTTTTAGGCAAGGCCGCGGCTTCGGCCTAGTCCGCAAGGCCGGACGGCGCAGACTAGGGCCGAAGCCTTGCCCTAGTCCGCGAGGCCAGACGCCACGGACTAGGCCGAAGCCTCGCCTGAAAACTCCTGCCCACAGCTCTCCAGGACCGGTGCCGACACCGCGCCAGTCCTGAGGATCTCCGGGCAGGAGTTTTAAGGCAAGGCCGTGGCTTCGGCCTAGTCTACGAATCGTAAATCGAGTTTTTTTTATTAAGCTTTACCTTCAACACACTGAACATGACCCGCAAGTGCGAGGCAGAATCGGAGAATAACATTGTCCCTTTGCAGCACTGAACCCATAAACTGGCAGAATCGGAGAATAATTTTCTCTCTCTCAGCGCTCAGCGGCTATTGTCTCCGACGCACTGCGCATGCGCCATTACATTTTGCATTTTTCGATGGTGGGCATTATTCGACAGAACACCAGCAATGGGGAAAAAAACAGTGTCCATACCAGCGTATGCAGAAAAGGGGGGGGTTCCCCCCCTCCTGAACCATACCAGGCCACATGACCTTAACATGGGGTGCTTTGGGGCAGGTATCTACAACCAGGGGACATTCACATGGGGGGGGGGCAGATTCTGGGGGTCCCCTTTTAAGAGCTGTGTAGGAGGCTTAAAACTGGCCAAGGAACAGCCAAACTCTGCTACTAAGGTAAGGTTGTGGAGGACCATTTCATGTCACAAGCCATACACATGGCAAGACTGAGCCCAGCAACAAGACACAAGGTACAGCAGTTATACTGCATCGGCAAGGTCTCTCCTTGGCAGCAGATGCTCTGGACTGATGAGTCAAAATTTAAAGGCAGTTTGTTCACCAAAAGGACTGGAGAGCATTAAAATAAGAAGTGTCTGTAGGCAACAGTGAGGGATTTACCATTTACTTGCATGTGACATCAGCCCCAGAAAGTGTGCTTTTTATGTCATACAATGAGCTGAGATGCCAACCTGTCTGAGCAGTGCTACTTTTTTTCACACAATTGTTAGAATTAGCATGTAATATTATTAAAATAATGATGAAAAACAAATTGGATTGGCAACCCTGATCTTATCCAATCATATTTCACTGATCATGTGATTACTATTATACTCAATCTGGAAAGACAAAATATTTAGGGAAAATGTTGTGACTGTTAACTTTCTATACAGATGGTTATGAAAATTACACAGAAAAAAAAAGCAGAAATACTGAATGCACATAACGATACTATGAGTGTAAAATCCAGGTCATAAGCTGAAAAACGACCACAAGACTTTCCTCACAGCCCTTAACAGGTCACATGTTTATAGTTTCACTCAAGTAAATCCATCACATTCCTAGGAACTTCAAAAATAAAAATGTAATAGCACAAGGAAATGCATGTAAAAGCAATCAGTAGATCCAGCAATGATGGCCACAGATGTAATATGTAAATCTTGACTTTTCCAAAAAAACTAAATCATTTTTACGTGTTTTTTTTTATTATTATTATTATTATTATTATTTACTTATGGCAATTAACGGATAATTGCAAAATCCTTGTAACATGACCTGTCAGTGGACTTAAAATTCGGAGTTGGGAAAAAAAATGACTATTTAATTTCTTCGTATTAAATCTCTACACAAGTCTGAAAAGACACACAAGCCTCAAAATACGAAGACCGGCGGTACTAATTCTGCTCTTTAATAGCAATTACATTCCTAGGAAAGTATTTCTGATTAGAGCATTGACTAGTTGATGAGATTCATTTCAGCACAGTTTGTCCCTATTAATTTCCAACTGAACCGAGTGCAATAGGAAAATAACATAATTTCAGACTTGTCATAGTACATGTTATTGGAAAGAGGAGGAAGCAAATCAGAAACTGCCTGCATTATCTTGCTTGAGGCAAACTGTTCACTTAAAGGAAAGCAAAAATCAATGAGCTCTTTTGTTGATGCACTATATCTAAAGACAAAGAGGAGATAGTTTATCACTACAAACCCTATGTAGCTGAATACATGCAAGTTCTGTTTTGGGGGGGATCAAGAAAATACATAAAAGGGATTTCCAGGTTAAAGCAGATTTTAAATTCTTAAATTATGTCCACTTTGATCAATCAGGCAGGCATCAGGAAGACAGAGAAAAAAAAAATAGGAAACTGCACAAGCTTGCCTTTCAGCTGTAAAAGGCAGGTCCCTTGTGTTTCTAGGTTATGCGATCTGAAATCGGCATTTTAGATCATGTGACTTGCAGTAGCGTTGCATTGTGGGGCCCCACATTAAAGCCCTTACATATACCACCTGAAGTGACTAGACTCAGGAGATGCACATAGATGAAGCAACCATCTCTTCTGTACAGCCTCCTACAGCACACATTTTACACAACATTTCTGAGCTTTAGAAGGCATGAGTCGGTGGGACCTGATGTCACAAACTGCACAACATAGATCAGGTAGCCGAGTGTAATCTAAGACCTGAGTACTGGGAAAGGCCACAACCCCCTCTACACAGTCTCATAGGGATACATGCACAGCTGAGGCTGTCAATCACATGCCGTGTGCTGGAGGGGGGGGTCACCTCCCAGGATTGCTTGGTGTACTGTGAGACTCTAATGCCACGTACACACAATCGTAATTTCCGATGGAAAAAGTTAGACAGACTTTTTCCATCAGAAATTTCGACCGCGTGTATGCCCAATCGGAGAAATTCCATCGGAATTCCGATGAATTCCATCGGAGTTTAAATATATAATTTCTGTATGAATTTCGCACCGTTAGTGGGCTGCAGCAACAGCTGATTTTCGCGCGGCAAACAAATTTGAGAAATCCGACATGTTGGAAATTTTTTGAATAACGAACGATTTTCTGATCAATGATGGGAGAATCGTGCGAGAAATGTAATAGAAAAAAACGCGCATGTGCAAGAAACGAATATTCCCGGCGAGAAACGAATATTTTCGGCAACATGAATATTTTGTCGGCCGATTTTCACAGAAAATAGTGCAGGAACTTGTTTTTGCCCACACTAGAATCAGATTGAATGGGTGTTCTCACCTAGGCGATGCAATTCTTATGCAATCTGTGAACAAAACTGGGGGTGTCATTAACTTTGTTAATGACACTCGCAGCGGTTCGCACACGGCAGTGTGAACTGCCTGCCGGAGAGGATCGATGCGGGAACCAGCGCTGTAATCGCATCAGTGTGAACCCAGGGTAAATTAATGGGTTTAGTTCTGCTTCAAGTTGACCTTATTGCAAATAAGGTCTCCTTTAAGAATAACAGTTTAAATTATCCGACATTGAGTAATACATATGAGGAACAAATTCTACCTGCTTAGTGCTTCAGTTTTTATCCAGGCATTTAATTACCGTAAGATTGCGTGACATACAAAATTGGAACTACTACTTTTTTATTCTTTAGGATATTTGCTTTCATAAAATATTTAATGTTTGGTGGTTTTATATTCTTCAGGCCTAAAATGATTTTTAAACGTGTGCAAAAATGTCTCTGGCTGTGAAAGGATTCAAGTATAAGTTCACTTTTGGGGACTTGTTAAATCTGTAAGATTTGTTAGTTAAACTGGCTCCTAACTTTTTTAGCTGGCTCCTAGATTCAAAGAAAATTTGTCAAGCCCTGCATTAGTCCACCTGCTATGTTTTTTTGTTATCTTTAATACTGGAACGCGCCTGCTGGTGATCCTGAAACACCCACTGCAGGATCCAGGCTGTCTCTTAGGCTCCATTCACATCTAGGCGTTTTGTCGCCTTACGCCCGACGCTGAAGCAGCCCTAGATACGCTGGAGGGGCGAATTAACATTGTCGGCTATGGAGATGGTTCACATCTCCACGCCGAACGCCCAAACGCCCATACGCCTGAAGCTCAAACAAGTCCCGGACCCTTTTTTTCAGGCGTATCGGGCGTACGGGCATAGCCGGCAATGTTAATTCACCTCTTCTGCAAAAAATCAATAGGCGTTTTGTCGCCGCAAATCGCGGGGACAAAACGCCTATTGATTTGTCGCCGCAATACGCCGCTACAGCGTACGCCTAGATGTGAATGGAGCCTTATACTGAAAAAGCCTTAGGTGAAAAAATGGCAATAGTAAGAGGATTCTCACAATCTCATATTAGTCAAACCTGTCATAAAAGTCTAAATGTGATTAGTGATGTAGGAAGCAGAGAGAGTGGAAGTTACACAGCACAGGCTCCAGGAAGTACATTCCAACTGCCTTCCCAATGACCTTACTAGGTACTCCTTGGAAACAGGCTGCAGAGGATTACACAAAACTCACATTATAGAAAACTGAACAAACTTTCTAAAAGTTAAAGCGGAGCTCCACCTGAAAGGCGCTCGTTTGCATCTTTCCCCCCTCCACTGCCACATTTGCCACTTTGAGGAGGAGAGAAAAGTACCTAGATAGGTACCCACACCTACTTCCCAGGAAGATCGCCAATCTACGACATTTCCGGACACTCCTCCTTTTCCCGCTGCCTGGGTGAAGTACACCTAGCTTTCAAAACTACATAAACACAATAAAATGCATTTTACTGAAGCAAAAAAAATAAAAATAAAGAAAAAACACGAACAAAGCATAATATTTAATATATATATATATATATATATATATATATATATATATTTGTTTTTTAACCATAAGTCTCCTCCAACAGGTTTGTACTCTCTGTTACTACAACATGCAATGAACTTCCACTAACAGTTATTGTGTGGACTTTCTATTATTCTATCATCCTGTCTGAATTGAGGAACTTTTTAGGACTCATCAACTGGATTCATTTGAAGTAGAATTCTGCATTGTGTAGACTGGCTGCTTTGTAGCCTAAATAGTATTGTCAGAAAGAGGTCAGCAATAAAAGCTTCCATATTCCTCTCAACACAATTTTCCTTTAAAAGCAGAACTCCAGCCAAAATATAATAAGCTAAAAATCAGCAGCTAACTAAAAGAAAAGAAAAAAAAAAAAAAAAAAAAAAAAGCAGCTTTTCCTGCAATATTTACCTTCAGGTCAGAGCTACCTCCCCACTCCTGTGCTACTACTTTTCTGCCATTTGATGTTTTCAGTCCGATGGACATCATCATTCAACCCACTCCCTTTGAACCCAGGCTTACTGGACAGAAATAGAAAAAAAAAAAAAAAAAGGAGCACAGAAAGCTAATCTCTTCATCACTTTGCCTTCTCCTATCAGGATGCTGAATTGGATTCTTTTGCCGACTATTTCACTCACATTTATAGCCTTGTTGCACTTGGCTAAAACTTTGTCAAATTCAGGTACTTACAATGTTTTCACTTTTAAAAAAAATACATTTTGGCCCCTATCACACTGCTGGACCGTTCAGGTCCGCCTGTCATTTTTTTCGGCGGATCTGAACGGCCGCTCCGTGCTTCTCTATAGAGCGTCGGATGTCAGCGGTGACATGTCCGCTGACATCAGATCAGACGAATAGCGATACGTTGCCATCTGTCCATGGCGGATCGGATCGGACATGCTGTCCGTTTTTATCAGATCTCTTCATAGGAGACAGCGGCGCTCGACAAGCCCCTCTCCACTCAGCGAGCAGAGAGGAGCTTGTCATCCGCCAGCTCAGCGGAGAGATCTCCCGCTGAGCTGGCGGACCGCTGCAAGCGGATCCGCCTCGTGTGGAAGGGGCCTTAATTATCAAAGAACTGCACTAACTTGTGTTTTCTTTTGTATCTGCCTAGAGCTTTAAATCTTAGCTGATACAATCATTATTGTAAGGTTGTGTGAGAAATCAAGCTGTATTCAACTGAGAGTTCAGCTTTAAATCTTAGCTGATACAATCACTCTAAGGTTGTGTGAGACCTCAAGCTGTATTCAACTGATACCTGCATTATATCTCCATTATACAAATGCACACTCTTTATGGCTACTTTGGATATGCAGATGGCAGAGAAGAATGTTGAGCCTGGGTAATGCAATAAATGTGCCACACATGTTGTAGAACACTAGTATACTTCTACACAGAACACATATTGTAGACAGAATGTGATATCCAGCTACTAGTTAGATCTCCATCTTAGTGGATAACCCATTCTGGCTGACTGCTCTTTACAGCAGTGACAGATTGATGTCAAATCTTCAAAGTACTATGCTCATCTTTGTTATGTAATCCAAAGCAACAAAGGCATTAAGAAGAGCTGTATTACACTTCAAACAGAATAGCTGAGAAATTACTAGGAAGAACCAGACATACCCTAGAAGAAAAACTCCTGCTAATCAAAGAATGTCAACATCTTCAATTTACAATAAAGACATTTCAGATATTGAGACCGGACAGTTATTTCTGATGCCAAATTTGATATGAAAAGCCCTAATAGGATCTAGCAAACCTCACAATCAATATATTGCAACAGATAAGAGAAAAGCCATGTTAGGAAGCCAAAGTAATTTGTACATTTTTAAAAACTTAACACAGTAACACACGATCAGGCTTTTGCCCGGTCAAATTCCATCGGAGAAAAATAGAACATGTTCTATATCTAAACTTCGATGGAATTCATCAGGAGTTCCAAAGAAAAAACTCTGATGGGACTACACACGATCAGAATGTAAGGAAAGGGGGGAAAACATTTTAAGCCCCCCTTGCCTCATGGGATTGCGGTAGCGGAGTTCTTAAATTTTCCCTCAGTAACAGAAAGGGAGGGAAAGGTTCCCATTGGATACTGGACAGCTGGTGATAGGGGTAGCTGTACCTGGGCAGTTCAGGTTACTAGACTATTATTGGGCAACATCCTATAGACTGAAAAGTGTGGGAAGAACGACAATTGGTCCTTGGCTGATAGAGTGGGTCAGGTGACCACTGTATCGGAGCAGATAAGGGGGTTGTTGTGAAGGTTTTTGTAAATAAAAAGGGGGATTCGGAGCCCTAAATGTCGCCTCAGTAGCAGCAGCTGTGGTGTTCCCTCCCGCCCTCCCTTTGTTGCAGGCTTTCAAGTTATTATGTGGTGAGTGTCACCTGAAAAGGGGGACTGTTGTTTACACTGTATACAAGTTAAACAAAGTTATGAGTTGTTGGTGGGGAGTTTCCCCTTATTTATGTAGCGCTACCCCCTCAGGAGCCGCTGGATAGATTTGGGATAGGCGTGTCACCCTTGTAGCATGTCTAGGGGTATGATGAAGAGTAGATGATGTGAGCAATGACAAAATGTCCAAACAGCAAGATGTCGTTTTCTGTGCTTTATTCTTGTGCCCAACACGGCAAACAGGTAACTTCAGGTGAATAGAGAAGATGGTGAAGAAGAGGAGAAAGTTGCAGATTCAGGCCTTAACTATTTGTGGAAGCAGTCCTGCTTCAATGGTACCTTTGCTTCGTCGCCACTCCAGCCGGAGTGGGCGCAGTGCACCCGGACAGTCTCTCTCACAGAACTGGCAGCCGGAATACCACTAAGAACCTTGAGAAGGACGTCAAGCCTCTGCCACAGACTTGGCTCAATGTAATTAGGAGTGGGGCCTCTGCCACAGGCCCTTGCTCTAGAATGCAGTTCAATGGACCAATTCCTTCTCAATAATTAAAAGTCGCCTGAATTTACCCTCGGGTAGCGTCTTTGATTTTGGAGTCACCGGCTGACAAGTTACAACATATAACTTGTCAGTGTCCTGCAACTCGGATCCCCGGTGGATTGTCCAAGCCCTATTGGATCACCTGCCTCCGGGCTCACCTCAGACCGACCTCCCCACCGAACAGCACAACTCGCTTGGGATCTTCTCATAGATGTAGAGACTCAGTAAGTCACTGAGGCCCCTTTTTCAGCTTCGGTTGCACCGGGGCATGAGGACCCAGAGTCAGGAACTCTGCTGTACCCGGGAACCAGGAACGGGTAGAAGGACCCCACAAAATGGCATCTGCGCCAGAAATACCCTCCCCAGCATGCCCCGCGAGGGAAACACTTCCCTAATTGGCTGCTGGAGAAAGACGTCTCCGTAAGGACCCCTCTGGCGCCACCTGTCACCCAGAGATGGAAAAGCATCTCTGGAACACAGAATGCAACCGCAGGCAGCCCAGCCCGGCAGAAACCCAATTTCCATAATCAACATGGATGAGAGCAAAGTAACTCTCTCATCCCCCTCTAAATTTAACATAGCAACTGAGAGTACACAGGCGCTACATTTATTATACAGCTTGAGCCGTAGTGGCTGAGCTGTTTCCTTGCGTGTTTTCATTAAAGTTTAACTTATCGTTAATAAAAAATATAAAGCCAATAATAAGGGCAGCAGCCAAACATTTTTTCCAAAATAAGGTAGTTGTGGTTTATTTATTTATATCAAAACCTGCTGTCTGCTATCCCATATCAGATGGAAAAAGTCCGTCTGACTTTTTCCATCAGAAATTCCGATCGTGTGTATGCGGCATATTACTTTGCAATATAAAGCAGCCTTTACATTTTTAATCTTTCCAGAAATCACTGCCAAATAGCAACTCACCAGTGCCTGATCCGAAAACAAAAACTCTGTTTCAGTCTGCCCTTCCAGAACCAGTTTTTCCCAGTAGGCACCATCATTGAGCCATTTGTTGCAGAACATAGGTGATGCCAAGCCGTCACTCACAACCCACATGTGAGCGACACCTTTGTACTTCCTATGACAGCCACATCACATATCTGCTGGCCAGTAGACAAGCAATGGTTTGAGACAAGCAATGGTTTAAGACGAGTAATGGTTTGAAATGATCAGTTCTTGGCTACTGACAAAAAGTAGAACGTTGCCCGGTTTAGCTTAGGTCACGCATTAGCTTGTGTAAAACAGTAGATTGAGTGGATTATGAATGTATAACTGCATCATTTGTTTACAGGCTTGGAAAATGGAAAGCTTTACTTAATAATTAATACATTTTTACATTCCAAATACCAAACAGATTTCCTTCTAGCACTCACTACCAGGGCCGTCTTTAATGCTGATTGGACTCTGGGCAAACATTTTCTTGGGACCCCGCCCCACCCCCCATGCAAATTTGCTCTCCACCTGCTCTGAGACGTACAATGAATATCAGCTAGACTTAAAATCAGTTTACTGTATCAGATCAGGCAGTGATTGTGATTGGTTTCCAGAGGTTACAGCATATCATTATCACTTACTGACTGGTTGCTAGAGGTTCTCGCACACATTACAGCTCACTGATTAGTTGCTAGAGGTTACAGCACACGATTTCTTCTTGTTGATTGGTTGCTAGAGATTACTGTACAGTAATACTGCTCACTGATTTGTTGCTAGAGGTTACAGCACATCTGTGCATAGGGCACCCCTGAGACTGCAACCTGTAGATAGTGCATTCCCAAACTGTGCACTCCCAAACTGTGCACTCTGTATATAGGGCACCCCTGAAACTGCACCCTGTACACCCCCTGAAATCCCTGAACTCTGCACACAACACACTCTGCAATTGATTGCACCCTTACGATCATCCCACTGCAATTTGGGGTGGGGGTTAAGTTCCTGCACTTATTCTCTGAGAAAAAACCTGGATATATTTATAAAGACTTACAGATACAATCGGCCATTTGAGAGTGATCATAATGCTGATGCAGCCAGAATGAAAAGTGAGTTTGACACCCCTTTCTTACAGTTATAGGAGGCGATTTTATTGTTGTGCTTATCCTTTAATCATGATAGAACAACATCCTACCAATCCTCTGAAAAACACCAGGTCCAACTCTATATGGTGTTCAGAAAGGTGATCCGCTCTTCACGGGTTGATGCCTGAAGACTTACACCTAACAAAAGGCAATACACTTTCTATTTATTCATCCATAAAATGTATTCAAGTTTAGATTTAATTTTCATTTTGTCTCCCATGGTTAACCCTGTCTGGGCTGCAGACAAAACCTATAATAATAATGTCAGACCGCACACTAGTTATATTAGACCCATCATTGTCTGGGGTTAGGATTAGAACATGCCACATAAATTAATAGTTACTGAAACATCCACCTACACAAGTAGAATTGGTGGCTGCTTTAAAATATTATTTTTAGATTTAATAAAGTTTCGATTGGCAGGTCTTTAAAAAAATGATCTGAATAGAAATACTACAGGGTAGATTTACTAAAACTGGAGCGAAAAATCTAGTGCAGCTATGCATGGTAGCCAATCAGCTTCTAACTTCAGCTTGTTCAGTAAAGCCCCTTTCACATGAGTGGACCAATCGGATCCGTCTGTTTTTAGGTGGACTAGATCATTGTTCTCTATGGGGAGGCAGATGGAAATGGACATGTGTCTGTTACACCCACCTGCATCCGATCCAATCTGGTCCGCCAAAAGCAGATGGATAGGGATCCGTTCACCCATCAGTCTAGCAGATCAGATCAGATGACAGTTGGACGGGTATGGACAGGCGGTCTGTTTCCACCAGACTGCCCTATAGAGAACAGCGGACTGTTTCCATGTCTGCTCTGTAGAGCAGAGCAGACACAGGCCTGTCACCTGCCTGCTCTGTGGGATCAACTGTCAGATCCCCACTGAGTAGGAAGATCCGCTTCAGTGAGGCTGCCCAGTATGAATGACATAAAACACCTGGAACTGTTTGGTTTCTATGCAGAGCTGCAGCAGATTTTGCACTCTACTCTTTTAGTAAGTCAAGCCCAATGAATACTTCAACAAATAGCATACAGTGTTAGCCAACAAAACAAGGGGTATTACGACCCCCACCTTTCCTGAGATACTCTTAAGGCTGGGTTCACACCCATGTGAACTGGATACAGTGTTCCTCGCATCCAATTTGCACAGCAGGAGAATGTGACTGGCTCTCCATGGAGCCAGTTCACATATCCCTGGGGCATCTGCGGAGTGCAATGCACAAAAAAATAGGATTTTTGTACTCACCGTAAAATCCTTTTCTCTGTCGTCCATAGACGGACACAGCTCCTTATATTCTTGACTTGTGGGTTATGTTCCTCTCCTAATAGATGGAACATAACCCACAAGTCAAGACTAAAGGAGCTGTGTAAGTCCATGGACGAAAGAGAAAAGCTGTGCGTTTTTGGCTCAGTTTCAGGGACAGCGTTCCTGTACGATCTGCGGCCAGTTTAGGTTTAAGATTAAAGTAAACTCATCAAATAAACTCTATCGACATGAAAGCGCATCTTAAAAGTAGTTTATCATTGGGCGTCAAATCCACCAAAAACAGTCAGAGAGGCTTTCCCTCTGTATTTCTTACCATAGAAAAGAGCTCATGCGCAGCCTGTGCTGTCCAAAACCTTCAATGTTGGATTTCACTCTTCCCTCTGTCCAGTTGACATGACAAGCTTTAAACTAGTCAATACGGAGTTTACTTCTGCTTTAACACCTGATAGTACCGCCACCTACAACCCCAAGGAATTAGCACAAATATTTGACTCTTAATATAAAAACCTATATGACTGTCTCATCCATAGTTAAATAACCTACCTTCACACATACACTATTACCAAAAGTCCTGGGACACCTGCCTTTACACGCACATGTACTTTAATGGCATCCCAGTCTTAGTCCGTAGGGTTCAATATTGAGTTGGTTCACCTTTTTCAGCTATAACAGATTCAACTCTTCTGGGAAGGCTGTCAACAAGGTTTATGAGGTTGTCTATAGGAATGTTCGACCATTCTTCCAGAAGCGCATTTGTGAGGCCAGGCACTGATGTGGATAAGAAAGGCCTGGTTTTGCAGTCTCCGCTGTAATTCATACCAAAGGTGTTCTATCAGGGTGAGGTCAAGACTCTGTCCACCCCAAACTCACTCATCTATGTCTTTATGGACCTTGCTTTGTGCACCGGTGTACAGTCATGTTGGAACAGGAAGGGCCAACCCAAACTGTTCCCACAACGTTGGAAGCATGAAATTGTCTGAAATATGTTGGTATGCTGACACTTAAGAGTTCCCTTTACTGGAACTAAGGGGACAAGCTCAAACCAACCCCACACATAATCCCCCCTCCACCAAATGATTTGAATCGATGCACAAAGCAAGGTCCATAAAGACATGGATGAGCGAGTTTGGGGTGGATGAACTTAAATGACCTCAATTCGATAGAACCCCTTTGGGATGAATTAGTGTAGACTGCAAGCCAGGCCTTCTCTCCAACATCAGTGCCTGACCTCACAAATGCGCTTCTGGAAGAATGGTCAAACATTCCCATAGACACTCCTAAATCTTGCGGACAGCCTTCCCAGAAGAGTTGAAGCTGTTCCAGCTGGGCCAACTCAAGGGTGGGCCAACTCAATATAGAACCCTACAGATAAAGAATGGAATGGCATTAAAGTTCAGGTTCATTAACCTCTTGCCCACCGCGCCATAGGCATTTTACTGCTACGGCGCGGTGGAGTTATCTTGGGACGAAGTCCCTGGGACCCAGTACCCAGTCCCCAGTACCCAGTCCCCAGTACCCGGCAATACCCCAGTACTCGGCAATACCCCAGTACTCGGCAATACCCCAGTACTCGGCAATACCCCAGTACTCGGCAATACCCCAGTACCCTGCATGATACTTTGCAATACCCCAATACTCTGCAATACCGCCTATGGGGATTTTTAAGTAGCGAAGTTTGGCGCCATTCCACGAGTGTGCGCAATTTTGAAGTGTGACATGTTGGGTATCTATTTACTCGGCGTAACTTCATCTTTTACATTATGAAAAAAAATTGGGCTAACTTTACTGTTTTGTTTTGTTTTAAGCACAAAACAGTTTTTTTTTAAAAACACGCGTTCAATAAATTTCTGCGAAAATACCATGCGAGATAAAAAGTTGTAACGGCCGCCATTGTATTCTCTAGGGTCTTTGCTAAAAAAGCATATATAATGTTTTGGGGTTCTATGTAATTTTCTAGCAAATAAATGATGATTTTTCCATGTAGGAGAGAAATGTCAGAATTGGTCTGGGTGTTCCAGAACGCCTGATGGTGCTCCCTGCATGTTGGGCCTCTGTATGTGGCCACGCTGTGTAAAAGTCCCACACATGGGGTATCGCCATACTCGGGAGGAATAGCAGAATGTGTTTTGGGGTGTAATTTGTGGTATGCATATGCTGTGTGTGAGAAATAATCTGCTAATATGACAGAAACAAGTTTTTTTTTTTTTTTTTACAGAATTTTCATTTGTTTTTCTTTTATAGCGCAAAAAATAAAAAACCCAGAAGTGATCAAATACCACCAAAAGAAAGCTCTATTTGTGTGAAAAAAAGGACAAAAATTTCAAATGGGTACAATGTTGTATGACTGAGTAATTGTCATTCAAATTGTGAGAGCACCAAAAGCTGAAAATTGGTCTGGTTAGGAAGGGGGTTTAAGTGCCCAGTGGTCAAGTGGTTAAAGTTCATGTGCGTGTAAAGGCAGGTGTGTATGACTTTTCAACAGTTTACATCCGATATACCTCTTTAAAATCTTTCAATGGAAGACTCAACTAAATTAAGCAAAGCTATTATACCTGAAAAAATAATAGATGTTATTAAACACCTCCCCTGCACAAATCTCTTGGACCTTATTGCCTGGCCTTATATTTAGCATTTTCTCCTCATCCTACCCTCATTAACTGCTTAAGGACCGCCTACTGCACATTTACGTCGGCAGAATGGCACGGCTGGGCACATCAATGTATATATATACGTTGGTTCTAGTACCCAGCCGTGGGTCACGGGCGCGAGTCCGAGGCGCGCTCCCGTGACCCAGTCCGAAGCTCCGGGACCGCGGGACTCGCGGACCCGATCGCCGCTGCAGTGCGGCGATCGGTCCCCGGAGCTGAAGAAACGGGAGAGCCGTGTGTAAACACGGCTTCCCCGTGCTTCACTGTGGCCGCAACATCGATCACGTCATCCCTGTTATAGGGGGACGTGATCGATGACGTCACACCTACAGCCACACCCCCCTACAGTTGTAAACACACACAGGTAACACTCAAATCCTACTGCGCCCCCTTGTGGTTAACTCCCAAACTGCAACTGTCATTTTCACAGTAAACAATGTAATTTAAATGCATTTTTTGTGTGAAAATGACAATTGTCCCAAAAATGTGTCAAAATTGTCCGAAGTGTCCGCCATAATGTCGCGGAAAAAAAAAATCGCTGATCGCCGCCATTAGTAGTAAAAAAAAAAAATTAATAAAAATGCAATAAAACTATCCCTTATTTTGTAAACGCTATAAATTTTGCGAAAACCAACCGATAAACGCTTATTGCGATTTTTTTTACCTAAAATAGGTAGAAGAATACGTATCGGCCTAAACTGAGGGAAAAAAAATGTTTATATATATATATATATATATATATATATATATATATATATATATATATATTTATTATAGCAAAAAGTAAAAAATATTGCAAAATTGTCGCTCTATTTTTGTTTATAGCGCAAAAAATAAAAACCGCAGAGGTGATCAAATACCACCAAAAAAAAAGCTCTATTTGTGGGGGAAAAAGGATGCCAATTTTGTTTGGGAGCCACGTCGCACGACCGCGCAATTGTCAGTTAAAACTATGCAGTGCCGAATCGCCAAAAAGGGGCAAGGTCCTTTACCTGCATTTTGGTCCGGGTCTTAAGTGGTTAAGTAGACCTTTTTGCTTCAGTTATGATCAGTCCTAATGCTTGTACTCATACATCACTGACTGTACTTCCTAAACCAGGAATGATACTCACTCTGGTTACCAACGACTAATCTAGTGCCCTAATTATTTCTGACTATTACATTTTGTTACGATATTAGCGAACAGATTTGGCTGCATTCTCCCAAGCCTCATAAATTACTAATTAGGATTTGTATACACATGACAAGCCATAACACACACCAACTATAGCTCTATTAGATTTACTTAATACATTTAATAACTAGACTTTAATCCTAAATCTAGATGCACAAAAGGCTGAGCTGATTTTCACAGACCCTTTCAGGTGTTTTCCAAAATACTGCATGCAATCCTAAAAATGTCAATTCACATTGGTTTTATGCGGTTTTATGCGGTATTTACCGCATAAAGCAAAAACACCGCATAAAACAGTAGTGAAAGTTAACTCACAAAAAGAAAAAAAATCCTGGCATGCGATATTTAAAGTGGTTGTAAACCCCATTCATGAAATCTGACCCAAGCACATGTATCGGAAGTGTTTACTTACCTCTCTACAAAGCTCTAGATGCAATGTTTTTATGCTGCTCCAATCCTCTGTTATCAGCATGATAACTTCTAAAAAACTCTCTGACAAACAAGATAAAAGCAGCTGAAAATTTGTGTCAGGGAGGGAGCTTAGAGGTAGATTAGAAGGGAGCTTGTCTATTTAGACTGCAGCTTTGCATGTTCCTTCATTCCTCTGCCTATGTGAAGGGGGGGGGGGGTGTCCCTTTCCTCCAATAAGCTTTCACACAGTGTAAGTTTAGACACCACACTCACTGCTGAAAGAGGAAGAGAGATTTCTAACACAATCTGCACTTTATAAAGAGTGTAGAAAGCTGAAGACAGCAGATATACATGTAAAACCTAAGCAGGGAGGTTTGTTTCTCTGTGTATATCATCTGAGGCTATTCACTTCACTGGGTATATGTGAGGGTTTACATCCACTTGTATCCTTAACAACTAGTAAACAACATGGTTGTTAAGGAGCGTATCAATCCACAAAACTTTTCAGAAAGATATCAATAAATTCGCCTGGGACTACAAATTGCATTGAATTTTTAGCTCAGTCATACAAACCAGAATTTTTTTTTCTGGTCTTGGAAATACTAGATCTGATCAAATTTGATCATGCTACACATCGTCCGTCAATTTCACCTTTTCAATGGAAATAAAACTGTTGTCCTTGCCTACTCATCTCTGTTGCTATAAATAAATACACATATATATATATATATATATATATATATTTATTAAAAACAAAAAAACACACACACATACACACAACTTAAGACCAAAAAACATTAAAGCCACACACACACACACAACTTAAGACCAAAAAACATTAAAGCCTCGTACACACGATCAGAAAACTGTGAGGAGAGCTTTTGGCCGGGAATCCCGGCCGTGTGTATGCTCCTCGCAGTTTTTCTGACGGGAAAACTGCCCAAAAAAAGGGAGAACCAGTTTTGTTTTTTCCTGACGGGAAAAGTCAGTCGTTTTTTGGCAGTTTTCCTATGGAAAAAAACTGCGATGGAGCATACACACGGCCGGGTTTCCCGGCCAAAGCTCCATTGCAATTTTCCTGACAGGAAAACTGGCCGTGTGTAGGGGAAAGACTGAACCGAGCAGGTTCTCGGCTTTCCCCTCAGAATTTCCGACGGGAACTTTTCCCGTCGGAAATCCCATACATGTGTGTAAAAGGCAATACCCTCCACAATACATTTTACCAGATCTATCTGGAACTATTGTGAACACTACAAACTCTCTTCCCCATTATCTCCTCTAACCAACATTCCTTTGAATCCATCTTTCCCAGAAGGTCTTACCTCACCATATACAGCCCTTTAGGAACATAAGGGATTTTACCAGCTCAGACATATTTTTGATCCAATAACACTCCAAATGAGAAACTTTCAAACCATCACAGATAAACATTGTAATCCACGATAAATGCTTAGTAGCCCCTGCTCAGGCCAACAAGGTCCTATGAATTGAATGCTGCTAACTAGTGATGGTGCATGATGGGGAATGGTTAGTTCAGACCCAATAGAAATAGGAAGAGAGATTCCGGCTTCCGTATACCTCAACCGGCCTGGGTGGTTAGCAGGTAAAAGCAGCCTTAGCTCGATTCATCTACATCCAGATAAACAAGCAAATTTGGCAACTCATTCCATTCCTTACAAATCAGACATTATATCTTGACCTATAACCCAGACTAACTTTGGATACACTTCTAGTTTGGTTACTTTGGAGTGACCTAAAAGCTAACAGTTTGTAAATTCAGCTTCAACTTTACTGATATCTTCATCACTTGTCCATTATGAGGACACCCATCTATAAATTAGTTTACTATTTAATGACCTTTTTGTTAATTTTTTTTACACATTGACCATCTTTATCAAGCTTCATAATAAAAGAAAAAATTAGCTAGAAGCGACACGATTACAGTTTGATGAGAATCTAAATTTCTAGCATGTGTTGTATTTCAGCATTTCACATTTCCTCTGAAAGACCTGTCAGAGATACCAAACACGCAGACCTAGGAAATGTATAAGACTATAACATACCCATCCTCCCTGCTCTTGGATCCAGTTCTGCAGATGTCTGTTCAGGTAGTCAGTCATCCATCCAACAATGGAGTCTACCAGAGGAGACATCTCTCGGTTGACACTTTCCACGCACATAACTCCTCCAAATTCGAAGAAAGCCACAATACGGCCCCAGTTTATCCCATCATGAAAAAGCTCCTCCACCACAGCAGCAAAGCGAAGACGAACTGTGGATGGGGTAAGATGGAGAAGCCCTGATATGTGTCTGAAGTCCTGCTGGTACATACCGGAGAACTCATCTCCTGCACGCCTCAGTGTCTGAAATAATTCCCGGGGAAGGGGTTGTAAGGGGACATATTCCTCATTATTATCATCTAGCGGTTGGTTGGCATCTTGGGGGGCATTCAAGTCTCTCTGGGAAAGATCTACTTCTGCTTGGGGTAAAGGGACAGAGGAAGCAGCAGATGTGGTACTTCTGTGAGCAGCAGGTGCATTGTCTAGGACTGGAGCATCACTTGGAGTTTCATCACTTGGAGTTTCATCATCTGAAGAGGAAGCAGCAGGCAAATTTGAAGCAGGTGGATGTCCAGTTGGACCTCCCGGGATAGCAGACACCTCTTCATCATTAAAAGAATTATTGTTAGCAGCAGCAGAAGCTTCTGATAGTGCAGCAGTTAAGTGTCGCCCTTCTTCCCACTCATAGCCCCTCTGCGACAGCTTATAATGGATGTATTTCACCACTATCTCTCGATGATCGTACCCTCCTCTCCTGGGATTAGCCATTTTTTAATTTCCAAGACCGGCTGGCAGGAAATTAACGATACAAAAAAACTAAATTGTAATGGAAAAATAAAATAAGGTCGCACCTCAATCAGATCTCAAAGCAAGGTCCACAACTGTTACACTTTAGTTGCGTGAGCGGTGTCAGTCTGATGCCTTTTCATTCTTCATCCCCCCCCCCTCCTCTTCCTTCCAGTGGAGTTCTGTAAATTTACAGTAATTTCCCTCGTAAAGGTGTTTTCATTATCATCGATCAAGGGACATTCCCTTCTTCACACTGAAATACAAAATACATTTGTTTAACAGCATAGTGGATTTTTTCTTGTGTGTCATGCCCAACTTTAATAATGCAAATACAAGTTGCAGAATGAAAAAAAAAATTAAAAAAAATGAAGAAGAAAAAAACATGACTTACTAATTAACTGCAGTAATGCAGTAAAAGCGAATAGTGTGTGCGCAGGGAGGAATCCCATAAATATACCATGTCTCATTTGGTTACTCAGGCTAGGTAGTGTGTATACGGTGTATACGGTATAAACTAGCTATTTGTGCAAACACTACATAATGATCAATTATGTAATATACTCACTCGCTTCCCCAAATACGGTTCTGCTGTTGGACTTCCCTGATCATCTGAATCCATGAAAGAACTTCCACAAATACAGAGGTTAGATGATCTGAAAGGTTCAGGGGCCCCCGGATGCATCAGTAAAAGTGGCCAAATGTCACATAAGCATCTCTGGGAAAAACAAATGCTTCTGGGGCCACCCAGGTGACCCTGCGGTCGCAGAAAGGACCCAAATGCAATTTTTTCTCCTCCGATCCAAGCTCTTGCAGCAGCAGCAGCAGTGTGCTCACTCCCACTAATTCAATGCCTTGCAAAAACCATACACATATGCTGCACAGCCAGGGCAACAAGATAATAATAATAATATAAAAAAAAAAAAAAAAAAAAAATCCCTTTCAATGAATCCAGCACAGGCTGCAGCAAGAGCAGTGCAGTAATCTGCATTCAGCAAGCTCTGTGTGTAATTCAGTTTCTTTTTATTATGCTTCCTTCCTTCATCTTGCCTCCCTTACACTACAGTGTGGAGGCGGGACACGGCTTACTCTTCTCTCCTGTGTGTATGCGTACTGCATTCAGTCTGTGTGTGTGTGTGAGTGTGTGTATGTGTATGTGTGTGTCTGTGTGTGTGTCTGCTGGGCGGACTAAATTGATTTCCTTCTCTTTCAAGTGCAATGCGCATGGCAGTAGAGCTCCCTCTATTGGGGAAAAATCCAAACTGCACTTTACCTTTTTTTTTTATAGAAGACAAATACTACGTGCAAATTGTTGGAGGTTCATTCATTAAAACTGACAGACTGAAAATGACGAAATGACGACCAAGGGGCACAAAATACAATGAAATACGTTGCGTTCGCACATGTTAACCACTCGTTGACCAGGCTTTTTACTGCTATTTTTGTTTAAATCAGAAATTTTTGCTAGAAAATGCCTTATAACCCAAAAACATTATACGTTTTTCCTTTAGCAGGGACCCTAGGGAATACAATGGCGATTGTTGCAATTTTATATGTCACGCAGTATTTGCGCAGCAGTTTTGCGAATGAAACACAATGATTAACTGCAGTGGCGCTCGGTGGTAACTCTTTTTTTGGGGGGGGTGGGGGGCTTTAAACAGTACCACCCCCCCCGGCGGCTTCCCTTGCTCGGCGGCTACAACGGTTCCTCTGATCTCCACAGGCATCACGGCGGCTTCCGTTTCCTCTCTCCTCCTCGGCAGCCAATTGGGATTCTTCTCTTTTCGGGCCATTCGAAAAACGGGTCTCAGACCCTTTTTAGAAGAGAAATATTGCATGCAAATTGTTGGAGGTTCATTCAGATAAAAATGACAAAATTATGACCAAGGTGCACAAAATACAATGAAATACGTTGTGTTCGCTCATGTTAACCACTCGCCGACCAGGCTTTTTACTGGCACTTTTTGTTTAAATCAAATTGTTTTGTTAGAAAATGACTTTTAACCCCCCAAACATTATGGGCCAGATTCAGGTAGAGTTATGCCGCGTACACACGATCGTTTTTTGCGATAAAAAAAAAAAACGAAGTTTTTTAAAAAGTCATTTAAATTGATCGTGTGTGGGCAAAACGACGTTTTTTGTCTTAAAAAAAACGACCAAAAAAAATTCCAACATGCGTGAATTTTTTGTGTCGTTTTTCAAAACGTCGTTTTTTGTTTCACAAAAAGTCACCGTGTGTAGCAAAAACGTCGTTTAAAACGACGTTTTTCAACCCGCGCATGCCCAGAAGCTAGTTATGAAGCGAGCTTCAATGGAAAAGAGTGGTGAACGTAACCTCGCTTTTTGTGAATGCAACATCGTCTTTGAAAAGTGACGTTTCAAAAACGTTGTTTTTTACTTCACAGAAAACGTTGTTTTTTTTCATCACAAAAAATGATCGTGTGTACGCGGCATTAGGCTGGAGTATCAGTGATACTCCAGCCTAACTCTCACTTTGAGCCGGCGTTTCTGTTTTCTGTAGTCAGAAAACAAGAAACGCCGGGTTGGAGTTCCTATACGAGCGGCGTAATTGTATTTCGCCGTCGTATCGGAACTGCAATTTTAAAAATGGCGCTCGGGGCGTTCCCGCTGGTAAACGCTGAGAATATGCTAATCAGCGAGAATCGGCAATTCACGATCGATCGTATTCAGACGTTTCCGTTAAGAGATACGCGGCGTAAAGAAAAAACAGCCCTCTAGTGGAGTATCCTATGTTAAGTATGGCCGTCGTCATCACGTCGAATTTAAAAATGTTCGCGTCGTTTGCGTAAAACGTCCGTGAATGGGGATTGACGTCATTGACGTTCCCTGACAGAATTTGGAGCATGCACACTGACAGTCGACGCATGCGCAGTACGTTCGCCGCGGGATCGTGCCTAGTTATAATAATACACGCCCCCTACCCGCCCAATTTGAATTCCGCCGGCTCATTTTCGCTACGCCGCCGCAACTTTAGGAGCAAGTGCTATGTGAATACAGTACTTGCTCCTAAAGTTTCGGCGGAGTAACGTAAATGAGAAACGTTACTCTAAAATAAAGATTCGCCCATCTACCTGAATCTGGCCCTATATGTTTTTTCTTTAGCAGGGACCCTAGGGAATAAAATAGCTATTGTTGCAATTTTTTATGTCACGTGGTATTTGCACTGCAGTTTTGCAAACGAAACACAATGGTTAACTGCAGCTCTGTCCCTCATTTGTCTCTCATTTTGGTCTGATCTATAGAATTGTTGGAGGTCCAATCAGGTAAAACTGACAGACTAAAAAAGACAAAATGATGACCAAGGGGCATAAAATACAATGAAATACGTTGCGTTCGCACATATTAAAGGGATACTATGTTTTTTTTTTTTTTTTAACAAACATGTCATACTTACCTCCACTGTGCAGTTCGTTTTGCACAGAGTGGCCCCCAAACGTCCTCTTCTGGGGGCCGTCGGCGGCTCTAGCGGCTCCTTCCCGCAAGAGCTAATCCCCTTTGGGAAGCTCTCTCCCGAGGGGGTTACCTTGCGAGTGTGCTACCGTGTGATACATACGGCAGCAATAGGCGCCACGTGTATGACTCGGCTCCACTCCCCGGCTGAGGAGCCAATGGCTGCGCTGCTATCAATCATCCAATGAAGAGCCGAGTAGAGCTCGGTGAAAGCAATGCGGGATCGCGCCCAAGGAGATTTGGGTCTTAGGTAAGTAAAACGGGGGATCGGGGGCCCGGTGACTGCAAACTGTTTTTTCACCTTACTGCATATGATGCAGTAAGGTGAAAAAACACAAAGCTTTACAACCCCTTTAACCACTCGCCGACCAAGCTTTTTAATGGCACTTTTTGTTTACACGTTTAAATCAGATTTTTTTTTGCTACAAAATTCCTTAAACCCCCAAACATTATACATTTTGCCTTTAGCAGGGACCCTAGGGAAAAAAATGGGGATTGCTGCAATTTTTTATGTCATGTGGTATTTGCGCAGCAGTTTTGCAAATGAAACACAATGGTTAACTGCAGTGGCGGCCTGGTGGTAACTCTTTTGTTGGGGCCGGCAAACAGTACCACCCCCTGGTCAGACGGTTAGGTGAGTCTGGTACACCTACCCTATCTATGGTGGGCAGCGCTTCTACCAGGCCTAAACGGTGGCTTCCCTTGCTCGGCGGTGACGACGGTTCCCCTGATCTCCACAGGCATCGCGGTGGCTTCCGCTTCCTCCCTCCTCCTCGGCGGCCAATTGTGACTCTCCTCTTTTTGGGCCGGAAAACGGGTCTCAGACCTGCTTCATATTGGCCGGATTGAGGATCAGTGTTTCAATAACGAATTTTCAATCGACATGGGCTTTTTTTGTTATTTAGTGTGTCTAATCATGCACAGTCTTTAATTGCTGATTTTTCTTCTACTAATATCACTCAAAAATACTTCCTTTGGTTCCCATACGAGAAAATGTTTGCCTGATTTACTTTAGGCCCCGTTCACAGCTGAGTGATTTTCTGCTTAAAGCTTAAAGCTCTAAAGCACTCGACAAGCCAAATCTTATTCAATGGTCTCTGTGCACATCCGAGTGTTCTATCACCTGAAGCAAAACGCCTGTCACTAAGAAAAGTACATGAGCCTTTTTTTGGCAGATTGGGCTCCTAGGACTTAAAAGGGTTGTAAAGGTACAACTTTTTTTCCTAAATAGCTTCCTTTACCTTAGTGCAGTCCTCCTTCACTTACCTCATCCTTCCATTTTGCTTTTAAATGTCCTTATTTCTTCTGAGAAATCCTCACTTCCTGTTCTTCTGTCTGTAACTACACACAGTAATCCGAGGCTTTCTCCCTGGTGTGGAGTGTTGTGTGTGGCAGGGACAGCACTATGAAGTGCCTCATGCGCTGTGGCATTAGAAGAATTGTGATATCTCTGACTTTTCAGTCCAACAAGACGGTCTATTACTCAGCACACCAAATGCTTAAAATAACTTCTTTATTAACTTCACTTCTCTTCATATATAATACTGCTGCTTTGCAGCAGACAGTCCATGTACAAAAACACGTGATGAATAAAGTATAACAGAAAATGGTGGTTCAAATATTCAATCTTGTCATTTAACATAAGATGGTGGATATATTTCTTTCTTCAGTATTTACTCTCTCTCTCTCTCTGTGAGTTATCAAAGCATTCTCTGATTTCTCTGAAAGGTATAACTCTGTTGTTTGCAACTTGGTTTGCAGGGTTGCTTTTGCAGTGTTAGCTTAGTTGGGTTTGGTTTCTGAATTAGGTTAGGAGGTATGAGTTTGTTTGAAGGTATGGTTCGGTTAGGAGGTATGTTATGGTTCGGTATGGTGGAACTACAAGTGAACACACAACTAGATAAGTATACAGTTCTAACCACACTATTTACAATAAGAACATATATATAAATATAACTGTGTCACATACCTATTTTTATCCCCTGGCTTCCATAAAACAAGACTCTGGCCTTGTGTCTCTGCTCTGTGTCTCTGTCTCCATGTGGATCTCTGTCTCTGTGTGGAATAATCTAGCAGCACATGGAGTATTAGGAACCTCCCAGACAGAGTGTTTGTAAAGCTGGCTGTGACTAGTCAAGACTCTGCTTAATGTGAGATTGGCTGTGATTGGGCCAAGGCTTCTGATGAGTCACAAAAGCTTAACTCTATGCTTTCTGGCATGAATTCAACTGTGAATAACTTTGCTTATGTCTCTCACATATAAACATGTGCTCTACATTATGTTCCCAGCAGGCTTAGCTGTATATACATGTAGGTTATATTAGCTACCTAGGACAGGTTCTAGCTGGCCAGCTACATTGTGCTCTCCCCCTCCTTTGGACTACAGGAGAGTTAGGATGCTCTCTATGTTGCAGATAGAGAAAAGAGCTGTCTGTTAGTGGGTGTCTGAAAATGTGCAACATAAGCATTTTATGAGCGTTTTGTCGCTTGTTTTCTGCTCATATAGCAGCTCTTCACCCCTAATCTTCTTCACCTCTCCTTCTTATAGTGCTTTCTATTGGCTAAACAAAAACCCCTGAAGCTGAAAAATGCTTGTAATACGCTTCTAAAATAATGCTCCAAAACTCTTTAAAAGCTGCTCTGCTCATGTATAAAGGCAGCCTGAAGCCTCGTACACACGATCGGATTTTTGGACAGGAATTGTGTGAGGGCTGTCTGTTGATGGATAATCTGACAGTTTGTATGCTCCATCGGACAATTGTTGTCGGAATTTTCGACAACAAATGTGGGATAGCATGCTTTAAAATTTTCCAACAACAAATGTGTGATGTCGGATTATCCGATGGTGTGTACAGAAGTCCGTCGGAAAAAAAATCCAAAGTAGAGACACGCATGCTCAGAAGCAATGCTAACCATAACACAACATTAGTAGAAGTTGCCCAAAGGGTGGCGCTAAAGAGCTGGAAAACCATGGAGTTTCGTGTTTGTTGGACGACAATCCTTTGCAAGACAAGTTTGTGGTCAACGCCCTTTGGACAAAAGTCCTTAGCTTTGTCCGATGGAAATCTGATCGTGTGTACCAGGCTTAAGGCTAATCGTACTGCAGCTGTGTTCCCACATACATCAGCAAATATTCAGTTCAGAAAAAACAGTGCCGCGCAATACCTACTCTACTTCCAATATGATAATATTGTGTTAATCAAGAATCAATCACATGTAAAACAATCCTATAAAATAGGATGAATCTGCGTTATGTGTGTCCACCAAAAGTGTCCCAGTGTCCTTCTTTCATATGCACACAATCTTCAATATTCATAAATTTGTGCTTCCAAAACTTGTAATCACTTCACTTCTTGCACTAATTCCACCATATATGCACAGATCCCAACACCAACAATCAGATGCCCTCACCTCCTTTATGTGACTTAAAGGAGACGGCACAGACAGGTAAGTGTCCTTATTTTAAATGTCAGCAGCTGCAGCATTTGTAGCTGCTGACTTTTAAAAATGTTGGCGGACCTCCGCTGTATTCTTCAGTAGCCACAAAGGGTTTGAATCCACTTTCTGTACACCAAATGTTTTTTTCCAACCCAGATCTTATCCTGTGCAAGTAGTGATGACATCATCGCTGTGCTGCACATAATGTAGCCTGTGCAGAAAGCAGAGCTGTGGGAGGGGACCCAGCAAGTCCACCTACTACAGACTGCCTGCAGAAAACTACAGGAGGGGGGGCGGAGACAAGACCAGTCACCCTGCACCAGAACAGAATAGCTGTGACCGGTTTTCATTATAGGAAGCTCCTGCACAGAGGCAAACTTTCACATTACTGCATAGATCTGTAAGAAGATTTAATGTTGAGATTGACACTGCTCCGCCAAACTGCACAGCCCTGTGTAGCACGAAAGGAGACATTTTCTTTGCTGCAGTTCAATAACACTTCCGGGTTTCCTCATCACTCGGTAATTGGACAGTCAAAGAAGATGCAGCAGACTGATGGCTCATCTGTCTATCACTTTGCTCTCTCCTCCTATCAGCATGTCCATTGTTAGCATATGAGCACTGCAGCACAACTGATTGGTTCCTTATGCCTCTTCAGTGTCCCCCAGGCTGAGGTCTGCTATGCAGGGACTGTAAGAGGCTTATAAAAACTCAGATCCAGATACTTATCCTGCTTTACTTTAAAACAATTAATTAATTATGTATTAGATTGGAACTCCAGTTAGCTTTTAGTCCCCTCCCTCCAATATCTGCTCGCTTGCCTTTCTCCAGTGCTTCCTCCTCAGTATAGCGCCAGCAGTATTTCAGTACCGGGTAGTGCTTACATATCATTATGTGAGTGCCACTCAGTCTGGGAAGAAAGTCTGCCCCCTGCCACCATGTAGAGCAGGAGGAAGAACTGGTAGGTGGAGGGTTACATACCCAAAGTTCCACAGCGAGCTGCAACCATTTCTGTATATCCTATATATCTGCCTGGAGTTTGGGTTTAAGATGTTGACTTGGGAGAAAATCGTATAGCAGGGGTCTCCAAACGTTCAAAACAAAGGGCCATTTTACTGTCCTTTAGGCTTTCTGGGGGTCAGAATGTGACCAGTGTGAGTAGAAAACGCTTTGGTGTCAATGGGAGTATAAAACCCTTCATATTTGGTGTTAGTGGGAGGAATAGGGTCAATTGTTGGTATCAGGAGAAGGATTAGTGCCCTATCATTGGTGTCAGAGGGAGAAATGGTCCTCCATTGTTGATGTCAGTCTGTGGAATAGTCCCTTGTATTAGGAGGAGAAATAGTGCAAATCACTGATATCAGGGGAAGAAATAGTGCCCCATCATTGGTGTCAGTGAAAGGAATAGTGCCATATTGTTGGTGCCGAGGGTCAAGATAAAGGCAAGAAAAGGGCTGCATCTGGCCTCCAGGCCGAAGTTTTTAGCACTGAACTCAATCTTTGATTGTAGTGCTTGTACAATATACACTGCTCAAAAAAAATTAAGGAACACTTTGAAAACACATCAGATCTCAATGAGAAAAAAAATATCATGCCAGATATCTATACTGATTTGGACTGGGTAATGTGTTAGGAACAAAAGGATGCCATATCATTTGATGGAACTTAAAAGTATTCAAAAACACCCCAAAAAACAAAGTGAAAAAATTATGAAGAAGGCTAGTCCATTTTGCTGAAATTTCATTGCTGCGACTCAAAATGGTACTCAGTAGTTTGTATGGCCCCCACGTGCTGTATTCATGCCTGACAATGTCGGGGTATGATCCTGAACAGACTGAGGTGCAACCTGGCGGCACCGGATGGATCGAAACATAATATCCCAGAGGTGTTCTATTGGATTTAGGTCAGGCACGCAATCAATGGTATCAATTCCTTCATTCTCCAGGAACTGGCTGCATGCTCTTGCCACATAAGGCTGGGCATTGTCGTGCACCAAGAGGAACCCAGGACCTACTGCACCAGAGTAGAGTCTGACAATGGGTCCAAGGATTCCATCCTGATACCTAATGGCAGTCAGGGTGCCATTGTGTAGCCTGTAGAGGTCTGTGTGTCCCTCCATGGATATGACTCCCCAGACCATCTCTGACCCACCACCAAACCACTCATGCTAAACAGGCAGCATACCATTCTCTGTGGTTTCTCCAGACCCTTTCACATCTGTCACATGTGCTCAGGGTGAACCTGCTCTCATTTGTGAAAAAAAACAGGGCGCCAGAGGTGAACCTGCCAATTCTGGTGTTCAATGGCAAATGCCAGTTGAGCTCCACAGTGCCTGGCAGTGAGCAAAGGGCTGACTAGAGGATGTCTGGCCCTCAGGCCACCCTCATGAAGTCTGTTTCTGATTGTTTGCTCAGAGACATTCACACCAGTGGCCTGCTGGAGGTCATTTTGTAGGGCTCTGGCAGTGCTCATATTGTCCTCCTTGCACAAAGGAGCAGATACCGGTCCTGCTGATGGGTTAAGGACCTTGTACGGCCCTGTCCAGCTCTCCGAGAGTAACTGCCTGTCTCCTGGAATCTCCTCCATGCTCTTGAGACTGTGGTGGGAGACACAGCCAACCTTCTGGCAATGGTACATATTGATGTGCCATCCTGGAGGAGTTAGACTGCCTGTGCAAACTCTAAAGGGTCCAGGTATCGCCTAGTGCTACCAATAGTGGCACTGACCCTAGCCAAATGCAAACCTAGTGAAAAACAATCAGAATAGATGAGTTTGGAAAAAAATGTCAGTGGCCTCCACCTGTAAAAACCATTCCTGTTTTGGAGGTCGTCTCATTGTTGCCCATCTAGTGCACCTGTTCTTAATTTCAATTAACAGCAAAGCAGCTGAAACTGATTAACAACCCCCTCTGTATACACCCCTCCCCCTCTGCTATTTAACTGACCAGATCGATATCCCAGGCGTTTAATTGACTTGATGCTGTACTCTGATTAAAATGTGTTCCTTTATTTTTTTCGAGCAGTGTATTTGAACACTGGCTGACATGATACGGTAGGGAATTGTAATAGCTTTTACCACAGAAGTTTATATAAATTATATCCAGCATGTAACATAAAAGAAATAGTCCTGTCTTCCAAAAGAAAAAAAGAAAAAGAAAAAACATGAACACCTGGCCTCTATGCAGAAATGATGGATAATGTGTCTGGTGACTGAGAGGAATCATGAGAGAGTATATATCGTGTTAGGAGATCAGGTAGGAGGAGCAGAAAATCAAATAAATGCCATGATTTTAGGATGAGTTGACAAGACTGAATGTTTTTACTCACACTGAAATTCTAGAAAACATTTGTGTTCTTCTTCCCAAATTTGTAAATTAGTATATGGTTTGTTACCTTTGTGTCACGTGTGGAGTGTAAGCACTTCTGCCTTTGATAGGAGGTCTGGGATAAATACCTAGAACTAAGCTCACTATTTTTCATTTTGCAAAAAAATGTTTGGTCGCTGGGGAATCCATTCTTACAATTGTTTCACAAGCTATATGTAAAAGACTATAAATTGGGTTCTCAAAAGTGATAGAAACCAATGCTCTACATGGAGGGCCAGAGTATTGCCTAGCCAACACAGGCTGTAGTTTAGTGTGACAGGGCTGCCAGAAGAGGCACACAACCACCCACACGTCATGGCTAATGCCTTCCAGCTGTGTCATCTGTGTTGCTTTTCCAGCACAGTTTGTACATAGCTGTTGGTGGAATAGTTTACCTACTATGTGACAGCACACCTGGAACAGAACTGCTGACAGAGTTGGGTGATTATAAGAAAGGTCCATTGTCCATGTATTAGCACACATGCACAGACAGATTGGTGTGCACGCTAACCACGTACACACAGGTGTACATGTACACTCTGCACTGGTATTGGCACCGAACAGCCTATTTAAGAGAAGTGAGAAATAAAAAAAAAAACAATCAATCATACTCACATAGGTCAATGAAGCATCAGTCCGATGATGCATCTGGGGATGATCTCCTCCACGATCAATAGGAATGAGCTTCGAGTTCAAGTCAAACTCATGTTCGACTCGAACATTGCCTGTTTGCCTGTTCGGCTAACAAAGAACAATTTGGGGTGTTCACGGCAAATTCGAAAAGCCGCGGAACACCCTGTTAAAGTCTATGGGAGAAATCTAAAGTGCTAATTTTAAAGTCTAATATGCAACTTATTGTCCTAAAAAGTGTTTGGTGACCTGGGTCCTGCACCAGGGGACATGTATCAATGCAAAAAAAAGTTTTAAAAACTGACGTTTTTTTGGAAGCAGTGAATTTAATAATGCTTAAAGTGAAACAATAAAAGTGAAATATTCCTTTAAATTTGTGAAATTTGAATTTGTCAAATAGCGCATGTTTCCTGTACTTAGAACTGTCGCTGCACAAAGTGTCATTTCTGAAAGAAAAAAAGTAATTTAAAACTGACTTGCGGTTATAATGAATTGTCAGCTCCCGGCAATTCAGAGAGAATTCATTCATAAAAAAAAAAAAAGTGTGGGGTCCCCCAAATTCAATTACCAGACCCCTCAGGTCTGGTATGGGTATTAAGGGGAACCCTGCCGTCATTTAAAAAAAAAATTACGTGGGGTTCCCCCCAAATATCCATTCCAGACCCTTCAGACCCTTTTTTAATAAAGGTGTCACGTACCTGGTAGTAGAGCCTAACGTGCAGGGAGCGGCCTCTCGTAAGCCTCTGACTCAGGAGCCCCTGGTAGAGTAGACAGGGGTCAGGAGTTCAGAGAGGCACAAACGCCTGGCTAGTAAGTTGAGTAGCGGGC
Source organism: Rana kukunoris (assembly GCA_029574335.1). Classification (NCBI taxonomy): domain Eukaryota; kingdom Metazoa; phylum Chordata; class Amphibia; order Anura; family Ranidae; genus Rana; species Rana kukunoris. The sequence goes on from CM056053.1 coordinate 263,848,923, forward strand.
TGGATGCGGCAGTAGAAGGGTGCACCGAAGTCCTGGCAGGATACTAACGGCAAGCTGGAGCAGCAGTGCGGCACAGGAACCAAACAGGGTGAAGCAGACCGGGTCAAACACAGACGGGCAGATCAGGAGCCATGGCAGAATCCAAAGTCCAGGCCGGGTCGATACATCAGGCGGGCAGAGATCAGAGCAAGGGGAAGAGCAGGTGCGGTGGTCAGACGTAGCCAGGATCAGGGACAGGTGGCAGGCAGGAGTGGTCAGAGAAAGCCAGGTCAGATAATCAGATGCAAACAGGTATACGGATACAGGAATCTCCAGGGACACGCTGTAGACTGGACAGCAAGATAGTGAGGGACCTGGCTTCTTTAAAAAGGGTTTTTGTTTGCGCCAAGTGCTGTCACTGCGCACGCTCCCACCCGCCTGTGCTGGACCTGGATTCCACTGCTATTGTTGCTGATGGGCACACTGCTGAAACGCCTTCCATGACAAAAGGACTTTTATCCACGGTGTGTGTGTGTGTTTTTTTTTACAACTATTTACACTTCCTTTGTGAAATGGTAGGGGTACAATGTACCCCATTACCAATTCACATAGGGGGGCCAGGATCTGGGGGTCCCCTTTGTTAAAGGGGTCTTCCAGATTCTGATTAGCCCCCCGCCCGCAGACCCACAACCATCAGTCAGGGTTGTGGGGATGAGGCTGAGCCTGCTGCCAGTCAGGCTTCTGAATGGATCCCAACGTTAATATCAGGATCTCTTCTGAGTCTGGACCTGCTGAGTTATGTCAGCCAACAGCATACTTTAGCCCACTGTCAGCTGAATTACAGTAGTGCAGAACTAAGTGCATGCCTGTGACCAACAGAAGAAGTAGGTCTTCAGCTAGTTCCTGATTGACCTGTGACCTGACCGGTTTGATTTACCCATGTACGATCCAGCTTGCCTTTGACCTGCCTTTGGATTCCTTTCTACCCATTGTTACCTCAACCTGTGTTTTGGATTCTCTGCCCAGCTGTGAACTGACCTTGCCTTTTATCCAGACTCTTATGCTCTCGTACCTTGTTGATGATCTTGGCCTCTTTCCTGATGTTGCCCATTCTTCTGATTCAGTATCCTGTTGCCCAGCAGGTAAAAACGTGGCTGGTGTCCTGGCTTCGTTCCTGTCCACCAATCAGGTGCTATTATGTTTCTGCCTTAGGTCCTTGTCCGATGGTCCACAGTATTCTGTGTCTCGCTTCCAACAGCTGATGCTGCTCGCAACATCGACCCTTGTGCCCATCTGTGTCCTCACATCTTCTGTCACCACTACCGTGGGGAGTCGGCCTCTTCGGCTCCATGTTTACTCTACTCGTCTAATCTCTGGTTCAAAAGTGTACTGAAAGTACTGAAATACATTGCACAAACTGCTTGTTTCAGCTTTTTTACTCATACAATCCTGTATCTAGTTAGGGTATGAGTGGGTGGTAGCACAACACTGTTAATAACATGTCTATTTTATACACTCTGGGGAACTGACTAAGCTTCTGCCGCTATCACAATGGTGCAAGAAACTGTGCATCTTGAGTGGCAAGTGCCCAATTATTTCAGTGCCCCCCAACTGTTTCAGGTCTATCTGTGCCAACCAAGACAGTTTCTATTTTACAGTAAAATTGAAACTGGCACAGGATCTGTACCTAATTAACAGAGGGAATGCAGCAGTTTTCCATATAGAGGCAGCAGACAGCTCACATTCCTCTTTCTGCCAGTGCAGTGATTATAAAATATGAGCAGAACCTGAAGGGTTAACAACGTTCCTCCTTCCCCTCACTCTGTGCTGAGCATAGGGTGGGGGCAGGCAGATAGAATGGAGCATGCAGCTCCAGCTCTCCTGTTCTCTGTGTTATGTCTGTCACTGTCACGGCAGAACAGAGAACTGATCACTCCTAATTAACTAAGGGGCATCTCCTCCATTTTTATGTTTAGAACAGTGGTGCAAGCATTATACTTGCACCACTCTTTTTTTTAATTACCCACCATTGTAAGTGTAGCACAACCCCCGAAGGAGCTGCTGGATTGTTTTGGGTGGCATTTTACCTCTATTTCCTCGCCGTCTAGGGTATCAGATGAGAGTTGAGAAAAACTTCAATGTCCACATTTTTGGCCTTCATTTTCTTTGCCTTATTTACCAAACATGGTAAAAGAATAAAAGTAGTAGTTGAAGAGGTGGAAGAGTGAGGCCTTGTACACACGATCAGTCCATCAGACGTTCTCATCGGTTAACCGATGAAGCTGACTGATGGTCTGATGTGCCTACACACCATAGGTTAATTAACCGATGGTGTCAGAACGCGGACACGTAAACAACGTACGACGGCACTATAAAGGGGAAGGCCAAAGCCTGCTTTTGCTGATTTCGTCTTACCGCATGTTAGTGAAAGTTTGGCTCGACTTTTCAGTCTCCGTGCTTTGCAAATCGTTTTTCCTGTTCATTTAGTGCTTGTGGATTCGTATCTGTTTTTCAGTGCTTCCAGTCAGCTCGTATCTGATTTTCAGTGCGTTCCTGTCTGCTCGATTTCTGTTTTTCAGTTCGTTCTTTACAGGCCTGGCTGTACTTGGTTGCTTTCTGTTTTAAGTGTTCTGCCATCATACAAGTGATACAGAAGGTCTATATTAAGGTAAGTTGTGTCCTTTTTCACATCGCAATCTATATAATAATCTTAAATGTATGCTAATGTCTTGTATTTCTTGCATCCTTCCCTAATTACCATGATTGTAATATGCTCTGAATTTCCCCTTTGTCCCCATGCATGTTATAATAAGCTTTGAATGGTCGCTTTTTTGGCCTACATGCATATTTCCCTTCACTAAACTCTGCAGCATGCTATCCTAGGCCCAAACACACCTAGCCTTGTCTGTTTCCATTAATTTTTTGGTCTGCTCTATTGTAGTTCCCCCCCCCCCCCTCCCCTTAAAATGTGTCCCAATGTATATTTTCTCAGTCCTTTTTGGCAGAGTGCTAGATGGTTTATTTTTCTGGGCCCAAACTCAGCAAGAAATCCCCCTCCCCTAAAATGTTTAATGGCCAATCAGAGGAGTGAGTAGTCTGATAATAAGTGGGCTTTTTCTTGTTCTGCCATGAAATTATCACTCCACTAATAAATGATATACTGATGTTGGACAAGGATGTTTTTTGTAATCTGCTTGCAATGTTTATGTGCTAAAGTCCTATTTTTTGTTTTTGTTTGACTCCACAGTTTCCTTGCACGCCACAGGAATGTCAGACTGTGGCTTCCCAATTGGCCCAGCGGTGGGACTTCTCTAACTGTGGAGGGGCAATAGTTTGAGACCACGTCCACATAGTGCCGCCACCCCGTTCGGGGTCATACTATTTCAACTACAAATTTTTTCATAGTATTGTGTTGATGGTGGTGGTGTCGTGACAGTATGAGTTTTTGTATGTGGACGTGGGGAAGAACGGCCGGATGTCTGACGGCAGAGTCTTTTTGCAGATGCAGTTTGCCCTGGTGGCTTGGCCCTGCCAGGGGATGAAGACAATGTGGGCAATGTGTTTTTTGTCACAGATGAAGCTTTCGGGCTTGGACTACACCTCATGAGGCCATTTCCCCAGAGGACTTTCACCTCGGATTTTTAATTTCCTGCTGGCCAGAGCCCAGAGGGTTGTCAAGAATGCCTTCATGATAATGGCCAGACAATTCTGCCTGTTGCAGACAGCCATCCACATGGCGGACTATAAACTGAACACTGTCATTTTACCTGCTACATTTTTCATAATTTTTGGCGCAGGCATTCAGAGACATACCTTTAAAACATTGGGCCTGAGGCCAGACAATCATCTGATAACCTGACTGGTCTGGACACTGGCCATACTGGCTTTGCCCCCCAAACTGCTCGAGAGTCCCCGTGATATATACGTGGAGTACTTCACTGGTAGGGGGGCCATTGCTATGCCAGAGCATATTTCTTATTTGTTAAGAAGAAAAAAAAAAGGACCAAGGCGCATGTCACAGCTGGAGGAAGAGTGTCTGCAGGTCATTAGGGAGGCAGCTTCCATCATGAGGGCCCCCTTAACCCTGTTGAGGACTACAGCACCTACCTTGCTGACCAGCTGCAAAAAATGGAGGAGCGATAACGGCCCTTGGCAGAGGATATTATAGTCCGAGAATATGATGCGATTCAGTTTTAAATATCGCTATGTAAAAATTCTGAGATATAACAAATCCATCCTATTTTATCAATAATGTTGGAAGGGCAACAAACGACCAATTTGTCACTTATATGCAGACCTGGATACCAGAGCAAACTTACAACAGGATAAGCAAGAACATCAAAAACATCAGGAATGCTTACAAGAAACTTTTTTTATACAGGTCCGTGCTTCTCGGAGGTCAGGTTCAGCACCAGGTGAAGTACAGGAGCCCAAGCTGTGGTACTATAAACACCTCTTTTTCCAGGACGATCAGATCGAGGCCCGAGAATCGCACTTTACAGTCTTCCTTCCACCATTCCCTCCAGCGTTCCTTCCACTGTTCCCCCCCACCCCTGCAGAGGGTGCCGCAGAGCTGGCTGACATTGAGGAGCCAGATCTGAACATCTTCTGTCAGGTATAGTAGTTTACAGCATATTTCTTGTCCACAAATTATTGATGGTTTAACAAGATGTTTTTTTGAACCAAATTGAAAGCTTGAAAACCCAAACAAAAGTCGTGTGCAGACAATATAGTGACAGGGATGCCAACTGCAGGGGTCAGAATGAGAGTCTGTTCAATTTACCAAAAAAAAATAAAAAAAATAATGCCAGTCCCTTTTTTAGACACAGGAAGAGATCAGCCAGGAGGAGGAAGGGGTGAGTGGCAGTCAGCAGGTGCCCAGGCCCAGTGGCAGCACAGGTGCCTCCCCTCCAGATGTGCCCACCAAAAGAAACGAGGCGCATGATCCAGCTGGAGGAGTCCCTGTGGGTCATCAGGGAGGCATCTGAGATAATGCGGGCCCCCCTTTTAACCCAGTTACGAGCTACGGCTCATACATTTCACACGAGCTGCAAGATTTGGGGGAGGGACAACGGGGCCTAGCCCAAGACCTGATGGCATCTGTGATGATACGGTGGGGAAGAAGGGGCCGGCTGACTGGGACCACAGAATTGTGGGACCCGGCCCAGGCTCCTCCTCCTCCTGCTGCCTTATTTTTACCACCTGCAAGGGGCCGTGGATGGAGCCTGGAAGGAAGGCTGTAAGCAAGACCAAAAAGTGATTCCCTGGCTTCTAGCTGTTTTGGACCAAAACTGAGGTTGTTGTAGTACCACAGCTTGGGGTCATGTATGACATCTGCTGCTGCTTCAGATTTCTGGGATTTAGAGGGACTACTGATGTAGTTGATTTTGGTGTTGATCATGGTGGAATGTGACCTTGATGTCCAAAGTCACCATATATTTGGTGGATTGGGCAATTGTTCCAAAATAAATGGAGATTTAAATTAACTTTAATACTTGTGTATTGTGTTTTTATGGTGAATAGCCATCAAACATTTCCGAAATACAATGTGTAATTAACAATGGACACAACCCCCTTGAGAAGGGGTGAAACAAAAAAATTGGTGTGATAACTTGTCAAAAAAAACATTTCTCCACAAAACAAAAAATAAAAATAAAACATTGGTGTGATAACTTGCCAAAAAAAAAAAAAATATGTGGAGTACAAAAAAATATTTTGGAGATCTGGTTTCTAAAAAAACATAAAAAAATCATGAGATCACAAGCAAAAAAAGGGATTTTTAATAACAGCTTACCTGTAAAATCCTTTTCTTGGAGTACATCACGGGACACAGAGCGCATAGTCATTACATATGGGTTATATGGAGTACCTTCAGGTGTGGACACTGGTGTAATCAACTTCACAGGAAGTTCCTCCCTATATAACCCCCTCCCACTGAGAGTGCTTTAGTTTTGTAGCAAGCAATTTCTCTGAGGTTACACAATGTTCCCACAAAGAGGGGTGGGAGCTCTGTGTCCCGTGATGTACTCCAAGAAAAGGATTTTACAGGTAAGCTGTTGTTAAAAATCCCTTTTTCTTGATCGTACATCACGGGACACAGAGCGCATAGTCATTACATATGGGATGTCCCAAAGCAATGCTCCATGAAGGGAGGGAGACCGTAAGGCCAAAAATAGCCAAACAGAAACTATATCAGGAGGTAAAATAGCTCCACCAACAGAAAAAGGGGGCGTGAACCGGGCCAGAGGATTCTATACTGCTGCCCGTAGGACCGCCTGCCCAAATGCTGCGTCCGCAGCCTTTGTGACGTCCAACTTATAAAATTTAGTAAACGTATGTACGGAAGACCAGGTTGCCGCTTTGCAAACCTGTGCCATAGAGATCTGATGGTGTGCCGCCCAAGAGGCACTCATGGCCCTCGTAGAATGGGCCTTAACTGATAAGGGCGGTGGAACGCGCTTCAGACCATAGGCCTGAAAAATCAGCTGTTTAATCCACCTAGCCAAGGAAGACTTGGCAGCCGGCTGACCCTTCTTGGGGCCATCCGGAAGAATGAAAAGCACATCTGTTTTCCTAATCTTTTCTGTAGCCTTGAGATAAACTCTCATGGCTCGGACTACATCCAAAGTATGAAGCAATCTTTCCTCTCTGGACTGGGGAGTAGGAAAGAAGGATGGTAGGACTAGGTCCTGATTCAAGTGAAAACTGGATATGACCTTAGGAAGGAAAGAAGGCTGAGGCCGCAGAACCACTCTGTCCTTATGCAGAATAAGGTACGGTTCCCTGCAAGACAAGGCTGCCAGCTCGGAGACCCTTCTGGCCGAAGCCATAGCCACCAAGAAAACCAACTTTCGGGTTAGCAGCACAAGAGGGATTTCTGCCAGAGGTTCAAACGGCTGCTTTTGTAAAGCTGACAAGACCAGATTTAAATTCCAGGGGCAGAGGGGAGCTCTAATAGGGGGATTTACATGCAAGACCCCCTGCAAAAAGGTTTTCACAAGCGAATGTGTGGCCAAAGGCCTTTGAAACCATATCGATAAGGCAGACACCTGCCCCTTTAGAGTACTAAGAGCCAACCCCTTGTCAACGCCAACCTGGAGGAATCGCAAGATCCTGTCAATAAAAAACTTGCGAGGATGCCCTCCTTGAGACTCGCACCACTCCACATAGGTTCTCCAGACTCTGTAATAGATATTTCTAGAGACTGGCTTTCTAGCTTGAATTAACGTAGATATGACTTGGGCAGAGAGGCCTCTGCCCTTAAGAATTAGAGATTCAGCCGCCAAGCCATCAAATTTAGCTGCTGTGAAGCAGGGTGGTAGATCGGGCCCTGAGACAGCAGATCTGGGCGCAGGGGGAGTGGCCACGGTGCCCTTACTGACATCCTCACGATGAGTGCGTACCAAGCCCTTCTGGGCCAGGCTGGGGCCACCAGGATCACCGGCCTGCGCTCCACCCTGATCCTTCGTAGAAGGCGGGGAATCATCTGTAGTGGAGGGAACGCATACAGGAGAGAAAACTGGTGCCAGGGGCAAACCAACGCATCGGTCCCGTAGGCCGAGGGGTCCCTGGCTCGGGATACAAATTTGTCCAATTTCTTGTTGAATCTTGTTGCCATGATGTCCACATCGGGAACTCCGAATCTTTGGCAAATCTCTTGGAATACCTGGGGGTGAAGAGACCACTCTCCCGGGAGTAACTGTTGACGACTCAAAAAATCTGCTTGAGAATTGTCTATCCCTGGGATGAACACTGCTGAGATGCAGGGTACATGGGCTTCGGCCCATGCAAAAATTAGGTTTACTTCCCTTTGAGCCGCCAGGCTCTTTGTGCCCCCCTGGTGGTTTATGTATGCCACCGCCGTGGCATTGTCGGACTGTATCCTTACTGGCAGACCCTGCAGGGGGAGAGTCCAGGCGACCAGGGCCAACCGAACAGCTCTGATCTCTAGGACATTGATGGGAAGCAGACTTTCTGCCTCTGACCACTGTCCCTGCTGGGTCCGTTTTCCTAAGATTGCCCCCCAACCTGTTAGGCTGGCATCTGTGGTTACTATTTTCCACGAGATGGGGCAAAAGGTTTTCCCTTTTGATAATTTTTGAGGGATCAGCCACCAGTACAGGCTGTGCCTGACTTCTGGAGAAAGAACTAATGGACGGTCTAATGCCTGTATGGACTTGTTCCAAGCAGAGAGAATAGCTGCTTGCAGAATTCTGGTATGGATCTGGGCGTAGGGCGCTGCTTCGAAGGCGGCCACCATCTTCCCCAGCAGTCGCATGCATAGGCGAATAGTCGGCTTCTTTTTGCCTAAGACTATTTGAATCGTTTGAATCAACGACCTGATCTTCTCTTGAGGTAAAAATACCCTCTGGCATTCTGTATCTAACCGAAAGCCTAGATATTCCAACTGTCTTGTGGGTTGTAACCTTGATTTTTCTTGGTTCACAATCCACCCGAACTCTTCTAGATGCCGCACTGTGCGGACTACTGCATGATTGAGGTTGGAAGCTGAACTGTCGATAACCAGGAGATCGTCCAGGTATGCTAGGACCAAGATGCCTTCTGTCCTTAGGACGGCTAGTACCGGGGCTAACACCTTTGTGAATACCCGTGGAGCTGTTGCCAACCCGAAAGGGAGGGCTACGAACTGGTAATGACTTTGGTTTATCGTAAAACGAAGAAACTTGTGATGTGCTGGGTAAATCGGCACATGCCGATATGCATCCTTTATGTCTATAGATGCTAGGAAGTCGCCCTGATGCAGGCTGGTTGTCACTGAACGTATGGAGTCCATACGGAAGGTCTGAATCCTTAGAAAGCGATTTAGGCGTTTGAGGTCTAATATAGGCCTGACGTCGCCATTGGGTTTTGGTATAACAAAAAGGTTGGAGTAGAATCCCAGACCCCTTTCTTGGGTTGGTACTTCTACAATTACTCCTTGGAGCAAGAGGCGATCCAACGCCTTTACGAGAGAGGCCCTCTTTAACGGGTCGCTTGGAAGACTTGACCCCTGAAAATGAGGAGGGGGGATTTCTCGAAACTCTAGTTTGTAGCCTGAGGCTACTACGGACCGAACCCAAGAGTCGGGAATTCTGGCCTTCCAGACTTCGGAGAAAAACTGAAGTCTTCCCCCCACCCAAGAGAGTGGGGGCGCCCCTTCATGAATCTGATTTGATGACTGGTTTAGCCGGCTTGCGAGACCAGGGCCTCTTGTTTGCCGCGGCTTGTCCCTGTGGGCGGCTATTAACTGCTGAACGCCCGGGAGGCCGTCGATACTGACGGGAAGTCGAAGGGGCCGAGCCTGCAATGGCCTGTCGTTTAAACGTGGGCCCACGCGGTCTTTTCTTGACCGGTAAGGAAGCACTTTTTCCACTTGATATGGTGTGGATATATTTATCTAGGTCTTCCCCGAATAGTCTTCCCCCATGAAAGGGAAACCCTGCTAGAAGCTTTTTGCAGGGTGCCTCTGCTGACCAGTTCTTTAGCCACAAAAGACGACGCATGTGAACCATCAGTAGAGATGAACGGGATGCCTGTTGGATGGAGTCCTTAATAGCATCTACTGCAAAGCAGAGAGCCCTAGGGAATTCTGCTAATTCATGAGTATGCTGAGCCGGCATGTCCTTCAATATATGCTTTGCCTGATCCTTCAAGGCCTGACAAACACCAATGGCTGCTACTGCTGGCTGAACCATGGCACCTACTGAGGTAAAAGCTGCTTTCAGTAGGGTCTCGAATTTCTTGTCGACCGGATCCTTGAACATATGGACATTTTCAACCGGACAAGTCAGGGATTTATTCACGCAGGAAATGGCTGCGTCCACTGTAGGGAGAGCCCATTTCTTTACATATTCCTCTTCCATAGGATAGAGAATAGAGAATCTTTTAGGAGGGACAAAGATTCTATCAGGTCGAGCCCAATCTTGGTAAATCACGTTCCGCAGAAGGGGGTGCATTGGAAAAGATGCACCAGTTAATGGGGCCTTTAAAGAACCCAATGAGGATACCTCCGGGGCTACTAGTTCTGGCACTGGAAGTTTAAAGGCAGTGCGAACCATATCTGTCAAAGACTGGATCCACAGGCCCTCCGCTTGAGAGGCCGAAAAATATTCATCTATAGTGGAATTTTCCCTGTCTGAACCGTCGGGACTTGGGTCTGCCTGATCCCCTTGTGGGTCCCGTTCCTCTGAAGAGGAGACCTCCGCATCTGAAAACCCCACACTGGGTGAGGGGGATCTAGCCCGCTTGCTACTTGGGCAAGGACGGGAAAACAACGCAGTTAACCTTTTCTCTAGCCCACACATGGTGGCTGCTAGCATTTCTTCCGTCACGTAAACGGGAATGGGTGGATCGGGGGCCGCCTCTGCCCCCAGCACCCCCAATGGCTCTTGTACTATGCCACTCGGTGTCCTGACTGGCGAGGGTGGGGCCGTAGAAGCCTGGCCCAAATCCTCTGACCCCGATGGAGACCCCTTTTGCTTTTTGGCACCTTTAGCAGCCTTGGCTGGTCCAGATCCCTTTGGAGCCATTGTACAACCTTGGGTCACCCCTATAGCCAACACCTGACTGTTGTAGCTAGGAATAACCAATATGAGGGCAGGTATGAGAAAAATGAAAAATAACTAATTTCTCTCTTTTTCTTTTATATTTCTCTTTTTTTTTTTTTTTTCAAAAAAATCTTTTTTTTTTTTTTTTTTTTTACCCGCCTGGGAGGTGGCAATACCGAGGAAGCCTGTGAGTATTGACACACCAATGCCCGTTAGCCGGAGTCCAAGGTAGACTCAGATACTGCTGGATCTAAGGCTGAGTCCCTTTAAGCAAAAAAACTTTTTTTTTTTTTTTTTTTTTCTGGTCAATAGTGGACCTAAGTCCTAGACCTGAAGATCCACAAAACCGCCACTAGGTGTCCCTGTGTGGCCAAAAGACCCAGCTGCACGCTCTGTATCCTTTCTTCCTCTGCCTCCAGGAGGGAAAGACCAGCCAGAGAAAAGTTTTTCCTTTATACAGACCCTGACGCTGCTGGCCCGCCCCCCCGACGCACGCCGACGCTATAAAAGGCGGCGTGCACGCGCGCGCGTATGCGCGCGCACACACGCGCGCACGATCGCGCGCACACACTCGCGCACGATCGCGTGCACGATCGCGCGCACCACGCTGAACCCACATGGAGGAAGCAGAGCAGAGGAACAACATGGACCAGCGTTATGCAGCACCAACAGACACCAGGTAAGCACTAATCTTATTGTAGTGCACACACAGCGAGGAAGCTATCCCCATGGGCTTCCTAAGAAACAGGAGTTTTTTACCAGCAATTTCCTCTTTAAAACATGTGGGGTTGCAGTATCAGTGTTAACAGGCAGACCTGGGGTGAGTAGCAAATATATAACTTACACAAGTATACATATATTTACATATTATCTGGGTAAACATTATAATCCCATCCTGCCTCAACAGACATAGTGGAGATAGTGGCTGATGCACCAGCATACTGTTAGCCAACCCAGAACCCCCAGGGGGATACCTACTGTCGAACCAAGTCCCGCAGGTTCCCTCTTACCTGCTCCACGCCGCAGGGTATTGCAAAATGCAAGAGGCCCAGCCTTCCCCCATCTCCGTGGGTATTGTCTTGGACCTTCAGGGACCGGGGTCCTGTGTTAAGGAACCCACACCCCTGGACCTATATAGCATCCTGGCATCAGTAGCGTTTAGTTCTTGGAAGAGACTAAGGCACTGGAGCCCAGAATCCAGCCCTCCAAGGAGAGGCATTATAGGCACAACCCCACTCCAGCAGGGCCCGGGTACCGTACATCTTGGCTCTGAAGCACTTCGGACGGATCCGGCTAGCTATCCTGGGTCCCGAGACCTCCGAGGGACAGCTAGACGTGACCAACACCTAAGACACTGGCGAAAAAACTAAAGCACTCTCAGTGGGAGGGGGTTATATAGGGAGGAACTTCCTGTGAAGTTGATTACACCAGTGTCCACACCTGAAGGTACTCCATATAACCCATATGTAATGACTATGCGCTCTGTGTCCCGTGATGTACGATCAAGAAAAGAAAATAAATCAATATGGGAGAACTCTGTCTAAATAGCATCAGCAAAGCAACATGTTTATTCTAGCAATAGAACGAAGAAAAAAACGAGACGCTAATTTAAAAATTGTAGAATGTGCCATCTCAAAAGCGAACGCGAGTTTTACAAGAATGAGCGCTTCCCTCCCCTCATTTAGTCTGAGCATGCGTGGATTTTTAACCGATGGTCGTGCGTACTAACGATCGGTTTTGACCTATCGGTTAGGCGTCCATCGGTTCAATTTTAAAGCAAGTTCTCAGAAGGATAACTGACCGATGGGGCCTACACACGATCAGTTTGGATGGATGAACCGGACCTTTAGTCCGTTTTCATCGGTTTTGAGCGATTGTGTGTACACGGCCTAATGGGTAATAGTTTCAGGTGTATAACTTTTGTTTGGAAACACTCCTGCTTCCAGCAATGTAGCTTTCGTGGCCACTCTAGCCAGAGTGGGTATTGTGCACCTGGATAGGCCTCTCTCACTAACCTAGGAGCCAGGATGGTACACGGAAATTTGGTAAAGTCTCTGCCACAGACCTACCCAAAGATGGAGGTATATTCGGTCCAAAATCCTCTCAGCACAGAATTAAGCACCCGGATCTCTCCTGAATAACTTCTTGTGACCTTAAAGCGGAGCTCCACCCAGGAAAACAACATTTTCCCATGTTGTTTAAAAAAATTAAATAAAAAAAACCTGAAAAAAAAAATACTCACCCGAAATACCTGTTGCTATGCGGAAGTCCGTAATCTGCCTCTTACACTCCGCGGTGCCTTTTCTTCTTGTCCTTCTCCTTGTGAATGGGGCGCGCTGCTTTCTGGGAACTGTGTGTGTTCTCAGAGAGCAGCGCGCCCATTCACAAGCCAGCGTGAGACTCACACAGGCGCAGTAGGAAATGGGCAGTGAAGCCGTACGGCTTCACTGCCTGTTTCCCATATTGTGAATGGCGGCGCGGGACCCGGAGCGATCGTGGGACCGGCATCGGGGGGCCCATCAGCGCGGGCAAGTAGGACAAGGTAAGTGTCCTTATTTAAAATCGCGGCTGGAGCTCCGCTTTAAAACTGACAGGCGACCATCACTCAGCCTTTCAGTAATAGTGCGTCCTTCGATGAAGTTCAAGGCCTCTCCCGAGATACCAGCCTCTTGCTCGGTGCTATCCAAGATGGGTTCTTCATCAAGTGGCTTCCTCCCTCGGGACGGACAGCACAGGACCACTCTGCAAGCGTAGACCCAGTCTGACTACCGGGCCTACTTAGTAGATCACAACCCCAGACCAACGTGGTCCCAGAGCCAGGAACACTTGAACGCGCACCCCCGGCCAGGAGGGCCACACACAGGGGGTGGTGGGACGACAGACCAGGATCGGCGACGACCCTGAACTAATGATGTCTGTTCCTTAAGTACTCCTCCCAGCATGCACAGCAGGACGATCAACTCCCTCTGATTGGCTGCTGAAGGGGAACACCCAAAACACCTTGACCTGACTGCTGCCACCCTGGGCCTGGGATGATAACAACACCCCAGACAACAATAGTGGTCACTCACAGTACAGCCATGGCTGGAACAGAGGCCCAAATTTAGTGAAAAATCATACAGTCTGAATCAACTAACTCTCAGACTACCCCCTAAATTTAAAGCAGCGCCAGCTAGAAAATAGCAGGCCGCTACATAAGTAAGCCTAAGATATGACATGCTTATCTGTCACTTGTCATTGTTTACATGAAACAGATTTATGTATTTATGATATAATGCAGAATATCTCAGTACCTTTTTAGGAAAATCCCTAGAATTTGCAGATCATAACTTGCTCAATACAAAGGTGCTTTTTAACGTTTCTAAATAATACAAATTCACTGCTGTCAAAGGTGCACATGCACAATGAAATCTATTTCATTGACACGCAACGCAGGTAAAATGCACCTGTCAAACGCAAGAGCACCATAAATCTACCATTAAACATGGAGGCCCTGATTCAGATACATCGGCGCATATTTATGCCGCCGTAGCGTATCTTCTTTACGCTATGCCGGCGCAACGCAGAGAGGCAAGCATGGAATTTACAAAGCAAATGCTCCCAACTTTGCGCCGGCGTAACATAATTTTGTAGGCGTAAGTTGAAGTGGGTGTGACCCCATGCGCATGCGCCGTGACACGGACGTATGGTCGGCACACCTATGCGCATGCTCACAACTACGCCGGCGCAACTTCCTGAGATACGCCAGCTCACTAGCTTACGCCGAGCGCATAAATACGCCCAGCCATACGCTCGTCCGGTGCAAATGTACACCAGCTTTCTTCTCTTCCCCCTGGAGCAGAGTGCTTTTGTGGAGCCATGGCTGATACTGAGAGGGACAGGAGGAAAAAAAAACTTCTCCTCAGATGAGAGGGCTATTCTCACATCAGCCATCTCCAAATTTGATGTGTTCCTCCATGGGGCACAGAGCTCCAGGACCAGCAGGGCCAGGAAGATGGAGATCCTGGATCAGATCACCCTGGAGGTGAATGCATGAGACCAGGACCCCTAGGGACATACCAAAAAAATAAACGACATGCGTCGGCGTGTCTGGGAAAAACTTGCCCATACCAGAAGGCACCTCAGGGGCACGGGGGGCGGCCCACCTTGTTCTGTGAATTTGCCCCTGGAGGAGGAGGTGATCGCCAGCTGTCTCGAGCGGGAGCAGGTGGAGGGCCTGGAGGGCTTTGACTCCACTGATCAGGAGTAGGGATGAGCCGAACACCCCCAGGTTCGGTTCGCACCAAAACGTTCGAACAGACCGCGGGTTCGCACGAATATTTCGAACCCCATTGAAGTCTATGGGACCCGAACGTTCAAATTCAAAAACGGTCGTTTTAAAGACCAAAATTCGATTAAATGTTGAAACCCGGGTCTTGCCCCAGGGAATATGTATCAATGGAAATATTTTTTTTTAAAACGGCCGTTTTTTGCGGAGCAGCCATTTTAATGATGCTTAAAGTTATAAAAAAAAAAAAAAATCTTTTAAATATCACACCTGCTGGCTGTCTATAGTAGTGGCACGTGTTTAGAAATGTCCCTGCACAACATGAGAGGACTATAAAAAAAAGTAATTAATGCTACTTGCGCAAGTTCTGTGTGGCAACATTATGTCGAATATTTTAGCGCTGGTGGGGGGCAATTATTGTTTTGTGAAAGAATTTTTGTAGAAAAAAGGCCACCCCTCAAACATACTGTAATTGGAGCGCAACAAGGAGCCACGTGCAAAGTATTGCATCAAAAATTGTTATTAGGCGCCCCTGTTAAACAGGGGCAGAAAAATTGTGCCTTAGGCACTGGTGGCGGAGCCCAGAAACACAACATTTCTTACAGCAAGAAAAGTGAGGAGGAGAAGGATATTCCATCAGCAGCATAAGAGGACAGTCACTCAGCATCAGCAGTCTAAAAGGGATCCGACATTTAAAAAAAAAGATATTATTTATTAATATCAGCATCAGGTGCTTGGTAGCTGGTGTTGATCCAAGCCTGATTCATTTTGATGAAGGTCAGTCGATCAACAGAGCCGGTGGAGAGGCGCACCCTGTGATCAGTCACAAAGCCTCCAGCAGCACTGAATGTCCATTCTGAAAGAACACTGGATGCAGGGCAAGCCAGTAGCTCAATTGCGTACTGGGCAAGCTCTGGCCAGTGATCCATCCTCAAGACCCAGCAAGCCAGAGGATTTTCGGTGGGGAAGGTGTCCAAGTCGGATCTTGCCCCTAGGTATTCCCGGACCATGTAAACCAGACGCTGGCGATGGTTGCTGGAACCGGTCAGACCTTGGGGCTGCGGACTAAAAAACTGCCTGAACGCATCCGTCAGACGACCACCTTCTCCACCGCCCCTTCTGTGACTCACTGAAGCCTCAGCAAGATGTTGTCCAGAGTCAGGTTTTGGTATTCCCCCCGGTTCTGGGAACGCATTGCACAGACCATTCTGCAAGGCCTCCCGCAGAAGTTTCATCTTCTGCTCCCCCTGCGATGGCAACATAAGGTCTGCAACCTTACTCTTGTAACGTGGATCAAGGAGAGTCGCCAGCCAGTAATGATCCCTCTCCTTAATAGCACATACACGAGGATCCTTACGCAGGCTTTGCAGGATCAGGGAGGCCATGCAGCGTAGGTTTGCAGAGGCATTCAGGCCACAGTCCTCTGGGTCACTGAGGACGACAGGATCTACAGGCACCTCATCCCAGCCACGTAAAACTCCACGTGCTCCTTGGGACTGTAAATGATCCCTTGAAGACTGCTGCTGCTGAGTGCTAGGCTCCACCTCCATGCTGCTGATACAATCCTCCTCCTCCTCCTCCTCCTCCTCTTCCTGTGTGCTAGATGGGCAAGCAGGACCACTGTCTGGGTAAAGGGGGCCTTGAGAGGTAAGGAAGTCATCCTCTTCCTCCCTCTGTTCTGCCTCAAGGGCCATGTCCATTATTCCACGTAGCGTGTGCTCCAACATGTGAATAAGAGGCACAGTCTCACTGATGCATGCACTGTCACTGCTCACCATCCTCGTGGCCTCCTCAAATGGTGACAGGACATTGCATGCATCCCTGATCAAGGCCCACTGTCGTGGGGTAAAAAAACCTAGCTGCCCTGACCCAGTTCTGCTGCCATATTGGCACAGGTACTCATTGATGGCCCACTGCTTCGTGTGCAGCCGCTGCAGCATGGCCAACGTTGAGTTCCATCTGGTGGGCATGTCACAAATTAGGCGGTTCTTGGGCAGGTTGTATTCCCTTTGGAGGTCAGTCAGCCGAGCAGTGGCATTATATGTCCTCCGAAAATGCACACAGACTTTCCTGGCCTGCTTCAGGACATCCTGCAAGCCCGGGTACCTGCCCAAGAACCGCTGCACCACCAAATTGAGGACATGTGCAAAACAGGGCACGTGGGTGAGTTTTCCCTGTCGCAGGGCAGAGAGGAGGTTGGTGCCATTATCGCTGACCACCATTCCAGGTTTCAGCTGGCGTGGCGTCAACCACCTCTCAGCCTGACCCTGCAGAGCTGACAAAACCTCTTCCCCAGTGTGGCTCCTGTCTCCCAAGCACACCAGTTCTAGCACCGCATGGCATCTCTTGGCCTGCATTCCTGCGTATCCCCTCGTACGCCTACGGAGCACGGCTGGTTCGGAGAAAACATCCCCACAGGAAGAGGCCACAGAGGAAGAAGAAGAGGAGGGGGTGGAGGAAAGATGTGTGTCACAAGCAGTAGTATTGTTTTGGAGGCGTGGTGGCGGAACAACCTCCAAAACTACTGGACCTTGCCCTGCGTCCTTCCCAGCTGCCAGCAGAGTCACCCACTGCGCCTTCCACATGCTGCGCCTTCCACATGGACATTGCCTTCCACATGCCGGTAGAGAGCCGGAATAGCCTTCCGTGGGAAAAAGTGGCGTTTTGGTACTTGCCACTGAGGTACTGCACATTGCACAAACTCACGGAAGGGGGCAGAATCTACCAACTGAAAAGGTAGCAGTTGAAGTGCTAGCAATTTCGCTAAGCTAGCATTCAACTGCTGGTCATGTGGATGGCTGGGATTGTACTTCTTTCGGCGCTGCAGCAGCTGGGGCAGGGAAATTTGCCTGACACTATCAGTAGATTGACCGCTACTACTAGCTTGTGACACACCTATTTCTACACCTTCACTGCAGGCTTCAGAGAGGACTGGGGGTCTACTGGGGTTGGAGGTCCCAGAAGGGCAAGGGGGGGTACGCTTTTGTCTTTGGTGTGGGTCTTTCTGGTGTGCTTGCCAACGAGCTGCATGGCAGGTCGAAATATGTCTGGACAAGCATGTGGTACCCAGGCGGTTGATGTTTTGGCCACGCGAGATACGCTTGCGACATAAGTTGCAAATAGCAAAGGTACGATCTTGTGGACATGTTTAAAAAAAGGCCCACACCAAAGAACTTTTGCTGTACCGGTCAGACACAGCAGCGCCATGCACAATCGCCGTAGATGTGCGCTGTAATGCAGTGGGTGTGACCTTAAGCTGACCCCTGGAGGGCATCCTGCCTCTTTGGAGATGTGCCTGTGCCTCGTCCTCCTCCTCCTCCTCCTCCTCTCTCCTATCAGGCACCCAGGTAGAGTCAGTGACCTCATCATCCCCTCCCTCCTCATCACTGTCAACAACCTCCAGCTGGGGGAACATCATCACTGACAAATTGCTGTCCCTCTCGGACACCCCCTCTCTCTGGGCTCACATCAATGCCTTCCTCTATCAGTGTTTCGTCATCGGAGTCTTCAAAACACTGCGCATCTTCCTGCAGCATGTACCCAACACTGTGTTGAAACAGTTCGGGGGACTCCTCAGGAGGACATGGTGGTACTAGGGAAGTATTGTGTGAAGCCATTGTGCAGAGGGAAGAGGACGCCTTGGCAGCTGCTTTGCCAGATGAACTTTGATCA
The DNA here is from genome assembly GCA_029574335.1 of Rana kukunoris. Classification (NCBI taxonomy): domain Eukaryota; kingdom Metazoa; phylum Chordata; class Amphibia; order Anura; family Ranidae; genus Rana; species Rana kukunoris. The sequence goes on from CM056053.1 coordinate 263,867,388, forward strand.
GTCTGTGTGAGAGAGGATGAGGACGGCTTGGTCATCCACTCTACTAATTTCTCTGCATGTTGAGGCTCAACACGGCCAGCTCCCGAAAAGAAGGACGAGCGGCCACGGCCACGGTCACGTGCTGAAGAGGATGCACCACATACACTACCAGCGTTACCTCTACATGCAGAGCCTGCTTGCCCTCGTGACTCTCTGCCTCTCTTTGTTGTCCTTCCAGACATATTTATGCGCTCAGGTGGTATATAACAGCACACGTCCAGTGACACTAACTGCGCTCAGGTGGTATATAAAAGCACACGTACAGTGACACTAACTGCGCTCAGGTGGTATATAACAGCACATGTCCAGTGACACTAACTGCACTCAGGTGGTATATAAAAGCACACGTACAGTGACACTAACTGCGCTCAGGTGGTATATAAAAGCACACGTCCAGTGACACTAACTGCGCTCAGGTGGTATATAAAAGCACACGTCCAGTGACACTAACTGCGCTCAGGTGGTATATAAAAGCACACGTCCAGTGACACTAACTGCGCTCAGGTGGTATATAAAAGCACACGTCCAGTGACACTAACTGCGCTCAGGTGGTATATAAAAGCACACGTCCAGTGACACTAACTGCGCTCAGGTGGTATATAAAAGCACACGTCCAGTGACACTAACTGCGCTCAGGTGGTATATAAAAGCACACGTCCAGTGACACTAACTGCGCTCAGGTGGTATATAAAAGCACACGTCCAGTGACACTAACTGCGCTCAGGTGGTATATAAAAGCACACGTCCAGTGACACTAACTGCGCTCAGGTGGTATATAACAGCACACGTCCAGTGACACTAACTGCGCTCAGGTGGTATATAACAGCACACGTGCAGTGACACCAAATGCGCTAAAGTGGTATGTAACAGCACACGTGCGGTGACCCCAAATGCGCTAAAGTGGTATGTAACAGCACACGTGCGGTGACCCCAAATGCGCTCAGGTGATATGTAACAGCACACGTGCAGTGACACCAAATGCGCTAAGGTGGTATTAAACAGCACACGCACAGTCAGAGTGACTGCGTTTCTGTGCAATTCAATAGCCCACTTGCATTAACCACTTTCCCACCGCGCCATAAGCATTTTACTGCTACGGCGCGGCGGGGTTATCTTGGGACGACGTCCCTGGGACGTCGTCCTTCACTTTCACGATTGCGCGTCCCCTGGGACGCGCTCGCGAAAGTGTCCGTGCTCGCCGGGTCTAGAAGACCCGGCGCATCACGGATCACGGTAAATTGCCGCTGATCGCGGCCGTTTACCACGTGATCGCGCCGTCAAATGACGGCGCGATCACTTGAAAACAAACCGGCGTCATTTGATGACGCCGGTTCCTCCCTCTCCTCCCTCTCCTCTCTGTACAGTGTGCGAGGAGAGGGGGGGGAGCGGGGTGTCAGCAGCTGAGCTGTGGCTGGATCTGTGACAAATGCAGTCACAGATCCAGCCATCCCTCAAAACATCCCAGCTCTGCAATCCCCCCAGTACCCAGCAATCCCCCCAGTACCCAGCAACCCCCCAGTACCCAGCAACCCCCCCAGTACCCAGCAACCCCCCAGTACCCAGCAATCCCCCCAGTACCCAGCAATCCCCCCAGTACCCAGCAATCCCCCCAGTACTCAACAATACCCCAGTACCCAACAATACCCCAGTACTCAACAATACCCCAGTACTCAACAATACCCCAGTACTCAACAATACCCCAATACTCCAGTACTCAACAATACCCCAATACTCGGCAATACCCCAGTACTCGGCAATACCCCAATACTCCAGTACTCAACAATACCCCAGTACTCAACAATACCCCAATACTCCAGTACTCAACAATACCCCAATACTCGGCAATACCCCAATACTCGGCAATACTCCAGTACTCGGCAATACCCCAATACTCCAGTACTCAACAATACTCGGCAATACCCCAATACTCTGCAATACCCCAGTACTCGGCAATACCCCAATACTCGGCAATACCCCAGTACTCGGCAATACCCCAATACTCGGCAATACCCCAATACTCGGCAATACCCCAGTACTCGGCAATACCCCAGTACTCGGCAATACCCCAATACCCTGCATGATACTTTGCAATACTCTGCAATACCGCCTATGGGGATTTTTAAGTAGCGAAGTTTGGCGCCATTCCACGAGTGTGCGCAATTTTAAAGTGTGACATGTTGGGTATCTATTTACTCGGCGTACCTTCATCTTTCACATTATGAAAAAAAATTGGGCTAACTTTACTGTTTTGTTTTGTTTTAAGCACAAAACAGTTTTTAAAAAAAACACGTGTTCAATAAATTTCTGCGAAAATACCGTGCGAGATAAAAAGTTGTAACGGCCGCCATTGTATTCTCTAGGGTCTTTGCTAAAAAAGCATATATATAATGTTTTGGGGTTCTATGTAATTTTCTAGCGAATAAATGATGATTTTTCCATGTAGGAGAGAAATGTCAGAATTGGTCTGGGTGTTCCAGAACGCCTGATGGCGTTCCCTGCATGTTGGGCCTCTGTATGTGGCCACGCTGTGTAAAAGTCCCACACATGGGGTATCGCCATACTCGGGAGGAATAGCAGAATGTGTTTTGGGGTGTAATTTGTGGTATGCATATGCTGTGTGTGAGAAATAACCTGCTAATATGACAGAAACAAGTTTTTTTTTTTTTACAGAATTTTCAGTCGTTTTTCTTTTATAGCGCAAAAAATAAAACACCCAGAGGTGATCAAATACCACCAAAAGAAAGCTCTATTTGTGTGAAAAAAAGGACAAAAATTTCAAATGGGTAGAATGTTGTATGACTGAGTAATTGTCATTCAAATTGTGAGAGCACCGAAAGCTGAAAATTGGTCTGGTTAGGAAGGGGGTTTAAGTGCCCAGTGGTCAAGTGGTTAACAGCAACTGCCTTTCTGTGCAAATAAATAGCACACGTGCAGTAACAGTTAATGCGTCTATGTGCAATTAACTAGCACACGTTGACTAACACGTTAGGGCATCAAACACAATATCCTGCCTGACAGATACTAATAGCAGAACTAGCTAAGCTATACAGTTTATAAATATATTGACAACTCCTAGGGATGTCAATATATTCTCTACAAACTGTACATTTAACTATACTAACTAGTAGCCTCCCTGATCTATCTATCTATCTATCTATCTATCTATCTATCTATCTATCTATCTATCTATCTATCTATCTATCTATCTAAAAAGACACTGTGTCTCTATCTATCTATCTCTCTCTCTCTCTGTCTGTCTGACTGCAAAGCAAGCCGGAACACACTACACGAGGCCGCCCGGGAGGCGGCCTTTTATAGTGTGGGGCGTGTGCAAAAGCCCTGAGCCCTAATTGGCCAAAGCACCCAGGCTTTGGCCAATTAGGTCTCTTCGTTTTTTGGGCGCTGTGATTGGCCAAGCATGCGGGGTCATGGTGCATGCTTGGCCAATCATCAGCGCGCAACGCCGCAGTGAATTATGGGTCATTCGAATTTGGCACGAACGACCCGATTTGTTCGTTTTCGACGAACGGTCGAACGGCCAATGTTCGATGCGAACATGTGTTCGCATCGAACACGAAGCTCATCCCTAATCAGGAGTTGAGGACAGGTAAGTGTGTTTTATCCTCCAATTGGGTGTGTAGCATGTGAGGGGGTGGAAGGGAATATGTGACAAGTGTGTGGGTCCACCAACATGTGAATGTTTTGTGTCATCCACAGATGTGCTGGAGGGAGCTGGGCCATCTGCTGCTGGTGTCGGACCCATGCCATCCCTGGAACATCCTGTGCCTCAGCCTGACCCCCTGGGAAGCCATGATCCATCGGTGGAGGGGAGTGCCCACACCTCTCCTCTAAAGGTGGTTGAGGAGGAGACGGTGGATCTGGAACTGGAGGAATGCCTCTACTTTGAGGAGTCTTCCATTTTCCCCCGGGCCATCACAGACCTCCACCCCATCCAGGGGAACCCCATCCAGGGGCACCCCATCCAGGGGAACCCCCTCCCGGTCTACCCCCGTTCGGACGAACACAAGCCTCTTCACCCCCCAGGAAGGCTTTGCTTAAGACCAGGGGTATACCCGGATCCCTCCAGGAAGGGCTGGCGAGGGAGCTGGCCCGGCAGACACGCCATATGGGTGCTGTGGCTTGTGACCTGTTCCGTGTGGCAGACCGCCTGGCCTCCTCTGCCAAGACCCAGGCTGAATGCACAGTGGCTGTGCAGGGCACCGCAGCCGCTGTGCAGCAGTGCCTCACACAGTAGACTGAGCAGAGTAGCTCGATCTCTGACTGCCTGCAGGATGTGAGCGCCAACTGCGCTGCCATAGTGACCTGCATGGGTGACCAAGCTCAGACCCTGGAGGCCATATGTCACCACATGGTGGCAGGGGGTCCCTCACCATCTGGTGACCAGGGCTCGGATGTTCAGGCCAGCCTGGAGCATCATACCCGGGCAATCGTGGAGCTGCAGGCCACAACAGCCTGGGAGTGGCTGTCCAGGCCAATACTGCTGCCATCGAGGCGGAGGGAAGGCAGACCAGGCGCCACCAGCGACAGACCACCACCCGCCAGCTGCGGATGCAGGCGATGACAAATTCTGTCCTCACACGCATTGCCCTAGCGTTGGAGGGCAGGCAGCCAGCATCTGCCAGGAGTGACAGACCAGGGGATGCACCTCCTCCTGATGCACCACCCCCCACCCGAGGCTCCCCCCCCCGACAATTGAGGAGCCGTTCACCGTGGCACCAGGCATGGCCCACAAGAGGGCAAATGACTGCTCTCTTTTTTTTTTTTTTGCTCAGATTATGAGCTTTTTTTTTTTTTTTTGGTATGTGCCGTCCTCCTGTAAGGGCATGCCATGTAGGCCAATGGCATGATCCCTTTTCTTTTTTTTTGTAGTAACTGCACACGGTTAGGAGTGCAGGCTACAGTGTGACTGGTGTGTGAATGTGTGGGTGACATTCCTGCCAGCAAGGTGTGTCACCTTGGTTCGTAGGGGAGAGGTTATTCCCACGACCGTATGAATGTGGTATGAATGGACAGCAACATCATTGGTGCCTTGGTGTGGCATTGCTGCTCCCAAGTCCCGTGTGGTGGACTTGGGCTAAATCAATGTGAGGTGGATGTGGTGTGTGTGAGCTAGGGACCACAGTGGTGTGCATGCGTGCATTGTCCGTGTGCCATGATGAATGTGTGTGTTTAATGTGCAAAGATGCGTTCCACAAGGCAACTCCTGACTGCTGTTCCTTCAGCAGACGGGGTCGCCTCAGGCAGGGGGGGACTGTGTGGTTGGGGGGTCATCACATATGTCAATCTCCAGGCCCTTTCTCATGGCGTAGTTGTGCAGCACTCAACATGCACCGATGATCTGACACACAAAGTTTGGGGAATACAACAGGGCCCCCCCCGGACTTATCCAGGCATCGGAAACGGGAATTCAGGATGCCAAATGTGCGCTCCACCACTGCACGGGTGCGTATGTGTTTGCCGCATTGTATCTTCTCTCTCCTCTGGTTTGGCGATTCTGGTATGGAGTCATGAGATGGGGCCCAAGTGCATATGCCGAGTCACCTGGAAGGGAAAAGACAGGAGGATGTTAGCCGTGCATGTGCCCCTCGTGATGTCTGCATCATGGGGTCGGACAGTCACGCCTGACACCCATGTCACTCACCAACCAGCCAGCTATCCCTGTACACGTTCTGTTCAAATTCTGTTGGGATGGTGCTTTGACGGTATATGTAGCTGTGGTGGCTGGCCCCTGGGTGTTTGGCACGGACGTGCCATATGAGGCATTGGGCATCGGCTATCACTTGTACGTTGATGGAATGCCACTGCTTACGATTGCGGTATATGTGCTCTGTGGCACGGGGGGGGGGGCCGTAGTGCCACATGTGTGCAATCAATGGCCCCCACGGTGCGTGGGAATCCGGCAATTCTGTAGAAATCCTGCATTGCCTTCTGCCGCAGATGCTCATGGGTGGGTTTGATGATGTGGTGGGACATGCATGTGAGGATTGCGGTGACAACCTGGTGCACACATATGCTCATGGTGGATTGTGACATCCCAGACATCACTCCACTTGTACGTTGGAAAGATCCACTGGCAAGGAAATGGAGTGTTGCCAGTAATTTGACCAGTGGCTGCACTGCATGGGAGCATTGTGTCTGGCTGGTGATTTCATCATGCAGGGCTGTGGCTAATTCCTGGATAGCATCAGGACTGAATCTGAAGATGCGATACATCTCCGATTCCCCCATGCCAAAGACGTTCATGCACGTTCGGTATATCCTCTCCCACGCCCTCCTCCTCCTTGCCTGTGGACACAGTAGTGCTATGACCATGGCTGCCCCTGGCATGTTGGCATACAGCTGTGTTGTCCTGCAAGTGTGGATGCTCAGCTCCTCCGTAACGGTGATGCTGCAGCTGCTCTCCAGCTGACCTGTGCACGTCTGTTGCTGAGTTACACCTGCTTTATGAGGAATAACTTTGCGCCGGGCGTATACTTACGCGTGGGGGGGGGAAACAGCGTCGGGCGCACGTACGTTTGTAAAAATCGCCGTATCTCCCTCATTTGCATATTTGAATAGAAAATTAATTGGAGCGCCAAATACGTCCAGCGTAAATATGCGCCCACGATACGCCGGCGTAGGCAAGTTACGTCGGTCGGATGAAGCCTATTTTCTAGCGTATCTTGGTTTCTGATTCCGGCGCATAGATACGACGGCGCATATTTGCACTTACGCGGCGTATCTGCAGATACGTCGGCGCAAGTGCTTTGTGAATCCGGGCTGGACTGTGCAGTTAGTTCTCAATTCTATAAGTATCTTCTGATCACATATTCTAAAACCATATATATATATATATATATATATAATTATATATATATATATATATATTATATATATACACACACACACACATAAATACACCGTATATTTTATATATATATATATATATATATATATATATATATATATATATATATATATATATATATATATATATACACACAGTACAGACCAAAAGTTTGGACACACCTTCTCATTCCAAGAGTTTTCTTTATTTTTTATAAAATTGTAGAGTCACACTGGAGGCATCAAAACTATGAATTAACACATAACAAAGTGTGAAACAACTGAAAATATATGTCATATTCTAGGTTCTTCAAAGTAGCCACCTTTTGCAGCAGACACATCTCTAGAACAACTGTTAAGAGGAGACTGTGTGAATCAGGCCTTCGTGGTAGAATATCTGCTAGGAAACCACTGCTAAAGAAAGGCAACAAGCAGAAGAGACTTGTTTGGGCTAAAGAACACAAGGAATGGACATTAGACCAGTGGAAATCTGTGCTTTGGTCTGATGAGTCCAAACTTGAGATCTTTGGTTCCAACCACCGTGTCTTTGTGCGACACAGAAAAGGTGAACGGATGGACTCTACATGCCTGGTTCCCACCGTGAAGCATGGAGGAGGAGATGTGATGGTGTGGGGGTGCTTTGCTGGTGACACTGTTGGGGATTTATTCAAAATTGAAGGCATACTGAACCAGCATGGCTACCACAGCACCTTGCAACGGCATGCTATTCCATCCGGTTTGCGTTTAGTTGGACCATCATTTATTTTTCAACAGGACAATGACCCCAAACACACCTCCAGGCTGTGTAATGGCTATTTGAGCAAGAAGGAGAGTGATGGGGTGCTGCGCCAGATGACCTGGCCTCCACAGTCACCGGACCTGAACCCAATCAAGATGGTTTGGGGTGAGCTGGACCGCAGAGTGAAGGCAAAAGTGCTAAGCATCTCTGGGAACTCCTTCAAGACTGTTGGAAGACCATTTCAGGTGACTACCTCTTAAAGCTCATCAAGAGAATGCCAAGAGTGTGCAAAGCAGTAATCAAAGCAAAAAGGAAAAAGGTGGCTACTTTGAATAACCTAGAATATGACATATTTTCAGTTGTTTCACACTTTTTTGTTATGTATATAATTCCACATGTGTTAATTCATGGTTGTTATGCCTTCAGTGTGGAACTACAATTTTCAAAGTCATGAAAATAAAGAAAACTCTTGGAATGAGAAGGTGTGTCCAAACTTTTGGTCTGTGCTATATATATAAATATATATATATATATAAATATATATATATATATATATATATATATATATATATATATATATATATATATATTATATATATATATATACTGTAAGCAAGATACGCCTGAATTGTGCTAAGATAAGAGCGGCGTACGTCTTAGTTGCATATTTACGCTGGGCGCTAGGTGGCGCTTCCGTCGATTTATGGGTCGAATATGCAAATTCGGTAGATATGCCGATTCACAAACGTAGTTGCGGCCGGCGTATCTATTTGCGTCGTTTACGTAAGGCGTCGGACCAGCGTAAAGTTACCCCTGCTATATGGAGAGGCGTTTGGACGTCGAGACAGCGTCGTATTGTACGTCGTTTACGCCGTTTGCGTAAGCTGATTCATAATGGGGCTTGGCGTAAGTTATGTTCACGTCGATATCAATGACTATTTGCAACGTGAAAGATATATAAAGAAATTTACCGCGCTAACATACAAAAATAGTACTAATTACAAGCAGCAACCACTAGGTGTTACACACACACTAAATTATACAGGAGAAAAAGATTGAAGTTGCGCTAAAATAAAAAAAGCAAAATTAATAAAATGGTTTTTATACCATATACACAAAAAATGTTTAGTGTACTCAAAGGATTAATAAAAATCAAAAGAGTATAGGTGAAAAACCAAAAAAACGTTAAAGTGTCCTTGATGGGCAGTTCTAAGGAAAAAAAATGTTTATTCTGTTACAAAACTGTGGATGTGATAAACAATGGAGGCTTACCAGAAGGCAAGCATAACGTGCTTGCGGCTACAACCCAGCCAGGGCCTTTAGGAGTCCACAGTAGGTTGATACAGCAGGAAAGGGGTGGTGAGTAGCTCCAGGTGTATCAGCAGTTGGTTGCCGAAAAAAGTTTTTAAATAAACATAGTGAAGTGCGTCAAACAGCACTTAAAAAGCAATACTTGAAAAAATAAATAATATCCTAAGTTGTGACTTGAAATAACACCACCACCGTGTCACCAAATAAAATTGAAGGCTTACCAGAAGCCAAATAAGTACCGCATAGGAGAGAAAGCCTTGATTCAAAAAATAGCAGTGGAGCAGCTGATGTCAGGGTGTATTATAGATCCTCCGGATGTCAGCAGTGCACCGAAAACAAATAAATAGCCCACATAGTGAAGTATGCTTAAAACATTCTTCAAGGTTTAATAAGATTAATTGACATCAATTTCTTATGACGAAACGTACGTCGGGAAGGTGACGTGCTGACGTTCTTGTGACGAGACGTTCCGAGAGACGCGGGCGTTCATGTAAGCCGGCCGGCTGCTATACCTCTATGTTTTAATTCTTTATGCCACATGTAAGTGCAATCTTATTAAACCTTGAAGACTGTTTTAAGCATACTTCACTATGTGGGCTATTTATTTGTTTTCGGTGCACTGCTGACATCCGGAGGATCTATAATACACCCTGACATCAGCTGCTCCACTGCTATTTTTTGAATCAAGGCTTTCTCTCCTATGCGGTACTTATTTGGCTTCTGGTAAGCCTTCAATTTATTTGGTGACACGGTGGTGGTGTTATTTCAAGTCACAACTTAGGATATTATTAATTTTTTCAAGTATTGCTTTTCATGTGCTGTTTGACGTACTTCACTATGTTTATTTAAAAACTTTTTTCGGCAACCAACTGCTGATACACCTGGAGCTACTCACCACCCCTTTCCTGCTGTATCAACCTACTGTGGACTCCTAAAGGCCCTGGCTGGGTTGTAGCCGCAAGCACGTTATGCTTGCCTTCTGGTAAGCCTCCATTGTTTATCACATCCACAGTTTTGTAACAGAATAAAAAATTTTTTTCCTTAGAACTGCCCATCAAGGACACTTTAACGTTTTTTTGGTTTTTCACCTATACTCTTTTGATTTTTATTAATCCTTTGAGTACACTAAACATTTTTTGTGTATATGGTATAAAAACCATTTTATTAATTTTGCTTTTTTTTATTTTAGCGCAACTTCAATCTTTTTCTCCTATTTGCGACGTGATTTTGAGCATGCGCACTGGGATACGTCCACGGCCGGCGCATGCGCAGTTCGTTCGGTGGGTCATTTACGTCGGGTCACGATTAGTTTACATACAACATGCCCACTACCAGCCTACTTTAAATGACGTGCGGTTGCGCTGGCCCATTGACGCTACACCGACGCAACTTACGGCGCAAGTGCTTTGTGAATACAGCACTTACTTGTCAAAGTTGCGGAGGCGTAGCGTAAATGGCATACGCTACGCCCGCACAAAGATGCGCTCTCCATCCTGAATCTGGCCCTATACATTTATATATACATACATATATACATACACAGTATATTACTATCTGTCCCTACAACATCCCTAATTGCTGAAAACTGTTTAATGCCTCTCTGCTAAACTATATTATCCCCCCCCCCCATTTTATTGTCTGAGATATAACTGTTGGAATTGATAGATAGAGGAAAGATAGGTAAGATATAAATGATTATACAACCTCCTCTCCCACACAAAAAATGCTGATTCCAGATCAGATTAGATTATTATATAGTCTACTTCTTGTTTGGATGACACTAGGGCAGTGTTTCTCAACTCCAGTCCTCAAGGCCCCCCAACAGGTCAGGTTTTCAGGATTTCCATTATTTTGCACAGGTGATTTGATCAGTTTCACTGCCTTAGTAATTCCCACAGCCTTTTCATCTGAGGGAAATCCTGAAAACATGACCTGTTGGGGGGGCTTGAGGACTGGAGTTGAGAAACACTGCGCTAGGGTGACCACGTGTCCCGCATTTTGCAGGTCTGTCCCGGGCACCTTCATTCCAGGACAATACAATGTCCCGGAATGAAACGGACACAGCCACCCCCAAGCCAAACTAATGCCCCCCCAAAAAAAGCCCCACATCACTGCTTTACTCACTGACAGTACTTGTCCTGGCCTGGAATGCCTGGAGGAGCACAGTCCCCGCCCCCTGCTTGTGATTGGAGAAATCATAAATCCCGCCTCTTGTGTCCAATCACTGTGCTGTGATTCGTTACAGCACAAGCTGATGTTTGGGAAGGGAGGGTGTCCCTGAATGGTAGTTTGGAAATGTGGTCACCTAAGATGACGCCCACTATCATCCACCACTTCCCCCTTGCCCAAACTATTGCTACTTTTTAAATCCTGTGTTATAATAATTATAATGTTAACAATATTGGTCCTCTTGACTGCAAAAAATGCTATCTAGATGCTCAATTTTGGCATTTCTAGCAGCTGACCATTGACCATTTATTATTTCCCATTGGTCTTCTTGCCCTCACTTCCAGACCTAGGAGGGTTACTGACATGCTGTGAGTTTAAATGCTTAGTGAAGCACACATACAGTATCAAAGCTATGAAGTATGTGCATCCATTTTTCTCCCCCCACAGCACAGCGCAACACTGGATCTAAAGCTAGGACAGCATAAGATAGAAAAAAATACAATACACCCCCCCCCCCCCCCCCGGAGAAGCTACTGGATTGTTTTGGGTGGCATGTTACCTCTATTTCCTCCAGGGTATCAGATGAGAGTTGAGAAAAAGTTCAATGTCCACACTTAAGACTTATTTTTCTTTGATTTATTTGCTGAACTTGGTAAAAGAATAAAATAAGTAGTTGAAGAGGTGGAAGAGTAATAGATTCAGGTGCACAACTTCTGTCCAGAAACACTCCTGCTTCCAGCAACACAGCTTTCGTCACCACTCTAGCCAGAGCGGGTATTGCACACCCGGATAGGCCTCTCTCACTAGCCTAGCAGCCAAGATAGCACACAGAAATTGGTAAAGTCTTTGCCACAGACCTTCCCACAGATGGAGGTATGTTCGGTCCAAAATCCTCTTATCACAGGATTCAGCACCCGGATCTCTCCCGATTAACTTCATGTGAACTAACAGGCGGCCATCATTCAGCCTTTCAGTAATAGTGCATCCTTCGATGAAGTTCAAGGCCTCTCCTGAGATACCAGCCTCTTGCTCCTCGGTGCTCTCCAAGATAGATTCTTCATCGAGTGGCTTCCTCTCTCAGGACAGACACCACAGGACCACTCCGCAAATGTAGACCCAGTCTGACTACCGGGCCTAGTTAGTAGATCACAACCCCGGACCAACGTGATCTCAGAGCCAGGAACACTTGAACACGCACCCCCTGGCCAGGAGGACCCCACACGGGGGGTGGTGGCACGACTGTCCCTTAAGTACTCCCTAGCATGCACAGCGGGACGATCAACTCCCACTGATTGGCTGCCGAAGGGGAACACCCAAAACACCTTGACCTGACTGCTGACATCCTTGGCCTGGGGTAGTAACGGCACTCCAGACAACAATAGCGGTCACTCACAGTGCAGCCATGGCTGGAACAAAAGGCCCACATTTGGAAAAATCATACGGTCTGAGTCAACTAAATCTCAGACTACCCTCTAAATTTAAAGCAGCACCGGCTAAAAAGTAGCAGGCCGCTACACGAATTATAGGTAATAATAAGAATTGTTTGTTTTATTATAAATATAATGATGATATTTACTTATGGTGAAATGCAAGACTTTTGATTAAGTGGTACAGGAGATTATTTTTGTACGCTTGGAAGTAATTTTTGCATAAATGGTATTGTATGTATGAAAAAAAGGGGAATTTCACTAAAGATTATTTGATTGAAAGAAAAAAAAAAGTATAGATTAGTATACAATGCACTCGTTTTCCCTTCATTTTATGTGAATACTAGGCTGAAAATGATGTTTTTGTGCTCTCCACAGTGCTGATCCTGATATTGTATACTGTATATGATGATATAGAAGTAGATTGCAAGGGTCAGACAGCGATTTCTATGGGAAATTTCAATTATGAGAACAGCATATCATGAAATGGCAATGCTTAATGGCACTTCTCCTTTTTTTTACTCCCCCAGTTCCTGATTTCCCAAAGAATGCAGAGTTGTTCCTTAAAGCTAATTTATAACTATGAGTGAATAATGAGTAAATAATTAAACACGTTCTGCAACTGTATTTTGGCAGAACCATTTCTGGCCTTGTTTCCTTACATCATTTTATTTAGAATAAAAAATCTCTGCAAAACCCCTGCCGCTCCCACACACAAAAGATACTAGCCTAGCACACCAGACATTCAAGCTGCATTGCCAAAGGCGAAGAACATAAGTAAATAGGTGTTTTGTCATTGGTTTGCCAGCTTGTATGCTCTTTAGCATCATGCATCTCCAGGTAGTAAGATAGCAGCCAAAACTCAAGAGAACATAACTGTTGAGCTTTTCCTGAAATATTTGGGAGTAGGTGGAAATTCAACCCTTCAGATTTGGGCTGGTACCCTTGTCTAAGAGACTGCCCCCCCCCCAAAAAAAAAACACATACTACGCTACATTCTTAATAACACTGTCTTACTTATCCCATTCTGTTTGTTAAATATACAGTCATGGCCAAAATTGTTGCAGAAAAGTATTGCAGTAACACATGTTTTGCTAAACACATGTTTATTCCCTTTGTGTCTATTGGAACAAAACAAAAAAAGGGAGGAAAAAAGGAAAATTGGACATAATGTCACACAAAACTCCAAAAATGGGCTGGTCAAAATTCTTGGCACCCTTAACTTAATATTTGGTTGCACACCCTTTGGAAAAAAATAACTGAAATCAGTCACTTCCTATAACCATCAATAAGCTTCTTACACCTCTCACCCAGAATTTTGGACCACTCTTCCTTTGCAAACTGCTCCAGGTCTCTCTTATTGGAAGTGCGCTTTTCCAAACAGCAATGTTAAGATCTCCACAGGTGTTCAATGGGATTTAGATCTGGACTCATTGCTGGCTACTTTAGAACTCTCCAGCACTTTGTAGCCATCCATTTCTGGGTGCTTTTTGATGTATGTTTAGGGTCATTGTCCTGCTGAAAGACCCAAGATCTCGGACGCAAACCCAGCTTTCTGACACTGGGCTCTACAATGCGACCCAAAATCCTTTGGTAATTCTCAGATTTAATGATGCCTTGTACACATTCAAGGCACCCAGTGCAAAACAGGCAGCAAAACATCATTGAACCTCCACCATATTTCACTGTAGGTACTGTGTTCTTTTCTTTGTAGGCCTCATTCCGTTTTCAGTAAACAGTAGAATGACGTGCTTTACCAAAAAGCTCTATCTTGGTCTCATCTGTCCACAAGACATTTTCCCAGAAGGATTTTGGCTTACTCCAGTACATTTTGGCAAACTGTAGTCTTGCTATTTTATGTCAGCAGTGGTGTCCCCCTGGGTCTCTTGCCATAGCGTTTCATTTCATTTAAATGTCAACGGATAGTTGGCGCTGACACTGATGCTCCCTGAGCCTGAAAGACAGCTTAAATTTATTTGGAACTTGTTTGGGGCTGCTTATTCACCATCCAGACTATCCTGCGTTGCAATCTTTCATCAATTGTTCTCTTCCGTCCACGCCCAGAGAGAATAGCTACAGTGCCATGGGTTGCAAACTTCTTGATAATGTTGCACACTGTGGACAAAGGCAAATCTAGATCTCTGGAGATGGACTTGTAACATTGAGATTGTTGATATTTTCCCACAATTCTGGTTCTCAAGTCCTCAGACAGTTCTCTTTTCCTCTTTCTGTTGTCTAGGCTTAGTGTGGCACACACAGACACACAATGCAAAGACTAAGTGAACTTCTCTCCTTTTTATCTGCTTTCAGGTGTAATTTGTATATTGTCCACACCTGTTACTTGCCCCAGGTGAGTTTAAAGGTGCATCACATGCTTTATACACAATTTTGAAAGGGTGCCAAGAATTTTTTTTCCTCCCTTTTTTTGTTTTGTTCCAATACACACAAAGGGAATAAACATGTGTTCAGCAAAACATGTGTTTTTGCAATACTTTTCGGTGAGAAATACTTGATTTTCTGGAAAAATGTATGGGGTGCCAACAATTTCGGCCATGACTGTATCTATGTAGAAATACATTTGGTAAATTATTACATTTTATGAAAGAAGGGCTATTAAACTGTTTCCATTCAAAAACAAAACAATTAACAAATGAGAATGTGGGAACTGGAGTATGAGAATCTCCTACTAAAACGAATCCCCAGAAGATTCAATCATTATGCATCAGAAAGACACATAATGTAGATGTAAATGGAACACTAACTCTGGGGATAGAAATATGGGAGCTTACTTCCACAATGTTTACTTTATAGGTTCATGCTCTAGGCCTTTTATCATCACCCTTCCTTCACTGCTTTGCAATTCACCAACCTGAAATAAGAATTTGCATATACAGTAAGGTGTTGACTTTTAGGTTTAAGTTTAAGAAGTTGCAATAAAACAAAAATGGAAAAAAGCTGTTAGGTTGCCTTAAATTTGCTAAAGCCTGGTTCACACTAGTGGAATTTCAGTTGCACAGAATCACGTGGCAATGAAGATCACAATGTTTTCAATGGTGCCTGCTGGAGCAGTCTCTAATTTTTTTATTCTCTGGTGTTGCACATTTATGCTCCTGTGTCTCCTGACGATGCACTACGGTAATGCGAAACTAGTTGTGTGGGGCCAAAAACGTGTGATGTCTTTCATGCCTGCTGATGCCGGCTGTTGGTGAGGCTCAATGCGGTTTAAATACTTTTCATTGTCCTGAATCATGTGAGTACTTTGCAGTGTTTTTAACAATAAACCTGTACTAGTGTCACGATCAGGTGTCGGGCTTGAAGGCCAGTAGCTATAGCAGCTGAAGACAGGTGTACAGACAGTCACTTCTGACAGATGACGCAGGCTCACCTGAGGTGCAGAGTCCAAGTACTAGCTGGTTTTCCCCAGAGCTCCTGATGGTGGAGATGGATTTAACTGCAAGCTAGTACCAGGTCGCAGTCCTCAAGTTTGCCCAACCAGGGTGTGAGCAGGTCGGGGTACAGTAGCGGATGAGCAGACAAGGATGAAACAGCATCGTGGTCAGTAAATAAGCCAAGGGATCAATCACGAGTCGCTGCAGGTTGGGATCAGGCAGAAGAGTAGTCAAAGAACAGGACGAGGGTCAAACACAGGTGGTTGCAGATTGGGATCAGGCAGAAGAGTAGTCCAGGAACAGGCTGAGGGTCAAATACGGGTGGTTGCAGGTACAAATGGCGGCAGAGCAGACAAATCGCAAGGCACTAGCTGGGAAGGCACAATAACCTGGCCAAGAGGAAGTGCTGAGACAAGGCTTATATAGGAAGTTCATGAGAGGAGCAAGGGGATTCAAGGTTCAAGGCAATCAAGACAACAAGCAGAGTAGTCTAATGGATCTGGTTTATCCAGCATCCCAGATAGCTCAGTGGGAAGAGACAATGCCAGACACACGACGTGGTCCCAGGTTCAAGCCCAGGTCTTGACAGTACTCACCTCCTCTCAGGACGTCCTAGGTCTTGGCTTGTGAGGAAACCTCTGGTGGAATACTTTTGCTAATCTAGGGGAGTGAACCTTATTATTCCTGTAGAAGTTCCTTCCTCGGTTGCAAGGCTTTTCCAAATACCACCAGATCCTGCTTATGGACTATGGTGCCATTTGAGGTATACGTGCAGTCGGGTGGTAGAACTTCCTTGACAGGACAGAAGGTATTGATGGTATCAGGAACAGGCGTTTTCTCAGGAGCTAGTAAAGGGGTCTCTGGAGCAGGAGGTGGTTCTTTGGAAGGACAGGGTAATGTTACTGCATTTACCACTGTGGAGTGTGGAATGACTACTGGAACTGGTCTGTTGTCGGGAGGTTGCATAGTCGCCTCTAGGCCAGATGGTAGGGGTTTCACAGTGGTATTGGTTGCGGGTTCAAGAGGGGCACTGGTATCGTGGACCATAAGGGTCTGGGAACCCACTTGTGTCATTGAACCTGGACAGGCCTTATAGCAACCTTGGCAGCTCACAGGCCGAACAGCAGGATGAGTCCCAATAGTACACACTTGAAAAACCTTTGGCCGAGGTGGACGATTTGGCCAGAGAGAGATTAAGTGCCCTCTTTCTCCACAATAGAAACAAAGGCCACAGCCTCTCCTCCGCTCTCTTTCAGCTTTAGACAGCGTGGTTTGGATGACCCCGATCTCCAAAGGTTCCACATCTTCCAGGGTAGGTGTGTGTATATCCACAGGAAAGCCAAGGCTTTGTGGTGTTAGGGCTTCACAGCTTGGCACATACTGAGATGGCTTGGAGTCGTATCTGTACAGGGTATTCCTGTCCCTGTGTCCCCGTAGGCCACATGAGCTAAGAGCAGACTTGGGAACCCTGGTTTTCTTGGCAACTGTACACTGAGAGTCCAGGGCTATCATAAATGCTTCCCAGCTGTCCAAGACTGGACTCCTTTCATGTAATACCTGATGAGCCCATGTTTTGATTGGTCCAGTGAGCAGGTTGATAGTAGAACGAACCTTTATAATCGGTGGCATAGGTCTTAGGCTTAAGAGCAAACAACAGCTCACAATCCATCTTGAAGAACAAGAATGATGCACGGCTACCATCAAACCTCTCTGGCATCACCACAAATGGCTCAAGACATGCTGGTTCTAGGGCTTGGCGTACTGTACCTTCCAGGTTCAAGCCCAGGTCCTGACAACTAGCAGTATTAACGCTATATGCGGCCTTTTCACCTATGACGATTGTTTGCGTTGAATCTGAAGTTGTGGCATTGGTACCGGGGAATACCATAAGTTGAAACGCAGTGGACCATGCTGATCCCATTTAAAGACACCCGGAGGGATCCATTATTTCTCATGTGTGTTTGATTTCTGTAATTGGGGAAATTGGGGATCACAACCATCTGGTAAGAGGCTTGAAAACGTTGGAGGGCACGTGTGTATTGTGGAATTTAACGTGGTTTTCCACCCGGTGGGATATAGCATTATCTTGTAAAGAATTAGATACACCTTTATTCCACTATATGCTTTCATTGCTATTGGCACATGGACCTATTTCGATATTAAACCTTAAAAACTATTCAATCCATTGTTTATTTGTACTTTTTCAGTATTTAATTTCTTGCATAGTAAGGAGAAGCGCACTATTATTTATGTATATAAATGGCGCCTGTTCACATCAATGCGGCTCAATGCGGTGTGATTTTGGAAAAGGTTCCTGTGCTACTTTGATCCAAATAACAGTGTGATTTTGGCCCCATACAATATGCAAACCACATCCAAAATGCAACCAATTCATAATAAAGTTGTGCTGAAATCAGATCAAAGTCGGATTTGAGTAGCGTGAACCTAATCATCATAAGCTGATTTTTAAAGATGATATATTATTTCACTTACTGCTTCTTATTTTCCCATCCCTGCTATTTGGGTCAGTATTGCCTTTCTTAGGCAACAGTTAATATTTTGCTTGAATTCAGAACACAAGGAAACTTAATGAAAAACATATATGTTTTCAGCAGATTTAATGCACTACATTCCTTCAGTCTTACCTCACCATTCTTTGGAAAACAGTAAAGATTATACATCAGAACACCACACACAGATATGTGATTCGCTGTGTAGGCGTGTGTAGGATCAGTATACAGAATGAAGCCAGCTCTTATGAATGAGTGGTAATTCCCTAAGAACCCCCAGCCTTGGATATGAAAGAGGAGGAGGAAGAGTTACGACCTGCAGTCACTGGCTGTGATCTGAGTTTTGCTGGCAGGAAGGAAAATGGAATGAACCTAAAAAGCGATCGGCTTCTCTCATCACACATCCTGGTGTAAACAGAGAAAGACAGGCATGGGTGACTGCTCACTTTACACGTGGGTGGTGTCAAGTCAGGATTTGATGGAATCTCACAATGAAACCTTTCACTCAGCATATGTCTATGAACAAGGAATTACATGCTAACAGTCTGAAGGCTGCCCACTCTCCGCAATCTTCAAGGTCATTCCAGAACATGAAATTACCAGCCATTTTACATTGACATTATGAGTTGATAAAAAAAAACACCCAGGCAATTAATAGGAAACATGTCCGTATACAGTACTAACCACAAGAGACATATGGATTTTCTTGTCCATTTAGCCTTTATATTCCACTTCCTTAAACAAAATCTTCCCTTTCTGTTACACATGATAGACACTAAGGACCTGATTTGCTCAGGGCGAAGGCCTATTTGAAAACAAGTTGATTTAAATACCCAACTAGGGCATTTGTTACATCAGGGCAAAACGGGATTCCTCATTGCCTATAGGCAAGCAAGGAATAATATTCGCAAAATACCTTACTCACCATGCCCAGAAATACTCACAAGAAAGGATCCTGATTGCTTTAGAAAAAGCCTTTTAAACTATCTTCCTGGTCATATACATTGGGCCAGATTCTCTAAGAAATTCGCCGGCGTAGCGTAAGCCATTTACACTACGCCGCCGCATCGTACTAGAGCAAGTGCCGTATTCTCCATGCACTTGCTCAGTAGTTTGCGGAGGCGTAGAGTAAATCGCCCAGCGTAAGCCCGCGTAATTCAAATGGGGCGGCTTGTATTTAAATTAAGTGCGCCCCCGCATCGAACGAACTGCGCATGCGCCGGCCGGGAAAAAAAGCCCAGTGCGCATGCTCCAGCTCACGTCGAAAAGCGACGTTGAAACCGACGTCAAAACGACGTGATCGTCACTACGCAATGTCCTATTCGCGAACGAGTTAGTAAAACGACGTAAGCGATGGAAAAAGCCGACGCTGACCCGACGCCATACTTAACGTGGCATCCGTCGGCACCTGACGGCATCCGACGGGACTTCGTAAGGTTACTCCTCATAGAAGCAGGGGTAACCTTACGAGTTCGTAAACGACGTACGCGACGACGGGGCGGCGTAAAAGAGATCGGGAATCGGCGTAGTAGCCTCATTTGCATAGGCAAATGAGAAAACAACGTAAAGGCCACCTAGTGGTCGGAATTGTCATTACAACTACGATCCGCAAGTGTAATGGTATTACACTTGTCGGATGTTCAAGCGTATCTATGGCAAAGCGATGCTAAGAATCACTCGCATAGATACGAGCCAAAAAAAACGGCGATACGACGGGGTATCTGAGATACTCCGTCGTAGCGCCGCTGAGAATCTGGCCCAGTATGTTTTACTCCTTATGGTAGTGGGGATTCAAGAACAACGTCTTGAATCCCAGAGTACTGTCACAGTGATTATTGTTTATATGTTTTCAAATGCCCATACACACATGTGTAAAACACCTGGCACTTTTAAAAGGTTTCAAAAACACAGGAGTGACATTAGGATCACACTGTCTAATACAAAACTATGCACACAGATAGATCTCAACAAACCAGTGGCAGTGCACTTTGTCAAGCAAAACATTAAATATATGAACTGAGGAGTATAGTTATTGAACATGTCCAACAGCCTATCAGAGGCGGTGACCGTCACCGTCTGCTGCTACAATGTGAAGCTTACTGGATTCATACCCTGGGTATGGTCAAACCTGGAGGACTCAACAGCAATCTATCATTTGTATGTTTCTATAGGCCCATACACACGCTCATTTTGAAGTTTGTTGGCAAAAAGTCAGACCAAGTTTTCAAAATAGTCAAACCATGTGTACGCTCCATCGGACAAAAAGTTTGGTCTGCAAACGGACAAACTTTACGTCAACAAGAGTCCGATGGTGCCTAGTCCGACCGTGTGTATAGCAAGCAATCGGACTTTAGTACAAAGTACAAACGCGCATGCTCAGAAGCGAATACCAGCTGGAAGCGTTCTGTCTGGTAGAACTAGCATTCGTATTTCAAAGAGCACATTCGTGTCGAGGCAAGTTCTGAAATCAAGAAAAGCAGCGCACATTCTCTTCTTCTTTATAATGTGATAATACTAAAAGCTGCTTTGCTGGTGATACTGATGGAGTAAAAACAAAATGGGCCAGATTCACATACAATCTGTGGCGGCGTAGCGTAAGCCATTTACACTACGCCGCCACAACTTAATGGAGCAAGTGCCGTATTCCCAAAGCACTTGCTCCGTAGTTTGCGGCAGCGTAGAGTAAATGGCCCTGCGTAATTCAAAGGGGGCGGCTTGTATTTAAATTAAGCGTGCCCCCGCGTCGATCGAACTGCGCATGCGCCGGGAAAAAAGCCCAGTGCGCATTCTCTAGCTCACATCAGAAAGCGTAGTTGAAACCGACGTCAAAACGACGTGAGCGTTTACGCAATGCCCTATTCGCGAACGACTTAGTAAAACGACGTAACCGACGGAAAAAGACGACGCTGACCCGAATCCATACTTAACATGGCAACGACGGAACTTCGTAAACCTACCCCTCATATAGCAGGGGTAGGTTTACGCTTACGGAAACGACGACGGGGCAGTGGGAATCGGCGTATTAGGCTCATTTGCATAGGCAAATGAGAAAACAACGTAAAGGCAACCTAGCGGCCAGAAAAGTAATTACATCTACGATCCAACGGTGTAAGTGTTTTACACCTGTCGGATCTTCACTGTATCTATGCGTAAGTGATTCTAGGAATCACATGCATTGATACCCAGTAAAAAAAACAGAGATACGACGGTGTTTCCTACGATACACTGTCGTATCTCTTTTGAGAATCTGGCCCAATGTCTTTACTATGGATTAGTGTATTTTGGTTATATGAATCAAACCTATCTCTATATTTTTTTTTGTGGGTCAAGTTAGCACAACCCCATTGCGCAACATGTCTGCTTAACGAACAGGCGCTCAGAAACGAACAAAATTGGAAACTGAAAATCGCGAATTGCACACAGACGAAACCTCTACTAACTCTCCACTAGCAGAAGGAGCCCAAAGGGTGACGCCGGAGAATTGAACTTCCTCTTTTTAAACTCTCGTCAGTACGTTAAAACGTCACTACGTTCGTGTTTGTTGCCGAAAAAGTCAGAGCGTGTGTATGCCAGAGGTGTATTTAGGTTTTGTGCTGCCCTAGGCCTGACTAAACTTGCGCACCCCCTAATTTAAATATGACCCACCCCTTCCTGTGAAAGCCACACCCCTGTCATATTCATGGGAAGAGGACAGAGGGATGCCCTGGGAGAAGGACAGAGGGTTGCCATGGGTGACGAACATAGGGACGCCGTGGGAAGAGGACCGGCCGGCCGCCCCCCGCAAAGTGCCGCCCTAGGCCTGGGCCTTGTTGGACTAGGCCAGAATACATCCCTGGTGTATGCTATGGGTGGGACCGGACAACTCCCTTCGGACAAAAATCCAAGGGAAAGTTTGTTTGATGTCCGACCGTGTGTACGAGGCTTTAGACGATTGATAGTTTATCTGCACACTTGGCAGATGTTATGATTGAACTAGTTTATCAGGACCTTGGATTATTTTATTATTTTTTCTGACTTGGGGGACTAATAGATGACATACAGTATCTCACAAGTGAGTACACCCCTTACATTTTTCTAAATATTTTATTACAGTAGGTGTCGTTGATTTTGTGTTTCCAGCGGAATGTGATCGCGCTGGAAACTGGCGATACGTGGCTGTGCTTCTCGCGCTCGCCGCCCCCACGATATGCCGCACATCCATAGAAATCCATTGGGGGCGGCAAACGGGAGGAGCGACATATCTCGGCGCTCGCTCCCAGCGATGGGGATCGCGCTTGTCAATCTCGCCGCTAGCAGAGGCGAGATTGACACAATATCGGCGGCAGGAACTGTATATCTTTTCATGTGACACTAAAGCACTAAAACACTAAAGAAATTACACTTTGCTACAATGTAAAGTTGTGAGTGTACAGATGAAATAACTGTGTAAATTTGCTGTCCCCTCAAAATAACTCAACACACAGACAATAATGTCTAAACCGCTAGCAACAAAAGTAAGTACACCCCTAAGTGAAAATGTCCAAATTGGGCCCAAAGTGTGAAAATATTGCATGGCCACCATTATTTTCCAGCACTGTCTTAACCCTCTTAGGCATGGAGTTCACCAGAGCTTCATAGGTTGCCACTGGAGTCTTCTTCCACTCCTTGTAAGTTATATTGCGTTTTGTATCTACTAATAAATATTTTAGTGTATTGCTAGCGAAAATATTGTTTTGATATTTTTGGGGAGGGGGCTGCCAGGTGAGCTGTATGGGGCCCTGTGATCTATAACAGCAGCCCTGTATATAGATATTAAAAAAACGATACCTCCAGATTAATGTTGCTGCAAAACTTAGTTGTAGGGGCTTCTGAGGAGGATCATGATGCTGCATCCATCTTTGTGTCAGAGACCTGAAGACAAGATCAACGGTGATGGAGAGAACTTGCAATTCTTGTTCAACTAGCTTGGAATACAGATTCTCACTAACGGAAACCATAATGTGGCACTGGGACTTGTGCTTTAGTTCCTAGTAGTTTCTAAATGGCCATGCATCTGGACCTCTGACTACTAGAAGTGGCCATTGGATGCATTACTTGTCTCTAGCCTATGGGCCAGATTCAGGAAGACTTGCGCTGGAGTATTTCGATATGCGCCGCGTAACTGTGAAGATGCGCCGTAGTATCTATGTGGCCGTACCCACCAAACTAGATGCGACAGAAAACGGGCTTTCCCCGACCGGCTTAACTTTCCGACGCCAGAGTATCGTCAGCGCATAGTTTCGCTTAGCGCATCAGTCGCGCAAATATGCAAATGAGGGAGATTTCCCAATTCTCGAACGGATTAGCACCATACGCTGGCTACATGCGCCGCGCATATGTCGTCCGTCCGTCGCAAAGTTATTTCTACAAATAGCTGCTTTATCTTTACTCCAAACGGGCACAGGTCAGCAGGAGAGCAGCTACAGCAGCGTTACCGACGATAAGAGCTAGCTGAGCACCCCCACTTGCAGGACAACACCTCTGTCCCTGCTTGTCTGTCAACTTTTACAGCCATGGAGGAAGACATCATAGGTCTCCATAGCCGAGATGACGGCTGACAGCTCCTGGCCTTTAAAGTTCAGCTTTCTCCTGTGTGTTTGCGGGGAACGGGAGCAGCCATCTCAGAACAAAAGTAACTTCACTGCGGGGAGGGGGAACAGGATATACTTTAGTGCCGGAATGGCGCATCTACGGGCGCATTTAAACATCCAACGGAACACATTGCACTGTCGTTTCCAAGGAAGTGGTGCCGACGAAAGTTGTGAGCATGCGCACTGGGATGCATTGACAGTCGACGCATGCGCAGTACGTTCGCCGCGGGATCGCACCAATTTTTTAATAATACACGCCCCGTACCCGCCCAATTTGAATTCCGCCGGCTCATTTTTGATACGCTGCCGCAACTTTAGGAGCAAGTGCTTCATGAATAACAGCACTTGCTCCTAAAATTTCGCCAGAGTAACGTAAATGAGAAACGTTACTCTAGATTAAAGATGCGCCCATCTACCTGAATCTGGCCCTATGCTGGTTATTGAGTCCTAAGTAGGGATGTCTGGATGTTTGACTCGAACATCCGCTGTTTGTTTGTTCATAGAACAAACGTACGTATGGGGTGCTCGCGGCTAATTAGAGCGCTGCAGAGAGCCCCATAATGCACTGCGAAATCTGCTGTGAGAGCCACGATTGGCTAAAGGCAGGGTGACTTTGGCCAATCATGGCTCAGGGGGCTAAGTCCACGCCCAACACTACATAAGGCTGCTTACACACACAGATACAGTGCAGTCTGTGTAGAATATATATATATATATATATATATATATATATATAATATATATATATATATATATACACACACACACACACACACACACACACACACAGTGCAGGCAGTATAGAATATATATATATATATATATATATATATATATATATATATATATATATATATATATATATACAGGGCTTTTTTTCTGGGGGAACTTGGGGGAACTCAGTTCCACCACCTTTGGCCCAGACCCTTTGGTGCCTGCTCACCACAATCACTTGTAAACACAGAAGTCTGGTTTCTGTGTTTACAAGTGACAGCTCTGCACTCTGTGTGTAACCCCCCTGAACTCTGCACTCTGTATGTAGTGCAATTCTGGTATTTAATGTCCCTTTAAGACCATTCTACTGTTTGTGAAATCTGAACGGGGTCGTGGTTGAGTTCCTGCACCTATTTTCTGAGAAAAAAAGCTCTGTATATATATATATATATATATATATACACACATACACACACAGTCCAGTCAGTGTACAGTATATAATACAGTGCATTAAAGTGGTTAGGGGAACCCTATGATAGAATTAAGAAAAAAAAACCCTATGACAGAATAAAAAAAGGCATGGGGTCCCCCCAAAATACACACCAGGCCTTTTGGGTCTGGCATAGATTTTAAGGGGAACTCCACGCCAAAATGAAAAAAAAAATTGGCGTGGGGTCCCCCCAAAATCTATGCTAGACTCTTATCCAAGCCAGCAGGCTGGCAGGCCAGGAAAGGGGGGAGAGCGAGTGCCCCCCTCCTGAACCATACCAGGCCACTTGCCCTCAACATGGGGGGTACTTCTTCCCAACAACCCTGGCCGGTGGTTGTTGGGCGCTGCAGGCGGGGGGGCTTATTGGAACCTGGAAGCCCCCTTTAACAAGAGAGCCCCAGATCCTGCTCCCCATGTGAATAGGTATTGGCTATATTGTACCCTACCCATTCACCAAAAAAAGTAAAAACCACAACAGTTTTTGACAATTCCTTTAACCACTTGCCTACTGGGCACATATACCCCCTTCCTGCCCTGAGAAAATTTTAGCTTCCGGCACTGCGTCGCTTTAACTGAAAATCGCATGGTCGTGCGACGTGGCTCCCAACACGTCCTTTTTCTCCCCACAAATAGAGCTTTCTTTTGGTGGTATTTAATCGCCCGTGCGGTTTTTATTTTTTGCGCTATAAACAAAAAAAGAGCGACAATTTTGAAAAAAGACACAATATTTTTTGTTTTTTGCTATAATAAATATCCCAAAAAAAAAAAAAAAAAAATTATCTCAGTTTAGGCCGATGTGTATTCTTCTACATATTTTTGGTAAAAAAAATAAAAAAATAATCGCAATAACCGTATAGTGACTGATTTGCACAAAAGTTATATTGCCTACAAAATACAGCACATAATTATGATTTTTTTAAATTTATTTTTTTACTAGGAAAGGCGGCGATCTACGATTTTTTCTCGGGACTGGGACATTATAGCAGACACATCGGACCCTTTTGACACATTTTTGGGACCATTTACATTTATACAGTGAACAATGCTATAAATATGCATTGATAACTGTATAAATGTAACTGGCAGAGAAGGGGTTAACCACTAGGGGGTGGGGAAGGGGTTAAATGTTTCTTCTAGTTTGTGTTCTAACTGTGGGGGGAGGGGGGGTGACTGGGGAGGTGACCGATTGTGTCCCTATGTACAAGGGACACAATCGGTCTCCTCTCTCCCTGACGGGGACGTGAAGCTCTGTGTTTACACACCGAGCTCCACGTCCCAGCTCAGTTACTCGGCAATCGCGTGTGCACACGCACGGGGTTCTCAGTGATGAGACGGGTGTGCGCACCCCTAGCAGCTTTCTATGACTGCACGTCATATGACGTGCAGTCAGGACAATAGAGTTACCCACCCGCCGTCATTTGACGGTGGGCGGGTATCAAGTGGTTAAACAAAATAAAGATAAAGTGTCCCGTGATGTCCATCCATCTTCAATCACACCACCCAAAATGGGAGGCCTCCCAGCAAATGCTGTCTCTTGGCCGTGGCAGCTGTTATATAGGCAAGGACGGGGCCACCCAGTGACTTAACTGAGTGACCGCGCCCCTTCGGATGTCATGTGACGTCAGACAGGGCTGGGAAATCTGGTTACGTCAGCGGATGGCCCCGCCATTGCCTTTATAAGAGCTGTAAAAGGGAAAAGAGCAGTCGGCGGGAGCCCCCCCGCCCCTCCCCACAAATGTTTTTTCTATATTTATTTTTTCTGCAGCACTGTTCTACACATCACACAGATGCACCACTTTACAGGTAGACTAAGAGGACCCCCAAGCACGATATTTAGGGGAATATTTCATTTTTATTGTTTCCCTTTAAACATTATTCAAATCACTGTTCCTGAAAAAAAATAATCTTTCTAAAACCTTTTTTTTTTGCATTGATACATGTCTCCTGGGGCAGGACCCAGGTCCCCATGCACTTTTTATGGCAGTAACTTGCATATAAGCCTTTAAAATTAGCACTTGATTATTCATGTTTGTGTCCAATTGACTTTAATAGGGTTTGCATGTTCGCTAGAACATTTTGCCTTTTCGCATTTTCTGGTGCGAACCGAATCTGGGAGTCTTCGACCCATCCCTAGCCATAAACTAAAACTAACCCAATAATCCAAGACTGGCAGTGACAGGGATAACTAAAACAATAAAAGCAAGAGCAGTGTATAAAAACTATTGTAAAAAATACATTTACCTACTATATTGGAATATCAAAATCTACTCCAGGTACCCAAGGCCAGATACAAGTCCAAAGGAGAACGAAGATTCGCAGTCCAAGAACCTCCTAGACTCTGGAACGCTTTACCAACCAGCATCCGAACGGAAGGGAATCACCAGGCCTTCAGAAAAAAACTCAAAACCCATCTATTCTGAAGGCAAAGTGTAGAAAGAAATGGATACCAAGCGCCCCATGGCGATTCAGTTTGCATGTGTTGCGCCTATATACGTTTTTCACTCACTCACTCAATACTAGAAAGTGACCAGTACACACTTATAGTAGCACAGAGCGAGCTACTGGCACAGTGCTGTGGAAAAATAAGTATAGGGCAGAAATGCTTTTGATAAATGCATACATATACACACACACATACAGTATCTCACAAAAATAAGTACACCCCTCCCATTTTTTAAAATATTTTATTATATCTTTTTATGTGACAACACTGAAGAAATTACACTCTGCTACAATGTAAAGTAGTGGGTATACAGCTTGTATAACAGTCAACATTTTCTGTCCCTTCAAATTAACTCAACACACTGCCAATAACCTCCCTGGCGGTATGATTCTTTTAGATCTTAGGTCCTGAAAGCCGTACCATTATTTGCAAGGAAATTTGGCGTTTTACATTGTAGGCCTGCAATTCTTAGAAATAACTCACTTAAATTTGTCCAAACCAGAGTGTAGTAGACATCCCGGGTATGATAAAGATTGAAACACAAAATCATAAAAATTATAATATAAATAACTATAAATAATTATAACAAATAATAATGTAATTATAATAAAAATTATTCAATAACGTAATCAAATCAAAATCACTGAAATTTGCTCAGTTGCAGAATTGTCGCTGTCATTACTTTTATTTATTTTTTACGAATTTCCCCACAAATCGCTATCGCTCAATTCTGTGATTATAATTTATTATCGCTGTTTTTTAGCTGCTCTAAAAAAAAATTGACACAAAGGGACACTTTTGGTTGCTATGGGCAATCTACAGTTTGCAGGGAAAAAGAACAGTTTTTATTATGTAAAAGAGCATGCAGGACACTGGGCAGACCACTAGGGACAAAGGGGGGTGTGTATTTTTTACATACAGTACTGTAATCTATAAGATTACAGTATACTGTATGTAATGTGTTTGTTTACATTTTTGAATATGGCGCCATTCTTCGCTCCTGTGCGTCGTAACGTCGCAGGGAACGGAGCTTGGCGGCACACAGGGACACTGTGTGAATCGAGCGAGCACCCCCTCGCTCACACAGCGTGGATGCATCGCTGGATCCAGGAACAAGGTAAGTAAACCTTGTCTGTGGATTCAGTGAGGCGAGCCCGAGTCTGACTCAGGGTTACCGATCGCAGCATGAAAATTTAACTCCGAGTCAGACTCGGGAATACCGCCAGGGGGGTTAATGTCTAAACCACTGGCAACAAAAGTAAGTACATCCCTAAGTGAAAATATCCAAATTTGGCCCAAAGTGTCAATATTTTGTGTTGCCACCATTATTTTCCAGCACTGCCTTAACCCTCTTGGGCATGGAGTTCACCAGAGCGTCTCAGGTTGCCACTGGAGTCCTCTTCCACTCCTCCATGATGACATCACAGAGATGGTGGATGTTGGAGACCTTGCGCTCCTCCACCTTTCATTTCAGGATGCCCCACAGATGCTCAATAGGGTTTAGGTCTGTAGACATGCTTGGCCAGTCCATGACCTTTACCCTCAGCTTCTTGGAGGTGTGTTTGGAGTCATTATGTTGGATTACTGCCCTGCGGTCCAGTCTCCGAAGGGAGGGGTCCATGCTCTGCTTCAGTATGTCACAGTACATGTTGGCATTCATGGTTCCCTCAATAAACTGTGGCTTCCCAGTGCCGACAGCACTCATGCACCCCAGACCATGACGCTCCCATCACTATGCTTGACTGTAGGCAAGACACACTTGTCTTTGTACTCCTCACCTGGTTGCCGCCACATGCTTGCAATCATCTGAACCAAATAAGTTTATCTTGGTCTCATGAGAGCACAGGACATGGTTCAAACAATCCATGTCCTTCGTCTGCTTGTCTTCAGAAAACTGCGGGCTTTTTTGCGCATCATCTTTAGAAGAGGCATGCTTCTGGGATGACAGCCATACAGACCAATTTGATGCAGTGTGCGGTGTATTGTTTGAGCACTGACAGGCTGATCCCCCCACCCCTTCAACATCTGCAGCAATGCTGGCAGCACTCATACATTTATTTCCCAAAGACAGCCTCTGCATAGGTCGCGGAGTACGTACACTCATCTTCTTTGGTTGACCATGGCGAGGCCTGTTCTGAGTGGAATTTGTCCTGTTAAAATGCTGTATGGTCTTAGCCACCTTGCTGCAGCTCAGTTTCAGGGTCTTGGCAATTTTCTTATAGCCAAGGCCATCTTTATGTAGAGCAACAAACAATTATTTTTTTCAGAACCTCAGAGAGTTCTTTGCCATGATGTGCCATGTTGAACTTTTAGTGACCAGTATGAGAGACTAACACCACATTTAACTCATATGCTCCTCATTCACACCTGAGACCCTGTAACATTAACGAGTCACATGACACCGGGGGAGGGAAAATGGCTAATTGAGCTAATTTTTTGTTGCCAGTGGTTTAGACATTAATTGCTGTGTGTTGAGTTTTTTTGAAGGGAAAGCAGATTGTGTTATCACATGAAAAGATATAATAAAATATTTACAAAAATGTGAGGGGTGTACTCACTTTTGTGAGATACTGTACTGTACACACACACACACGCTATATACAGTATATATATATATATATATATATATAATCTATATCCAGAACAATAACAATATAGCATAATATAACAATATAATACATTTACAGGCATTTATAAATGCAGACAGTAGAGGGCAGTAAATCCCTACAAACAGTATTCATTTTATCAGTGTAACGTGAGACACAAAATGATATCAGCTCACCTGGATTATCACTTTATAAGTAAAACAGCAAACTATGATCACAATGAGATTGATGGATGTAACCCTTAAAGACAAATACAGGTTTCTCTAAGGCCATGTACACACGATCGAATTTATCTGCTGGAAACGGTCCGACGGACCATTTCAGCAGACAAATTTGATCGTGTGTACGGGCGGACAGACGGGTTTTTCCAGCAGACCAATTTTAAAGCATGCTTTAAAATCTGTCTGCTGGGAATCCGTCCGTCCGACATGTCTGCTGGTTAGTACACTAACCAGCAGACATATCTGTCCGCAATTGCGTCGAATGGATGACGCATGCGTGGAAGTATTTTACTTTCTGGTGACGGTGACGTGGCGGCGTCAACGTCACCGCCACGTCACCGCGCTGTCTGCCGGCGGGGATTTTGGTTTGATCGTGTGTACACGATCAAACCAAAATAGCCCAGCAGACGAATCCGATCAAAACGGTCTGTCAGACCGATTTGATCGGATTTATTTAGTGGTGTGTACGCGGCCTTAGAGCATGTCCCTGTTTAGGATTTATCAAACACTGACACCACAGAACAAGTAGTGCTTTGTTGGAAGTCCACATGCCTTGGCAGGTTGTCATGTCAAACTAGAAGAAAAAAATTGCGCATACCAAAAAGTGTGTCAAACAAAGCTGCGATACAAAAATGTTATACAACATAAACAAGCATAGGAAAAAAAAGTGGAATCGCGCTAGATTAAAGAAAATGTGACCTAATAAAGGGGCACAATGTGATAAACACAGTCAATGCGGGATATACTCTGTAAACCCACAGAGACACACTAAACTACACCACGAGACACATAGAGAAAAAAATCTAGAGGTCAACTCTATTTAGATAATTGTGGCTATGGTCATATAGAAACAACAACATAAGTGATATGAGTATATAGTGAACAAAAATGTTGTTTTTCTGCATCCTCAACCTAGTTGTAAAAACCAGGGGAGGTGGAAGGTGGTATTGAAAAGGCCACCTGGTGGTCACAACCAAACTGTTCAAAGTTATTGATGAACCAGGGTGAAATTTTAGAAGGAAAAAACCTTGGATTGAGGGTGGATGCTTTCTCCCAAATTTGATGGTAGAAAGACCAAAGAAGCAAATCCTCCAGGTGGTGATCAATGCAACAGTCTCTACGTTGTCAGTCACACTTGGGCTTTTGCAGATTTGAGTGTAGATTCACAGCACCAAAGATATAAAACACAAAAAAAAACTTGCATAGTGTGAAACCTGACAGGCAGCGTATGTACAAACACCCGTGTGGGACAGTCATGAAGTTGGGGGGGGGGGGGGGGGAATAGTGCAAACCCACCACCATCAAACACCATCAAACACACTGACCCTTACCAGATATTAGATCCCCTAAGAGTACGTGCAAACACTTATGATCAGGTAGAAAGCTGCGACCTTGAGAATGAGACCCTTGTGATTGGATGCAGGCACCTGGGATCGACTGGTTTACAGCAACCGTGGGACATCAGCAGATAGCAATAGTGATGTATTGTCATGAAACGACAAAAGTACTCACATAGTGTAATTCCGATACATTTATTAAAAAGAGTGGAATAAAAATGCACTTACAGATGAGCAGGAAAATAAAGCTTTTAAAGTGCCGGCCGGCTTAGTCGAAAGCGTACGTCCTTCCGTATGGTTGCGATGACGTGGGAACGTCTCCTCCCAACGTTTCGTCTTACACAAAGACTTGATCAAGGGTCAGTGTGTTTGATGGTGTTGGGTTTGCACTATCCCCCCCCCCCCAACTTCATGACTGTCCCACACGGGTGTTTGTACATACGCTGCCTGTCAGGTTTCACACTATGCAAGTTTTTTTTGTGTTTTATATCTTTGGTGCTGTGAATCTACACTCAAATCTGCAAAAGCCCAAGTGTGACTGACAACGTAGAGACTGTTGCATTGATCACCACCTGGAGGATTTGCTTCTTTGGTCTTTCTACCATCAAATTTGGGAGAAACCATCCACCCTCAATCCAAGGTTTTTTCCTTCTAAAATCTCACCCTGGTTCATCAATAACTTTGAACAGTTTGGTTGTGACCACCAGGTGGCCTTTTCAACACCACCTTCCACCTCCCCTGGTTTTTACAACTAGGTTGAGGCTGCAGAAAAACAACATTTTTGTTCACTATATACTCATATCACTTATGTTGTTGTTTCTATATGACCATAGCCACAATTATCTAAATAGAGTTGACCTCTAGATTTTTTTCTCTATGTGTCTCGTGGTGTAGTTTAGCGTGTCTCTGTGGGTTTACAGAGTATATCCCGCATTGACTGTGTTTATCAGGTTGTCATGTCACTAGTGTTGCATTTATGCTTTTAGTAAATGAGGCTTTAAGGCAATTAATTAATAGTAGTGCCTTTTCATCCAGCAATTATCTGGCAACTCTGGCTGTTTTTTTTTTGTGTGAAGACAATATGGATCGAAGATGGTGCCCCAGTGCTGTGAGCGTTTAGATCTACCTGCAGAGATGTTGAGCTAATCAAATGGAACATGTGGCAAAACTTTTTTTGTTTCTTTACACTACACTATATGAATGATTACGATCTCCCCCAGTTTCTTGTACCATTTGTTATTTTTGATGGCAATTTACTTTATAGGATCGTTAGACGATCATTATCCTAATCAGACATATATGGAATAGTCATGGATCCAGAAGAAGCAATCGCGAAAGACCATTAATAGGCAATCATAGATATTGAATATTGTCATGTCAGATTTTAATTAGGATGTAGCACCCCTAGATCTACTGTTTGGCTAAATATTTTTTTTGGCCTCCCTGTAACCAGGGAAGCATGGTTTGATTAGTCAGGTCTGGACTCTAAAGGCATGGGCTCAATTGCTACCCCTTATCTCCCAGGGGATCATGGGACATAGGGTGGGTGGGAGAATCATGACCCCAGCTTAAATATTAATATCTCTCTATCCAATCCCTGGTTAATATGCAGGTGACCAGCAGGAAGCTGGGAGAGGTATAAATGGGCCAGAGACCAGAGCAGA
The DNA here is from genome assembly GCA_029574335.1 of Rana kukunoris. Classification (NCBI taxonomy): domain Eukaryota; kingdom Metazoa; phylum Chordata; class Amphibia; order Anura; family Ranidae; genus Rana; species Rana kukunoris. The sequence continues at coordinate 263,900,902 of CM056053.1, forward strand.
GGCCTCTTGTTCCTGGGGAAGACCCAGCCTCAGAGCTATGTCATCCCTAGGCTACGGTTTGGCTGGGGGACCCATGCCCTACCCTTTCAGAAGTATTCTCAGAAGTCCACTAAAGTAAGGTGACCAGATTTTTAAAATGAAATCTGGGGACATATTTTTTTTTTACTAGTAATGGCGTCAATCAGCGACTCTCTGCCCGCCACCTCACAGCCTGTCAAGTCTCACTCTCCAGGCCCCAGCTACTACTGGGCGGGTAGCAGAGGAAGATCACTCCACCAGGGAAAGCAAGGAGATAAACAGGCAGGCCGAGACGTGAGTCAAGGCTCTTTTGCGAGCGTAGATGAATGGGCATGCACCCAAAACTGAAGAAATATTCACTCCATTCTGACCAGCACATGATCATCAGAAAGGTGCACAGATAATGGAAAAAAAAAACTAAGCTACTAGGCGCGGCAGAGTGGGGGGGTGTAATTTAGATTTATTTATTTTTTAATTCTGCACTGACTGTCTTTGAAATTGCCCCAGCCCCTGTTCAAATCCAATCCGGGGACATAACTGGGGACAGACTTGGTCTGGGGACAGTGTCCTCAATCCGGGGACTGTCCCCTGAAACCAGGGATGTCTGGTCACCCTACACTAAAGATCCAGGACACAGGCTGCTGGAGTACTGAAGTTTGTTGACCCTGCACATGGCTGCCTGAAAATCAGGAAACAGCCCTTTGGGTCTAGAGATTTCCCTTAACTCTTCTGGAAGATCCTTGGCTACTATTGTTTGCATTTGAAAGTGTATTTAGAACTCAATTGTGGGATTCCCGTTTGTCTGCTACTAGGTTTCATGACTTCAAAGGGGGTGTCTCTACCCTGAAATTTGGTTCAGTTTAGAGTCCTCATTGTCAAGTTAAAGTTTTCTGGAGTATCCCTAGGCTCAGCCCCACCCTATCCAAGTTCTACCCAAAATAAAAAGCCTGTTCTCTGACTCGCGTGAATGGAAAACGTGTGCCTGGCTGCAGTCTGACTTTTAGGGAATAGAACCAAGGATTAAACCGCAACACCAATCCAGTCTGTGTACTACACATAATATATGAATATATAATAGACTTTTTTTTTTTATTCTTGTAAATTAAAGCTATTATGGGTTAATACAATGTTTTGTTGTCTCTGCATGGCACATTGAGGCCCATTTCTCCTCCACCCTATTTGGGATGAAAAGTGTTGTAAATGTGACTTTAAACATGCTTGACACAAACATCGGTCTATCTTCAAATTTTTTTAAAAAAATTACAAAACACGAACCCTCAAAAGGGTAGGATGGGCAACTTGGTCTTATTCTGGCATTGGTCTTCTATGATTCTAGAATTGTCAAACTTAAAACAATATGCAAGATGCCAATTAAACATCTGATTTTTAACCACAAGTGAACCTGGTTACTCCAGTCAAACCAAACTCTTGATGCACACACCAACTGATTCTTCTGTTGAGAAAAAAGTTTAACCAGTCAGTTTTCGTGACTGCTTTCCTGCCAGTACAGCTCATATAATCACAAGGGTTTGTTTTGGCAGTTGACCAACCAGAGTATAGGAACCAGCCTACTTTTCATATTCTCTGACTGGCTGAGAAAACGCCTAAGTGTGCCTGGAGACTTGTAAATGTGGAAGGTGGCGTCCCTCCTCCTACACTTTAAATGTTGACTTTCTTTTCAACATTATGAGAGCTAGAAAAAAAATACAGAAAACTTGTGCTTTTTGACATGCTATTCATTTTTTAGACTTTCAGATCTACCCAGATAAACAATATAAAAAGATTTCATGGGAGTCCCCAAAAACTGCTTATTCCTTGGGCCAGCCAATGGCAACTTTGCAACACACTATATGGACCATAATGCCTAAGCAGGATAGTAGATTGTAAAATATGGATCAAAACATTTGATAAAGAGGAGGAAATACATTTTTTTTTGTGTTTTTCATTTCAGAAAACTCAAATCTTTCATACGAACAAAACATGGTTATGTAAACGTACGTATAATGACTATGAAACCTGTAAGGCCGCGTACACACGACCAAATAAATCCGATTAAATCGGTCTGACAGACCGTTTTGATCGGATTTGTCTGCTGGGGTATATTGGTTTGATCGTGTACACACGATCAAACCAAAATCCCCGCCGGCAGACAGCGCGGTGACGTGGCGGTGACGTTGATGCCGCCACGTCACCAGGAAGTAAAACACTTCCGCGCATGCGTCGAATCCATTCGACGCATGCGAGGGCATATATGTCTGATGGTTAGCGTACTAACCAGCAGACATGTCGGACGGACGGGTTCCCAGCAGACAGATTTTAAAGCAGGCTTTAAAATCTGTCTGCTGGAAAAACCTGTCTGTCCGCCCGTACACACGATCGAATTTGTCTGCTGAAATGGTCCGTCGGACCATTTCCAGCAGATAGATTCGATCGTGTGTACGCGGCCTAAAGTCTTTTAAGAGAGAGTCATTTATAGGATTTATGTGCATGGGCATCTGTTTGACAGGAGCTGCCTTTTTCCCCACATACAAGTCAATGGAAATGCAAAAGTAACCAGAAGCAGCTTTGTGCAATTTAAAAGAAAGTGAAAGCATACAAAATGATACTTTATCTGCTTTGCTTCAAGTTATGCATCATATACAGTTGTGCTTATAAGTTTATATACACTGGCAGAATCTATGATTTCTTGGCCATTTTTCAGAGAATATGAATAACACAAAACTTTTCTTTCACTCATGGTTTTTGGCTGAAGCCATTTATTATCAATCAATTGTGTTTACTCTTTTTAAATCATAATGACAACAGAAACTAACCAAATGACCCTGATCAAAAGTTTACATACCCTGTTGATTTTGGCATGATAACATGCACACAAGTTGACACAAAGGGGTTTGAATGGCTATTAAAGGTAACCATCCTCACCTGTGATCTGTTTGCTTGTAATTAGTGTGCGTGTATAAAAGGTCAATGAGTTTCTGGACTACTGACAGACCCTTGCATCTTTCATCCAGTGCTGCACTGACATTTCTAGATTCTGAGTCATGGAAAAAGCGAAAGAATTGTGAAAGGATCTGTGGGAAAAGGTAGTTGAACTGTATAAAATGGGAAAGGGACATAAAAAGATATCCAAGGAATTGAGAATGGCAATCATCAGTGTTCAAACTCTAATCAAGAAGTGGAAAATGAGGGGTTCTGTTGAAACCAAACCATTATTTGGGATGCAAAGAAAAACCCATAAATAACTTCAGGTGAATTACAGGACTCTCTGAAAACATTCGGTGTGGCTTTTTGAAGATGCACAATAAGGAGGCACTTGAAGAAAGATGGGCTGCATGGTTCGAGTCGCCAGAAGAAAGTCATTACTACGCAAATGCCACAAATTATCCCGCTTATAATACGCCAAACAGCACAGAGACAAGCCTTTTGGCACAAAGTCATTTGGAATGATGAGACCAAAATGTAGCTTTTCGGCCACAACCATAAACACTACATTTGGAGAGGAATCAACAAGGCCTATGATGAAAGGTACACCATTCCTACTGTGAAACATGGAGGTGGGTCGCTGATGTTTTGGGGATGTGTGAGCTACAAAGGCACAGGAAATGTGGTCAAAAATTATGGCAAGATGAATGCAGTATGCTATCAAAAAATACCAGAGGAACATTTGCATTCATCAGTCAGGAAGCTGCACATGGGACGTACTTGGACATTCCAACATGACAATGATTCAAAACACAAGGCCAAGTTGACCTGTGATTGGCTACAGCAGAATAAAGTGAGGGTTCTGGAGTGGCCATCTCAGTCTCCTGACCTTAATATCATTGAGCCACTCTGGGGAGATCTGAAACATGCAGTTCATGCAAGACAGCCCAATAATTTACAGGAACTGGAGGCTTTTTGCCAAGAGGAATGTACAGCTTTACCTCCTGAGAAGATAAAGAGCCTCACCCACAAATACCACAAAAGACTTCAAGCTGTCATTGACGCTAAAGGGGGAAATACATGGTATTAAGAACTGGGGTATGTAAACTATTGATCAGGGTCATTTGGGTAGTTTCTGTGATTATGATTTAAAAATAGTAAACACAGTTGATTGATAATAAATGGCTTCAGCCAAACACTAACCATGAGTGAAAGAAAAGATTTTGTATTATCATTCATATTCTATGAAAAATGCCAAAGAAATCATAAATTCTGCCAGGGTATGTAAACTTATGAGCACTGTATATGTATATACAATTTTAGTTGTAAAAGCAGCATGTGAAAGACAAAAATATTATTTAGACTGTACATATGTATACTATACTTTGAAGGGGCCTTTTCATTGGAATAGATTATTACTATATGCTTATTCAACCTTTCGAACCATAAACCATGAACTTTCCATATTTAACAAATCAAAATATTAGAGCATGCAGGAAGGAACTACTAACAACCACAAAATGACTGTTAAAAGTGCACCTGTATAAATGTCATTTAACATTGTATGTATTTTCAGCCTACGCTATCAGTAATTACAGTATCTGTGTGAAGTCATCTTTTTCTGGAAGAAGTCAGTATTTTCTGGAAGTACAAATGTAATCATCACTTGCAGGTAGCTGAGAGCTTAAAGTGATATAAAGGCTGATTATTTCTTAATTTTTTTAAAATAACAAACATATCATACTTACCCGGTCTGTGCAGTGGTTTTGTACAGAACAGCCCAATCCTCTTCTTCACGGGTCCCCCACCGTGGCTCCTGGCCAATCCCTCCTGCAAAGTACCCCATAGCAGGCAGCTTGCTATTGGGACACCCAAACAGGCTCGCTCCAAGCCATGGCTCTGTCTGTACATTTAGACACATTTATAAAAAAATTATCCGCACTCCGGTTGTTGCTCTTTAAAAATTATTTATTGACGAGCCACAGTGAACAAACAGTTGATATGTATCAGCCTATAAGGCCTTAGTCATAACCACTTAGTGGTTATGACTAAGTCAGCTTTGTCCTTGCTCTCTCCTTTTTGGCTCACTGGTTGTAATTGACAGTAACGGTCTGCTGTCTCAGCCAATGAGGAGGCAGAGACCCCAAAGAGCCTCTGCTCTTGTCGTGCACATCGCTGGATTGAGATGGGGCTCAGGTAAGTATTGGGTTTCAGGCAGGCTGGGGGGGGGGCTTCTGTGCGCAGAAGGTTTTTACCTTCAGCCTTTACAACTACTTTGAATCACACTGACATTGTTTATGTCTGTTGAAAACATTGGGGCAAAAACTAGGAATCCATAACACAAATTCAGATTTGCAGACTCTGCAGGGCCCGTGACCCTCATAGTGGCCAACTGGGTTTCATCTTTAATACTTCGGAAAAATAAAATAAGGAATCTGATTGGTTACTAAAGCCAACAACTATTTACACAGGTCTTAACTGTTGGAATGAGTAGCCGCTTTCTCTTATTTCATATGAAGATAAAACTCAAACACCCATGGTGCAAGAATATCCAGGAGGTGAACATGATTTCTTGTGTAATGTTTCTGCATTTCTGTCCTAAAGAATTTATTTAAGCTAGGAGCAGAGGTGTTGTCATCTTCTCAAATATTAATTCTCATATTGCACAGTGCTATCCATGCCAAATATTTCATTGTGGAGGTTCCCTCCTACAGTTTTTCCATTCCCCAGTAACACACTGTTAAAGTATAGTATTAGATTTTCCTGTAAATTTTAAATCTGTTCCCATCTGACTACTTTGTGCTCTGATCCAACATCCACAAATAACTTAAAAATGAATTATTCATGTGCAGCATTTCTTGAAAATGGGACCCAAGGATCCTCCAAAACATAAAAATATTGCAATCCTTAATCATATACACTCACCGGTCACTTTATTAGGCAAACCTTGTTAGTACCGGGTGAACCCCTTTTTGCCTTTAGAACTGCATTAATTCCTCATGGCATATTCAGCAAGGTGTTGAAAACATTCCTCTGAGATTTTGGTCCATATTGACATGATAGCATCATGCAGTTGCTGCAGATTCTACATCCCAAAGGTGCTCTATTGGATTGAGATCTGGTGACTGTGGAGGCCATTGGAGTAGTGAACTCATTGTCATGTTGAAGAAACCAGTGGTGAGAGGATTTGAACTTTGTGACATGGTGATTTATCCTGCTGGAAGTAGCCATCAGAAGATGGGTGCACTGTAGTCATAAAGGGATAAACATGGACAGCAACAATACTCACTTGGTACTATGGGGTCCAAAGAGTGCCAAGAAAATATCCTCCACACCAATACACCACTGTTGATACAAGGCAGGATGGATCCATGCTTTAATGTTGTTTACACCAAATTTTGACCCTACCATCTGAATGTCGCAGCTGAAATCGAGACTCATCAGACCAGGCAATGTTTTTTCATTCTTCAATTGTCCAATTTTGGTGAGCCTGTGCAAATTGTTGCCTCAGTTTCTTGTCACCAGGTGACAAGAAACTTGTTGCTGCCATGTGATTGGCTGATTAGCAATTTGTCTTACCAAACAAGTGAACAGGTGTACCCAGTAAAGTGGCCAATGAGTGTATACTGCAACTATCCCTTTATGACTACAGTGTACCCATCTTCTGATGGCTACTTCCAGCAGGATAACGCACCATGTCACAAAAATCATACATTTCTTGGTAAAGGGTCCCAGAAAATATTATAAGTAAAACTACTGCTCAAAATGTCCCTCTAAGAGAGAAAAAAGTGGATATTTCTCCTTGGGAGCCACCACCCTAGAGGATTAAATATCGACCTAAATTGCTTTATTAGCAACTTCTAATTTTAAATTTGAATTTTGTTTATTACCATTTGACAGGTAAGTCTCTCAAAATGTGCTAGTATGCAACATGGCATGTCAGAGGGGCCAAGGTTTGTGAGAAGGTCGAGACAAACAGCTCCTATTGGGGTAGTGCTACAATAATAAATTACATACTGTAAGTAATCACAGATTTGAAGTTTGCAGCCTTTGGAGACACGGACAGCACTGTTTGTTTATTATAAGATGTTTGTTGTTGTAGTAAGGTGCAGGCCTTTTTACATGAATGCATATATGCACTAGGTAATCACGGGTAACTCAATTCAGAGTGATTTAATACAATTAAAAAAAGGTTGGTAGATAGTTGTACTGCTGCATTTACATTATATGATTCAGGTAGTGTGAACAACACTTTGGAGTTTTGGCAATATTTGGTAGGCATAATAAACGCTGTAAATATGGAAGGTTTTGAAATGAATTGTTAACAATACTAATAACAATCGATAAACCGTGTTTCGGTAATTTCTACATTACCTTCTTCAGCGAGGTCTGGAATGAAATTAAGTTATTTTTGAGTCAATAAATGTTTGGACCCTTTTAGCATGCAAACATTCGAAGGGTCGTAGGTCGATTGGTTTGTCATTCAGGATTAAAGGATTGTTCTGGGTGTTCAAGGTACCAAATTAGGTTTTAATGGCATTAAGTGAAAAGGGATAGTTCATCATCCTACCTCTAAAAACCATCAAAGGCAACCTAAGAACCCTTTGCATATGTGTGACAGATATGCAATATCCTTTTTCAACCACCAAGTAGAGTGGTTAAAAAATTCCTGAAGCTTAGGATTATTATAGAGCGATGGTCAAGGATAAATATAGGAATGAGAAGATTAGAGCGCACCCACTGCCTTTATCCAGGCTAGAAGGGAAACATTAGCTGGCGACCTTCAAATACAACTTTAAAATTGGAACAATGTATTGCATATGTAAGGTCCTAGGATGAGCCTTTAATTGCTGCCATCAAAGCATTTGAGAGACTGGAATTAGCAGAATGCAGCTAGTCATCGTTGAAGGTGAATTGAGAGGAAAATAAAGTAATTACAAAGAGTTGTTGATATAAAATAGAATATAAAAAGAGGAGATAAGAGTTTATGTACTGAAACAATTTGCAGTGGAGGAAAATGGGGGATGCCTTGAAGACATTTTCAAATTTAGGGAGGAAAATTATTTTGTATATTTCAATATTTTTATTGAGAAATAAACAAAGTTTGGTATGAACAGGCACAATAATGCAGCAACAATCGACTCTCAGGTCGTCACCATAATAGCATAAAAACATAGAAAATACAGCCACAATATATATCCAACTTTTCTATACGTACATCCAAAATAAAAGGCTGACCAACAACTAAGTGCTAGTGGGACTGAACAGGTACTTCTCATCAACTATCAAGAATGCCATCACGTACAGTGAGTGATGGAGATCCCGAGTACCGATTTAAGTTAGAAAAAAGGGGAAAGGAAAATGATAGTCGGGAAGCCACCGAGTAGCCTTGATGAATTTCCCTGAGACTATCAAAAGTATTGTACCTGTAAATACCAGAAACAGAAAGAAATAAGAAGAAAATTGAGAAAAAGGGAAGGGAAAATAATTTTTTTGAAATATGATTTGTATGATTGAGAAGGTTTAAACAGTAATGGCAGAGGTTGTTAGTGGAGTTGTGGCAAAAGACATCCTTTCACATCGTGTGCTAAGACACACCCCAAGCCCCCCACCCCACATACAGTCATGAATTACAGATTGCAATATGGTGATCCAGAAATCAGAATGTGAATTAATAAAAAAAAAAAAATGTAGGTAAATAGTAAACAATTAAATAATAAATAGAAATTCCACCCAACTGCAGAGGAAAAAAAATGTTTGCGCTTACTGTAAAATCTTTTTATTTGAGTCTTTTGAGGAACACAGAATAGCCAAAAACATGGGGGTTACACTGCTGCCTACAGGAGGTTTGGATACCTCACAAACAAAAACATTGGGCTAACCCCCAGGTAACACTTCGTCAAATCTTCTCGTCTCAGTTTTGTGAACAAGCAGTATTCAAGGTACAGAGGGGTGGGACATGTAACAGGGGCTTAGGATCTTGTTGCTATGCATTTGGTAAGAGATCTGCTTCTACTACGGACACCACTAGATGTCCCTATTCTGCCTGGATTTTACTTTGCACAGTTATGTTTGGTTTATTTTCTGGTTGGTCCAGCCTAAGGATTGCTAGGTAGCCTTTTGTCTACCAACTCCCTAAAAAGTAATATAAGGACCTGGTGGGAGGAGCCAGAGGTCTGCATGGAAAAAGAGCACTATGTGTGCAGCAAAAAGTTGTGGCTTTTCACTTCCTGGGAGCAGTGGTGTTAGGCAATAATTATTTTGGTGGGTTGGGCAGGACCAGGACTAGCAATCAATTTCATTAGTTATTGATCAGGCTGGACTAAGTCATGGGTGTGAGGAGACATGTATAAAGAAACACGTCTTCTCCCAAGCTTCTCCTATGCTTTGGAAGTCCCTACCCCAATCTATCCATCTTTAGACAATCCCTGAAAACCCTTCTCTTTAAATAAGCCTATCCTGCTTCTAATGCATTGTTTTTACTTTATCCATCAGCCCATCTCCCACTTTTGTATCACTTGACCCTAACTCTTAGATTTTAAGCTCTAATGAGCAGGGCACCCCGATTTTTCAGAGCACCACAGCACCCCTTCAGAGACAAAGAACATGTACGATTCAAATGTTCATGCATCCATGTTTTTTAAACAGTTTTGAAAAGGTCATATGCTGATTAATCTGTAAACTGTGCAATTGTTTGGTAAAAAAAACATATGAAGATATGCCTTGTATTTTAGCGGTATTTTCCAGATAAATGGTAAGCAAACTTAAAGTGGAAGTCCATGCAAAAACTAAAATCCCTACATCTATAGCAATCACTGATCTCACACTCACCTCTCTATCCCTGTGAACAAAAAACCGAGTATACATATCTTTTTGCAAGACAATCTGACCTGCTTTGACCAGATCCCATGCTGAGCTGTCAGCCGCAGCTTCACTGTGGAGGCGGGTGCAGAGGAGACGAATGACAACGGAGGTCCCATAGTAACCCTATTGGTGATGTCACTTCCCATTCATTTCACAGCCATTGTCGGCCATGTCCTGTGCAGAGCTTTCGCCGCTGGAGATCAGGTCGCAGCGGGTCTGATCGGCTTCCAAATGGGTATACAAATTTTTTTCATTATAGGGATAGAGAGGTTCGTGTAGAGTAGATCCGTGGTGACTATAGATGCAGGGATTTTAGTTTTTGTATGGACTTCCACTTTAAAGTTGAACGTCACTCGCCCAATCAACATTAATTATTTGTATTGCGGCTAGCATTAGCAGATAGATAGGAAAGTATATCATACTTGTGTTAAACTTTTTTTTTTTTTTCTTTAGTTACTTCCTGGTTTCTTGCCTCGGCAAAATGATGTCCTACATCCCAAAGAGTCTTCAGGAAGGGAGGAGAGGTGGATGAGTTTTCTCAGCTAAGCACACTCTACTGCATGCATGCCTGAGCCAAGGCAGATGGATTCCAGAAAGTAAATACTACATGAATAATTTGCCCTTACTCAAGATGGCCACAGCCAGAAATAGTAGGGGGGTGTTTTTCAAAGTGATTTCTAAACAAAATAAAGCATAGAGACATGGATGGATGGGGGGGGGGGGGGACGGTGGGGCTTTGGCTTTAAATAATAAAAATGAATAAAATTGTGTTTTTGGTTTGTAGAGCTCAGATGCAATGAAGATCCGCTTTAAGGTTATCTTTCAGATGAGCCACATATCAGTAAATTACTTTGATGACTAATACCATTTGTAGAGACTCCTAGCATGAGGTCAATTGGCAATCTCTTACCCAAACATCAGGAAACAGGGGGAGAATCCTGTATTATGCCTGGTGCCGTTAGAAGCATGGCTTCAACCCTGCGGCTCCAGGTATGCTTGTCATCAGCAGGTAAAGGGAGCTAGCATATCAAGCAGGGTGATAAGGGGTTGTTCGACTTTTGTTAATGTTCAGCAGCTTGATCTTAAAATTTCTGGCTGACCCGAGTATAACCTGTGAGTTGGGCAGCAATGCATGAAATACGTTTCCAACAGAACTCTTGCAACTGCAACTGTCTTTCGGTAGGAAAAGCTTGGGCATATTGGGTAAAGTGGTCAGTCGCCACCAGTACACTTCCAATTCATCTTTAAATATTGTGAAATCAGAGGAAAATCTATACAGACCATAGGACTCCAACTCTAAATGCCCTATTGGAGCAGCTCAAACTGGCAGGACCTACCTCTACAAACATCTGGGGCAACATCTACACATACTAGACAGTATTTCTTATCTTAGGCCAATAGAAATGGTCTTGAACTAGGCCACAAGTTTTAAAGGGCCCCAGGTGGCCATGGTGATCATGCAGATTTCTAAAAACCATCTTTCAGAAACAATATGGGAGATACAAGTGGGTCCCAAGGTGGTCATAATATAACATCACATGATAGAGCAGTCCTTTGTCCATCTTGAACTTCCCAATCTCTTAGGAACTGACCACACTCGGTATGCAGTGTGGTCCTCTCTACATTTCTTGATCTTTGGCACTCATGGCCCTATACAGAGGTCCAATTAGGGGTCAGCCTTTTGACTCCCGATCATTCACTGTGGAAACATGGAGCAGCTCTTAAAACAACCCCAGGGTAGGTGAACATGTCTAGCACAGCATTTGGTCCATCCCCTATGGAATTTGAGAAACTAAATTTTGGCCTCATCACTCCAAATGACTGTGCCAGAAGGTTTGGCGTATTGTTTGTGGTATTTGCATAGTAATGGCTTTCTGTTGGCGACTTGACCATGCAGCCCACCTTTCTTCAAGTGTCTCCTTATTGTGCATCTTGAAACAGCCACACCACATTTTTTTTAGAGAGTCCTGTATTTCACCTGAAGTTAATTTGTGGGTTTTTCTTTGCATCCCGAACAATTTCCATGGCAGCTGTGGCTGAAATTTTAGTTGGTCTACCTGACCCTTGTTTAGTTTCAACAGAACCCCTCATTTTGCACTTCTCGATTAGAGTTTGAACACTGCCGATTGCCATTCTCAATTCCTTGGATATCTTTTTATATCCTTTTCCTGTTTTATACAGTTCAACTACCCTTTCCCGCAGATCCTTTGACAATTCTTTTGCTTTCCCCATGACTCCGAAATGTCAGTGCAGCACTGGATGAAAGATGCCTTGTCTGTCAGGAGTCCAGAAACTCATTGACCATTTATAACCACACACTAATTACAAGAAAACAGATCACAGGTGTGTCAACTTTTGATCAGGGTCATTTGGGTAGTTTCTGTAGTCATTATGATTTAAAAGAGTAAACACAGTTGATTGATAATAAATGGCTTCAGCCAAACACTAACCATGAGCAAAAGAAAAGTTTTTGCGTTATCATTCATATTCTCTAAACAATGGCCAAGAAATCATAAATTCTGCCAGGGTATGTAAACTTATGAGCACACCTGTATATATGTAAAGCACTCTGTAAGTTGACAGCACTATATAAAAGTACCTGTAATATGGAGGCTTAGTCCAAAGCGTTTGAACAGATAATTAAAAAGCACAATTTTGATCTTATGTCAGAGAGCCTTCTTCCAGCTACATTTAGATTCTCTCAGGTGTCCTCTGGCAAATTGTGGGTGAAATATCAAATTCGCTTTCAAATAGTATATTCTTATTTTTGACTCTCCCATTAATCTTCCTAGTTTAGCAAAGAAATACAGTACAAAAAAACCCCCAAAAAAACGATAGTTTAGATTTTATTTGTACAGAATACAAAATATTAATGAAACTATATGGCACCAGCTGGACAGTGCAAAAACATCCTATGACAAAATAGGGTTACATTTGGATATTTACTACATTTTGCTGTGATTAAGTATCACAAAAAGTATGGTATTATTTACAAACCTTCACTTCTAAAAGATATACTTGTATTTTGTCCTTACATAAAGCTCCAATATTGACTAAGGATGTTGCATCTATCTGGACTGTAACACAATATGCTGTCAGTAGTGCAAAATATGGAGAGAGAGGGGGAGGGAGAGAGAGAGGGGGAGAGAGAGAGAGAGAGAGAGAGAGAGAGAGAGAGAGAGAGGGGGAGGGGGAGAGAGAGAGAGAGAGAGAGAGAGAGGGGGGAGAGAGAGAGAGAGAGAGAGAGAGAGAGAGGGGGGAGGGAGAGGGAGAGAGAGAGAGAGAGAGAGAGAGAGAGAGGGGGAGGGGGAGAGAGAGAGAGAGAGGGGGAGGGGAGAGAGAGAGAGAGAGAGAGAGGGGGGGAGAGAGAGAGAGAGAGAGGGGGGGGAGGGAGAGAGAGAGAGAGAGAGAGAGAGAGAGAGAGAGAGAGAGAGGGAGAGGGAGAGAGAGAGAGGGGGCAACTTCAAAGCAGGACAAAAAACAAAAATACACAACATTTTAATTCAGTTGAAAACTTTGTGAGCACACACAAATTACAACTCTATATTAAAACTGATCTCAAGTGGAGCTTTTTTCCTTGTGAACCGCATGCATGCTTTGAATAAAAGCAATATTCAGAATGCATATTTCCGAAGCCTATACATAGTCTTTGGTATTAAAAAAAATGGCCTGAACAAAAAAAAAAAAAAGAAAAAAAAGTACAAAATACAAATATACTGTATGTACAGTATGTATTAATACATTGTTTTTTTCAGTTCTCACACACACAGGGATTGTGAACAGTTGCTAACACCTATCAAAACTATTGACTTATCGAAACACTTCCATGTCCCAAAGCAGTAAGATCCCCATTCTGCCACAAAAAACAAACAAAGAAGAGCCAGATAAGGTTTGACTTCATATCGTATGGTTTTGGTAAATCTAAAAGAAAAGTTTAATTCTGCATTTAGAAGCGCCTTTTCTTCTATTTGTCTTTTACTAGAGATTGCTCCCCTCCTTTGAGTGCTGCCGTAGGTGTTTGAAGACTTCATCATTTTAATTACCTCTACTCAATAAAGACATTATCTGCTTGCCCTTGCTATTTAGAGTACCCTAGCTTTAGGTTTTCAGCAAGGATGTCTCTGTACATTGCTGCATTTATCTGTCCCTAGATCCTGACCAGTCTCCCAGTTCCTGCTGCTAGAAAACATCCCCATAAGATTGATGCTGCCACCACCATGCTTCACTGTAGGGATGGTATTGGCCAGGTGATAAGCAGTGCCTGGTATCCTTCAGACATGACACATGCCATTCAGGCCAAAGAGTTCAATCTTTGTTTCATCAGACCAGAGAATAATTTCTCATGACCTGAGAGTCCTTCAGGTGCCTTTTGGCAAAATCCAGGTGGACTGCCATGTGCCTTTTACTGAGCTTCTGTTTAGCCACTCTACTATACAGGCCTGATTGATGGAGTGCTGCAGAGATGGTTGTTCTTCTGAAAGGTTCGCCTCTTGCCACACGGAAATGCTGGAGCTCTGTCAGAGTCAGGATTCTTGGTCACTATCCTTCCCCAGATCTGTACCTTGATACAACCCTGGCTCTGCGGTCTATACAATTCCTGCAAAATCATAGCAAATCCTGCAAAATACTTGAGCACATATGATTGTTTTAGTAATGCGTCCTCGGGTTTAAGGGGTTATACCGGGATGATGCCTGCAGATGCAGGCATCATCCCGGTACCGTTGTTTAGAGCGGGCGATTGGCTATCCAGAGATAACCGATGCGGCTAAAAGCCGCTCGGTTGTTATGCCGGAGGAGCGGGATTGGCGATCTGAATACTTTAAAGTGTAAAGGAGGGACCCGATCCCTCCATAAAGAGTACCTGTCACCACCTATTACTGTCACAAGGGATGTTTACATTCCTTGTGACAGCAATAAAGTAATCAAAATGTAGAAAAAAAAAAAAAAAAAGACAATATTATAAAAATAAATAAAATACATTTTTTTTTTTAAAGCGCCCCCTCCCTGCGAGCATGTGCAACAAAGAAAACACATACGGAAGTCGCACCCGCATATGAAAACAGTGTTCAAATCACACATGTGAGGTATCGCCGCGATCGTGAGAGTGAGAGCAATAATTCTAACACTAGAACTCCTCTGTACAGCTGGTAACCGTAAAAAAAGTTTAAAGCGTCGCCTTTGGAGATTTTTAGGTACCATAGTTTGACGCCATTCCACGAGTGCGTGCAATTATAAAGCGTGACATGCTTGGTATCTATGTACTCGATGCAACTTCATCTTTCACATTATGCAAAAAAAAATTGGGCTAACTTTACTTTTTCCAAAATTCATGAAAGTAAATTTTTCCCAAAAAGTTGCGTTTAAAACACCGCCGCACAAATAACCTGTGACATAAAATATTGCAACAATCGCCATTTTATTCTCTAGATTCTCTGCTAAAAATATATATATATATAATGTTTGGGGGTTCTAGGTAATTTTCTATCAAAAAATACGGATTTTAACTTGTAAACACCAAATGTCAAAAATAGACATAGGCATGAAGGGTTAATAAATTTGCAAAGATTTCAAACAAACTTCTTTAACGTTGTAATTATGGCATATAGTTTGTAAAATTTTAAAGAAAATAATTAATTTAATCAATAAAACTGTAAAAATAAAAACGTGAAAAAGTGAAGCGGTGTAAATACTTTCCGGATACACTGTATGTTTAGAGGGTGGGCAACCGAAACCTTTATTTAAACTAGGATTTATAAAAAGCAGTCAAAAGCAAATACCAAACAGTGGTTCTAACATGATGGTCCTCAATTTGTCCAAAATATAATGGAATTCAAGTGTTTGTTTTGAGGGCTTAATGTGAAAGTGATACTAACCCTAAAAACGTTTACCTTAATGCATTGCTTGCATTAAATAAAAAAGAAAGAAAGAAAGAAAGAAAGAAAGAAAGAAAGAAAGAAAGAAAGAAAGAAAGAAAGAAAGAAAGAAAGAAAGAAAGAAAGAAAGAAAGAGAGAGAGAGAGGGGGAGAGAGAGAGAGAGGGAGGGAGGGGGAGAGAGAGAGAGAGAGAGAGAGAGGGAGGGAGAGGGGGAGAGAGAGGGGGAGAGAGAGAGAGAGAGAGAGAGGGAGGGAGAGGGGGAGGGAGAGGGGGAGAGAGAGAGAGAGAGAGAGAGAGAGAGGGAGGGAGAGGGGGAGAGAGAGGGGGAGAGAGAGAGAGAGAGAGAGAGAGAGAGAGAGAGAGAGAGAGAGAGGTGTAGATCAGCGCTGTGCACAGCTGCATCTATTCTTCCCTTTTCTGGCTGGGTTCACACTGGGTTACGTGAATTGGATGCAGATTGCCCCACAAACAATTTCCATGATAGGAGACTCTCTATGGAGCCAGTTCACACATCTCCAGAGTGGCTGTGGAGCAGATTGCACAGGGGTCCTGTGTGTCTGTGTGAATTCAGGCAAAAATTCCCTGAAAATGGGGAACGGACGCACTGGCAGCACAGTGGTCCAGTGAGTAGCACTTTCGCCTAGCAGCAAAAGGGTCGCTGGTTCGAATCCCGACCACGACACCATCTGCCTGGAGTTTGCATGTTCTCCCTGTGTCTGCGTGGGTTTCCTTCAGGTACTCCGGTTTCCTCCTACAATCTAAAGACATGCTGGTAGGTAAATTGGATCGTCCAAAATTGGCCCAGTATATACGTATATATGTGTGTATGACTGTGTGTCCTTAGCGTGTCAAGATCCTACGAGGTAAAAATGACCGCACCAGCCAAGCAGACACTGGCTGGAAAAAGCGCCCAGAGGCGATTCAGTTCGCATGCGTTGCGCTATACAAGTCATTCATTCATTCATTCATTCACTGGACACCTGCTGTCACCCGCATTTTTTTTAAAGTATGAACCCAGCCTCAAATAGCAGAAAGAGCTCCTGTTGCTGCTTAAATGCTATCAATCAAATGCAGTGACGAGGAAATGAGGGGTTGGGCCTAAATCCCACAGTGCAAGTCTATGGAGCCCATAGACACACAGGTTGGGAGTGAGCACACACCCTGGGCCAGATTCATGTACCTTGCGGCGTAGCGTATCCTATTTACACTATGCCAGCGCAATTTACAGACGCAAGTGCCGTATTCTCAAAGCACTTGCTCCGTAATTTGCGGCGGCGTAGTGTAAATCCCTGGCCACTAAAGGTATGCAAATATAAATACATTTTTTTTTGGAAGGGTGGCACAATCCGAACAACAAAGAGAAGTGTCTTCATACAGGTTTATGTATTTTGGATACATTTTAGAACATTAATGCAAATCAAAAATTTAAGTTGCGAGAAAAGTTTATTTTTTCCTAATATGTGATCAAATTTAAATCATAAATGTGTTGTACACCATAACAGTCTTTTGAATAATTTAATAAAAAATAAAAAAATTAGGGAAGCTTCAGAATGGCAAAGATGTTTTCATTACAAATTATGTGAGCAGACTGCAGTTCCTCTAAGGGCCAAAATCTGCAATTTCGAGAAGTGCTTTCCTCTGTGAGAAAATTTGTTAATTTGCCTGTTGTAATATGATTCTGAAGAATGGGGAGTTATCAGGTGCAATAAATGGATCTTCATTCAAGAGCTCTGAAGCGTTTCACATGGGCTTTAGCTTGTATAAAAGAGTAGTGTGTACTTGTTTACATAGGCAGACCGCTTTTCTGCCTGTGCTGACTGATCCGCGGCTGCTGCTGGGCAGTGCCCTCTTGCTGTCGTATATTTACTTTACACGGTCGGCAAAGCGGTTAAAGTGACAGCACTTTATTTCTGAAAAAAAAAAAATGTTTTTGAAAGAAAATAAAATAAATTTTATAGAAAGTGACAGCACTTCCTTTAGGATCTGAGTATAACATTAACAAACAAGAGCTGATGGGCTCTTTAAATGCTTACAGAAAGAAGTTAGAATCTTGTTGAAATTATAATTATAAAGTGGCAGAGTAATGCAATGCAAACGAAAAGTACCTTTGTAACAAAAATACTCCAAGATAAAAAAAGCAAAGCAGAAAGGTGCGTGTCTGTGTAAACCTTTCTATCGTTTTTTTATCCATAGGAAAAATTTAAAACGTTCTAGTTTTTTTTCACCGATGGAAAACAAACAGATTGGGCCCACACAAGATCGGTTTGTCAGATGAAAACAAACCGATCGTGTGTACACGGCTTAACTCTTAACAAACTTGGCAAGAGGTAAGCTGTGTACACACGATCGGTTTGGTCAGAGTACAGGGGATCAGCACGACAGGTTACAGGGGATCAGCTTGGCAAAGAACAGACCGATGGGCAGTTTTCATCGGACAGACTGATCGTGTGTGGGTCCCATCTGTTTGGTTTTCCATCGGTGAAAAAAAATAGAACATTTTATATTTTTCCTATGGATAAAAAAACGATAGAAAAAAAAAACGATCGTCTGTGTGGAAGTCCATCGGTAAAAAATCCTTGCATGCTCAGAATCAAGTCGAAGCATTGAACTTCATTTTTCTCAGCACGTCGTAGTGTTGTACGTCACCGCATTTGGACACGGTCGGATTTTTGACCGATGGTGTGTAGGCAAGACTGATGAAAGTCAGCTTCATCGGATATCCGAAGAAAAAATCCATCGGATTAGATTCCATCAGAAATCCGATCGTGTGTACGAGGCTTAAATCATGCAGATTTTTTTTCTCTTTCCATTACAATACAATCTTTCAATTACAATGCTGCTTATATACATGTAATAAGGAACAGTGAGGCATAGTAATAATCTAGCATTAAAAACAAATCTTTTATGGAAGACATATTTGTTTCTAGCTTACTTTTCTAACTAACAAAGACAGACTTGGAAGGTAGTTGACTTCTTAAGGCCCGTACACACGATCGGATTTTCCGACAACAAATGTGTGATGGAAGGGTTTTGTTGGATAATCCATACGCTGAATCGGACAATTGTTGTCGGAATTTCCAACAACAAATGTGTGATGGCATGCTTTAAAATTTTCCAACAACAAATGTGTCTTGTCGGATTATCTGATCGTCTGTACTCAAGTCCACCGGAAAAAAATTAAAAAGTACAAAACACGCATGCTCCGCACCAATGCCAACCATAAGACAACATTAGCAGAAGTTGCCCAAAGGGTGGCACTAAAGAGCTGAAAAAACACGTAGATATGTGTATGTTGGCCAACAATGTTTTGCCGTCTGTATGCAGACCAATTAATGGCCAACGCCCTTCGTACAAAATTCCACAGATTTGTCCGATGGAAATCCGATCGTGTGTAGGATGCATTACTCATGTTCACTAGAAGCTCCAGAGCTGCTTTAACCAAAAATTGAAAGGCTCAAATTTTAAAATCAAATAACTTAATCCAAAATGTTGTTTGGAGTCATTGGGCAAATTGCGTTTCTTTCTTTTTGCAGATTACTTAACCGCTTCAATACAGGGCATTTTCACCCCCTTCCCGCCCAGACCAATTTTTAGTTTTCTGCACTGTTCTACTTTGAATGACAATTGCGTGGTCATGCAACACTGTACCCAAATTATTTTTTATGTCCCCCCCCACCTCAAATAGAGCTTGTTTTTTGGTGGCATTTGATCACCTCTGCAGTTTTTATTTTTTGCGCTATAAAAGAAAAGCAACAATTTTGAAAAAAAATATATAAAAATACACAATGTTTTTTACTTTTTGCTGTAATAAATATCACAATGTTTTTCTTTTATATTTTTTTTTCAGTTTAGGCCGATATGTATTCTTCTACATATTTAAAAAATTTTGTGACTGCAACATTGCGACAGACATATCGGGCACTTGACACATTTTTGGAATCATTCACATTTATACAGCGATCAGTACTATAAAAATGCACTGGTTACTGTGTAAATGTGACTGGTAGGGAAGGGGTTAAGACTAGGGTGCGATCAAGGGTTAATTATGTTTCCTAGGGAGTGATTCTAACTGTAGGGGGTGGGGACTCACAAGGGGAGGAGACCGATCTGTGTTCCTCTGTACTGGGAACACACCATTGGTCTCCTCTCACCTGACAGGATGTGGATCTGTGCGTTTACACACACAGATCCATGGTCCTGCTGTGTTCACGTGCATTCGCGGCCCCCGGGCACGTACCTAGATGGCTGGGAAGCCCAGGACATCATATGACGCCCACCCAGGATGGGAGATCCCACCTGCGGACGTCATATTACTATAGCCGGATAATAAAGTGGTTAAGTGTTACTAAACCCACAACAGTAAAAGCAGTCTGTCTATGCAGTAAAACATACTATAGGGAATGAAG
Organism: Rana kukunoris; assembly: GCA_029574335.1. Taxonomy (NCBI): domain Eukaryota; kingdom Metazoa; phylum Chordata; class Amphibia; order Anura; family Ranidae; genus Rana; species Rana kukunoris. Next base: position 263,920,986 of record CM056053.1, read on the forward strand.
GGTCCTGGGTTTCCAGCGCATCCAAAAAGTATTCACAGCGTTTCACTTTTCCACATTTTGTCTTGTTATAGTCCTATTCCAAAATGGATTAGATTGATTATTTTCTTCAAAATTCTACAAACAATATCACATAATGACAACGTGACAGGTTTGAAATCTTTGCAAATTTATAAAAAATAAAATAAAAATCCCATGTACGTATTCAGTGTCTTTGCTCAATACTTTGTTGAAGCACCTTCGGCACCAATTACAGCCTCAAGTCTTTTTGCGTATGATGCTACAAGCTTGGCACACCTATTTTTGGCCAGATTCTCACATTTTTCTTTGCAGGACCTCTCAAGGTCCATCAGGTTGGATGGGTCACGTCGGTACACAGCCATTTTCAGATCTCTCCAGAGATGTTACAATTGGGTTCATGTCTGGGCTATAGCAGGGCCACTTAAGGACATTCATAGGAGTTGTCCTGTAGCCACACCTTTGTTATCTTGGCTGTGTGCTTAGTCGTTGTTAGGTTGAAAAAAAGACACATGTCCAACCTGTGCGTGTGCTTTTATATGTCAGTATTACATTGCATATCCCTGTATGTTGTGGTCATTCAGGTGCCTAATAGTTTTTTTTTTAAATTATCGATGCTCCCTGCTGAAACCACTGCCTGTGGAAGAGAATTCCACATCCTTACCGCTCTAACAGTAAAGAACCCTCTATGCAGTTTAAGTTTGAACCGCTCCTCTTCCAATTTAAAATTCCCTTTTGCGTAAAAGTTTTATCCCTATTTTGGGGTCACCTGTATGGTATTTGTACATTGAAATCATATTCCCTCTCAAGCGTCTCATCTCTACAGTGAATAAGTTCAGTGCTCGTAATCATTCCTCATAACCAAGGTCCTCCAGTCCCTTTATTAGCTTTGTTGCCCTTCTCTGGACTCCAGTTCCAGCACATCTTTCCTGAGGACGGTTGCCCAGAAAGAGATGGCATACTCCAGGTGCGGCCAGACCAGAGTCTTGTCGAGTGGGAGAATTATAATGTCATCTCTGGTGTTAATCCCCCTTTTAATGCATGCCATTATTCGGTTGGCTTTGCTTGCAGCAGCTTGGCATTGTGTGCCATTGCTGAGCATGTAATCTACTAGAACACCCAAGGTCCTTTTCCATCATAGATTCCTCCAGATAGCAGATTGCATTCATATTTTTACCACCCAAATGCATTATTTTACATTTCTCTACATTAAACCGCACTTGTCATGTAGTTGCCCACCACGTTAATTTGTTCAGATCTTCTTGCAAGGTTTCCACATCCTGCAGAAAATTGATTGCCCTACTTAGCTTAGCATTGTCTGTAAATACTGAAATTGAGCCGTTTATTCCATCCTCCAGGTCGTTTATGAATTAAATAGGATTGGTCCTAGGACAGAACCCTGGGGGGCCCCAGCTTTTTACCCCAGACCATTCTGAGTACTCCCCACTTATCACTACCCTCTGAACTCGCCCCTATAGCCAGTTTTCAATCCATGTAATCTCCCTCTGGTTCATGCTGACAGACCTTACTTTGTACAGTAAACATTTATGGGGAACTGTATCAAATGCCTTTGGAAAATCCAGATACACCACATCTACCGGCCTTCCTTTATCTATATGGCAACTCACCTACTCAGGTTAGATAAAAAAAAAGCAAGTGGATCAACCAATCTCAGTTAAAAATAATCCTCTCTCCCAGCGCTTATAGATATACACGTTATTTCAAATATTTTAAAATACACATCAAGCAGCTATTATAACTATACAATTTAAAGCCAATACAGGCGGTCCCCTACTTCCAAACATCCGACTTACAAACGACTTCTACCCCTAGGAAGGGAAATTCTCCTCCTGTAAGAGTTAATATAAGGTGTCTCCACTGATGCTTTATCACCAATCCTTGTTTCCCTAATAACCCAAAATGTTCAAAATCCAATTGTTATTGGGACAGAAAGGGAGGTGAAATCTTCTGAACAGGAGCAAAGACAGCAAATCAAATGTTACAGGGGTGATAAGCTTTTTTGGATAGCATAGGGAAGGGTTAACATTTTTTTTGGCTGGAACTACATTTAAAAATGTACCTGTTCTAACTGTTCCCTATCCTGTGACGTGTCATGTGGATAAACATTACAGTTTTTGTTACTGAAGCCCTCCTGTTTCCTTTGCGAAGACTGAGAAGAATAAATTCAATACCTTTGCCTTCTCTCCTTCCTTAGTAACGCGATTCCCTTCATCATTCTTTATGGGACCAATCTGATCTGACCTCCCTTTCTCACTATTTATGTATTTAAAGAATTTCTTGGGATTTTTTTTTTTTTACTCTCCTCCGCTACGTGCCTTTCATGTTCTATTTTAGTCACCCTGATTGCACCATTACATTTCTTGTTGCTTTCTTTGTAAAGTTGGAATGCTGATGATGAATCCTGAGCCTTGTATTTTTTGAAGGCTTTCTATTTTGCTTTTATATTTATTTTTACATTGGAGCTAAGCCACCTAAGACTTTTATTAGCCGTTTTAAAAACGTATTTCCTATTGGGATGTACTGGCTAGTACCTGTATTTAAATATGCCCTTAACTACTTGAGATCCGCGCTACAGCCGAATGACGGCTCTAGCGCAGATCTAAATTGTCAACAAGCCGTCAATTGACGGCTTGTCTTTAGCTGCTTCCCTGCACGCGCTCCAGAGCGCGCTGCGGGGAAACACTGTGTTGGCCGTGTCCCTTGGACACAGCCAATCACAGATCGCCGCGAACGGCCAGAGTGGCCGTTTGCGATGCGATCTGTGCGGCCAATGAGAGATGATCTCATAGATCATCTCTCATTGCCGTTTTACATAGAGACAGCGTTCTGTCTCTGGAGAGCAGGAGACGGATCTGTGTCTCTTGTACATAGAGACACAGATCGGTCACCTCCCCAGCCAGTCCCCTCCCCCCACAGTTAGAACACTATGCAGGGAATACATTTAACCCCTTCCTCACCCCCTAGTGTTAACCCCTTCAATGCCAGTCACATTTATACAGTAATTAGTGCATTTTTATAGCACCGATCGCAGTATAAATGTGAATGACGCCAAAAATGTGTCAAAAGTGTCCGATGTGTCCGCCATAACGTCGCAGTCCCAATAAAAATCGCAGATCGCCGCCATTTCTAGTAAAAAAATAATAAAAAATAATAATTCTGTCCCCTATTTTGTAGGCACTATAAATTTTGCGCAAACCAGACGCTTATTGCGATTTTTTTTTTTTTTTTACCAAAAATATGTAGAAGAATGCGCTTCGCCCTAAACTGAGAAAAAAAAAGTTTTTTTTTTTAATTGGGGTATTTATTATAGCAACAAGTAAAAAATATTGTATTTTTTTCAAAATTGTCGCACTTTTTTGTTTATAGCGCAAAAAATAAAAACCGCAGAGGTGATCAAATACCACCAAAAGAAAGCTCTACTTGTGGGGAAAAAAGGACGTCAATTTTGTTTGGGAGCCACGTCGCACGACCGCGCAATTGTCAGTTAAAGCGAATCCATTTTCCTCTGTGTTCTTCTGTGTTCTTTGTTCATAGGATTTGATTCTATTTAGTATCTTCTAGCAAGGATTGTAATTCAGGGACATTTAGGAAAAGGGCAAGCTTTAGATGAGTGAGCGGTTCCTTCCACCCAGTCTATGTTAGGATAAAAAAAGAAATAATAAATCGCACATTATAATGACACTTCCTGTTGGAAGATGAACCGTCGCTCCCGTCTGAGGTCCAGAGCGCTCTGGATCAGATTTTCATCAAGGATGTCTCTGTACATTGTTGCATTGATTCTTCCTTTGTTCCTGACTAGTCTCCCAGTTCCTGCCACTGAAAAAAATCCCCACAGCAGGATGCATCCACCGCCATGCTTCACTGTAAGGATGGTATTGGCCAGGTGATGAGCGGTGCCTGGTTTCCTCCAGACATGGCGCTTGCCATTTAGGGCCAAAGAGTTCAATCTTTGTTTCATCAGACCAGAGAATTTGTTTTCTCATGTCCTTTGGGTGTCTTTTGGCAAACTCCAAACTGCCATGTGCCTTTTACTGAAGAGTCTGGCCACTCTACCATACAGGCCTGATTTGTGGAGTGCTACAGAGATGGTTGTTCTTCTGAAAAGGTTCTTCTCTCCAGAGAAACGCTGGAGCTCTGTCAGAGTGACCATCAGGTTCTTGGTCACCTCCCTTAGCAAGGCCCTTTCCCCCCCTGATCGTTGTTTGGCCATGTGGTCCTCTCTAGGAAAAGTCATGGTGGTTTCAAACTTCTTCCATTTATGGATGATGGAGGCTACAGTTTTATTGGGAACTTCAATGCTGCAGAAGTTTTTCTGTACCCTTCCCCAGATCCGTTTCTCTATACAATCCTGTATTGGAGATCTACAGACAATTCCTTGGACTTCATGGCTTGTTTTGTGCTGACATTTGCAGTTAACTGGGAAACCTTATATATAGACAGGTGTGTGCCTTTCCAAATTATGTCTAATCAACTGAATTTACCACATGTAGACTCCAGTCAAGTTGTAGAAACATCTCAAGGATGATCAGTGAAAACAGGATACACCTAAACTCAATTTTGAGTGTCATGGCAAAGGGTGTGAATACTTTGAGACATGCGATTTTTTTTCAGTTTTTTGTTTTTAATACATTTGCAAATATTTCAAACAAACTTCTTTCATGTTGTCGTTATTGGGCATTGCTCATAGAATTTTGAGGAAAATAGGGAATTTAATAAATACTGGAAAAAAGGCTGCAACATACCAAAATGTGAAAAAAATTTAAGAGCTGTGAATACTTTCCGGATGCACTGTAGAGACATTTTAAGTTGTTAGATTTAATATTAAAATTGTATACATTGCATGAAAAATTTGAAAAAAAAAAAGGGGGGGGGGGACGGACTATGTTGGTGTCTGAATATTTCTAAAAAGGCAAGAAATGTCTTTATGTTACTCAAGTTTTACAGTAATAATTCCACATACGAATAGTTGCCTAATAATTCTGCATACCAAAGCTTTCCCCTGAGAAAGAAAAAGTGCACTTTTAGTTCAACATTCTGGTTTGGTGTAAAATATCTTAGACCAGGGGTCTCAAACTGGCAGCCCTCCAGCTGTTGCGAAACTACAAGTCCAATGAGGCACTGCAAGGCTAACAGTTACAAGCATGACTCCCCTGCAGGCAGAGGCAATTTTGCAACAGATGGAGGGCCGCCAGTTTAAGATCCCTGTCTTAGACTGACTGAGAACGTTGTACAGTATTTGTTCCAACAATAAAACAATTTGAGGAATACCATTTGCCTAAAATTGCATGCAATGTACATTACCAATATTAATAGTGTCTACAGTATTTAAAGCAAAACACCCAAAAAGGGAAATGTGTTTAGAATAACCCCCCCCCCCCACACTTACAAAAGCCTTTATGTGCATTTATTTATATAATATCACTCTAAAATGGCATGTTCCTGGACACACAACCTCCTGAGATACTCTAGACATCTCTTAGGAGGCTACAAAAGCAGGCACACAGTGGGGCCAGAGGGCAGGGCATGTATATCAGTGGCAGCTGGCTGTCTGAACGTGGAAGAAGCAACCAATTGAATGACCAAAAGGTGGCAGCTCGGGACAAGTGCTAGGTCACCAAAACAGTGAAATTGCAGTGGGACAGTGGTAGATTCATTATGCAGGTAAATTTATATTTTGGATATGACCCATCAAAAAAAAGATAAGCGGGAAACAAAAAGAGGGGGGGGGGGGATAGACACTGCGATGGCAGGGGTAGATTGAGTTTAGCTTTAAATACAAAGCACAGCTTGATTTTGGTGAAAAAATGCAGCACTGGCCTGGGTAGATCTAGAGGAATGGCATGGTAGTGCTCCCACCAGTGGCAGTGTTTTTTAACCGATATACTGTAACTATAGGTTGCAGATTTCATATATCCATTATATATATAAAAAAGCAAGTTATAGCATTTGGCTAGTTGGAGCAACACAATAGTGCTGCGATATCCCTGAAATATGTTCTATACTAGACACAGAGCTTTTGTTCCCCAACACTGTGCCTCACATGGACCAATAATATTTTCACAGTTACAAAGAAAAGGCACATTCCATTCTGGTGAGAACAATAGTAGAGCTATAGAAACAGCAATGTACAAACAACTATACGAATACAGATCATTGTTTGTGTCCAAAAAAAAAAACCACATACAACATACATGCTTGTATCACAAGTTTTAGGTTACTAAAATAAACTTTTAGAAAACTGATGATTATACACACCCAGGATTTTTCCCTTGAGTTGTTGCTTTGGATACTCAACAAAGGGCCCATTTTACCTTAATAAATGCAGCAATTTGTCAGTACATATTTTTAGGAGTACCCTGTAAGTATATGGCCATTGGTGACTATTCATAAATAGACATCAAAAGCACAGAAGCAGTAACGTTTACATACGGAAAAAAAAAGTGTAGGATAAGCACTTTGGGCGTAGTACTTGCTATGGTGTTCTATCATTTTCTGTTCTAATAATTCCCAACAAACATAAAGGCACCAACATTGTGTTAAACAGTCTGACATCCCCTATATACACAGAGTTCACCATTATACAACACTGCAAGCCATTTACAGGTTGACAGTAAAAGTGAGGTTTTGAAAATGTCTTTGGCCTTTAACAAAATCCTCTTCAATACAATTTCATCAAGATATACCAAGGAGAGAAGTAGGCACTGCACACATTACATTTCCAATAGCTTCTAACTGCAAAGATCTAAATATTTGCTGGCTAATTGGTCTACTCACACTGGGGCCACCTGGGATCCGACTTCAAGTCGCCCCAGGTCGCGCGGTCGAGGAAGTGAATGGGAGCCGTCTTAATGTACACTACTGAAGTCGCTCCGACTTCAGAAAAGGTTCCTGTACTACTTCAATCCGACTTGTATCCATCGATTTCAATGGAAGTCGCCTCAGAAGTCGGATCACTGTCTTAACTGAAGCAACAATACAGGAAGAGAACATACATTTCTCAGGCAAACCCCTCCCTCCCCCCTCTCTCCCACAGAGCTGATTGTTGTTTGATTGACCACTGGAAAGCCTCCTGTCCTGGAGGCAACTTGAAGTTGCCTTGTACTGTCCTGGAGGCAACTTGAAGTTGCCTTTGTAAGTTGCCTGATGATTCATACTCAAGTCGTGTCCAAGTTGCCTCCCAAAGTCGTGCTAGAAGCCGTGTTGCCCCTGTGTGAATGGGCTCTAAGTGAAGGAAATTCTATATCTCACAATAAATATAGAATGGCATTCCAGGCGCAAACTGGCTAACATTATAAAGTATCTGGTCACTTCTGCTCTAACTGAAATCACATACTGGAGAAA